>SSOS01000003.1:0-608532 GCA_004849945.1 Aspergillus ochraceus
AAACCCTAATGTAAACCCTAATGTAAACCCTAATGTAAACCCTAAATGTAAACCCTAAATGTAAACCCTAATGTAAACCCTAAATGTAAACCCTAAACCCTAATTATATATTCATTATATATCCCTGATATTCCTCTATTCCATCTGTTTTTTTATTAATATATTACTTCTATATAAATTATTTCGAACTGTTATCTTATATAAAATACTTTTGATATTTTTCTCTATTTCTTAATTATTATTAATATATCCTCTTATCTTATTCGTATTCTTAATTTATATTTATACCGGCCTTTCCTCTTATTTATCTAATACTTCTATTTTTTCTTTCTTTTTTACTCTCTTTCTTTAACTATATTATTTTATCTTTTTTAATCTGATCTTATTATTATTTCTATATCTCTAATATAATCTAAATCCTTAATTCCTAATATAATATAATCTTCTAATCCGAATATAATCTAGAATTATAATCTTAAAATATATTATTAATCTTTTTATAATCTAATAATTCTAATTTTACTTTTATATCTCTAATCTCTCTTTTATCCTTCTAGCATCTTTTACTATTAAATTCTTTTTATATCTTTTTTACTAGACTCTCGATATATTTAATATTAATTTCTTAATTAAATCTCTATATATATTATTATATACTCTTATTATCTTTTTATCTATATATCTACTCTCTATTTCTAATATCTTCCTTTAATACCGTGCTTTATATAAATATATTTATTCTATATAAATTATTTTAATTACTTATATCTGATAAAACACTCTGGATATAAATTATATAAATCTAATATCTACTTTTTATATTTTTTTTAACTTTATAATCATCTTTTACCTAACCTCTGATTTCGATTATAATTTAATTCTAATATATACCGACTATTTCTTTTACTATTCTTAACTTCTTAATTTTTTCTTTCTCTTATTATTCTCCTACTTTCTCTCTTTTAATATATTTTTTTACCGAATATTTTCGTTGATTATATATCCCTGATATGACGTGAATCCTGGATCCCTAATATATTATAAATTCTTAAACCCTAATATAACGTAAATTCTTACCTCCTTATATATTGTAAATTCTTAAACCCTAATATAACGTAAATTCTTACACCCTTATATATTGTAAATCCCTAAACCCTGATATAACGTAAATTCTCAAGTCCTAATATGATATAAAACTTAAATTTTAATATAATATAAAATCTCTCTTTAATATATATCTTTTATTATATAGGACCGGGATCTCTACTTCTTTACTTAAACTATATAATATAATCTTTAATAAAAATCGGATATCATCTGTCGTGATTTCGAATTATTTTTGATTGATAATCATATATCGAATCTAGAATAATTAAATCTTATAATTCTATATCCTTATATATTCATTTTTTATTATCTATTATTTCTATAATATTATATATCTTATAATTCTTTTTAGCTTCTCTTTCGACTATTTTTCTTTGTTATTATTTATCTTAATAATATAATTTATATACTACTCGATATTTCGGAATATTACCTATAATATAAAATCCTAATATTATTCTAATATAATCATCTCTTATTCTCATCTTAAATCTGATCTTATATCTTAAAACTATATAATAATCTGTTATTGAATATATGATTCTTTATCTTTCGAAAACTTATTATCCTTTTTAGAATCTTTTATAAAAATTATTTATTCTTAAATATATCTATATAATATTTTCTATTTTCTTTTATATCTAGATTATGTAATAGTTTAATCTTTAATTAATTATTAATCCTACTACCAAATTTGCTTCTTATTCATCTATATATATATATCGAAACGAATAATTATTATATCTAATAATAAATTCTACTTACTAATACTTCTATCTCTATTTCTATCCTGATATTCGGCTAATTTCTAAGCTTCTAATACGATTATATACCTTGCTTAATTTGAACTTATGTAATTCTAATATTCTATCTCTAAATT
The DNA here is from genome assembly GCA_004849945.1 of Aspergillus ochraceus. Classification (NCBI taxonomy): domain Eukaryota; kingdom Fungi; phylum Ascomycota; class Eurotiomycetes; order Eurotiales; family Aspergillaceae; genus Aspergillus; species Aspergillus ochraceus. The sequence continues at coordinate 1,988 of SSOS01000003.1, forward strand.
CTAATATTATATAATATCCTTAACTCCTGATATAATCAGCTTTATTAAACCCTAATATTACCGAAAACTTCAAATCCTAATATAATATAAATCTTAAAGCTCTAGTATTGTAAATAATTCTAAAACAATTATATAATATATTCTTTATAAACCCTTATCGGATCCAATCTTTAAAAAATTAAATATATCTTTTTCGGATCATAATATAAATCTTCTATAAATATAAAAAAATATATATTTCTAACTCGATATACTAATCTTTTTGATTTTATTTTTATTTTTATTACCTACTATATATTCCTTGATAATCCTAACTATATAATTTTAAAAATTCTAAATTTATAACTCTATATACTAATAGATATTTATTTATATTCCCGAATTACTACATCTCTTTATACAAATATTAGTATAAACACGATTATAACTTGAATATTAAAATATATATTAAAGTTCTTATAAACTAATCTATTACTTTAAATAACTATTAATCTAATATATATTATTTATATACTGCTTAATATTTCTTGATATTTTCTGATTAATCGAGTTAGATTTTAAATAATTATATAATTATTAAATCCTTCTAATCTCTTATATTTCATTCTTTTTTTAAATTATAATATATCCTACCTTTTATTAATCCTAATATACTATACTACTCTAAAACAACATCCTATAAATTATAATATATCCTAAAAATATTAATATATTATTCTATCTATTCTAATCTATTTTCTACTAAATTACTTTTCTCTATTATTATATCTTTTATCATACTCTTTCTCTCCTATAATATATAATCTTATTTATACTTAATCTATTTTATATCTTATAATAATTTAAAAATTTAACTATCTAGTTTATATATTTCTATATACCTAGATCTATTAGAATTTTCTTATTAATAATATCTAATATCTAAACTCTAATATAATATATTATTCTTAAATCCTAATATAATCAGATATTATCAAATCTAAATAATAATCTAATCTTTTCATATTCTAAAATATACTAAATCCTGAAATACTAATCTATTCTTAAATATAAAATATTAAATTAAACTAATTTTAAATTTATTTTATATCTAATTCTTCTATATCTTAAATCCTAATATATATCTTCTATTTTATATATTCTAAATAGTTTGTTCTCTCTATAAATATATATCTTTTAAATAACTTAATCCTACTTTAATTTTCTTTATAACAACTAACCCTCTGATTTAGTTTAATAATATATTTTAGAATTAATCTTAATCTATATTATATAATTTAGTTATTATTTCTTATAATAATTAGTTCTATTCATCTTTAAATTACCTATTAATACAAACCCTAATAGTTAAATTAAATTCTATTTTACTTTTTAATTATATTTCTTTATATTTTAATCTTTCTAATATCTTATCTAGTTCTATCTATAATTATATATTTCTATTTCTTAATATTCTAGTTTATTATTAAATAATACTAATATTAGTTAATATATCTATCTATCTTTTATATTAATATATTTATCCTATTATAATTCTATATATTTGGCGAGCTGAACTACATATATATATATTTATAAATAAATATAATTCGGGATTAAATCTTTTTAGCCGGTTAATATAAAATATATATATTTAAATAGAAATAATAATATCTAGCAGATAGTATATAGCTAAAGTAAAAACTATTAAATTCTATAAATATTATAGACTATTTTAAGCTTCTTATAAATCTTCTATAACTAGTAAAATATATTAAATAATTAGCTATACTATTTATACACGCTCTCAATAGCCTACCCGAAAAATAATATAATCTGCCGCAGTTTCTATTAATTAATCCCGGACTACTATAGCTACTATTATTATAATAATTAGATCTATACCTTTTATAGCCCAAATAGTATTATAACTATTATTAGAACTAAAATATCTTTATATATATATTTAATACGCTAGCCGTCTTTACAGCCTAATTTTTACTATTAATATATAGACTATAGTATCCCGCATCGGAAATATATATAATATAAAATATATTAGATCTAAATTATATAAATCTACTATATCCACGCCTGAGCTCGCACGTTATAGAAATTCTAGTAAAAATATAGCTTATACTCGCTAGACTCCTAGCTCTAAATTATATATATATAATATTATTTTTATTATAGGAACATCTTCCGCTTAATCTATTTTTTAGCTAACTATAACTAAAACTTAGTAGTCTACTATTCTAAATAAAAAATAGTCTATTACTACGTCTGTATCCGCTACTACTATTATTTAATAATATTAATAGGAGCCAGCTCTCGAAGGCCGGATCCACGCTTAATACTTGTAACGTATTAGCGCTTAGAACGAGGGCGCGGACTATTATTAATAATATAAGCCGAAGAATCGGGGGATTAGATAAGTAATAAATATCCGATCTAGATAATTAATATCGCACTAGATATAATACTATACACAAGACTATAAGATATATTTAAGCTTAAAATAAGTTCGCGGGCGATCTTAGAAATAAAAGAATTAATTAATATAGATACTAGAGCTAAAAGAATACTAATAATAGATTTTAATATCTTCTAATCGAGATTATATCTATTATACTAGATTTTATATATATTAGAATCCTAATAATACTACCAATAGTATCTGTTAACTATCTTATTTAAATACTAATTTAAAATATATTATCAATATCTAATCCCGGGCGTAATTTTTATATACTAGATAATAAGCTCGATAGAGTTAGTAGCGGAAATATTATTTAAGATATTAATTATAAAATAAACTTTTTTAATAAGCTAGATAATAATTATTTTATTAAATTATTTATTTTAGCTAGCGCGTCCGCTCTTCTACTTATAATCTAATAAGAATTAGGATATACTAAGATAGATAATACTTCGAATATTAAAAATATCTACCTCTATCTTAAGTATACTAATAGCTATAATTACCTGTATCTAGCTAATAATAAATCATTCTAGAATAGATCTTTTATTAATCTATATATTATAAAACGCCTTATATACTAGTATCCGGATTACAGTAATTACCTAGCTAATTATAGATTTATATATAATTATTTTTCTATTCTGGGTCTACCGGATCCGCGTTGCGAGAAATATTAGAACTATTATATTAATTATCTAGCTAAAATCCGTTCGCGCGAAGATTATAGACTATTATATTTAATATATAATATTAAACTAATTAGTATAGTTCTAGAATAAGTATATTAATTCGTATATATATTCTATACACTACTACAGCACGGGCTCTAGCCAGGGTAGTAATATAGCTATTAATAATACTATCTATATATAAATATAATCTAACTATTCTAATTATTATAGCTTCGGCCGGAAGTTCTATTATTTATTTAATATTATATAATATTTATTAATTATAATCTAATCCAGCCGCTGTATCTATTATAATTAATTAATAAATATCTAGAAGTTCTCTATAACAGCTAACTTGGGTATTACTAGTATAATTATAGTTTTATCCGAGAGCCGCCGGCTCTTCTATATTATATATAAGATTCTAAATATTTAATACCGCTATATTATATCCCCGCGAAGTACTACTAGTAGAACTACTATAATTATTGTTTCTCCGAACGCGATAAATACTAATAATATAAATAATATACTCTTCTCCCCGCTAATAGATATTACCGCGACTATTAGGCTTAGCCTATTCTAGATTATTTAAATAGCCAGATTCTAAATCTCCTATAATATAATATATATCTATCCACTTATCGCGCGTAATATCTAACCTAGATTAATCATATACAGTCTATACCACTAAATAAGCTAATTCTCCTCTATCTCTACCTCCTATAAAGACCGCTTTCACAGGGACTTAATACTAGCTAGCGCGAATAATAGATGCGCTACTAATATAAATACTAAGAACTAATACTAGTTTATATTAGAGAGCCGGAATAGCTATTATTAATATACTATTATATCTATCTACTCTAGGATCTCGCGCGCGTATATAATACTAATTAAATAGAACAAATATATTATCTATAAATCTGTAATATAATCTATTTACTATTCTAGATCTATTCTATTCTCTATATTAAAATTAAATATTATTATTATCCCTTTCTACACCTTCTGCGTATTATATATAAATATACTAAACAGTCGTAGAAACTGTCGGCTAATCTTAATAATAATCTTATAATATACCTAAAGATAGATTAGTATATATAACTATATCTATATCTTACGCTTAAATACCTCTTATAGCTATTCCGAGAACTACTAGTGTTAGATCTTAGGATTAAAACTCTAGATAAATATATCCTTTTAATAAGAAGAATATATAAATAGATTAAATAATAATTTTTACTATATCTATTATACCTCTAGCTACTATATAAATAGTAGAATAAGCTATAAATACTATACTAGTAGCTTCCTAATCTCCTACAGCAGATATTAATAAATTAGCTTAATATTATTACTAGTATAAAATCTCTTATAGTATATACTAATTACCGCCACCAGCCTATCTTTAATATATATATTATATTATTAATTAATTATTATATTAATATACTAAATACTTAGTAGCTTGGATATTTATATTAACTATCTACCGCTTATCTATACTAATATAGCTAGCTTTTTTTTAAAGCGAGCTATCTACTGGAAGTACTATACTATAACTAAAAAATATAATTAGTATTAATATTATTATACGATTAAGCGCGCCTACAGTATCAGCTTAGTTTATATCTAATTATAAATCTACTATTATCTATCGACCGGCTACTATATACACTTATTTTTTAAAAAGCTTTATTCTATCGTTTACTATATAGGATTATTATAGATAATATATTATAAAATAGTCAAGATCTCCTGCGCCTACTAGATCTCTAATATATTATATAGGATCTATTATATAGCCCTGACTAGTCTGTATATAAATCCGCGAAAATTACTAATAATAAATTATAAATACTAGTATCCGATCTCTTTACTTTTATACTAGGTAATATACCTAGCTATTATAATATTATAATAGATCTTTAATCTATATATCCGCTAGTCTAATAGTATCTATATTAGCCCGGCCGTATTCTATATTATAAATATCTATATTATTTATTTAATCTACTTCTAGAATAACTTACCTATATAATAGATCTAGAAAGTTATTAATAGCTAGAGCTCCTAGCTGCTAATCTATATAGATAATATAAAAAGTAATAATAAAAATACTAATATTTTAGTATTTAATCTATAAATAGTCTTTTTATTAGCGCTATTATATCTCTTATCTAGTATTAGATCCTTAAGTATATTATCTATACTAATTAATATCTATTATATATAGTTCGTCTGCTGTAGCTAGATCTAGATAATTATTTTAGAATCTAGATCTAGTTATAATATCTTCTATATTATTATAAACCGTATTATCTTAATTATCTATAATAAGATTAAAAAATAGTTTTTAGTATTCTATTACCGGTCGTGGCTTTAGCTCTATACTATTATAATATATATAAATATACTCTTATACTTGTATTCCTATTATTTCTAATTTAGTAGCTCGATATAGAACTCTAGATATTATTACTTTAATAGACTTATTATCTACTTAATTATTAGATTAATCTTAATATCTTTATTCTATAACTTAGGTTCGGACTTAGGCTCGGACTATATAGCTAATATCTATAGCTACTATTATCGCTTATATTACTAGAAAGTTATTCTATATAGAGAACTAGTCCACTTGTAGAAGACCTGTGTATAGATAATAAATATAAGAATCTGCTACTATAGCTAGATATATTTAATAATACTATTAGTATCTATATACGCCTATAGCAGCTAGTACAGAGACGCGGCTCCGGCGTTTAATTAAATTATAATAAATTAAATTAAGAAACTACTATACTAGACTATTTACTAGTACTTATATATAAGCTATTTTATTATTATTTATAATTAGTATATTTCTTATTTAATTAGATTATTAGATATTATAATATTCTTCTTAATCTTAAGCGTGGCGATACTATATATTAAATTATAAAAAATAATATCTTCTAGATATATAATCTATCTAGTTATTCGGAGTTATAGATTTATATTAATAATATTATACGTCTAAATAATTTTTTATATCTTTTAAATAGTCTAAATCTTAATCTATATAATTTTAACTTTCTACAGCGCCTGCTCAATTATATTAAAGTTACTAAAAAGAAGATCCTTATTATAGATAATAGAAATATTCTAGAAGCTGTGCTAGATAATAAATATATACTAGTAGAAAACTAAAATATATATTTATATAAGCTAGAAATCGGCTTATTTTTACTTGATCTGGGAAATCCGGCTATATCCGGAATACTAGGACTATTAATATGCTTTATACTAGTATTCGCGTATAGTTTTAATATTCCGGATTATATGCCGGTATATATTATCTTACTAATATAATATATTATTAATATATATCTTTAGACTAGGAATAGATTGCTCTAGTTACTAGGACTAGTTAATCTCTATAAAAGTATGTTCTAAGTTTATCTACTAGTAAATAGCCTTACTAATTTAGATAGTATTTTAGTATATTACTAATAAATAAGTCCTATTCTTTAAATAATATTAAACTTTATTAGGCTATATCCTATAACAGCAGATATTATAAATAATTATAGATAATATTTCTACCTAGATAAAGATCTAATATTTTATAGTAGCTAAGCTAACTAATATAAATAAAAAATAATAATTCTATAGTTAAATAGAGATAAAGAATAAGTAAAAATAAAATATATTTTTATAGCTAAGTATCTAGTGTGGATAAGATTAGAGAAGAATATAAGAAATAAGTTTAAAGAATAAGGATTTCTAATAAGAAGAAGTCTAGAAATTTAGTTAAATAAAGATATATATATTTCTAGATATATTAGATTATTTATTAGATCTATACTAGTCTATAATACTAATATAATAGAAATAGCACGGCTATACTATCTCGGTATTTTATCCTAATAAAAATAATATTAAGTTTTAATTAAAGACTACGGTTGTAATCTGTAATAGATTATTATAAAATTAAGATAACTTCTAAATAAATAGATATTAAATAACTGGTCTAAGTTTGAGTATAATTAGATCACGGGAAGCTAAATCCAACCTATAATAAAGTAATAACCCAACTTATATAATTAAGGCGGGTAGATGGCCAATCACAGGACGTTGTGTTCGGCACCCTAGGTCTAATCCACCTGACTTGCTCCAGGTCTTGTGGAATAGAGTGGAGCAACCCTAAAGGAGCCGCACCTGCAGCACCACAACCCCAGTTGGTTAGGCCATTCCTGCTCACTCTGTTTGTAGGGTGCGACGACTGCTCAATCAAACAATGGCAGTTTGTTGCAGGCTCGCCCATGTACGCTGGTAATCAGTTGAGGTCCAGCTACACTGCCTTAACAGAGAGCTGCTCCAAAACGGGCTTTCCTTTGGCCCCCTCTACTTCTTTGTATGCCTCAGAGAACTTATCCAGCAGACATTGACTGACAATGATGTAGGCCGTCTCCATCTACCAGCACAACTGCCTCACCAACTCCTTCCGTCTGCAGCGGTAAGACATACACTATCAGATCCGGAGACACATGCCAGTCAATTTCCAAGTCTCAGGGTGTCGGCACTGCACAGCTACTGGTCGATAATGGTCTGGAAGCTTATTGCAAGGACTTTCCAAGCCAAGGTGAACTATGCATCGACCGCACCTGTACCACACACACTGTGGCCGCCAACGAGACATGCGCAGATATTGGACGCAAATATGTCATCACCCAAGTCCAGCTCACCACTTGGAACCCCATTCTTGGTCAGAACTGCCGTCACATTGAGCGCTCCGTTGGGGACAACATATGTGTCTCGCCGCCAGGAGATGATGGCTCCTGGACGCCCATCACAATCCCATCGTCAGCGCCCCCAGCAACAACAACAACCGCAATACCGGCTCCTGTTCCCACGAACCTGGCAAATGGTACTGTAAAGCGTTGCTCACAATACTATATCGTGGAGCCCGGGGATTATTGCAACAAGGTCATTCTCAAATATAGTATTTCGCTGGATGATTTCTTGTTTCTCAACAAGGGTGTGAACAAAAACTGCACTAACCTTTTTGCTAACGAGTCATACTGCATCTCGCCTCTTGGTTCTATCGATGACTATCCCGGTGCACCCGGGTATATTGACCCGAGTGCTAGCTACTCAGAAATTCCCTACTCAAGCTACCCAACGGCAACATATACACCCCCTATTGATGCCAACATAACAAGAAATTTGCCCATTTCCCCGGGTGGTCGAAAGGATTGTTATATCTACGTAGCCGGCCCAGACCTCCAGATCGACATCTCCGGCACCTTCTACGCGTCGTCCTGCGAAGCCGTCGCCGAGTCAGCCGGCAAGACCGTGGAGGAGTTAGAGCAATGGTATCATCTTACACCCCGCCGATTATCCGGTTTTTCTAACCATCGCATATGCAGGAATCCCTCTATCAGCGCCAACGGGACGTGCACGTTCAGCTCTAGCTACCGATACTGTATGGATCCGAATAGACCTACAGATGGCCCAGTTACAACACAGCCCCCTGCGCCTTCCTCTAGCACATCGACGATATCCCATACTACAAAATCCTCCGTGAGCAGCACGACTAAGGGGACCACAACTGAGCCCACGACCGGAGGCCCTCCCGGCCCAACCCAATCCGGTATACCCGATAATTGCAACAGGTGGCATTTAGTTACTGGTGCGCACGTGGGAAACCTGAAAACTCTGAGTAGAAAGCTAACGATTGCATAGAATCAGACGAGACCTGTGCTACTGTAGCCGCAAAATACGACATCAGCCTGAAGCAGTTTTACGCTTGGTATGTCATATCCTTCCAGGCCATTTATGAGGCGTCTAACAGCTGGTCAGGAATCCTTCTATTTCAGATGACTGTGTGAATGGGTTCTGGAAAGATGAAGCATACTGTGTCGGCGTAGCCAAATGAACCATCAGGGGCAGTGATTAGTCAGTGTTAAAGTAGCAGGACCCTTTGGGTGAGGTTGAAAAAGGCATTGGAATAACTATCAGATACTTAGCGGACGATGGGTGCCCCATGTCATGAGAATAAGGCCAGATGGCACCAGGAAGATAAATCGACACGATCTTAGTTGTAACTTGTAAGCCATACGGCATTCAGTGGAGCAACTAATTGTAGTTAATTTAGTTTGTCGACTAGTTTAGTAATTGTAGTTAGTCAGGTTAACTAACAGTTTGAGTTTATTAGCTGACGAGTATTTAATTACCTGTGGGTCCGTGCGCCCAAAATTGCGAGCACGACTTTTGACCTTAAATTTCAAATTTCCTCTTATCAAGACCTTGGGTCCTGAAATTCTGGAACCCTAGTAACATATGTAACATATTTCAGCTACGCTGTCAATAAAGCCGGCTGTTCCGCTGTCGCGTTACTGTCACTACTCCATCCTCCTTTGCCAAGATGCATGATCTCACTGATTTACCTGCTGAACTCCTCGACGAAGTCCTTTCTCTTGCCTTTGGCGTCGCTCCACGGTATCGCAATGGCTACAACGATGAGGGACCCCTTGACATCAAATCTTTGAGCCGTCTCCTTCTCATCAATCGAAAACATCACCGGGCGTTTCTGCCACTAGTCTACGCCCACTGGACCTACAACGGAGCGCGACACAGCTATAGCGGACTATGGAAGTTCCTTCGCACTGCAATCAGAAATCCTGATCTCGCGTCAACTGTGCAGGTGTTGAATATTGGGAACTGGGGTATTTTCCCTCCAGTTTACCTTGATAGGAACCACGATCTCCAGGACCAGGATGAACGGTTGCAATTTACACTCGATGACGAGGAGACCGTACGAATTGCAATTCGGCGTGCAGAGATACCAAGAGATCTTGCATCTCAGATTTTTTATGCTATCTTTACGGGTCGAAATGAATATCACAGTCGCGACCGGCGACCTTTGATGGCGCTTCTCCTTACCTCCCTCCCTTACGTGTCGAAAATAAATGCGCATGTACCAGCGTCAGACCCATTTTTGGGAGCCATTTTGCAAACTGCAACAGGCCGGCAACAATCCTGTCTTGATTTACAGCCGATGTGGCTGCCCAGCTTGAAGGAGCTGTACGTTCTGGGTGAAGTTCCCGGTTATTTTGAGGAAAGCACCAAGTTGTCGGGTGATGATATCGATCACCCTTCGTTGAAATTAAATGACATATGGCCTTTGTTCTACTTTCAAAGCCTACGGACGGTTTGCCTGTATGGTCTTGACCCGGATGGGTTCAGTCAGCTGCTCCAGCAGAACGTCAAGAGCAATGATTCCAGATATAAGTGCCTTATAGAGCATCTTCACGTCGCCACACAAAGAAAATCTATCTCCAGAGCGGAGGACATAACTGCTCTGCTTACTCAACCAGCTGCTCTGAAAAGCCTATCTTTCTCCTGGGATGACGACAAGGCTAAGACGAAAGAGAAGGTTAATGGCAAGAGACGCAATGTCTGGCAGATATCCAACAGCGAAGTCTGGAATATCATCCTAAAATACATAGAGACGTTAGAATATCTGGACATTTACCATAATTTCTCACCTGAAGGACGAACACGCCGACAAACTGACTACTTTGGTCTTCTCACCCAATTTGCACGGTTACGCTATATCTCTATCCAGGCAGAGATGCTCATCGGCGGCTATGTTGAGGACTCAGTGGCCCCGTATCGTTTGAGGGAAACACTACCACCCAGCATTGAAACACTGGTATTCGCCGCAGAAGTTGCCGGAGAAACAGTTCCTGACCTCCCACTTCAACTCGATGAAGTGGTGTCACAATTTCCTCATTTGACGACCGTTGAGCTTACAGATTTCTGTGTCGTAGGCCGCTCCTTTCGCCGAGGCCCCACGCCTGCTAAATATAAGTCGCTCAAAGAAGTGTGCTCTCGCAATGGTGTTCAATTTGGCATTCAAGGCATTTGCCTTCCCACTCACCAATTGCAGCACTGTCCTTTTCCTCTGGGCATGCGGTGCCTGAGTCAGTGGAAGGAAACATACAATCTGCGAATAGACGCCCGTTCCAGACACGCCATAATGGAGAAGCGAGCCGGGCGCAAAACAGCAGGTCTCCGAGAAACTCCATCGCCTCAGCCACCTGAAACATGGGTTTGGACAAACAAAACACACGTCCTCTCGTTTCAGGATCACAACGGAAACTCATCTTTCATGGTCTTTGAGAGCGAGGAAAATACTCTACTTCCCCCTCTGGTAAATTTCAACATTTACTGCACTCATCCCGAGGGAGCACTATCCCAGGCCGAGGATCTTGAAGATGAACTCCGAGCGATGCACGCGCAGATTGCCACCGATGGGTTCGATGATGATGACCACTACCGACTTGACGTCTACTTTCTGCCAAACGCTAGTAATGAGGATTGTATCGCGCATTATCAAGCTGAGAAAGCTACACGGGGGAATTCCATGGAGATGCTTCTTGAGGCAGAAAACAAACTTGATACAGAGTTCCCACCGCCGAGCACCCCACGACTCCCAGGCATGCTCGAGACCTACGATGATTCCGAACTTAGTGGAGTGTTGTTTGTCTATCCCGATCGCAGCTGGAAGAGTGGCATGCAGATAATGTGCTTTATCAGTTACGGTGCTAACTTTGTGCTTGGACAGACATTTGACGAAAGGTGGTATGGGTTTGATTCTGATGCGGGTATGACTTTGGGCCTGTTAATTAGCGAGCTTGCCCGCGCTGAGCGGCCTGAACCTCTGGCGATATATCAGAATGTTACAGAGAGGGGGTGGAAGACATGGTAAGGTTCTTCTCTCTCTGTGCTTGTGGTCGACATCCTGTGCATACACTTCGCTCTAGCAATATTCAGCAAGTCGTCTTCATTCAGCAGTGTAGGAATTGCGTTGGTTCATGCAATAACTTGGAGGCTCGTTTAAGCACTGCATCTGTTACGGTTTTTTTTCCGAAAAGGTTCCTGCACACAAGTGAGCAGTCATCCTGCTTGCGTTGGATACAACTTCAAGTGTTTAAAGGGCTTTTTTCGATCATGGTTTGAACATTCTCCAGGATCCACAAGTCAGCCAGCTCGCAACCAACTTGAACAACAACCTGGCAAGCTTCCGAACTTTAGATCATTTCGACGATCAATCATCCATCAATCAATCAATCAAAATTCTATTAACCTGATGAAGCCTCTGGAGAGCATTCATATGGCAACCGCCCTGTGCATTAACATTGGCGCCTTTTTTCAGCAGTCGTCGTACCGTATATTGGAGACCGGCTAAGGATGCGTAGTATAGTATATTAGAGTTACTATAATTTCATACTCTGGAATTTCTTCTCTCCAAGGCCGATCCGGGCCAAAGAGTCTGTCCTATACCATGTATGTTTGTCTTTATTGGAGGAATAAATTTAAGATGTTTTTTTGGATATCTCTTTTAGTCTCGGCAGGTTTCGCATGCCGTATTTAATACTATGCGGTATATGGTGTAAGTGGAAAACCTAATTCAATCTTCCTAATTGAGCGCTGTTTATTTATATATGATAAGTACGCGAGATAAATTCTAGTAATAGATCCTCATGTAATATTCTCGCTGAGGTAGTCTTAAAATATACTATTAATTTTAGATTTATTCTTTAAAAGAGCCTCTATAACTTATTTAGATTATAGATATTATTAAACCGAAAAATACACTAATTAAAGCTCTATTATTATCTCTACTGTGTTACTACCTATCTATCAGATTACGAGAGATACTAGACTAGAATAAATAATTAGAATTTCTCTTATTTCTGGAATCCGTAGTTAAGAAACAAAAGAAAATTTTTCGTTAGGATTAATAATAATAATATTAACAGATTTTTGAATGGTTAAGAGTCATTCTAAATAAATAAGAAATTACAAAATCCTTATTACGTACCACTAATAATTTTCGCTATTGTTTGTTAGAATTCGAGCATATATTTCCTTTAGTATCTTAGATAAAGATCTAAGCGATTTCTAAAGTATCTGAAGATCTAGACAGTCTTGCAAAATATTAAGCTAGCATGTAATCCATTTAAACCTATAAACATTGCTAACTAGAGTGGCTTAACCTGACCGTTATACCTTAACCTTAACCTGACCATAACCTGGCGGTCAGGTTAAGATATAAAAAGTGATTTAACCGTACGGTTAAGATCAGATTAAAATATAACTAGGCTGCGGCAGGTCGTACGACATCGACATTTTTTCATTATCGTAGTCGGCAACCGATATAATATTGATTTTTTCCAATATCATTGTCGTATATACGATATCTAATAGACATCGGATAATATCGATAGATATTATATAAATATTTATACTAGTATAAAACTCGCTAATTTATCCTATCCTAAACAATCGGATGATAGTTATAAAGTTGATTAATTATTATTTTATAACTAAAAATTTATATATTTAGTTATAATAGTACTTATTCTTTATTTTTCTTACTTGTTATTGGAAATAATAAGATATAATATTATATTTATAAGCTAATATTATTAATATAATAATATATATTTTACTTAAATAACAAGCGTGATATTATTACTTGTAATTTTATAATTATTAGTTAATAGATAGTTGTTAGATAGAAATATATATTTAATACATAAATAATATAGTACGCTTTTTTATAAAGTTTTAATATAGTATCCGAATTTATAAATATTATAGTTTTAATATTTAAAATGATATCTACAGATTTATAAGAGCTTTGTCTTATTATAAAATTATTTTATTTAGTATATTTATATATAAAAATAAAGTATAATTTATATTTGAAGTTTGTAGCTCGCGGACTTAAATATTTTTTTTAGTTTAAGTAATTATAGAATAATTATCTAATATCTAATATAAATTAGATAATATTATCTGATATTATCTAATATTAGTTAGATATTAGATAGATTAATTAATAAATATCTATTTCTATTTATTTATATCTAATTAGTATTAAGTATTATTTTTAATATATTAAAATCATACTAATATTTATCTATAATCCTATTTCTATTTTATAGCTAAATTTCTTATAAAACTTTTATTTATAAATCTAATTATTCTATTATTTTTATCTAGTCTTATATCTATTATATCTTATTTCTAAGTATCCTCGAGCTAATATATAGTATCTTAATATACTAATTTATTTATTAATCTAGATATTCTATAATTAGATGATTTTCTAGACGCGATAAGTAGTTAAATTATAATATAATTAACTTTTTTTTCTAAATTCCCTCCTTCACTTTAATATCCTCACATACTTAATTTACTTATATATATTATTTATAAATTCCACCAGCAGACTTATATACTCTATAATAATAATAAAAATAATTAAATAATAAATAAACTATAGAAATATTTTATTAAATAATAATTAATAACTAAATTTAGTACTAAAAAAAAACTTTAAAAGTCTATTTATTAAAATAGTAATCTTAAAAAGTCTAATATTTAGAAGTTATTTAATTAAATTATAAATATTAAGACTAGTAAGTCTAAGATTATATATAAATACTACTAGAATATAATTATTTACCTAAAGGTTAATTATACTAGTTTATTACTAATAAAAATCTATCTTACTATTATAGTCTATATTAAGCCACAGAAAACTATAAAGTAAAATATTAATTATTTATTATAAAAAATAGTAAATCTATTTTTAGATCTAATCTATATTATATATTAATATTCTCTATCTCTATTCAGCTATATTAATTAATAAATATAAAATCTAATTAGATTACTTTCTAGAAGAAGATTCTTAAATTTATTATAACTACTTATCTTCTATTCCGTACTATTAAATATCCGGAGTTTAAAGAGCTACTATAATATACTAGATTTATTAATTTAAAGCTTAATATCCTATTTATTTATAGTATAAGACGACTTCTAGATAATAAAATCTAAAAATAATAGTAAAATATTTTTAGTAAGCTTCTATCTAGAAGCTATTTTTTTATTATATTAAATTACTAGATCTTTTCTTTTAGCTAGGTATTTATAATAATTATTAGATATTTTCTTAACTAGAACTAGAATTACTATAAGATTCTTCTTAGATTTAAGTATATATAAAAATTATATACTAGAACTTAGCTAAGTAAGATTATTATTTAAATCTTTTAAAAATATAATATTACTAATCGAGTATTATTAATTATAACTAATAATATATTAAATAATAATATAATAATTAAAAATATTTAAAAGATAATCTAGTTCTAGATTTTTTATAATATATCTATTTTTTAAATACTATATATTATATATATTATATAACTTAGCCTAAAGAACTTTCTTAGAAAGATTAAAATAAATCTAAAAAATATAGAGACCGAATTAGAATAATTAAATAAATATATAAAATTATTATAAGCTACTTTATATTATTCTTTAGAAAATATCGTAGCTATATTAAAGAAGATAGATATATTATTATATTAAAAGATTTATACTAAAATTCTACTTTTCTAATACTAGAATATACTAAAAGACTATAATAAGTTTTTAACTAATACTATTTAACCTATTAGTATATTTAATTTTAGCTTAATCTAGAAAAATAATACTAAGTAGAATATTTTCTTTTAATTATAAAATCTTTTTTTATTATACTAAAATCTTATTAAAAATTTAAAATATTACTATTTATTTTATTTTTAATATCTATAATAAGCTCTTTAGCCATCTTAATAATATTAAGAAATTACTAGAATACAAAACTATTTCTTAGAAAAAAAAATATTTTAAGTATTATAAATAGTAAAATAGAAACTTTTAAAATATTATAAAATAACTAATACTAAATTATTTAATATAATCTATATAATTATAACTATTTTATATCTTTTCAAGAAACTTCAGTTCTTTAAAGATAATAATTAAAAAGAGAAAAATAAAAAGAAAGAAGATATTTATTAGATACTAATCTATCAAGATAAATTATAAAAAAAATTTAACTAATATTAATAATATATTACCTCTTAAAACGAGTCCTCTTAAGCCTAAATTACTTAAGAATCTAATAAAAAGGAGTTTAATCTTATAATAAATTTATATACTATTTTATAAGATAAAATTAACCGGCCAGAGGATAAAATTATAGAATATTTTATAAAAAATTTATATATTTTTTTATTTTATTATAAAGCTTTCTAGCTAAGTTATCTAATAGGTCTTACTAAAGATAAGTTAAAGATATTCTAGAAGAAGTATAAATATAAATATCTAGTATTTATAATAATAGTATAAGATATTTTAGTAATATTTACTAGTAATACTAGTATTAAGCGGCTTTTTAATTATACTTATAATATTTATTACTATCACCGGGGATAATTAAAACCTAAAATAATCTAATTTCTAATATTTTATTTATTTGTATTAAAGTTCGAGCTTTAATAAATCGAATTTAAGATAATTAAAAAGTATTTTTTTAGTAGTAAGATTATTATATTTAATTAGATATAGAAGCTAACTTTGTTATTTAATAATATTAAATTAATTAGTAATAATAAAAAAGAGAGCTACCAAGCCGAAGATATATTAGATAATTTATATAATAACTTAAATAATAATTATATAGTTAAGTAAATAAGCTCTATACTTATTATAATTTAAAATAAATAACTACAGTACAAGCGGCCTTATAGTACTATTAAGATTTAAAAAAATAATAATAATAATCTCCCGCTTTCTAAAATACTAATTAAAAAATATATATAGAAGCGACCGGAGAGGATTTAAAAAAAATTAAAATAACTAAATAGATTTAAATTTAATAATCTATAATATAATCTTAAATAATTAAATATTTGTTATTGTAATAAAGAGTAATAAGTATATTAATTAATAAAAAAGATTATAGGATATAAATTCGCGCTAATAAATATAGAATTAATTATATATTAAATACTCTAAAAATACTATAGAAAATATATAATCTATATTAATTTATTTAGATTAGAAGTCTTAGACTGTTTATAATATTTATTATTAGATAGATATTAGATAATTATCTAATAGTATAAGTTAAATATTGTAGTTAGATCGGATAGAAAATCTAAATATTATAGTTATATTGATGTCGGCTGCGATACGATATGATATGATATTATTATACGATCTGTCCGATGCTGCCGCAGCCTAAATATAACTATTACTTTAACTATTTATACCTACTAGTTAGAAAGATTAGATATAATAGATAATTTATTAATTATAAAGTAATTAATAATATATATATCTCTCTTATATAGATAATATATAAAATATAATATATTTTTAATTATAATATAATTATATTTTTTATATTTAGTTTATCTATTTTTTTTATTTTATTTATTTTATTTTTTTTATTTATTCTATCTATTCCTTCTAAAAGATATACTATACTTTAAAAAAAGCTTTTATAAAATTTAATATAAAAAAATAATATTTAATATAAGATATATAAATTAACTACTCTTTATATTATCTAGAATAGTAATTATAATAATATAAAAATTATAAGAAATAGGTTGTGACGGTCTACAAAGGAGCTAGTAAAAGACAAGTTTAGAGTGGCTAACGGTTAAAAAACAGGTTAAAAACTGAACATTGAAAAAATGTATTTAGACTAATTAAAATCTGTATATACTTGTTTCCACTTCGAAATCTAATAGATATATATTATATATATATATATTACATATATATTACAGTCTAGTACAGCTAAGCCGTATTTAATACATGACTAATCAGTCTCGGGCCTTTTTTCTATGGTAATTTTTAACCGTCTGGTATTTTACTGTATTGGGTATGTAATATACTAAAAATAGATTCAGTTTAGAATATATATATTTATCTTACAATAAACTTATTTATAAGGTATTCTTATAATTATTAATTCTTATAAAATACTTTAACCGTCAGCTGTATTCTTTAACCGTTACCATTAACCTGACCTGGCCGTTAGCCACTCTAGACAAGTTTGTTTATGACTTGTAGTCAAGCAATTTTCCTATGGAGAAGAAAGGAACTATCTAACAGGAGAATTTAGGGCTCTTATATACTAATAGGGCCTGACTAGATATAGGAATCTTCTATCTATTAACTAGTATTTTTTATTAAGATATTAAGTCCTTTTATAAAACTAATTAAAATATTCTTTTACTTAACTAAAATCTTCCCTGGAGCTCTTCTAGGCAGGCAGTTAGTTATATTATATATTTAGCTAAGTTAAGGTATAATATTACTTCTTTTTTTTAAAAAGACTAGTCTCGCAGTCTTATAATTCTGTGGTATTAAATTAATATTATTATTATATTTATCTAAGAATTTATTATTAGCTATAATAATAAGCTAGTTAGCGAGTTTAGAGTGGCTAACGGCCAGGTCAGGTCAGGTTAATAGGAACTTTTATACCTGACCGCAGGTTAATGATTAGGTTAAAGAAATTTTTATACCTGACCGCGGTATAACTAAAAATAGGATAGTTAATTATTTTAATTATTTTTAGCGCTAAGATCTAGCCGCTATATTATTTTTAATTCTAATATAGTTAAAATATATCTAGATTAAATAAGAATTAATTTAATTATTCTAACTATCGCCTAAAAATATATAAAGATAAGCTTTCCAGAATAAAAAAAAATAATTAAAAAATATAGTAATATCTTCTTTCTTTTTATCTATAAGAAATAATAAAGAAATCCTAATAATATTAATATAATTTAGCTTTTTATAATATTAATACTCTTATAGTAAAAAATATAAAGAAAGATATATAATTACTATTTAATTTAGATTATATATTAATGATTTAATAGATTATATAAAGAATACTATATTTCTATTATTAAAATAATAATTAAAAACTAGTATAGTATCTTTAAACTACTATTAAGTCTTTTTAAATAAGCTTAATAAATTTATTATTTTTTTATTTTTTATTTAAAAAGATCTTAATTATCTATATAGATTATCTATATTATATTATATAATTAGTTTATCTTAGTAACTATACTATTTATAATTATTTAATTTAAATATTAGATACTATACTATACCTTTATAGATTATATAAAAAATTTTTTTAGATCTTTTTTATATAGGTATTTTTTTTATTTAAATTTATTATTTTTATTTAATATCTATCTTTTAATCTCGGAGAAGAGTGAGATATATTAAGATTATAATATTTTTAAGAATTAAAATATAGATAGTAAGATACCTATTAAAATATAAGTTATATAATATAGTAGATAAATTAAGCTAGAAGAAAAAATATAATAGATTATATTTATATACGAGTATATTTTTAAACTAAATAATATTACTTTTATAAAATTTTTCTACTTTTTTTTTATTAATCTACTATTTATAGAATCTTTCTAGTATTATAAATTAGTTATAATTATCTAGTTTATATTTAGAGAATATTATTAAACTTTTTTTTTTATTTCTTAAATCTTTATAAATAATAATAAATCTTAAACTAAAATAAATTATTTAAACTAAATCTTTACTTCTTCTCTAAATCTTAAGATTACACGTATTATAAAGAATCGGAAGATTATTTTATATCTAATTTTATAAAAAAGATTTTTTATCTTTTATAATTAATAATAGAAAATATCCTTTTCTAAAATTTATTTATAAGCTTAAAAATCGCTATTTTACTTTAATTAGAAGAAGTTATTAATATTATAAAAGAATTTTTAAAAAGATATATTATTTTTTAATAAAATCTTTTATATTTATTATTTTATATATCTTTATATTTTATAATATCTAAAAATTAAAAATTTAAAAACTAGTTCTATAAGTTACTATCTTTGTAAGAATTATAAGAAGAACATATTTTTAATTATATTTAAATAAATAATTAGTTAGATATTAAGTAAAAAATTATTATAAATATTTATTAATTATTCTCTATCTCTAGACTTTTATTATTTATAATAAATAAGATTTTTAGAATTAAATTCTATATTTTATAATTATCTATTATCTATTATTCCGGACTATTAAGTATATATAATTTAAATAAATAATTAATTTTACTATTTTATCTTTCTACTAAAGATCGAATTTTTTTAATTAAATATAAATTAAAAACTATTTATTAGAGCTATTTAAAGAAGTATATATAAAATTATTATTAAAATTCCTAGATACTAGATAAATATTAATTATAATTAATTACTAAATTAGTTCTAATTAGAAGATATTTCTTATTTTAACTAGATATTTTCTAAATAGAAGATATAGATTACTATAAGATTTTATTAGATTTTTAATTAGTATCTAGATCCTATATTAGTAAGAATTTAGTTATAATTATTTTATTAGTTTTATATAAATATAATCTTTCTAACCGACTGTTAGATGTAATAACTAATAATACTAGTAATAATAATTTAATATTTAGTTTAATTTTATTAGAATTTTAGATTTAGCTTAATTAAAATATCTATTTTTATAATACTCTTATTAATTTTAATTTTATAAAGATTATTTAAAATTAATATTATATTTTTTATCTTGTTTATATAATTTAGCTTATAATTAATACTTTTTTATAAAAACTTCGGATCGAGATCTTAAATAATACTATTAAATATATTTAAAATAATAATAATAAAAGTCTTAAAGTCTTTTCTAATATTTTAAAAACTCTTAAAAAGATATATCTTAAGAACTATTTATAAAAGCTTTTTTTAAATAATTTTTAAAGATCTTCTTTTTGTAATAATATATTATACTAATTCTTAATTATAGATTTAGAAGATTATATAATTTATAAATATAAATTCTTAATACTATAAGAAATTCTAATTTATTTAATAATTTAAATCTAGCTTAATCTACTATCTTCTTCTAAATTATAAAACCTGTTAGAATTTAATCTATCTTATAATTTACTAAGTATTTAATCTTTATTAAGTAATTAAAAGCTTTATTTAGTACTATAATTATACTAATATTAATTATCTTTAACTAACTTTAATTAAATAAAAATAAATAAAATATTTATTTAAGTTTTTATATCTATTTTTTCTTTTTATATTCTATCTATCTAAAAATAGTAAATTTACTATTTATAAGATTTATAATATCTATAATAATTTTTTTAACTATTTAGATTACTCTATTAACTAATTAATAAAAAAATAAATATTCTAAAAGAAAGAGATTCTCGAGGATTTATAAAATATATATTAAAATATATATTAAAAACTATAAAAATACTACTATTATATTTATTAAATAGAAGACTATATTTATATAATTATAATAATTTTTAATCTAATATCTAAGCTTAAGAAATTTAAGAAAAATATATAACTTAATAATAATATTAATTAATATAATAAGTATTAGACTATCTTTAAAAAGGTATTCTATTTTTATTATAATTAAAATTTAATTATTAATATATTATCTACTATCTTTAGATTATTTTTAGATTTAGAGAAAATTTTTTATAATATCTTTAAATACTAAAGGCTCTCACCCGTAGTAGAGATATTTAAAAAACTTAAAATATATTTAGATATTAAAAATATATAATTTATTAATTTATTTTTAATTTAACTAATACTGTTCTAGGTACTATGAAATATACTAATATTCTTATTTACTAGAAGTCTTGTTATAATTAGTTTTTTATTTTTTATTAAATAGTTAGAGATTTTCTATCTATTATAATTAATAGTATTAATATTAAACGCTTATTTAATAATTTTTAAAATATCTATTACTATTATCGGAGTCGCCTTTAGCCTAATATAATTAAAGTAGTTATACTTTAGATATATACTAATTATTTTACTATAAATAAGAAGTACTAGGATATTTTTAAGAATCTTAATCTAGATTTAATTATCTTTATATCTAAGAATTAAGAAAAAGATAAGATAATTATTATTTTTTATATTAGTAAGAATAAGGATATAGATAACCTAAAAAATAATTTAAAAAATAGATTATTATTAGAAATAAAGAAAATAGTTTTATTTAAATCTATAAATATTATATACTCTTAGATAAAGGTCTATTTTTTATAATTTTTATACTATTATAATTATTATTTTAAATAATATAAAGAGTAGTTAGTCTATATATCTTATATATATTAGATATTATTTTTTTTATATTAAATTCTATAAAAGTTTTTTCTAAAGCATAGTATATCTCTCGGGAGGAATAGGTAGAATAGATAAAAAAAATAAAATAAATAAAGTAAAAAAAATAGATAAGCTAAATATAGAAAATATAATTATATTATAATTAAAAATATATTATACTTTATATATTATTTATATAAAAGAGATATATATATTATTAATTAATCTATAATTAATAACTTATCTACTATACCTAACCTTCCGAACCGGCAAAGCTATACGGTTAAATTACTTTTTATACCTTAACCTGACCGCCAGGTTGGGGTCAGATTAAGGTTAAGGTATAACAGTTAGGTTAAGCCACTCTAGTTTATAGTTATCTCTTTCTTAATCTAAGAAATAAAGTAGTAAAGATCCGATTAAATATTTTTAAACTTATTAGGATTAGACAGATATTTAGAAAAATAGACGAAGATAAAAGATCTAAAATTAATTAATATAGATACTTTTATGAGAATAATTAGAGATTTTTTAATAACTAATTTAAAGATTTAGTTTAAGATATTAATTTTAGAGATAATAATCTAGATAGTTTAATTATATTTCTTTTATTAAAATCTTTTAGATAGCTATAGTTTTAATTAATTAGAAATTTAGATTTTTATTTTATTAGATCTAGTAAGAGATAATAATTATAATAATTATTATATTCTTCTAGAGATAGTCTCGCTCGGTATTTATATTAATAATAAATCTATAGATTTATTTATAGTATAGATACTATTTTTTAGTATATTTAATTATATATTAGACGAATTACTCGGGATCTTTAAATAAGAATAGAGATTTTAGGATTTTAGATATATTAAGTTAATATTTAATACTAGCTCTATGGAAAGGAGCTATATAGTATTAGAATATAAGTTAATAGAGTTAATAGAACTAGTAATAGATAGGTAGATAGACTTCTAAATATTAGATACTTAATTACTATAGGATTAGACTATATATAGACTAATAGATAAGATATAGCTTATAGAGCTATAATAGGATTTTTAAATAGTAGGAAGATAGGAGACTATATAGTCATATGATGCTCCAGTCAGTGTATTAGTCATCCTTTGGTCTGCATCGTGACAAGGATATTCTTAAAGATCTTAATCTAGACTTAATTATTTTTATATTTAAAAATTAAAAAAAGAATAAGATAATTACTATTTTTTATATTAATAAAAATAAGAATATAGATAATCTAAAAGATAATTTAAAAAATAGATTATTATTAGAAATAAAAAAAGTAATTTTATTTAAATTTATAAATATTATATATTTTTAGATAGAGATCTATTTTTTATAATTTTTATATTATTATAATTATTATTCTAGATAATATAAAAAATAGTTAGTTTATATATTTTATATTAGATATTGTTTTTTTTATATTAAATTTTATAAAATTCTTTTTAAAGTATAGTATATCTCTCGAGAGGAATAGATAGAATAAATAAAAAAAATAAAATAAATAAAATAAAAAAAATTAAATTAAATATAAAAAATATAATTATATTTTATATATTATCTATATAAGAGAGATATATATATTATTAATTAATTTATAATTAATAATTTATCTATTATACCTAATCTTTCTAACCGGCAGATATAAATAGTTAAAGTAATAATTATATCTTAATCTGATCTTAACTATATAATTAAATCACTTTTTATACCTTAACCTGACCGCCAGGTTATGGTCAGGTTAAGGTTAAGGTATAACGGTCAGGTTAAGCCACTCTATCTATAGATATAGTAAGATAATATAAAAATATAAAATAGAATAAATAATCTATTTTCTATTTAAAAAAGAATAAAAAGTTAGAATATTAATTTTAATTTTCAAATATATTAATACTAAAATTTATAAAAAAGATAAAGAGATATAAGAAAAGAATATATTTTGTCAGGGTGCGGGCTGGCAGGGTTGGTAGAGCTAGTGGTTGGCAGGCAGACGGGCTTCTTAATATTAGGTACTTGATTACTATAGGATCAAGTTATATATAGGCTGATAGATAAGATATAGTTTAAAAAATTATAATAGGATCTTTAGATAGTAGAAAGATAGAAGATAATAGAGTTATATAATATTCTAGTAAATATATTAGTTATTCTTAGATCTATACTATAATAATATATCTTCTTTTTATAGCCGAGCTCTATTAAGGCTAATAAAAGTTAGATTTATCCGGATATTTATAGTAATAGTTATAAATAATCTGTTTTATATATTCTAGATATTTAACCAGTTTCATAATTAGATCTAGATATTCTATTTATTTTATAATATATATTAAATAGGAACAGCCGCGCTTTTAATAATTTTAAAAAAAATTAAGAATATTCTTTATTTCTTATTTTTCGAGTCTCTTAATCTTTATATATAATAAAGAAGATTAGACTTAGTTTAATAAAAGATTCTAACTAACTAGTATAAGTAGATTAATATTAAATATAAAATAGATCTTTATACTAGATGATAGTTCTAGATAGTAAATATATAAACTAATAATTTTATTAATTTAATATAGATCTAATATATTCTAGTTAAGTTTTTTACTAGAATATAAGATCTTAATATATTAAATATCTAATTATACTAGTTAATTTTTTTTAAATTTTTTAGTAAAATAGTATCTTTTATTAGCCTATTCGGTATATTAGGCTTAAGCGGCGGTTATTTCTATATAGATAAATTCAATAATAGTTTATATTTTTATAGCGAATTATTTAGTATCTTAGATAATAGATTAATTCTATATAGTATAATCTCTTATAGACGTCGGTTCGAAGCTTATATAAAGATAAAAACTATAATTTATAAAGAATAAAGTAGTTTTAATAGTATCTAAATATATACTATTTAATATAAATTTAATAAATAAAAACTAGATATTCTAGTTATCTTATAGATAGTTTATATAGACCTATAGATATTATTCTATTATAATATTTATATACTTAGTTTAGCTATTTATCTTGGGATAATAAATAATTAATAGTTTATTTATTATCTTAAAACGTCTAGTTAGATATTTTTAAAATTTAATAATAAATTAGAAACCTCTATCTAAGATAATAATTTGAAGTAGATTATATAGTTTCTAGATATATTAGATATATATTACTATTATATTTTAAGTATTAATTATTATATCGCACGGAGCTAGATATTTTATTTTAATTAATTAATCTATTACTATAAATATAATATTATAGCCCTAGCTCTAAGATAAATAGATAATAAAGTCTATAGATATATCTTATTATATATATTTAAATACTAGTAAAAGCTTTAGAATACCCTACTTTATTTCTTATAATAGAATAGTATAGTAGTATATATAATAGTTCTAGATTTATTAGTCTATATAGTAGTATATATCAAGCTAGTAATATTCTTAAAATAATAACTTATAGATTCGGCTTCTCTTAGGATATTTAAAGATAGATTTATTATAGATTAATTAGATTAGATTAGCTTTTAACTAGTTATTATCTAAAATCTATAAGTAATTTTTATAAAATAAGAGACTACCTCGTCTCTTATAGACGGCTAAAATAATTTTTAGATAATAATCTTTTTTTATAGCTAGAATCTTTTAGATTTTATAGATTAAATTATCTTTTTTATAAGTCTTTCTTAGGCTAGTCTAGATCTTAAATAATAATTATAAATCTTATTTATTCTTAAAATTAACTCTTTAGTAAGATCGGGTAACCGGGACTATTAAAGCGGGAAGAAATTCTAGTAATTTTAATTAATATTAGTCTTCTAGTATTAGCTCTGGTCGGGAAGACGGATAGATTAATTTAGATATATTAAGATTTTCGCGTTTTAGGATTATCTAACTTTAGTATAATAAATACTTATTCTTCTTTTTAGAAAAATCTTCTAATCTTCTAATTAGACTATCAGGCTTTATATCGTATTTTCTAGATCGATAAATAATTTTAAAGTTAAAATAAAAAAAGAACTCGGATTATTAGATTTAATAATAATTTAGAAGCTTTATAGATATAAAATATTTTAGATTATAATAATCAGAAATAATATAAATTAAAAATAAGAATCTTTTAAGCTTAAAATACTATTCTTTAAAATAGTAAATAATAGCGAGTAGTTCTTTATTATAGATCTTATAGTTATACTTAGTAGGCGAATATTTCTTAAAGAAGAAGATAATTAGATATAATATACTATTTTTATTATATTAAGATAATACTCTAGTAGATATATAGTCGGATATGTTAGTCTCTAGAATAATAGATTAAGTCTAGTTAAATAGTTATAGTATAAGAGAGTCTATAAAAACTTTTTTTAGAATATTTATAGCTATCTAGTAAGTAGGTGTCTAATTCTATAATATATTTTTTTTAATTAGAGCTACTAGCGGTGCGGTAATTTTAGAGAAATCCTAAATAAATTATTAATAAAAATTACCGAATCCTAGAAAGGCTTGTATATTAGTTATATAAATAGATATAAATTAATTTATTATAGTTTTTATCTTATCTAGATCTATATAAATACTATCTTAGCTAATAATCAGACCTAGAAACTTTATCTCTAATATTATAAACTTATATTTTAATAGTTTCCTATATAGGCTCGCGTCTTGTAGCTTTATAAAAATATAGTAGATATATTTAATATACTTAAAGTAGATATAGCTATAAATTAGAATATTATTAAGATAAGCAATATAAAAAATATTAAGATAATTATATAAAATATTATTAATATAATATTAAAAGATTCTAGATACTTCTATTAGACTAAATAATATTACTAAAAACTTATAGAACTCTATACACGTATAAAAAACTATTAGCTATTTCTATCTTTTTTTAATATAAAAATTATTAAATATACTAATAATATTAATCTTAATAAAGTAATATATTTTCTTTAGATTATTTAAGATTTCCTTCACAAATAGAAGTAAATAGTAATT
Source organism: Aspergillus ochraceus (assembly GCA_004849945.1). Classification (NCBI taxonomy): domain Eukaryota; kingdom Fungi; phylum Ascomycota; class Eurotiomycetes; order Eurotiales; family Aspergillaceae; genus Aspergillus; species Aspergillus ochraceus. Next base: position 29,250 of record SSOS01000003.1, read on the forward strand.
CTTAATAATAATTATATTTAGAATATAATAATCTATACAGAAATATAGATCTCTATCTAATTTTTTAATAAATAAAATAGAAGATACTATAGATAAGGAGCTAAACTAAATAAAATCTTTTTATAAATTCTCTAATAACTATTCTTTAAGAGCTATTAACTTCTTTCTAAATATATTATAAAATAAGCTAAATAGGATTTTTTCTTTTAATTCTAGAATAATAGTATAATTATAATTTTAATATAATAGTAATTTCTCGGTCTCTTTAAGAAAGAAGATATTTATAAAATCTTTAAATTCCTCTAATAGCTCGGGTTTAGGCGTGCTTGATATATTTTTAATAGTAAGATTAATTTATTCTATAGTAATAAAATAGATCTGATCTTCTCGATAAACATATATAGAGTAGGTATTAAATAATATTTAATAGATATTCTTATAATATAAAAATATAGAGATCTTTAGATTCTTTAAATAAGCTCGAACTAGGATATTATATAAGACTCGGATTTTTTCGGAATATTCTAGAATATTATAATACTTCTAGCAATATAGGCTGATAAATTAGAGAGTATATTTAATAAAGTTTATACGCGGGTTATATAATTTAAATTATAGTAGGCCGATAACTACCGGAAAATAGACTAACTATATAACTAGAAATAAAATATTCTTCTTAATATAATCGTATATCTTTAGAATTATATAAATATAGTAAATAATTTTATTAATTTTACTTTTTATATTATTAAAATCTACTAACAGCTTAGATCTCTTTAGAAAATATAATATAAAATAATAAGTTCTAGCCTAGCTATTATTTATTATATAGAATATAGAGTAGTCCGTATCTAATAAAATATAGCTAATAATCTTACTTTTATCTAGATTTAATATTATTATAATAACTAGTAAATTATTCTTCTAGAGTTTCTCTTTAATTAGAAAATCTTTAGCAGCGGTCTTAAATATTTAATAAAACTATATAGATTTATCCGCCTAATCGCGGCTTAGACTAAGCGGATTTTTTTTAATTATTTACTCAGATTAGATAAATATAAATATTCGAGCTAGAACTCTATTTAGAATTAAAAAATATATAATAAAAGTAATTAAGACAGATCCTCTAGAATATAATAGGATAGAGGCGCTAGAGGGAATAGTTTTTTAAAAAAAGAAACTATTTATAAAATATTAAAGTAATTAGTATAATTAATCTAATAGATATAATTATCGGACTTAGAATAATCTCTAATTAAATATTTATTTAAACTATATCGAAAGTATTCTCTATAATTATAGCGAGTAAAGCTATAAAGACTAGATAATTAATAGTAAAATAGTAATAAATCTATAAAATTAGAATTAAAGGAAATTAATTAAATCCTAAAAATATCTAGAGAAATTTTTTCTAAGAAATTTTTAGAAATATTAATAGATAATTAATTCTTTAAATTTCTAATTAATATAGGTCTCTATAGCCGAGTATAGATATATTAAGTCCGGTGGTTTTTTAGCTTTTATAGAAAGATAATAAGATTAATATAAAAATTAATAGAAGATTTATAATAGAGTAATATATTTTTTAGTTTTTAGTTAATTATATATTTTAATAATATTATAAAACCGTCTTCAGCTATTTCGTCTTTTATAACTAGATATTAGAACTCGGTAAAAAAGATAAAAAACTTTTAATATTTTTATCTTAGAGTAAAGAGGGTGTTATAAATATTATAAATATAATTTAGATTACTATAAACTTTATCTAGTATATCTAGGATATTAGTATAGTTGTTTAACTAGTAAATTCTATTTTTAATATATAATAAAACTTAAGCGTAAGATAGTTCTTTTAGATAGTTGATAATATAGATTATATAAGTTTTAAAAATTAGAAAATAGTTATAATTTATAGTTATCTTTTCCTTAATTTAAGAAATAAAATAATAAAGATCTGATCGGATATCTTTAAATTTATTAGAATTAGGTAGGCGTTCGGAAAGATAGACGGAAATAAAAGATCCGGAATTAATTAATATAAGCGCTTCTATTAGAGTAACTAAAGATTTTTTAATAATTAATTCGAGAGTTTAATTTAGAATACTAATTTTAGAGATAGTAATCTAAATAATTTAATTATATTCTTTTATTAAGATCTTCTAGATAGCTATAATCTTAATTAACTAGAAGTTTAGATTTTTATTCTATTAGATCTAGTAAAAGATAATAATTATAATAACTACTATATTCTTCTAGAAATAGTCCTATTTAGCGTTTATATTAATAGTAAATCTGTAGATTTATTTATAGTATAGATACTATTTCTTAGTATATTTAGTTATATACTAGACGAATTGCTCGGGATTCTTAGGTAGAAATAGGGGCTTCGGGATTTTAGATATATTAAATTAATACTTAATATTAGCTTTATAAGAGGGAGCTATATAGTATTAGAATACAGGCTGGTAGGGTTAGTAGAGCTAGTAGTTAATAGGTAGATGGGCTTTTTAATATTAGATACTTAATTACTACAGGATTAAGTTATATGTAGGCTAATAAATAAAATATAGCTCAAGAAGCTACAACAGGATCTTTGGGTAGCAGGAAGATAGGAGGTGGTGGGGTCACGTGACACCCTAGCAGGCATGTTAGTCATCCTTGGGTCTGCACCGTGACATATTTTTATTAAAAAAATTAAATTAATAAATTTCTCTAATTTTAGCTAGTGAAGAAGAAGAGTAAAAATAATTTAAAAAAATAAATATTATTAGTTATCTTAGTAGATCTAATCTATAAAATTTATTAAATATCTATAAAATCTATTAAAAATCTATAAAATCTATTAAAAATCTATAAAATCTATTCAAAATCTTTAAAATCTATGAAAAATCTATATTTAATTTATATTTAATCTATTTCTTTTTACTCTGTTAAAAATATTTAAAAGAAAAATCTTCAGAATTATTTTTATTTTTATTTTAAAAATAAATAGATAAAAAAAATAGTATTAAAATATAACTATATTAGAATAGAAATAATATTAGATTTTTTTTATATATAATTTATATTTAAAAGATTTCTTTTAGATTATTATAGTTTTTTACTAAAAAAAAAGTTTTTTTTAAATTTTTATAAAGAATTATTCTAGTTTATTATATATTATTTTTAAAGTAATATATATATAATCTATATATTTTTATCTATTAAAACGGCTACAGCTTTATAAACTATAGATTTAATATTATTATAATTTAAAATTTAATTTTTTATCTAAAATAATAGAAAATAAGATTTAAAGAATCTTCTATTAATATAAAAAAATAGATTTTTAGTAGAGATTATAGCTATAAGATTATTAGATATTAAGTAAAAGAAAATATATTAAAATTATAATTTAAAAATTTACTAAGTAAATAGTATTATATATACTAAGTCTTAGATTTATATAGAATATAGGTTTTTTTTAGATCTATAGATATCTATTAAAAATCTATAAATACTTATCGGGATGGATTAACCATTTTAAAAAAACCTATAACCTATATAGGTTTGGCGATGGGTCCAACATTTGGACCCATCGATGGGTTTTGCCGAAGTCTAATCCGGGTTATAGTCCGGGTCGTCAGGGACTCAAGGGTCACCCGCGGATTGTGGCGAGGTCTAGACTCGCCCTTTTTCTCTTAAAATACTACCAAAGTAACCGGTCGTCTCTTATATATGATGATATGATTATCTTTTTAATGGCCATAATAAGAGACAAACATGCTACCGACTTGCGACATCGACATCGATAATATATAACCTACTTATGCTACGCCGTATACCGCACCTTATCACCTGACGACCGGCCCCACCTGACGAGCGTTTTCCGCCTCAGCGGCTATATAGAAATTGAAGCCATACAACCACATATAATTCAAATTAGATAGAACTTTTTAAGCGGAGTAAAATATATATAGAAATAAAGCTGTATAGGCCTTTTTTTAATTATAAAAGCGTTATAAAAGGCGGATTTGTCTACTTTTATAATTAAGTATTGGAGATGCCTTATTAACGACCTTAACACCTATAGGGGCGATATTAATCGATTTTTTTATTTTTAGAGTGCTAGAAGGCTTATTCCTATCTTATTAAGCCGAATTAAAGTCTTTTTAAAGCTATATATTAGCCTACTTAATAAGCTAATTATTCTGCTTTTTATATTTTTTTCTCTGCTTTACGAAGCTGTATCTTCTTATTTAAAATATAAATTTACTTATTTTCTTTAATTAAAAATCTTTTTTTCTTTTTTTTTTACTATTTATAAAGCTTTTCCTCTTTCTTTAAAGCTTTAGCGAGCTGTATAGCTTTAACTTTTTTTATTTAAAGATTACGAGCTTGCTGGATCTTCTTAGAAAAATAAAATACTATATAGCTATTCTTAGGAGCTTATAATTTAAATAAAAAAAACTTTTCTCGCTAATACTTCTTCTTCTCTTAAAAAAGCGTCTCTTTAAAATCTTAGTAATATAGTTTTAAGATAATATTCTCTATAGAGAGAGTATATATTATAAAATTTAGCTTTTTAGCTTTTTAATTATATAAATTAGTAATAGTATTTTTAAAAAGTCTCTTAATCTTTCTCTAATCCTTTATACCTAGTACTGAGCGAGATGAGTTACTAGATAAAGATTAACTATTATTATTTTGATTAAATTATAATAAAATAATCTTAGGATTTAGAGGCTAAATATTAATCTATTTTTATAAAAAATTAATATTTTTAGGTGATAAAGTCTTCTCCTATAATAGTTAAAAAAGATAGAAAAAATCTTTTTTAGTAATATAATAAAGATCTTAAGATTAAGCAAAGAATTACTTTAATTCTATATTATATATTATAAAAAGAGATCCGAAGATTTTAATATTAAGTAGCTATAATAAATATATAGAATAAGGCGGATAGGTTATTAAAAGAATCTTATTTACTTTATAGTATTTAAAAAACTTTATATTAATATAAGATCTATAACTATTAAGAATAAGAAGCCTTTAATATTTTCTTATTTTTTTTTTATCTTATAATTAAATATATCTCGTAATTAAATATATTCTAGCTTATTATTTGTCCATCCGGAAGGTGAAGATATAAAAAAGTAAGTATATAGATTAGGATTAAAATTCTAAAATTATATATTTTAAAGTTTTAAAGAGGCGGCTTAATATATAAATTTTAGAGATAGCGAGATTTTATTTATATAAATATAAATAATTATAGTAATCTATTTGTAATTTCTATCTTAAAGTCGCTACTTTAAATCTTTTTTAAATAACTACTTAGAAAAGATTCTCTTTATCTTATTAAGTACTTTAATTATAAAGCCTTTTTTATCTATATTATAGATATCTTTCTATTAAATATTATATTCTTATATTTTGCGAGTTAAAAGTTCGAAATATAATATATATTTTTATACTAAATCGGCTTTTTTTCGAGATAAATTAATTCTAGTAGTATAATAAGAAATAAACTTATTATTATATTATTTTAAAAATCGGTCTGACTATAGTTTTCCTAGTTACTTTCTACTAATTTTATAAGCGAGATTTCGAAGCGTTTTAAATAAAATATAAAATCCTTTTTCGCTTAATCTATTAATATTAGAAATAAGTACTTTAGCTTAATAATTATTAAGAAGTTATTATTCTTTATATTATTTATCTTTAGAATATTGAATACTGCGGAACTGTCTTGTTAAAGTTATTTGATTAATACTATACTTTTTAGTAATAAAAGTAAAATTAGATTATTTTTTAAGTTTTAGCGATTCTAGCTCTATAATTGCTTTATTAATTAGAGCTATATTGGTAGAGATATGGCTCTTTGAAGATGTTGAGAAAGTCGGTCAAACTCGAGATTTCGGTCGTCAGGTGGGGCCGCTCGTCAGGTGATAAGGTGCGGTACCCGGTTTGATCCTGCAGACTGTCAATGCGGCCGAGCAAAAATTCCAACTGGCGATATGCCGCCCCGGGGGTATATTGAGGAATTTCTATATTGTTGTTAGCATTTAGAAGGTCAAACATGAGAAGGAAGGGAGACTCGCCATGACCCGCCAGATAGACGGTGCTAAAGGTCAATCCACGCTCCGTGTGTGCCGTTCCTAAGTATCCGGCCCCGGCGCCCCAGATAAACGGCTCGGGCACGTTGCCGTTGGGTAGCTCCGCCAGACCGGCATGGTAAGGCACGTACAGCGGTTCCACGGGAGACTTCTGAAAGCCTTGCGCGCCGTTCCAGGTCATGTTCTGAATCGTCGCAAGGGAGCCATTCAAGAACAAAAGATAGTCGAGCCAGCCGTGGCCAATGATTGTGTTGTTCGTGCGCTCAATGACGCCCGGCAGTGGTCATAGAGCGCTGGGAAGCGACACATCGCCGTTAGGGAAGATGGTGCTGCCGCCGCAGACGGAGTAATCAGTATGGGGAACGTGGAGAGCCGCCTGAACGTCGGAGCGATTGAAGTAGTTGTTGGGGGGTCCGGCCAACGATGGAAACCCCATCTCGTTCCAGAGGTACGGGCAGAAGTCGGTGATGTGGTAAAAGTTGAAGCATGGGTTTACGTCGTACGCCGCGGCCACTATGTCGTCCCAAATCGCACAGTCCCCGCGGTAGGGATCCGGGGCCTCCGGAAAGTTCTTGGGAGGCGGATAAGTAAGGGCTTCATCGAGGAATTGGTTGTAACCGCATCGCTCGGCGCGAGAGTTGATCTCGTCGACGAAGCTGTCATTTAGCGCGAAGAGGTTGGCATAGTGGTTGAAGTGGCGGACGGCGGGCGCTGGCTAGAGTGAGCCATTGACTGCAAAGATAGAAATTGTTCACGGGGCATACCATATATCATGACTGCATCATCATTGATGGACGGATCGTTTATCTGGATCCCTTTTACATTGTAGTACTTCTCGTCCTCCTCATCTAGCATGGCCGACGCGATATACGGGATATACTGTCCCGCGTAGCTCTCGCCGGTCAAGTAGACCTTTCGACCATGCAGACCAAAGGTGTCGGAGAAGTGCATGAACCAGCTTTTGAACTGGAATGCGACGCCCTCCTCGTTCTCCACCGTCGATGGACCGGGGGAGAAGCCGGTGCCGGCCGGTTGGTCCACGTAAACCACATTGGTCAGATTGGTCCAGGAATAGGGGTTACGAAGGGGCTTGTAGGTGCCCGACTGCCAGAGAAATGGGCCATTCTCTTGCAACAGGCCGTCCAGAGAGCTGCATCCGGGGCCGCCGTTTAGCCAGATGGTGATCTACCCCGTCAGCACCCACCGCTTACGGTTCAAAGGACCAGCTCAAGAAAGAACGGGGCATACCTCATCCGTGGCCTTCGGATTCTGAGAAGGGAAGAACCAAAAGAAAAGACTAGAATTTCCCGAGGGAGTATTGGGAAGGAGGCCGGCGTAAGATTCACCGACATCAAAATCCACTTCGGGGACCCCAGTGCCGTTGACAAGGAATCCTACCTCATATATGAGACCGGAGCATGGCAAATGTAGGGTTACTCAAACTTACTCTGGGTTCTATTGTTGAGGTGTTTATACTCGACGCCATCTTCAATCGAAAGCGCCCTAGGAGCTAGATTTGCGGGCTGACGAGCCGGCCGAAGGGCCTTGCAATGGGGGCTTTCGAGTCCCCAAGCGTTGGGGGCCAGCATGACCGAGAAAATCGCCGTGAGAAGATACATGATACACGCGAAGCTATTAGATGTTTTTCACGGTCGCATCCGATCTGTAAAGATCCAACAGCGCCTTTTTAAGGCCGTCCTATCCTCTGTAGGCCTAGGACTTCCAACGGACGACCGTCGGAGCACGTAGGAAGCTTATCTGCAACCAAGCACGCCTGCAAAGCTTGGATGGCCTCATGGCGGGCTGATGACGATACTCATTGGCAGGAGAGGCGGAGAAATGGAGAGTCGGAAGGTTTATTCTGCATCGTTGCATCTGCTAGGCTTCCTAGCATCGCTAGTCGGTTCATCTTGCCCCGTTCGGGCTATGGGCGAGATTGCCGGTGGAGCAAATGGTGTCATCGCCGGTCTCCTGTCACGGAGGTGAAGATGAATCGTTTGTCACCGTACCATTGAGGGCAAAGTGAAACATGCTAGCCTCGGTTTACTGGAACTTGGGGCCTTTGATCGACTTGTGGCCAGGGCTAAATTGAGATTCATGCTGTTAGTACTCCGAGAAAAATATAACGAACTGCAGCCACGTTCTTAATTCTTCATGTCAGTTGGTTCTATTACTTAAATTGAATTGATCAGTAGGAGTTGAGTACGATGTAAATGGTAGTAGCATTTCCTGGAAGTTCTATTTGATCCCTCAACTCATCCATCACAATCTATGCTCCTAATCGCGTACTCCGACCATTTAACATGAAATCATAAATGTGCACGAAGAACCCCCCGACTCTCCTAGAGCTAGTTGTGATTGTAACTTGATCAAACAACCACCTTTTCTACCCCTGGTAAGCCCACCAGGTTTTTATGCGACTTGGAGGTTAGCTGGTTTGGTTTCATGATATCCCATTGAAATTTTCGAAATTATCCCATGATGCGATTGCCTTGATGAGCTCTTTAGAATATTGAGCCACCCCGCCGCCATAAAATAGTGGCTTTCCCGCACTTGTGTGCCTAGACCCAGACGAAGAATAGAACTCCTCATTATAAACTTCGTAAATTTTTGCATTCCAACTCTCCATTAAGTCAGCTTTGGGGAGGAGGTAAATAATTTGTGGCTCTCCATTTTCCGGATTATGTTCGCTATCCATGTCGCCTGGATATCAATGCAGGTAGACACATCGCACTGCTCACCAGGCGACTGCGGGCCACAGATCATAAACATATTCGGGAACCCGTAGTGCATAATGCCAAAGAGGGTACAAGTATCAGTGCGCCAATGTTCATCCAAGGTTGTATTTGCGGTGTCTCTCAGGCCAAGCGACCTGGAGGTATCATCCAGTGGTGTATCCAACGGCTGGAATGATAACATCATGGCGATGAGTACTTCCATCTTCCAAGATAATGCGGTCATCTGCGGTACCCGAGATTGGGTTTGTGCCGGTACCGATAATATCGATGTCATCTCGATCAAAGAGCTCAAAATAGCCGCATTCCAGGGCTGGTCGTTTTGCTCCAAACGGATATTTGGGCGCCAACGGAGTAAGGATGTCACATTTGCGGGAGTCATGGATTCCCTGCCTGGTTTTCTGTACCCAGAAGTCATACGAAACACGATTGGTCGCTGGGTCTGATGTAAGGTCTTTGTACCCACCTACCCAGTAGGCAACGCCCTTTTTGAAAAGTTCGTTGCCTCGCTCGTTTGGCCTCGGGCTTGACGTCAGCCGTCGCGACGTAACCTTTCTGGGCGGGAGCCACTTCAACCTGCGAGGCTCCATCTTGCCGTATCCGGGGCAGGAGATGCCCGCCGTGGCGCATCGCTTGCACTGGGGACGAGCAAAATCGCAGACCAGAGATCATCGGAGGCACTCCCAGCAGTGTTGCTTGCGAGGGTCGTTCATACTGGTGTCGTTAGAGCGAGAGGTGTGCTGCAGGATGTGTGCCAGGAGTGCTCACTGCTCGGATGTCTTTCATCGTCCAGTTTCATGGCTTACGGCAGGCAGGGAGAAGTCAGTCGGGGGCGGCAAATGGAGACAAGGCCACCACCAAGGCGCCGGGGGAAAGCTTGTCCCTCTCTCGGGCGGGACAGTGCCCGTAGTGCCCTAACTAGTCCGGCTTCTTGGCGTTCGGCGCGCCTTGCAAGATCTGGTTAGTCTTGTGCCTCGTCTACATGCCTCGCTTGGTGCAACGACGTCAGGTATCCCACGTGATGGGTGGGGTTCTGCAAGATAAAAGCCGCGGATGCTCTCTGGCAGAGACTGGCTATAATCCCATTAATTAGGGTGAGAGCTACTTCGTAATCATGACTATACTGGGCCACCTTGCACTGGCAGTCGTCGCCGTGTGGGCCGCCAATCCGGCCGCCGCCAGCTACGCTTTCTACGTTGGTAATAACCTCACGGCCGATGGAAGTACGATGATCGGTGGCACGGGTGAAGAAGTTTCGAGTCACTGGCTCCAGCTGTTTCCGGCGCGCAACCATCCCCCCAACGCGACAATCACCGTAGGCGTCACCAAGGACGCCAGCTTCCCCGGCGAGCTGATCCAGATTCCTCAGGCCAACCATACCTTCCGGTACCTGAGCATGGAGTACTCGGACTACGAGGGATTCCCGGCGCCCCTGACCAACGGCGGTCTCAATGAGAAGGGCGTTGGCGTGCGCGACGTCTGGGCCGACAACCGAGACGAGCTGCTGGCGATGACCCCCAATCCCCAGCATGGATTGCAGTACAGTGACCTGGCTCGCATCGTCTTGGAGCGAGCGAGCACGGCCCGCCAGGGCGTCGAGCTCATCGGCCAACTCATCGCGAAGCACGGGGAATCGACGTATGGCGGCAACTCCCACCTCATCGCCGATCATGACGAGGGCTGGATTGTCTGGGAGATGGCCGGCGGCGCGGGACTCTGGGCGGCGCAGCGCCTTGGTCCCAACGAAGTCAAGGTCCTGTATCCAGGGTACATCGAGGACTTCCCGGTTCACTTCCGCGACAGTGCCGATTACATGGGTTCCGAGAACATCGTGTCGTTCGCAGTCGAACGGGGTTGGTGGAACGCCTCGTCCGGCAAGCCGTTCAATATCTTCGATGTCTATGGCCCGCAGGATTCCCGGTACCGGGCCCGTGATGGAGGGTACAAGTTCATGTCCCAGGCCGCCCTGGAGGATGCCACCCTGCGCATGGCCCCCGTGACGGAGGAAGATCTCATGACGCGCGTCAGAGATCACCGTATCGCGGATGCCGAGGCTGGGTATGGAGAAGTTGTCGGTCTGCGTGCTGGCGTCGACCGAGACATGCTCCGGATCTGGATCGCACCCACCGGGTCCGTCTCGGCACCTTTCCTTCCGTACTGGCTGGGGGTTGAGTCCATCCCTGCGGAATACGGAGAACACCGGTACCTGACGACGGGGGCCTCCAGCAGCTTTCTCAACCCGGACTATCAGCTCCAGGAGGCCTCGGTCTTCGCCGACCGGGTATTCAAACGGGTTCTGTACTATATGTGCTCCTCGCCCCGCCAATATCTTTCCCTGGCAACGGAGATGCTGACCCGATTTGAATCTGAATCACGCGCTCAGATTCAGGGCTGGGTAGAGCATTCCGCCCAGCTCTTAATCAGTGCCGGTCGACCGCAAGAGGCGCGGTCATTATTGACTTATTATTCCCATTCTCGAGCAACGGCGGCTCTTGAGATCGGCCACCGGCTGAACAATGCGCTTGATGTTTATGTCAAGCTCACCAATCAGTGGCGTACCCCGGTGGGCGATGAAATCAACGATAGCGGCGAGGGCAAGGAAACGGTCAATTGTTTGGTTGGATACGATCCTGACCAACCGAAGAACCTGCATTCATAAACTTACAGGTTGCCGGGAGAGTAATGATGGGATTATTTAGCTAGTCGCCGTAGGGCACGTTATCGAGTCTAATGCTAGGCCAATGGATGCACGAAATCGCTCGAACCCAGATCATTCTATCGTCACCCGTCTCCGCACTCTGTCGGTCTGTAGCTACGTGAGCGTATTTGCCAGCATTCACAGGTCGGCCCTTGAGCCGTTCACATCAATTTGCGTTCCCATATTAGATGCTTGATTCTTGAATTTCATTAAAATACTTGACCAGAGGTCGTCTAAACCTGATTCCTGTAGCGGTCCTCCCCAGTCCTGGGTGACCGGCTGATGAAGGCACCGATGAATGCCGTTCATGTTCGGTAACGTGGTGTCATAGATGTTGCCTTGACTGCTACAACCTGGACCATTGATAATAAGGGCCACTTGCTGAACGCACTTAACAACTTCACACTCAGGGTCGTTCCTGTCTGCTCCTCTTTCCACAACAGATTGTCTATGTTAGAGTCACATCATTGTCTCAAGCTTTCTTTGGTAGAACAAGCCAGAGGCGCTATATTGAACACCTTGATGTGGCGAGATCACCAATTTCTCAGAATGACAGAGCCGACAATCATTCTTGACGTTCCTATCATCTTAGAAATGCCCCTGGGAGACAATGCTTGACTGAGACACGTTTATCTCTCGTTCGAATGTCTGTCATTATGTTCGGGAGCTAGATATGGGTGGCGCATGGCTATCGCCCAAGGTTGGCGGAGCCGCGGACCGGATATACGTAGGTTGCAGGGGTGGCCGCTGTAGATGGTGGGTTCTCGAAGGATCTAACATCGCTATTTTTCGGCCGGTAACTCATGGATGTGCGTATTTTTCATGGAGTCCAGCTCCGCTGGCACACTGTGTCCGTGAAGCTCTCTGGGATGCAAGTTCTGATACTGGTGCAGCGCCCCAGGTTCTCCAGCCGGTGGTGGCACGGGCTGGTTCTTTTGTCGCCGACGCAGCAAATACCAGATGAAGGCGCCAACCACGGCGAGACCGCCGACGCCGCCGACGACGCCGCCGGCAATCGCACCGCCATGATTACTCGACGAGCCGGAGGATGAGTTAGATGCGGGCGTGGTGGTGGCGGAGGCAGCGGCGGATGTGGACAATGTGGCAGAGGTAGTGGACGTCGACGATGTCAAGGTTGCAGCCCCGGAGATATCTGGTTCATAACATCAGATCAGACCCTAATGAAAACCTGGATGACGGTTGCTCACTGTAAGGAATCGGATTCAAAATGGAATACGATCGGTTGTTAGGGACGCCGTCGGAGCAGCCGACGGCATCTTTCGGACTATGCGTCCAGAAACCCGTCTGCTCGTCAAGGCAGCAGAAGTATCCGGTGTGATCATACATAGTCGCGTTCTCGATGGCACAGTGGGGCGACTCCTTCAGCGGAGCGGTGCAGTCTGCCTCTGATGGGCAGCAGACATTGTTGGGGATGGCTTGCGTGGCTCCCGGACAGACCGAGTTGCCAGGACAGCAGGCGTGGAAATTGTCCCAGGTGCGGCCGCAGCTGGTCTCACTGCTGAGACAGGTCCCATTTCGGCGCAGAGGGAAGCCGTAGGGAGGGTCGTAGGACACCATCGCGAGGTGTAGCAACGGTCAGGGGGGCGCGGAGAGGGAGCGAACGAAGGTTTTCGGTGAGTCTGACAGCGAGAGGCACGCGGAGAAGAAATCGCAACGAAGTTTGGGGGCCTGAGTGGACCCCGGGAATTCGATTTTTGGCCCCCATTCTCTCATGCTCAGTTGCTCACGGACCCTCGTGGACCTTTCCGTCTTTCGTTCCTTCGGACGGGATGGCTTCGACCCGTTGCGATTAGTTTGAGATCGGTTCAGGTAGCGGCCCCACTGTCGCGTTGCTTAGCACGTGTTATGAATTCTCACCCCGAGAGCAAACTGCACAAATCCAGAGTACTGAGTAGACCTATAACACTGCATTCATGGTCGGGTAGTGGATGTTGGTATTTATCAGGATGTCATGGTTGGGTAGTTATAGACACCCAAAGTCCCAAAAATTAAGCGAATGAAGCCACAACACACCTGAAGTTTATGTAAAATTGCGAAGTAGTGCATTGTTTCTTAGTATTCTGTAATTGCACGAGAAGAAGAAACATCTATCAGACTCTACAATTCTATGAGGTCATACAGTGTCTTGGTATTCTATGTACGAAGTATGAATATTCCGGGTGTGGACTACCGGAGTAAGTTACACCGTGGAACCTCACCTGACGTCATCAACTCAATATTTTCTCTCCCCCAGACATCGTGTACACAGCTCACGCGTGTTGAAAAAATATCTCGCGTGAGTTGACCCCACTTTTTTCCCGCTTGAACTCACGCGATTTTATACTTATTAAGCAGAACAACTCGCGCGAGATTATAAAATTATATTATATTCCACTTTCATTCTATTTCTTTAATTATTTTAGTTCCTCCTTTACCTAATCGCCTTCCAAGCGCTTATCAAGTGATTTCAAAAACAAAATGGACGAGGATCCAGAAATTCCAATTCCCTTGACTCAAGCCAAAAGTCGACCGATAACAACTTTAAAAATTAAGTATATTAATAATTTATTAGAATATCCTACTACTCATCTTCACGGGTATTTATATATAGTAGTCATAAAGGACCGATCACAAGAAGAAGCCGAATAACTTATATAAAAGATATTTTAAGTACTTTCTAAGCACTTCTAGAGTACTTAGATTAATATTATTAGATTTAATATAGTAAGTAATAGTAAACTGTAAAATAATCTTTAATTTTTTATTTATTTTTTTAAACCTATATAAAAAAATGGACTTGGAGATATAGTAAAATATATTATTACAAATTTTTAAATTTATTTTTTTAATCTTATTATTATACCTCTGTAGATGCAAAGATATAGAAAGAAATTTAAGAATCTTATTAAAATACTAAATTTTTAGAAATAAATAAGTTAAAATGTAATACTTATAGGTAAAGTATCTTTTAGTATTTAAAAAGTACTTGCTAATTACTTTATAGCTTTTTCCGTTCAAAAATAACTCTTTTCAGAAAGGAGATTACTTGTAAAGATTAAACTAATTCTTGTAGATTTTTTTTCAAGCGATATATATAGGAGATTTGTATAAAATAAGCCAGAATATTTGGGAAGCACTTGCTAAGTATTTAAAAGAATATTTTTAAAAAAAGACAATTGTATATTACTTATATTAAGGATAACGGTGAATTTGTAAACTATTATTTTTAATTAAGGATTCCTAATCATATTATTCTTAATCTAAGCTTTCTAGAGCGTCTTTTTAATAAAAATATTATACTACTAGAAGAAAAATATAGAGTGATTAAACTAACAATATAGAGAAAAGGATTTTATAATATATTAATAAAAGTATTTAGCAACTACTTATTAACCGGTTAAAAGACTGTAATCATCCGTAGGAATAAGATTAACTAATTTATTTATTTTATAATATTAAATTTTATATAATAGTTCCTATTAATATCTATTTATATTCTTTTATTCTTTTTATATTAATTAGGATTTATAAACATCCTCTACTACTACTAAATAAACCCCCAGAGCGAATTCTAAATAGTATTAAATAAATTATTTAAAAGTTATAATAACCTGATCTTACTATAGATAAGTATATATTAATTGTTTAGTAAGTACTTACTAAATACTTATATAGTATAATTCCTCCGAACCCCTTAGCTTAAAGAATATTATAAATAGTTTAATTCTTCCATATTAGCAGAGATTTATTTTATATTTATAAATATTAATCAGATCTCTATAATTATTTAAAAAAAGCGTTTATTATCAAATCCTTAAAATTAAAAACTAAATAAACTATTATTCTAGTAGAGAACAGATCCTCTTCTTTAAATAAATACTTACCAACCACTTATAAAGTATTTACTAAAAAGAATAAGACTATATTCAAGTCTACTATTAGGATATATCTAGATTAATAATATTTTATATTTTTAAAAAGCAAATTCATCTTTTATCTAAGCTAGACTTATTTAAAGTTAATATATTATATAAGCGGATTTATATAAAAAGATTTAATAAAGTTCTTTTTTTAATCTTCTTAACTAATCAATACAAAAGTAAATATTTCTTTAAATATTTTCCTATTAGTTACTAACTACTTAGCAATCAGTTATTACACTTCTTCGTATGTTTACAGATTAGAAAACAACAGAAAACTATTATTTATTATTTTTATATATTTTTATCTTAATTTATTAAGTTATACAAAAAGAAGTTTAATTTTAATTAATTTATAGTACTGGAATCTTCGGAATAATTATTAATATAAATACTAAATAGTATATAGATAAATATTCTACAAGTACTTTTTAAATACTTACTAATTACTTAGATCTAAGAAACTACCTCGCTGAGATTAATCCTCTATAATATAATAGTTAATAGTATTTATAAAATATTATTATATTTTATAAGATTTATTTTTAACAATCTATCTTAAAAGCAATTAGAATCTATAATTATAATAATAGTATATAAAGTCGAATAAGTAGTTTTCTAGATATAAAATCTAAGAAAGATTATAATAAATTAGTAGATTTATTTATAAGTTAGTTATTCTAAATATTTAATAAGCGCTTGTTAACCACTCTATAGAGTATAAATCCGATAAGATTAAGAATTAGACTATTTATAAAAAAAGCCTAATTATAAAAATAAGATTAAATTAAGTCTATTTAAGTATTCTATCTTATTTCTTTAAATCTCTTCGGAATCATATAAATACAGTAGAATAATCATATTAAAAGTTATATACTACGGACAAGAATATAATATTAGTTAAAGCAGTATAGAAGTACTTATTAATTATTCTATAAATAGTTTATTTTAAACTAATAATATTTTAGTTCTGCGAAGCTCGATAAGTATAATATTTTATAATATTTAAATTTTTAATAATTTAATATTTATTATTCTTTTCGAACATCCAATATAGAAGCGAATTATCGAAGATATATAAGCTATTATAGTAAATATTAATTAAAGTACTTAATAAGTGATTATAGAGTACTTATTTATATATAGATTATAAATATTAATATATTGCTTTTTAAGAATCTGAGGATACAAATTTAGAATCCGAGATATAATCTTAAATAAGTAATTAATTAAAATTATAATCCTCGAGACCTACAGCATATAAAAGATAAAGTATTTAATTAGTATTTTCTAACTACTTACTAACTATTTTATAATCTTTAATCTAATCTTCGCCGGATTGCCTTAGTAAATATATTAAATTCTAAGTAACGCTATCAAGAACTTAAACTTCAAAAGTTTAAAATAGAGATTAAAAAGAAGGAAGAAAAGATTAAATTATAGTAGCTTTAAAATAAAGTTTTAGAATTAGATCTTTTAAAAAGATAGCACCGTCTATAAAAACTAACTAATTAAAAAGTACTTCTTAAATACTTCTATAATATTAGTATATTTATACTATATAGACGCTTATCTTATATCTTAATATAACTACTTAGTTTTTAGTATATACAGAACCACTTACTAACCACTTATTAGAGTAAGAAATATATATATATATTTAAATAGAAGAATTTAAAAGAACCTTATAATTTTCTTTAAATTCTATATATTTTTAGAGAATCCTATGGGATTTCTATATTAAGTACTTAGTAAGTACTTAATAATATTAAAATATAAATATATAAAGATATTATTAGTTATTTTAATATACGCTATTAGTTATATAGAAATCCTTATATTTCTACTTTTTTTAAGACTTTATTTTTATAAGTACTTATTAAGCAGTTCTATAAAATCTCTAACTAAATATATATATATACTCTACTATTCGTTTATAATATTCATATTTTTACTAGGATTCGGAATTTATCTTATATAAGTACTTATAAATCAATTGTACTAATTATGCTAAGTACGACAAGTAATATATATATATATTATTTTATAAGTTAGTATTTAACTGCTTTTTAAATAATTTCTACGATTACGGATTTATTTTTTTTTTAAATATTTATAAAAAGTCTTGTATTTCTTATTCTACTATCTTAAAAGCGACTATTATTATATCAAGTATTTAAAAACCACTTCTAAATCACTTCCCGGAGGCTATTCTTATATTTCTACTTATTAACTTAACCGCTCTATAATCACTTTTTAAGTAGTTTTACTTATATTCTTATCCTACTAGCCGGCGGCGGAATCCGGAGCCAAATCTCTATAATCGAAAATAATAAAATACTCGTATATATTAATATTCTTATAACAGGCATTCCGACTTTTATAAAAATCATAGAGAATAGTGTAATCCTTATCTTTAATTATCTTATATATATTAGTTATATAGATCTAAGCAATTATTAATCACTTGCCAAGCACTCAGACGAAAGAAAGTCATACCGAGCCGTCTTTTTTGACGGGGAGGGGGGGGAGGGCATTGCCAGTGCTCGGACCCGCGGCACCAGTCTCCTCAACATCTCCGGCATCCGCCCACAAACCGCGATACCAGGCTAAGTAGTTATAAATCAATTATCTAATACTTTATTTAAGCTTTAATATTATACTAATAGTCTTATTAATATCCTCCTACTTTGCGCGGCCGCCAAGATTGCGAGTATCGAATTCGTATCTATTATAAGTAATAATATATAACTAGAGGTTATTAGTAGCTATATATTTTTTCTAAGTAGTTGGAAATTAGTTAGCCAGTAGTAAACCAAAGATTTCTATAGATTTTTCTTATATTAGCCTTAGAGTAGTTCGACACACGGTAAAAAACTTCTTTATAATAGAGAATCGGCTCGTCGTTATTCTAAATAGTTAATAAGTAGTTAGCACAAGGCAAAGAGAATTAGAGAATTTAAAAAGTAATAGCTTAATTACTTACTAAGTAGTTATAGAGCCGTGTCCTAAAGTTTTTTATTAAAAATTATAATTTTATTCTCCAACTGCCATCTAGAGTAGAAATTATATATATTTATATTTAGAAAGCTAAATCTGACCGGCCTACACGCAGCGGAGATACCACTGGTACGCGTACTATAAGAAAATGTTAGTATAATCAGTTTAAAAGTGGTTATTAAGCAGTTGCTTACATTTCCGGCCAGCTGAGCCATTTCGCTGGCCAAAACGCAACTGATTGACAAGTGACTGCCTATTGCTTGATTTTTCTCGAAAAAAAGCGAAAAAAAGGATGTGGGGGGGAGGGGGGGGATCCGAGCGAATCGCGTGGAGGGGACGGGAGATAATGTTTTAAAAGAGGTGCCGCGAGTTGAAATTTTGAAATTCTCGCGTGTGGGTCACGTGACCCACTAGCGCCATTTTCGACTCGCGGCACCTAAAGAAGGGCTCTAACCGAGCTGCAACCTGCCCAGACATCCGAACTCATCAATTTCCCAGGCGTCAACGAATAAGCTACTTAGTGTATCGACGCTCGGCCTTATGGCTGAGTTGTATGAATAAGAGCACGTATCTTAAGTCCACCTTGAGCCCGATGTATTGTTAGGATTTACGCAATATATAATTGAACAAAGGTAGTGGTGTGCCGGAGGAAAGGACCAAAGACATACATTGTATCCACTCGCAAGAGCATACATGACCAAGACTTCAGTCTAAACCGCCTCACGGAATCTAATACGTGTACTCTAAAGCTCTTGAAAATTGACGGAGACGAGGCAGGACGAGAAGAGAGGGCGCAAGCGAAGGAAAGACAGTCTCAAGCCTTATTATAGTACTTCGCACCCAGTATGTATCTGCAGTTGGGTCTCTAGACAGAATGTGAGCATAATAGCACCTGCAAATCGGATTCAACCTGTAGACCATCAGACTTCCAGCTGGTCAGAGTTTCGGTGATCGAGGTACGACCATTTTTCAAATGACTCCGACTATGCCGGGTGGCAGCTTTATTTCGTCTCATCTTTACCTATCCCGGGATTGCCATTGGTATCACGACTATTAGGTATATACCGTCTTCTACATCGACATGGAACAACTTCCTTGTGGAATCTAGTTTAACAATTCAGATATCGTTTAATAATAGAAGATTCACAGCGCGTTCGACACAGTCATAAAAGCCTTAGGTGGTGGCCTCGGTCGTTGTGAGCACTATTGTCATAAAGCATACATATCACGACTTCCATGAGGAGGATTTCGTATACGAGGGGCGATATTTTCGGTTCATTCAGCACACTACTTTCTTCAGGCCCTGAATTTAACAATTTCCAGGAATGGGTTAGATGAAAGTGGAGTATACTTCCTAGATACCCGAAACCCAATCAAGGTGAGGAATAAGGATTGGAAGATCGGAACCCAGCAGGATAATTAATAACAACGTAGCACATCAGCCGTAAGAGGTTGGAACATGTAGCACCTCGAATCCGTCATCTAACAGGTAAATATATCGCTATCATCTTGGTGAATCACATTGTTTCTCTCGGCTCTCAACATATATGATGTAACTACGTAAGGGTTCAACCCCACTAATTACCTAGGTGAAATTGTTGGTACAGCACTTCTTCGGTAGGGTTGGATGTATTCATGACCGAAATCAGACTTGAAAAGCATTCGCTGACTCTAACAGTATTACTATCCTGAAGCCGAACAACGGAGCGATCAGTAAACAAACTCCTTGCTTAGGACTCGTCTCTAAATCGGAATTATTGTTTCCTTATCGAAAGACAGTAACTAGAGTCACGTTTGCAGACTGATATTACGTCAAGAGGGATATGGCATTCCATCTACACATTCTTCGGCATCTGAGATGATAGGGTCTCGGTTATATAAATAAAGCATGTCATGCATAGCCTCTAGAGGGTATAATGAGGGAGAATGTTATATGTACTTAAGCCGATTACTAGATTTAGCACTTGTTAACTCGTCATAAAGTCCAGAGTGATGTAACTACAGAGGTATACGCCGGAAGAGTAGGTACAATATAAATAGAATATAGATCCAGGGCCTATCCTATCTACTGCAAACAGATTGACAATAATATCTTCGTTCCTTTGCGCATCAAACCCAATGTAAATCAAATATCCTCGCTCAATCTCTCCGAACCATTACTCACGATGACTGAACACGTGCACCAAAAAAATGACCGCTCCTTCATGCCTGACGTTATCATTATCGGTACCGGATTCGCTGGAATCAGCGGGTTTTACCATCTGCGGAAATCAGGGCTTGTCTGCCAGATCGTGGAGAAGGGGGATGACGACATCGGTGGTGTTTGGCACCTGAGCCCATCCCCCGGTGCTTGAATAGACTCCGGCGTGCCATCATATACCCTCAATATTCCAGAGTGCTGGGAGACCTGTAGCTGGAGCGAACTATTCCCAGACCACAATGAGATAAACCAATTGCTAGATTAATATGACAAGCAGATAGGGATTCGAAAACATGCCGTGTTTGGAAGGAGCGTTACCGGAGCTCAATTTAGTTCAGTATCAAGCCGCTGGGGGGGGGGGGGGGGGGGGGGGGGGGGGGGGGTGGAGCTGGATAATAGAACATCATGACCAACAAGTATCTAGTCTGTGCCTTTGGGACTGCATCTCAAAGGTCCGATCAGGTGGATAGAATATTAAGAGGATTCCGTGGTCGGGTTTATCTTCCATGCGCTTGACCTCGTTACGATGTCAGCCCCGAGGAACAGGTGTCGCTGTCATTAACACTGACTCCACGGCCCTCCACGGCCCTCCAGACCATCTAGACCATCCAGGAATTGGGCCCTCGTATTAGACCATGAGAGAGAACCTTTCACAGTTGTTTGAATATCGCAAAAGAACACCATCTGGTCTGGAAATTGTGTCGCCCGAAAGAGAGGAACATTTGAGGCCTCCGACATGGAACGCCAGGGCTCCCCACCGACCTCCATGTGTTTGTTCAGGCCACAGAATATTGTCGGTGACTGCAACTCGATCAGGGTCGTCCGACTTCCAGTGACAGATCACCAGACTGGGTCTAAACACCGCCATCTATCCCATCAACCCAGAAATCGTCCAGATGGCCATGGCCAGGCATCCGGACCATATTCGCATGGTCATCGTATGCGTGACCCTCAGCCACCGCATCAATCGGATTCGAAAGGAGTCTGGGTCTCAGACGCTGGTGCGGGACTTTTTCCACTACCGGGGCCGGCTGATCCGGTCATTGAGTGACGACATTCAAACCGAGCATAAACGCACCAGTGATCTGGTAATAGCGGGAATGTTGACCTTGCTGCTGGTAGGCACCCGTCCGCACTCTTTCGGGGGATCCTCAACATCAATTACCTGCGACTACAAGCCTTGGACGGTTCCCCCGGCGAACGGATTCAATCCGCATATGAGCTTCTAACCCGGATCCACAGTTTCTCGGTCGCCCGTTGGGCCCATTCAATAGCGACTAATTCAGACTGGCAGCTTCTAGGGGCCATCCACCAAGCCGCCATAGAAATCTACTGCATTCTGTCGCTCCAAAGCTTGGGCATTCTCACTTGGAATGCGCAGCTGCGTGACCTTTGCATCGGCCACGCTGACGGCCTGCAACGGCGCCTCGCAGTGGCCGTTTCCTTCGTACACCTGAGACGATTTGGAATTTGGGACCTGGTAGTTCTCGGCGTCGCAGCCGTGAAGGATGCGGGCTCGCGGGCTTTTCTACCCGAGCAACTCCCCAGTCTGAGCGACTCGATGGGGACGCATGTGCCGCCGCTAGCTAAAGGGCTATTGGAGAAATTTTGGACTCTTGACTCGACGAACAAAAGAGGATCGTTCCGATGACAATAACCGATGGAGTAAGGGTGGCAGGCATTCGCGCAGTGGGGAATCTCTCGTACCTACTACTACCTACTGTGTACACTACTAACTAGTCGTTAACCAGTAGTAATCACCAAATGGACTTCGGGTTCCCTGTTTTTCTTTCCCTGCGGATGCCGGCCGAACTCGGACCCTCGAGCCGAGTCCTAGCTCTTGCTAAGCAAACTACGGATACTGACAATAGGATTGAAACGGGAATAAGGAGAGAGAAAAGAAAAATCCTTGGATACTAACATCATGACAGTCCGCAATCCTGGCCTGTGAGGAAGTCGGGGCGTCTGAACTCTGAATCGCATGGTCAATCCGAGCATTGATCAATAAGATGACTCCGTAAATCCTTCGCAGGCCGACCGGGCCGATTGTCTTCCCCCGTCATTTCTCCAGCTCGGATGTCGGCCGCCCTGAAAATGCCGGAAGTTGGAACCTCCACGACGAAGCCTTCATCCGCGGGGTAAACATGTGGGGACCCTCCAGTCTTGACTGTCTTTAACTGGCTTTTGTTGATCTGACCGTCCCGGCAAAACTTCGGTTCTTCGTCAACCGACGAGATGAGGTCATTCTCTGGGAAACGGCTCCCTACATCGGTTCGGCTGGCATGGGGAAAGCTCGACACGAGGCTATCCCCGGCTTCCATTCGTTCTGCAGCGCCCAAGCCGGGGACTTGTGGAGATGGAGTGGGGGATTCAAGCCTGCAGTACTGGATGAGTACTTCTGCCTGCCTAAAGAGGCAAACCCCTTCTCGTACCTTGAACGGGGAAACTATTATATAAAGCAGACCATGTCTCTTGTGCTCAAAGCAAGAAAGGGAGAACAAACAATACAGGTCAACTCGATTCCAAGATGAAGGTGACGGGCGCGCTCCTGTCGACGCTCTGGCTGGCAGCCGTCGATGCCAACACATGCCAGCCCTCTGGTCCATTTACTGGGACGCCCTTCAGCTATATTCCCCCTGAGAACACTACCGTCCTGACCCCCTACGGCGATTCTCCCGCCGTGCATCCGTCGCGTGAGTGAATCGCCCACCACCCAGTCTAACCCGTGGATCACACTAACACCCTGGTCTCAGCAAAAACGACGGGAAATGGAGGATGGGAAAAGGCCGTGAAACAAGCGAAACACTTTGTCTCTCAGCTGACCGTCGACGAGAAGGCGTGGATGGCCACGGGTCAACCGGGCCCCTGCGTGGGCAACGTGCTGCCCATCCCTCGGCTCAACTTCACCGGTCTGTGTCTACAAAACGGTCCCCAGTGCGTCCAGCAGGGTGACTATTCCAGCGTGTTCGTGAGCGGCGTGTCTGCCGCCGCCAGCTGGGACCGTAAATTGCTGTATGATCGAGCCTACGCCCAGGCGCAGGAGCATAAACAGAAAGGATCCCATGTCATCCTGGGTCCCGTGGCCGGTCCGCTGGGTCGCAGCGCCCACGGAGGACGCGCCTGGGAAGGATTCGCCGCCGACCCGTACCTCACCGGAGTCTGCATGGAGAAGTCCATCCTGGGAATGCAGGACGCCGGGGTGCAGGCGAACGCGAAGCACTTCATCGCCAACGAGCAGGAGACTCAACGCAACCCGACCTACCGCCCCGACGCCAACGAAACCACCTACATTCAAGACTCGGTATCTGCCAACGTGGACGATCGCACTCTGCACGAGATCTACATGTGGCCGTTTGCCAACGCGGCCAAGGCACGCGTGGCCAGCTTCATGTGTTCCTACAACCGAGTGAATGGCTCGCACGCCTGCCAGAACTCGTACCTGCTGAACCATTTGCTCAAGGGCGAGCTGGGATTCCAGGGCTACGTCATGTCGGACTGGGGTGCGACCCATAGCGGTGTGGCGTCCATCGAGAGTGGCATGGACATGACGATGCCTGGAGGGTTCACGGTGTACGGCGAGCTGTGGACGGAAGGATCGTTCTTCGGGAAGAACCTGACGGAGGCAATCAACAACGGCACCGTCAGCTCCGATCGGATCGACGACATGATTGTGCGCATCATGACCCCCTACTACTGGCTCGGTCAGGACAAGCCGTCCTACCCCAGCGTGGACTCTCAGGTGGCTCTGCTCAACGTCGACTCCCCCATCAAGGACTGGCTGTATGACTGGAAGTTCACGGGCTCAAGCAACCGCGACGTCCGGGGCAATCACAGTGCCCTGATTCGCGAGCACGGTGCTGCATCGACCGTGCTTCTCAAGAATGAGCGAAACGCCCTGCCGCTGCGGAAGCCTCGCAATATCGTCATTGCTGGAAACGACGCCGGTCCGATCATCGATGCCGCCACCACGCGGTCCAACGCCGAGTACGGAGTACTGGTGAACTCCGGCTCGTCGGGGTCTTGCCGGTTGACCACCTTGTCGACGCCTCTCGAGGCCATCACGACTCGCGCTCGCCGACATGGTGGCATCGTGCAGCCCTATCTGAACAACACCCTGGTAGCCGAGAACTCGCTCCCGTCCCTACTTACCGTCCAGTCCCCCGATGTCTGCCTCGTGTTTCTCAAGTCGTACGGCCAGGAGGGCGAGGACCGTCAGACGTTGAGGTTTGACTGGAATGGCAACGAAGTCGTCGAATCGGTCGCCAAAGACTGCAATAACACCGTCGTCGTCACCCATTCCGCCGGCGTCAACGTCTTCCCCTTTGCAGACCATCCAAACGTCACCGCCATTCTAGCCGCGCACTATCCCGGCGAGCAGGCCGGTAATGCAATCGCAGATCTCCTCTACGGCGACGTGAATCCGTCCGCCAAGCTTCCCTACGTGATTGCCTACAACGAGTCTGACTACAACGCGCCGCTGACCACCGGCTCCGCTACAAACGGCACATACGACTGGCAGAGCTGGTTTGACGAGAAGTTGGAGGTTGGCTATCGCTACTTCGACGCCCACGATATCCCCGTTCGCTACGAGTTTGGCTTCGGGCTTAGCTACACGACCTTCAACCTGACGACCCTCTCATCCAAGACCTCGGTTCCATCTAACCTGACCGCTCTGCCCGAGGCCCGTCCTGTCCAGCCAGGCGGCAATCCCGCGCTCTGGGACAAGGTGTACTCCCTGTCGGCGCAGGTCTCCAACGTGGGCTGGGTCGACGGATTCGCCATTCCCCAGCTCTACGTGCAATTCCCATCCTCCACCCCTTCCGGTACGCCGCCGAACCAGCTGCGTGGCTTCGACAAGGTCTGGCTGCGGGCAGGGGAGACCAAGACAGTTACATTTGACCTGATGCGTCGGGACCTCAGTTATTGGGATGTTGTCGCTCAGGACTGGCGGATTCCAACGGGCGCTTTTGCCTTTAATGCTGGCTTCAGTAGTCGAGATTTCCAGGCTAAGGCCACGGCGACTCTGTTGAATTGATGTGTGGTAAAAATAGTTTGATTGAGGGATGAACCTTGTACGTATATAAGAAGTATGATATAAGAGACTTGAAGTTTGCGTTGTGAGCTTCCCAAAGGCACATTGGTCGGCGGAATGGCCGTCTGAAATTCAGGTCGTCTAGAGTGGTAGACGTGTTACTAGCCACCCTATCGTCGTCTCCCAGCGCATAATCTCGTTCGACACCCGGTCCTGTCAAGATGAGATGAGCCCCACCCAAGCCCATCTATATCGGGGAGATTGCAATCGCGTGGGCGAAGGCACCACTATTTGAATTCCGCTGACCGCCGGAGGTTAAGATCCAGGAGTCACCACACGTAATTGCGGTGGCTAACTCCCCCTTGCTCCCTGCGCCCAAGCACTGCCTAGTCGAGCCTTGAGTCCCATACGAGCAACACCGGTGCGATCTGCTTCTCCGGGATGAACCCTTGGTTTCAAGCCCTTGCATAAGTTTGGGCCGGCGCAACGAACTACCCTTGTGGCGGTCTACACTTACAGACCATGCCGGAAGTGTGAGTAAAGAGAAAGCCGTATATAGCAGCATGGACACAGACTTAGATAAAATCCCGGAGTTGATATATCTCCCAATCCAGCAAATGCATGGTCAACGGGCGCTGACAATCGGAAAATTCACCAATTCCGGTCAACGGCGATTTTGTTTATCGTGCCTTAACCTCGCTGGGTCTGACATGGCGGACAGGGCTCGGAGGAGATTGATGATTAAATTGCGACGGCGCATGTGTCCTTGAACGCGAAGAAGAGAGCACAGAACTAGTCCACGGTAGATCGAAAGCCTCTTCCTTCGATCACCCGACAACTACTACCACTGAATCTATTGATAGCACATTATGCCATTGCGTCGCTTACTGGCACAGAAATGCCTCGCTGGCTACTCTGTCAACGGTAACAATCATGACGTTGTCGCAGCACAGCCTCCGATCGCGATCCATTGAGAGCGGGTTTAATTTTAGAGCCCTGGCCAGCGTGTCTTACCTTAGGCACAACGTACTCCATAGACAGCGTTGGCTTTGCGCGGCGGGAGGTTGGGGTGGCAGCCGCGAGTCCCGATGTCATACCGGCTTATTCGATCGGTGTGCAGCAGGCTGAGCGATCCTCTGGGCGATAATCAGCCAAGTGCAAACACATGTTGTGTTATCAATTCGGATTGATAATAATAGCTCGCGGGTGGAGCGACCGGGGAGCTTCCAAGAGATCCCATAGGGGGGTTGGGCGTGATCAGCACAGCCCTACTCCGCCGTCACGTCTTGGCCTGCTGGGACGAGTCAAGACTCAAGACTCAGGACTTACGGAACTATCAGTCTGGCCGTACATTAGCCGATCTTGGCACTGTCCCAACGCCGGCCCTCGTATCCCTGGAAGGGGATTGGGATCTGCGCCTTGCGATCTTGGTATGGCCTGACTAGGGAGGAAATTAATTCATCTGGGGAGACTGGAGACTGGAGGTTAGGCCGCGAGCCGCGTTTCTGTGCGTCCGAATTTTGGGCGATGATCCATTGATCCTTCACCTCCATCTGGATTCCGTCCGGGAAACAGCCTCTGTTGCGAGGATATAAAGCTGGGCCATCCTCGCACTGAGCTGCCAATACATTACAATCAACCCGTGTTTCTATCACTAGCAGCTCATTTAATTTTATAATTATCTCCTCCCCGGCTTACATTCTCCTCATCTTCTTCCAAGTCTCCTCGCAACTTAATTTCTCCATCTACGCATAATTCACCATGCTGTTCCGCGCATCCGCCCTCTGTATGGCAGCCAGCCTGATCGGTGTGCCTCTCGCCGCGGCCCTGCCTACGATCACCAACTCCGGCCTGACTCTGACCTCTCGCGACGACACGCAATGCGAGGCAGGCACGGCCTTCTACGTCTGCAAGCTTAACAACTTCCGCGGCTGCTGCTCGGTCGACCCGTGCGCCCTGCAAGATGGCTGCCCCGATAAGACCGACGACGACTCCCAGCCTCCTCTAGGGTCTTGCCCGGAGAAGGGCGAGAAGACCAGACTCTTCCAGCCTCAGATGCAGACACTCATTCTCCCCGACACGGACCACCCGATCCCCGCAGAGAACTTTGGCCTCAGTAAATCGAATACGACCGAACGCCAGCAGATTGCCTCGTGGACGCTGCCCTCCGAGGCCAAGGACTGTTCCGTGGGATGGAGCATCCCTGAGGAACGAAACTTCTCGGCCGGGCACACGGCGCGCGTGACGGTGTTTGATAACGAGAACGACGAACGTTTGGGTTCGGCCGACTTTTCCTTCTGGCCGGAAACGCCGGGCCCGCGCTCCAACCTGGTGGCCGCCATGGACTGCAAAGTGAACTTGTCGCTGCGGCTGGCGATGGTCCTCAACGATCAGGTCTTCCTGGAGCAAAACGAGGAGACGGGCTGGTGGGTGGAGTACAGCTGCTAGGGGGGTGGAAGGAGCCAGGAAGAAGTGGGGGGATCCTGAGGGAAAGGGTCTCCACTTAACGACTAATGTGATCAATCTTTAGTGTCATTAATAATTATCATTAATCCTTATGCATATAGCTAGTCACGACGCTCTAATGTCAATATACTCTCATTAATATGGCAGGCTGATGGTCCTCTGGTATAGTTGGTTCAACCCCGGATTGAGCTTGGCCCTGAGCGTAATGATCCCATTTGGGGCCAATTCGGCATCTTGATGGTGAACCCGCGAAGCATCTGATTCCGAGACCCGGTGGCAGGGGCTTTCGCCAAGGGGCCGGAACCACAGGGAGACGTTTCATCGTTTCATCGCTCCCGTGTCGCCCCTCTCGCCAATCTAGGATCTTTCTACGGGTGAGCTTTGCCGGCCGTCAGCTGCGGCTTGAGCGAAGGTTGGAAATTCTCGGAAACGCCTGAAGAGCCGGATCGAAAGACACCAAAACATCACACGCTTGGCAGTACCTCATGTCAGCGGGTCGCGAAGACGTTCATCCAATCCAAGATGTTGCCTCGTGCCTGCTCGGCCCAGCCGGATGAGTAGAGGAATCCGTTTCATGATGGCTAAAGATCAATGGGTATATAGCTGTAGATTACCCGCCAGGTGTCGTTAGACCGATCACGCTCCGTTCTCGAAAAGTGCAAGAACGTTTGCTCCGAGCTTCGGCTCCACTTGGTGAGGTCGGCCTCGGTGGTCCCCAAGGGAAAGCCATCTCGCGGACGAAACACACCGTGCGGCCGGATGCGTGCCTCTTCTGGGACGAGCTCTGCTGACGGCGCTATGGGCTCAACTTCCGAAAATGAGGGGCTAGGACTGCTCGCCAATTGGAGATCCAAGGTGCTTAGGAGGTGGCTGAGGTCGTCCATATCACGAGTGTGGGAAGAACGCCCGACAACGGCATTCTTTGCCTCCACTGCTGCCGTCCCGTGCGTGGTTTGGGCTGCACTGAGCGCCATGCCGTACGTTTCCTCCAGCATAATCACCCATTCCCCTATCGTCGCCCCGTGGTCGCGGTTATTAAATCCTTGCACCTGGTGCGTTCGCCGTAGTAGGGCGAGCGCCGCGCGCCGGGTGGTCGGATCGCTACAGCGAAGGCAAGTGAACCAGAGGGGAAAGCCAACGCTGATTTCGCAGGTAAACAGCGGCGGCGTCCCGTCCTCGGGCGATAGGTCATGCATCACGATGCGCGATTGCTCGACGATATTCCGGAAGTTCTGTAAGCACGCATCATGACCGATCCGTGACTGCGTGACACAGACTGCGAGGATCACGAAGGACATGTCGTAATACGTCAGGAGCAAAGCACCAGTGCTGAGCAGCGGGCGTGACGAAGAACCGGGGCTAAATGGGGTTTCCGTCAACGTGGTAAAGGCTGAATACCAGCTTTCCAGTCTCGTAGATAGACTCTGCTGCCGCTGCATTAGCTTGTCCGTAACCCGAGATGCCCGCGACATAAGGAGATATTCATTACAGGTCTGCTCGAAGGCCTGGACCTCGGCGGCCAGTAGAACGATCGCCTCCCGGGCCGCCTTGAGAGAGGGAAAGCGCGTCACCGTTGGATGCTCGGCGGTAGTCAGGAGAGCGTGCACGGGGAGGGCTATGATGTGCGTCGACAGCATTCCGAGCCGAACGAATATGGGAACGATGGTGTCTTCCAGCAAGGAAGCCTGGTCCCCTGTCACCACGCCACCGGCGATTTGGCTGCGCAACGTGAGAAGAAGCTGGACGCCCTGGTCATAGAGCTGCACGGCCTCCCGCATACCACCCATCAGAGCTTCGATGCAGATGAACAAGACGCAGGTCACCAGGCCGACGAAGAGGTCGACGCCGCCCCGCTCAATGTGTCGACGAACGGCCTCTACCGAGCGCGAGTACCAGCCCAGCGCGTCACGTTGATTCTCATTGAGAGCGAGGCCATGGTGCCGGCGGAAGGCGATCACGTCCGGAGAGAGGTCGGGGCTCTCGAGCAGCGCACTGAGCGCGATCATCGCGTCCCACACGGCCGGCTCATTCCGGCACACCTGCGGAATGATCGTACGCCAGAAGTCGACGTCCAGCACACCGCCCACAGACACGGCCGCCTCGTGAAAATAGTAGGCAAAGGCGCGACGCTCCCGCCACACGGTGTTGGGCGAGGATGACAGGGGATGGTCGAGCACCGTCCGCGTGGCCGGGGCCGAAGCAAAGGACGCGGTCGGGCGGCTGTACTCGCAGCGGCGACCGGTGCGGCTACATCGCACGCACGCCGGCTTTTCCTGGCCACATTTCACCCGACGGGTTCTACTCTGCAATCAGAACCGCCGGCCAGGGGCTAGACACAGACCAGAACACTTACTTGCAAGTTGTACAACCCCGTCTGGATCTCAGAGGTCGGATCGAGTCATCGAGGAGTTCGGAGCGCCCCACCAACATGGCGGCCTGGTAGAGCAACCCTAAGAGCAGGATCGATTAATGTAAACCCATCGCCTGGAATGGCAAGGCGAAGGAGGATGGGAAAGAGCGAGGAATTGGGAGGCCAAGGAGAATACGGAGTACGGAGTAGAGAGTAGAGGAGGGAAGAACTCCGCCATTTTTGGGGGCGAAGAAAGGAGGGCCGGTGTGCCTGGGTGCCTGGGTGCCTGCGGAATCGGGCATATACGACGGTGATCGAGAACTATAAAGGGGGCGCTAACCGTAACGGGCCCGCCAAGGCGCCACTAGTCCCGAGTCGGTAGGGGCTCCATGACGCAAGTAAACAACACCACGGAGCATACTATACCTATCTCCCCAGTATATCATGCGGGATAGCAGATGTTTGGCGTTCTCCTCAAGCTCAACTCCTGCTGGACTCCTTCAGCTGCACTCACCGTCAACAGCTACTGTCCCAGTTATTGCCTGAGATCCGACAGCTGAAGTGGGGAACAATATATATTCACCCGGACAAAGAGAAGATGTGAGGAAAGAATGCTGGCCTATCGCTCGTGAAAGCCATTTCAATGCAGGTAGGAAGGCGCTAGCAACCAGGAATTATGATCCAGACGCAGGCCGAGAGCGACTGAAGCTCTTTGTTACTTGGGTTCGTACGGAGTACTGGGTGGGAGAGACCTGATTGGAGCATAGATGACTCATCATGCATAATCATGTAACTTTGCATTGTTGTGTAGGGCCTTCCCAACTTCCCAACTTTCAACTTGTCCACTTCTTCACTCCCAACTCAAGGGAATCAACCACCACTAGGTACGTAGCATCATCAGGAACGATCTTGTGCTGTATGAAAGTTGAGCTAATCAGACATAGATCTGCCTTTTTCCGTCAGAAAACCCCATCTGAAGCATCCCCCCCCCAGAAAGCAAATACCGCTCGA
The DNA here is from genome assembly GCA_004849945.1 of Aspergillus ochraceus. NCBI lineage: Eukaryota > Fungi > Ascomycota > Eurotiomycetes > Eurotiales > Aspergillaceae > Aspergillus > Aspergillus ochraceus. Next base: position 60,760 of record SSOS01000003.1, read on the forward strand.
ACGACGACGTCCAGCTCCTCATCCGACAAGGGGAGATGCACGGGCAGCAACAGCAGCTGGGCGCTCGCCAGTGTGGTAACACGATCCGCTCCCGAGAATCGACCATGCGCCTGCCCGTAGGGGGAGGAATGTAGCGGCATAAACTGGGCATGGGTATGGACCTTGGCCTCGCGTAGGTGTTCGATCAAGGCCGGGCGCTGCGAGGCATCCGCGAGCCGGACGTAAAGCACGTTGGCATTGTGAATGGTGCCTGCCGGAACGTGAGGCAGGGACAGGTGTCCCTTGTCGACGAACGGGGCGAGGCGCGTATGATATTCCTGCCAGATCTGGCGCCTCCGACCGTTGATGGTCTCGACGGCCTGCAGCTGGGCGAAAAGGAACGCTGCCTGGACCTCCGACAGGGTGGCATTGAGCCCCAGATCGAGCCACTGATAGCGATTCACCTCGCCGCGGAGGATCCGGGCGCGGTTGGTGCGCTGGTCGTATATCGTTTCCGCCCGCGCGACGAGTGCCGGGTCGTTGATGAGAAGCGCGCCTCCCTGCCCGGCAGCCGTGAAGTTCTTCTTCTCTTGGAAGCTGATGCAGCCGAGCTGGCCGATAGTCCCCAGCATGCGACCGTGGTAGGTGGATGTGCACGCCATGGCGGCATCCTCGCAGACGATGAGCTGGTGCCGCCGAGCGATGGCCATAATCGCATCCATGTTGCAGGCCACGCCGCCGTAGTGCACCGGCACAATGACCCGCGTCTTCGGTGTGATGGCCGCTTCGACGAGCCCGGCGTCCATGTTAATCGTGGCGTCGTCGAGATCCACAAACACCGGCTCGGCCCCTCGCAAGACGAAAGAATTCACCGTAGAGACGTAGGTGTAGCTGGGTACGATGAACTCGTCTCCCGGCCGAATGTCTGCGAGCATGGCGGCCATTTGCAGGGCCGAAGTGCCCGAAGAGATCAGCAGCGCGCGCCCCTGGCCCGGGACCATGAACTGCTCTAGCCAGCCTTCACAGAGACGCGTGTATTTTCCCTTGCCCGCCAGACTGCTTAGCGTGAGAGCATCTTCGATGTGGGCGAACTCGCTGCCCACGATGGTGGTGCAGGTGGTTGGCACGGGCTTGGTCAATTAGTCCATCCTAGGTTAGCTTCTCGTTCCCGAGGAAGAATGCGCATCGTCATATATTGGCACTTATTGGCGGCGTGAGTCACACAGTGGGCTACGATGGCTGGTTTCCCAATGATGTAAACTGGGCGGTCTGTTTGAAAAGCGACCTTTCTTGACAGCAGCACAGGGCAGTATGGGAATCACCGAATCTTTGGGTGACACTGGCCGAGTTGCATCCTCTCGCTTGAGTGGCGTCGCGCGATCATTCCTGCTCGAGGTGTATGCCCCCTTCGGCATCCCAGGCGCATCACCCTTACTCCGAGCTCGTCCAGGGTCCTGTCATCGAAGACAACAGCCTGGTAGTCAACGAACGGGGAGGCGGAGCCCTGCTGGATCGTAGGTTACTCGGGCGACCCTGCCGTCCTCGTAACCTGGCCGTTGCTTGCTAATCGCCGTTTGCAGTCCGTGTCTACTATTCCCTTCATTGGGCCCAGTAGATGGTTATACGGAGTACCGAACGCGATTCATAGATTATGAGGCTGGTATTGTATGTCTGGATGACAAAAAAGAAAACCTCCTCGAAGGGAATGGAGAATAGTTTATAGCCAAGGACTGTGTTTGGAGGATATGTCCAGATCTTGCTGCGCACAAGGTATGAGTCCCAAGGCATAGTTGCAAGTACTGATACCTATCGCAATATAAGAAAAGAAGCGAATGATATTCTAGACTACTCTTTAACGCGATAAGAGTGGAGACTTTCGTCCAGTCCAGACGCGTGAGAAAAGGCCATGATAGCAAAATTAATGTTATGCTCAAGGGTATGTTGTAATAGACGTGCCCGAGTCTATCAGCAAAATTCAATTTGATAAACGAGGTGACATACACCATAGTGTAGTCTAAGCCCATGTTAAGATTCGCGAAGTCTAGTTCTTTGATGTCCTTTATTAATGGATGAAATGATAGTCTTCTATCTTTGGGCCGAACGAGGATACTTTCTTTCGATTTATGTCGCAACGGAGGGAGTCTGGCGTGCATAGTATCACTGCCATTTTGGGTCCCCGGCATTTGAAATGCATTTCCCATTGAATCCTGGAAATTCTAATTCATACACATTCTTGTCTCCAGCATAACTGACGACATACACAGAGCAAAACCTGCTTCGTCTCCCCGATGGAGCCATCGCTAGGCGATCTACCGCAAACCAGTCATTCTAAACTCTACAGGTTACCATAAGGTTCCATTAGATGCATGGAATCATCATAGAGCATTCATATTTCTTAACCTGCTATCCACCTTGATCCCTTTCTATTATGCTTTTCGAAACTTATCTTTCTGTCTAGCACTTAATCTGACGTCCGTTAGGATACACTATACACAGCATGCCTAAACGCAGTGAAAGACACCCGTACGAGCTGGTTCATAGGATCCATTCTGCTCTATACTGACAAACTTTAGGTATCTAGAAGGCAATTATGCCCCGATAAGAACCACCCTCTCCTCTGTCCCTTGTCAATTGCAAGGGTCAATTCCTGACGAGTTCATCGGTGGTCAATATGTCCGCAACGGCAGCAATCCACTGGCAGATGACAACAGTCACGGCGATCTCCACTGGTTTGATGGAGATGGAATGTTGACAGGAGTTTTCTTTCAACGGATCCCTGGCTGCCAAAGAGCGCGACCGCTATTTACCAACCAATATGTTCTGACCGATGTCTACTGTGCCACGAGAAAGAACCAAGCCCTTTACCCTATTATACCGAGCATGGCGACGTTGGTTGACCCCAATCCATCTCGGTTCCAAATCATGTTTGGGATGCTCCGTACCTATGTAATTGTCTTTGCATCTCTTCTGAAGTTGATCGCTCGCCCAATAAAGAGGGTAGGAGCCGCGAATACCAATATCGTTCATCATGATGGGCGAGTGCTGGCAACGAATGAGATCGGGCCTCCAATGAGGGTCGTTCTGCCGTCCCTAGAGACAGTTGGATGGTTCACGGGCTCTTGTGCAGAAGGCGAAGGAAAGTTCGCAGATGACAGCGCATGCGAGACTTACTTTGGAGGGAAGGGCATCGAGGGTTTCTACAAGGAGATGACCACGGCACATGTTAGTATGACATGCATGATTTAGTAGAAGAAAGCCGAGACTGATGAAGCATTGTCCTCCCAGCCGCGTGTGGACCACGAAACAGGGGAGCTAATTCTCTTTCACTCCACGTTCCTGCCCCCGTTCATTCAGTATTCCATCGTCCCTGCTGGCATGTCGCCTTCGGCGATGCGTCTCAACCAGCCGGTTCCGGGGCTTTCTTCGGGAAAGCTGATGCACGATTTTGGTGTCTCTTCATACTACACCGTGCTCATCGACTGCCCGGTCTCTCTAGATCCGTTAAAAATCCGTAACAATGAGTCGGCTGTTGAGTACAACCCACAAGGACGAACAAGACTAGGGGTGTTTCCTCGACATGCCCCCGATCGGGTGCGGTGGCATGACACTTCACCGTGCATTGTCATACACACTGCCAATACCTGGGACGAAGAATGTCCCGATGGTGTACGCATTAATCTTTTGCTCTGCCGCGAGAACAGTCTTGCACCGTTGTACACCATGGGATGCTTGACGCCCCCCGAGAACGTGTGCGCCACCAAACCGGAGTCTCGCCTCTACTATTATGAGATCTCGCATGCGATTACCCAGCAGTGGGCTCTGTCGGTAATTCCTTTCGAATTCCCCCACGTCCCCCGGCATCGCGAGATGAAAGCAGCCCAGTTCATATATGGATGTTCAATGACGGAGGGAAACTTCTCCTCTGCCTCCGTAGCTGGGATTAGAATCGACTGCTTGGTAAAGGTCAACACAAAGGCGCTGATCCAACAGGGCAAAACAGACCCACCGCCTCAGATCCATGGCGCAGTTGATACCAGATCTATACACCAGATTATAGAGTCGACCGACCCAAATGACATGATTCAAGTCTTCAAGCTCCCGAGTGGTTGGTATGCACAGGAATGCTCTTTTGTACCGCGCCATGAAGGTCATAACGAGGACGACGGGTGGGTGGTGACGTATGTATTTGACGAGTCCCAGCTTGACGAGTATAGTCAACCGAAGCCAGACTCTTGCAGCGAGCTGTGGATTATCGATGCACGGTCAATGAAGGATGTCGTGGCTAGAATCCTTTTGCCCCAGAGAGTGCCGTACGGGATGCACGGGAATTGGTTTCCGGAAGATCAGATCAAAGGCCAACGAGGATACAGAGAATTGCGGACCGAGTGAATGCGAGGTGCTTTTTTGGGGATCGATGTTCGATTCAGGAGATAGCAGATTGAATGATATTAGTTTACTAGGAGTCTCAGGGGCAAGTCCGACAAAGAGCAAGTAAAGCACAGGGATGAGATCGTAAGAAACAGATACTAGTGTTCAGGCAAGTACATGGACAAGCTGCTGCCACACAAATGATTCAACAGGAACGATATGGTGACAGCTAGGACAGTAAGTAGGGCCATGATGAGTTAAAAACTTGATGAATTCCAACCCTTCTCAGCCTTGGGGTAGTTCTCCATTATCTGCTGTGCAACCAGCTTTCCCCCTGCTAAACAGATCGGAACCCCGGTGCCCGGATGCGTACTTGCGCCGACGAAATAGAGATTCTCTATGCCCGGGTGCTTGGCCTTTGGACGGAAGCTGAGAACATTCAGGAAGCTATGTGACAGCCCAAGAATTGCACCGCGGTCCAGATTGAATTTAGACTGCCATGAAGCCGGGGTCTCGAATCTCTCGAATAGGATGTCGGACCTTAAGTCCTCTAGTCCTGCTCGCAGCTTGAGAGTCTCCAACACAAAGTCCCTGATTGATGGTATTCTTTGCTCCAATGACTGCGTTTCATCGGCCGACGTCCAGTACCGGTGAGATGGCCCACTGGAACCAAGACAACCACGGTTCCCTTCCCAGTCGGCGCAGCTGTAGGGTCGACACGACTAGGAACGTTCACATAAAAGGAGGGCTCGTTGGGAATGCTGTGGTGTTTGAATATGGCATCAAAACTTTCCTGGTACTTGTTCGCGAGAAAGATGTTGTGTGCGTTCAATTGTGGCAGCGTACGGTTTATAGCCCAGAAGAATGAGACGCTGCTGCACGAGGCCGACCGGCGTTTGAGGGCCGGAACTCCAGCTCCTGGCTGTGTGCTGCACCCGGCAAAGTACAATCCTCGTATATGAGGATGTTTTACGTGCGGACGGAAACATCCCACATTATCAAAAGAATGCGACAACCCAAGAATTGCGCCGCGATCTAGATTAGACTTGTCACGCCATGTCAAGGGTGTGTTGACCTGCTCATTCAAGAGCTTGGATCGGAGGTTCCGTACTCCGGTGCGTTCCTCGATGATTTTAATCACCGTCTCTCTTGTCTGGGCTACCAAGGACTCCCATCTTGCTTGTTCTCGTTCAGCGTCGGTGATTGTGCTTTTTGGCAGATGGCCCACTGGCACTAACACTATTACTGCGTCTTTCCCTGTCGGTGCAGCCGACTGATCTACTCGACTTGGAACATTCACATAGAATGACGGATCCTCCGGTATACCCTGCTCGTCAAAGATAGCGTCGAAGCTCTTGCGGTATTCGTCGGCTAGAAACACATTGTGGGGTTTGAGCTCAGGGATCCTCTCGCCGAATGACCAGAAAAAAGAGATGCTACTACAAGAGGTGGATCGGTCCTGCAGGCGACGGGCATGGCAAGAGGGTGGTAGGAGGTGATTGCATGCATACACAAGATCAGCGTTGATCACTACCCGGTCCGCCGCGATGACCTCTCCTGACGTGAGCTGAACTCCTGTCGCCGTGAGACCGTCTGTTGAGAGTTGTACCTTTTTTACTAGAGCATTGAAACTATATTCAACCCCGAGACGCGTCCCGACCTCGCCGAGTGCTTGAAGGACCTAATCCACGGATATCAACTAATGTGGAGCAATCGTAAGGAACGGGATACCTACTTTCTGGAAGCCTCCTTTCGGATACCAGATGCCGTCGCTGATTTCGGCATAGGGCAGCATACAATAGGTTCCGGGCGCACGATCTGGACTCATTCCCAGATACATGCTCGTAAAACTCCATGCGCGTCGCATCTTTTCCGAGCGAAAGAACGTGGCAGCCTGCTGGTAGAAGCTGGTAGACGGTCGGAGAGCCAGTACGGCCTTGATCAAGGAGATCTGTATCATGCTCCACAACGTGGGAAAGCTTTGGTTAAAGACACTTTGCATCAACATTTTGTATTGATATCCAGCCGCTGCCATGAAGGCACAGAAGCGATAGAAGCCCCCTGGTCCTTCATAGCGCTCAATCTCGGCCTTCAGGCGTGGCATATCTCTTGAGAGCTCGATCGAATCACGATCCGCGAACCAGATACAGTAGTTGGGCTCGCATCACAGCATAGAGACACCCTCGTTCTTCATTGATGTTCCGAGGTCTTCAAAGGCTCTCCGGAATAGTTCCGGCATCAGCACCAGCGACGGTCCTTGGTCAAATCGCTGCTTGCGTGAGCGACTGGAAGTCGGATGGGTGGTTGCCAGCAAGACTCACAAATCCGTCCTTATAGAGAAGCGAGCAACGACCACCAACACTTTCATAGCGTTCCAGCACTTGCACTTTGAAGCCTTGTCGAGCAAGCTGCAAGGCAGCCGCGATCCCTCCTGCTCCAGCACCTGCTAGGCATTAAACTTGGCCACGCAGCTGAAGCGGTAGTATGACTTACCAACTATGACTGCCGTTGGACCTGCCATTCTCGCGTGTGTCATAGGGGCACGCACGACATACAACTATATTTCCTTTTGGTTTCCGTCGGAGACTCAATGGGAGAACTTTGCGGTTTGTGCGGTGAAGCTCGCTGGCTGTGTTGTTGCCTCAGGCAGCCCTCACTCGCCCAAGGGATGCGAATAACCTCGACGCAGGCAATGCAGTCCTCGCCAAAAGGGGAAAATCCCGGGAATCGGGATCAAGGATTGCCATAGCTGTCGGCAAGGCGTTGGATGTCTGATCGAGTGGCGTAAGCTTCCGCGAACACCACCGTAAGCCACAGCCCAATTTCCACTCCATCCCTTTCTACGTCTGTGGCAGGAATGTTCCAGTAGATGACGTACGAGGGATTTCTAACTTCCCGATTTCTTGTTGCGAGAAACCCAACACAGAACTTTACGTTTGTGCACCGCAGGGGGTTTCTGCATAGCGACACATTTGTTTCCTTTGACCCCAATGTCTGCTGTATATCCCTTCGCCCTTAGTATAGACGTAGATCCAAAGCGGTCGTCCGGATGCATAGGAGATTGTTGGGAATGCCTACCCGCTTCAATATTGTGAATTATCCTAATGGAACAATATCTCACACGAGCTGCCTGTGTTCTGCGAACCATAGAAAAACTCGATAATGTCGACTGAGAGTACATATGATCATTTTGATCCAACAGAGCACCTCTTGCCTCATATCGTGGACCACTATGCGGCCTCCAAACCCGACGCGATATATGCCGAATTCCCACGATGCTCAAGAGACTATGACCAGGGCTATCACAAGATCACATACCAAGAGCTAGCCAAGGGGATCAATGCTCTCGCCCGGTGGTTGATTGGAAGCATCGGGCATGGATGCTCGTTCGAACCACTGGCGTACATCGGTCCTAACGATGTTCGGTATATCGCGCTCGCTTTGGGGGCTGTCAAAGCCGGGTATACGGTTGGTGACTGAGAGCCCTTTCCTGGAGAATGCTGGGGTAGACTATTAACTGCGTCCTAAGATGTTCTTTCCCTCGCCGAGAGGCCGCAGAGGACAGAACCATCTCGTGGCCGGAAGGCGTCTGTACTCCATGTTCCCTCCCTTCCATGTATGTTCATGACCAGATGTTCTGATATTACCCTGCTAGGTCCTGACGAGTTCCGCAGGGCGCCTATCTTGCATGCCATTTAATGAATGCAGTGCCTTTTGAAACTGTTATGGTCGCGCCAATTGCCTCCGGCATCCCGTCGGCAGCCGGACTGGCTCGGGCATTGGAGCAGACAAAAGTCGATGTCGCCATTCTTGCTCCCTCGATTATTGAGGAGCTAGCAGAGGCCCCGGCCTCCTAAAATTTTGCGCTCAACGGCTGGAGTATATACTGTATGCTGGTGGGGATCTGCCCCAGCATATCGGGGATCATGTAACCACGAAGATACCGCTGCATAACCAGTTCGGATCGACAGAACTCGGATTTGTGCCATTATTAATGTCCCAGACACCTTGTAGATCGGGTGACTGGAGCTATCCGGAGTTTCATCCTGACCTGGGTCTAGAAATGCGACCAGTGCTGGGTCAACAATATGAATTATACGCAATTCGAAACACTCGGCTTGAGAGACAGCAGTTGACGCTTACATACCCTGAGTACACCCGGACTGCTGAATACCCCACGGGCGACTTGTTTGTACCTCATCCAAGCGATCCCGGGCGCTGGAAATGGGTCGCTCGCAGTGATGATATCCTGGTTTTGCTGAATGGGGAGAAAACTAACCCCCTTTCAATGGAGAAACAGATCATGCATCACCCGCACATCAGCGGTGCTTTTGTTGTTAGTGCTCATCGGTTACAGCCGGCTCTATTACTAGAGATAAACGCAGAACAAGCTCACTTCGATCCGAATGCGTTCACAGAGGAGGTATGGCCACGCGTTGAGGCGGCTAACAAAGATTGTCCGGCACATGCTCGGATCGCCAAGTCACATATCCTCTTCACGGACCCTTCTGCTCCCATGAGACGATCGGGGAAGGGCATAATCCAGCGTGGTGCCACGACTGAGCTGTACGCAGAGGCGATCAATAGGATGTATAACGACGCCGACGCCGTTAGGGGTCGTGTGCTTACTCGGCCCGAAGCACATGATCCTCAGCGGGTCTCATTATTTATTCTCAGCGCCATAAAGCTGAATACTGGATGGGAGGATTTGAGCTTGGGCGACGATTTCTTCGATCGTGGAATGGACTCGCTACAAACATTGAATATTGCACGAGCGTTGAAACACGGTCTCGGTATCGAGGAATTGCCGTCGTCTTTGATTTACCGCCATCCTAGCGTCAATGCTCTTTGTCGAGTCTTGGTACATCAAACCAACGACGCTGGAGTGTGGCCTGATCCCTCTAGCGATGGAGACCTACTTTAGAAGCGCCGGGTCACCCTGGATTTGTACCGAGACATTATTGATCGCATCCCTTTCCCGCTTAGAAGCCGACCGACTACCATCGGACAATGTGTTCTTCTTACACAGGGCACGGGCTCGCTTGGTATCTATCTCCTGCATGAGTTCCTTCAATCGCCTACGGTGCAACACGTTTACTGCGTCGTGGGTATCGGCGGCGGCTGCGCGGCGCAAAGCCACGAAATTAGACGATATGGCTTGGGGTCTGACCTAGATGCCCGGCATGTCACCTTTCTGCAGGCTGATCTATCTCAGGAGAGTATGGGGCTTGAATGCAATGTCATACAAGAACTCCGCCAAAGGGTCACCTTGGTCGTTCATAATAATTGGCCCATCAATCTGAATAGGCCCCTGGCCGCTTTCTCCACCCAGCTTCAGGGGTTGATAAATCTCATTCGGTTCTGTTCATCAACGGCCGCTGTCAATCGGCCAGTTTGATTGGGTTCACATCTTGTCCCGTTTCAGATCCCGTCGGGTTGTTCCGTCAGCTCTCAGGCACTCAGGCATTCAGGCTTGAAGGAGTATCTAGCATCTTGCCTCAGGCATCACAACGCCAACCCTCAGGATATAGATCAATCTCATCCACCATTTGCTAATAACTTACTGGTCAGGCTTTTCTTTCGCGCTACACTACCGTGAAGAAAAGTACTAGCCGACAGTAGGTAGTCCAACCAAATCAGGCTCATCCCCATAGCAGTCTGCGTGAAGAAATTAAGCCACTTTATCATCCAACTCCTGGCGACAATATATATTGTGGAATAATTTTTAACACGCCGCTCATCAAATTTCATAACGACCCACAATATGACTCTCGCAAGGCTTCCCTTGCATTTACAGCGAGTAGATAACTCAGTAGGCTGAGCAGGAGCTGCCAGAAATGGCCCCAATCCAAAGGGCTGATGCTCTGACTCGACCATCAGCCAACACCGCCTCCACCGATGACTCAATCTTGAAAATACAAATAAATTAAACCGCAGCTTTCTCTCCGTTAAAACGCTGACACTTTCATCGACTACAATTATAATGACGTCTTTAAAGATTCCGTCGGAATTTTTGAGGGGCGAGTGTGCTAAGGCCTGTCTTCACCGTTTGTACTTCACCCAGACGTCGCCGCCCATCCCAGCCTTCAGAGACCATTTTGCCGCGACGGTGGACGATCTTCTTACAGCAAACGAATGCCGAGATCTGCTTCGACTAGCGGAAGAATCGACCGTCCAGACGAACCAGGGATCGACCGCGCCGACATGGGACCGCGCAATGGTGAACGTGGGCAACGGCCAACAGACCATGTTGATCGACACGCGGAACTGCGGACGCATCCTGTGGGATACTCCCGAGATCGCCGACCGAATTCTTCGTCGTCTGAGACCGTTCTTGGAAGAATGCGGAATCGAGACGATCCGCAATCAGCCGCTCGTGACAGGGCGTGGACCAGCCAAGCGCGGGGAGACGTTCCAACTATCGCGGCTCAACGAGCGCATCCGATTCCTGCGATACGAAGGGGGAGAGTATTTCCGACCGCACTGTGATGGAAACTACGTCACAGAGGAGGGGAGTGAAATGTCTCTTTTTACAGTGCATCTATACCTGAACGGAACAGGCGAACAAGACATGGAAGAGCTGGAGAGACAAATCGAGGAGTCGGAGCGGAAGACGAGTCTGTTTGAGGAGGACGGAGATGTTGATCTGGGCAGGATTGCGTCGCATGATGGTCACAACGGCAGCCTCACAGCGTCACCGGCGGATGGGAGCTCAGACGGCGCCAGGGCTGGTCCAGATGTAGGAGGCGGCCATGATCAAGAACCACTTCTCGGGGGCGCGACGTCGTTCACAGATGGCTATCGGAGCAAGGACGCGGTTCGCGTGTTCCCGAAGACAGGGTCAGCTCTCATTTTCCAGCAGAGGAATCTGTTTCATGGCGGGGACGACGTGTTCCGCGGCGTGAAGTATACGGCGAGGACCGACGTGATGTATAGGAGGAAGGCCCCCGAGTAATTGATTCAACAGAACGGAGACCTGAAGACTTCTTCACCGGCCCAGCACCTTGTCCCGACGAGTAAACCGCCCATCCCTCTTGATTTGCTCGTAGAAACTTCTAGCCCAGTGTAGATGATAACTGTCGCCGAGGTCCGTGAAGAGTTTCAGCGAAAGTTCCTGGTCCCGTAGATCCTCCGAGTGATTGAACGGCGAGTACAGGTAGCGTCTCTGAATGACCGGCATGTCTCGATCCCAACCATTGTCCACTGTGCACCGAGCCACCTCCACCGCTTTCGAATCCGTCGCGTAGGCCTGGGGTGTATTACGGAAAATATTGCGAGGCACCTGATCGAGTAGCAGAATTAGAGCCAGCGCCCCAGTCCCCTTGCCCTCTCGTGTCCATCCGTCGAGCTGACCGTCTTTGGCAGCCTGGTGGGAATCCCCGAGGTGGGTGCGCACGTAGGCATCGTCGGCGGGGCTGCCGTACCAGAAAGACTTTTCTTTCAAATAGTCCGGGGAGGCTTTGGGGCCGAACCAGAAATCGACCACATCGGAGTATGATTTGGAAGGCATGATTCGTCGCAGGCAGAAGAGTTGCAGAAGACTTGCAGGAGTTGCCAAAGGGGAAAACGAGGGAGAGATCCACGGAGGGGAGCTAGTCTGGAACCGGTTAGCGGATCACGGGAAATGAGGTCATCCATCGCGGACGGCGGACTATAAATAAACACTCGGAACAGACACTCTCCTCAGGAATACGAAAGGTAGCATCGCGGCGGGGGAGATACGACGCGCTAGCCTTTCCTCTTCAATTCGACAGCCTAGCTGGTCTATTGCTGCCTCCCCCCCAATAGAGCCTCCAGGATCGCTTTACCCCATACCACATGGCAACAAACACGGCCATGGAGTCACCCGGACGAGACGAGACCAACCATGTGTTCTCGGTTGACGCAGAAACAAGGCACAGCAAACTCGTGTTCATGAATCGCATTATCAATGCCAAAGGCCAACTACAGCAATCCTCGCGAGATCCCCCTCGAAATGGCTAGCCTCAGCAATACAGCCCCTGGACGCTTGCTTTAACTTCACCTGGTGCCAAGAGCGATGATAATTATCATTAGCACTCCGCGCACATCCCTTTACGACATGCCTCGTCATGGTATGATCTATTATGAACCGATATTTGGGGATAAAAGGGCAACGATCCCCCGCTGTAATGGCACCCATCGAGTCAACGCAATCACCACAATCACAGACTATTACAATACTGCTTCAGACTTTTTAGAGTCCTCATCGTCACAAGATGCGCGCAGCCTACTTTATCTCCACACTGTTAGCTGCCACTGCTCTGGCCTCCGCGGTTCCTCAAGCACCCGCGGAGAATGCCGAGCTCGTCCCGATTGACGATCCGACTGGTAAGATTGGTGATCCCCAACCACCGTAATATGCTCATTCTGACGCTACGTATAGAGTTGGACAGACGTGACCCTACCGCGCTGTCATCGGAGGGTGATGAGGACGACGACATTCTCGATCTCGAGGATGCAGATGGTAATTTGTACTCATTTAACCCTTGAAAGAATGACACTAACGGATTGACAGATGAGGATGTAACTGCCAGCCACCTGGACGAGCGCGGAATCTTCGACAGCGGTGGTCGAGTTTGCAAGAAGAAGAACAAGAAGACTTGCTATCATGTCAAGTCCAACGGACGGTGCAAGAACCTTGTCTCTTCGAATGGAAAGCCGTTTATCTCCGGCTCGGCTGACGGTGGATGCATCTGCACCGTTTACTCACAGAAGGGCTGCCCCTGGATTAAGGGCAAAAGAAAGAGCTTTGATGAGCGTGGTGCGAACTTTGGATTCAATGCGAAGAGTATGGATTGCTCTGTTAAGGTCTGAATACACATTCTGGAAATTATTATCGGGTGACTTGCAATTCCTGCATACACGAAGTCTTGTCTGTTTTCCCAATCATTCAGTGCAATTTTGAAGTGAATGACTTCTACATGCCTTAATTTCGTGAATTGGCCGCGTAGAGTGCGTCTTTTCGAGCGTTGCAACTCCTTTCGATGGAACCTAGATATTTACACAACTACCTCAAGCAGACAGACTTTAAAGTAGGTTTTACGATCTCATTCGTGGGCTCCTTCATGTGTGGTAGCTTCTTTCATTCTGAAACGGTTGAAATGCAAATCATAATTTACAGGGAGTGCAAGCCGTTCCTAGTCGAGGGTTTTGTGAGTCTTGCGCAAGAGCCCTTGAGCTGGCAGATTTGCGCCAAGACATCCTGAATTGTAATCGACCTCATTGACTCCAGTTCGAACGTGACTGAAGGTAAAAGGGTTGCAAGCTTCCATGTGGCTTATTTGGCTTTCGGATCGTAGCTGAATGTGAGCTTTTACGCGTTAAACGTTCGCTCAAGCTGGCTTGCATCAAAGTCCATCGGATTTCTAGTCATATTTAGAGCTTTGCGGCGTGCCTGGAAAGCCTGTATGAGGCGTCGTCTCTTACCCGTTTGGAACAGCTGGAAGTTTGATGGGGACGAGGCCTTCATAAGGTCCGGCGCATCCCAGGGTTTCTCATACGTTGTGGCCGATTATCCGATTCAGTCGCACATCATGATAGCAAAGGATACTCAAAACTTGGACTACGACGTCCTCATTGTGGGCGCGGGATTTGGGAGGATCTACCTTTTGCATCATCTGCGACTGCTAGGATACCGGTGCAAGATCTACGAAGCAGCCAGTGAGCTTGGCGGCGTTTGGCACTGGAATTGCTATCCCGGGGCTCGTGTTGATTCCTCCAGTGAAATTTACCAGTTGTCGATGCCTGAGGCGTGGAAGGGATGGAATTGGTCTCAGCGATATCCAGATCGCGAGGAGATCCTGCACTACTTCCAACATCTCGACCATATGCTTCACATTAATCAGGACGTCAAGTTTTATACGAAGGTCATCGGCGCGCAATACAATCGTCAGCGGGCTCGATGGGAGATTCGGACCGACGACGGACGGTTCACTTTGGCTCGCTTCTTTTTGCCGTGTGTTGGGTTTGCAGCAAAGAAATACTTGCCTGATATCCCCGGATTGAGCACCTTCCACGGCGCCATCTGTCATTCGTCGGCGTGGCCCAAGGATGGGATTGATATCCGGGGAAAAAGGGTTGCGGTGATTGGTACCGGGTGCACCGGAGTGCAGATTGTCCAGGAATGGGCAAAGCAAGCAGAACACCTCACTGTATTCCAACGAACGCCTAATATCGCTCTTCCTATGCAACAGAATGCTCGATCAAAGCGGGACCAAGCTGGTATCCAGTCCGCATTCCCCGAACTGTTCCAACTCCGCGAGACCACATTTACAGGATATCTGCAAGATGTCAAGCTTGAGAAGGCACTCGATTCGTCGTCAGAAGAGCGCGAGGCTTTCTTTGAGTCACTATGGCAGATGGGGGGGTTCGCATTCATGGCCGGAAATTATATGGACGTTCTTTCCGACGAGAAGGCAAATCGCGCGGCCTACGACTTCTGGGCCCGCAAGACTCGTGCTCGAGTTCATGATCCAAAGACAAAAGAGGCTCTGGCTCCCATAGACCCAGTCCACCCGATTGGCACAAAGCGGCCTTTCCTTGAAGACGACTATTTCGAGCAGTTCAACCGACCAAATGTCGAGATAGTTGATCTCCGAGACGTGGAAATTGCGGCCATTGAAACCGAGGGCATCGCCACTACTGACGGGGTTTTTCACCAGCTTGATGTCATTGCGCTCGCCACGGGATTCGATTCCGTTACTGGCGGCATGACTAACATGGGAATCTGTAATAGCGAAGGTGAACCGCTCGCCAAGCAGTGGAGAGAAGGCATCCACACATACCTGGGCATGTCGAGTCATGGTTACCCAAACATGTTCTGGGTGTACGGTGCTCACGGCACTACAGGATTCAGTAACGGGCCCTCCTCCATTGAGGTCCAAGGTCGATGGATCATTGATGCCATTCAGAAGATCGACGGCCAGGGACTGCTGTACGTTGAGCCGACCATAGACGCCGAGATGAGGTGGAAAGACCATATCACGCAACTGATTGACACAACCTTCCTTTCCAGGGCAGATTCATGTTATATGGGGGCTAACATCCCGGGTAAGAAACGAGAATCCATGAACTATCCTGCCGGGCTGGTGACATATCAAGACATCTGTCAACAGGCGCTACAGGATTGGGAAGGGTTTATCGCGGTTTGAAGGTGGGTCTATGCACATAGCTGTATGCCAGGTAGAGATATGCGTCGTTGTAACTTTGTGTATCCAACAAATGACAAACGTCATGAGAAAATTTAGAAAGGGTGCCTGGCAATGATATGCAGTTGATGACAGTCCCGACTAATATCCTCACTAGTACCTCCTCTGTGTCTAGAGAGGGAACACCTCCGTCGCAGGACGGATAGCACACGTCCCATGTCGAACCAGAATAGCGGATTCATATCGCAGGACCTCCACGCGATGCAACGGATGAAATTCAGACGGCTCGGGGAAAGAGATTGACCCAGCACCCTCCCAGGCCTCGTCAGACGCAAAGTCCACCACGAATGGGACAAACTCCTTTACCGAAGGGGACTGATCCGGTATGGCCGACGGAATGACACGCAGATTCAAGGATCGCTTTGCCGGGAATACCACCTCCTTGAGCCTTCGAAGGGGGCTGTAGTTGAACTGCACCACTCTCTGGCCTGCAGGATACTCGGCATGGCCCTTGATCACCCTGGATCCCGTTTGCAGCGCCAGGGAGACGGGGCCAATTTTCTTGGGATACCCCAGTTGTTCGCGGCCACAGAAGACCGCCGCCTCGTTCTCCAGAATGACTGACAGATTGTAGTCGAACTTTTCTTCTTTGTATGTGACTTCGACCGCGTGAACGTACTCCTGGTACGTGCCGAAAGTGCTCATGCCATGGCTTAACAGCATTGCAGTCACCAAGGGCTCGTCTTCCAGCTCTAGCACATCCGGCACAAGGGGACGGACATGATCTGCCTTGGTGCGATAGGTGACAATCAACATGGTCACGTCGCTATACTCATTGCCGTTGGTGGAGTATGGGGGCGCATACTGAGGAATGGGAGTTGCGCCGACGGATAGTGAGCCAAAGGGCATATTGGGCGACGGGTTGATCTGTCTGAACTTGTCTGAACTTGTCTGAACTATGTGCTCTGGTGTCTTCAAACCTGCGATCATTAGTCGCTCTTTATAGTCGTTACAACCCACCATGTCCGGTGGCGAGAGCCCGAGGGCCCGAGGGGTTGGGGTGGGGTGCTCCTGCAGAGCTAGTAGTCTAGTAGATACTACTGCGTGGATAGTATCGAGAGGCTGAATGTCTCCGTCAAATCAAATGAACGGACAGATAGGTAGGCTGCACAGTCGCCCCCAGTTGATCTCAGCTGAAGAGTATACGGAGACCTTCAGGAGGTGACGAGGGTTTCATAGGTCAATTCCTGCCTGGGGCGCTAAACTCGTGACCGCACGCGAACTCGATCGGGCAATCCTTCGCTCGTTTCTTTTGCTTCCTCTTCTACTTTCTCCCCCACAGCTCAGCTCAACTAACTAGTCCAACTCCTGCACGATGTTTCATACCATCACGGATTGGGCGCTCCCAACCCAGCAATCCGACTCCTCTTCTCAGCCTTCGCACGCACCAAGGAAGAACAAATCATGTGCGGAATGTCGCCGCCGACGAATTCGTTGTGACGGGGGTCATCCATGCAGCAGCTGCCACTGGTACGGCGTCCCCCAGCGATGTATCTTTCCGGCGCGATCCAAGAGGACGGTGTCACGCCTGTAAGGAGAGCCCCTGTTGTCCCTCGCGCATGTTCGATCATTAATATACTGTATCGTCATGGAAGGTCCCACCAGGAACTATCCCGGTCGCTAGAAATCCGCGACGCCATCCTCGATCAGCTCTTCCCCACAGTATCCCCCGAGTCGCTCCGCGGCCTGTCACGAGAGGCCCTGCAGCAGCTAATTGAACGCCAGGGCCCCGGGGTGGAGGAAATGTCAACGGAAGTTCAAGAGGCTGCTCACACCCTAGACGAAAACGAAGATGACGAGGCATGGGACGAGGCAGATAAGCTCATGCAGCATTCCTCGGCCTATGACGAGGTAAACAACCTCTCGCTCACCTTTGACCGGTCGCATTCTTACCTCGGTTTTTCCTCGGTCGGCATCATGCTCCACAGCATTCTTGAGATCTGCCCTAAAATCCAAACCAAACTGGCACAGGACCTGCAAGCTCACGCCTCTCATCTATCTATTGATCCGGTTGATGGATCCACACCCCCGAGTGGGGAGACCCTCCTTACTAGTGAGGTTTGTATCGACGCCTACTTCGCACATGTCCATGCCATTACCCCGATGCTCGACGAGGGAGATTTCCGACGCCGGGTCCAAGAGAACAATGCGGACGACGGTCCCTGGCAAGCTCTGCTGAATATGGTAGTAGTGATGGGGGCCGTCGCTATGGGCCAATGGAAAAGCGATTTGATTCGGAACTCCTTCCAACAAGCTAGACGCTTCATGAATATGGAGCTTCTGGGTTCGGTCCAAATTGAAAGTCTACAAGCTCTGTGCCTTTTGGGTGGCTACTATCTGCATTTCCGTAGTACTCCCAACATGGCCAATGCCGTTCTCGGTGCCGCGTTTCGAATGGCAGCCGCCATGGGACTACACAAGGAGTCTATCATCACACACTCTACTAGGCCAACCCCATCGGATCAGTCAGAGGCTGAAATGAAACGAAGATCATGGTGGAGCCTTTTCTGCCTGGACACGTGGGCCTCGATGACGCTAGGGCGACCTACCTTTGGCCGCTGGGACGGATCAATGATGGATACACATTTGCCTGGTGAACACCACCGCGATCCTGCGGTGTCTATCCTACGGGCTAGTGTCGAATTCTGTCTGATCGCCACCAAAGTTCAAGAACGCTTTGCCCAGGCTCTCCCAGTAACGACGGAAGAGATGTTCCATTTTGATCAACGCGTGCAAGGTTGGTACAAAGCGCTTCCGCCAATTGTCAACCAGTCTCATGGCGGCTTAACAAACGTCGCCATAGCTCAGGCCTATCTGAGAAACCGATACTTAAATTTGCGGGTCCTGCTTTATCGCCCTTTCCTTTTGCAGCTCTCACAGTCGGTCATGGGCCGGTCAGATACCATAGCGATGGCTATTGTTACTTGCCGCGAACTCAGTTTTGAGGCAATCGCCAACATCGCCGACTCTATTATGCCCAACACCATCTGGGCCTGGAATAGCACTTGGTATCTCTATCAAGCGTGTATGGTTCCGCTGTTTATCATGGTCACTGATCCACAACACAGTGAAGCCGGAAAGTGCAGGTCCAAGATTCAGGACGCCCTTGTGGCATTTGAGGCCCTCGTTCCTTGGACGCCGGCCGCTAAAAGATCTCACAACATCGTGAAAAGTATCTTTGAGGCTACCCTGAACTTAGGATCGGGTGGCGATCTACTGGAAAATCCTGATTTTGACCTGCTACACATGGATGTCAATGGGTTCTGGGATTTGAACAACGTGGGCCTAGACTTCGACTTTCTACTGAACTACAATATGATGAATGACTTGGACAAATACGGGCAGGAAGGTTTAACCGGAAGTTGACACGATATGACCCCCGCGGTCCTCTGTCAACTCTTCTACTTGCCTCCATTAGGATCATTAATTCCCGATATAGGTCCAGCTGGGAATTGCATCGTCTCCATCGATTCCCCTGACCGGGATGATCTGCTCATCGCCGGGCACAAGGTCAATTCCATTATCCCCAAACCAAATTCCAGGTCTTTCCTCAAACACCAGCCCCTTCGTGGGCTTAGACACCACAACCCTGACAGCGCTCTGGTCTTTCAATAAGTCCACTTTTACTCCCCTTTCCTTGAACTTGAAATATTTCAGTGGCTGGGGCCAGTCAAAATCTCGACTCACAATAACGCCATCCACACGCAAGGTGGCAAAAATGACGAAAGGTGGTGTATCCTGTTCTCCAGTGGGACTGTCTCTAGTAAGATCCACTGTGTTGCTCAAAATGTCGGTGGTCTCATTCGGAACGATTTCCACATTGTGGACGGAAGCTGGAAGGAGGTCGTGCCCATTTTCGACAGATATGTAGCGGACAGCCACGACGGCACTCACTTTTACTGTCCTGCTGCTGACAGCCCATACGTCGAATTCCACGGAGCGAGGCGGTCGCGCATGGCCCGATGTCCACTCCTTATGGCGTCGACACACGCCAACGGCTAGGGGTTGCGACGCGCGTGCGATGGCATAAAATGCCGGCTTCTTCACAAGGAAATAATCCACAATGGCCCAGGAAATTGTGGGCCAGCAGTCGTTGAGCTGCCAGACGAGCACTCCTCCACACCGTCGGCTTTGGCCCCATTCCCGCCGCCAGCTGCGATAGGCAAAGACCATGGTCTCTGATTGAGCGATCTGAGATAGATGAATGTATGACTGCAGCTCGTTAGGTTAACGACGTGGTGAACGCGGTGGATTTCCAGTAAGGATCAAGGACATACCTCCAAATCCTGCTTTACTTTAAAGTTCTCCAATATGTACGTACCCAGTCGTCTCTCGTGGCCGGATGCCTTATTGTGAAAGTCCATCGTCAATGACTGATGATAGCGGTCTTCGGGATTATCAAGGAACGAATCGACTGTATGTATGTGAGGAAATGCCTCCATGCCAAATTCACTGTTGAACCGGCCTCCCATTGAACTGAGTCTTTGGTAGGGCTCCATAGCTCCATGCCACACTGCATCGATTATTAGAAGCGCACAATTGATACTTCAAGCTAATCAAACTCACCATCCCACTGATGGATATCCCCGATGGTTGGGTCAGTTGTGTGCTTACCACCGCCCCACGGGCTGCTAGGATGGTATGCCATTCCGGGATTTTCTTCCTCAACTATCTTCGGCAATAGGTACTCATAAATGTAGCGAGCTGGGAACGACGACTTCAGCCAAGAAGCAGGGTCTTTGTCTCCGTCGTAGTCATATGTCAGATTGTACTTTTGTTGGATCTGGTAATCCTCGTTATTCCCAGCGTATATGACAATGGAAGGGTGGTGTCGAAGACGTCGGACGTTCGTTCGCGCCTCTTCTTCAACCGACTTGAGATAATCCGAGTACGTTGGATACGATGCGCAGGCAAAGAGGAAATCTTGCCAGACGAGTATTCCTAATTCGTCGCAGGTCTCATAGAAAACCCCCGGCTCAAAGATGCCACCGCCCCAGATACTGTGAACCCCGGATCAGCGCGCCTGTTACCCTTTTGAACGAAGACCAACCTACCGGATCATGTTCTGATTACCCTCAACCATCAACCGCAGCCAGCTTTGGTATCTAGCATCTGATATTTGAGGAAGAAAGCTGTCCCCGGGAATCCAACACGAGCCGCTCGCAAAGACGTCTGTATTGTTGATTCGAAAGTAGAAGGAGTGACCGTGTTCGTCCTTCTCCTGTATCAGCTCTGCCCGTCTGAAACCTGTTCGTTTTGAGGTGACGTGCAGCAGCTCGTCCTGTGAGAATAACTGAGCTCGGACTTCGTAGAGGCTCTGTGGCCCGTATCCATGAGGAAACCAGAGAGCCGGGTCATCGATGCCGAACGAGACGTCTTCCTCTCCTTTAATGTCGACCTCTATATCAGCTTCAATGGCCACTCTGCCCTCGTGCCACAAAGCAATATGCGCTCGGTCTGCTCCGCGACCCTTTGTGCGTACGTGAATCGTTCCTGAGCAGGATCGGAGATCGTCGGCCACTGTACTTTCAATCCACAGGTCGTCAATCCGGTCAACAAAGGACTCCAGTCTGACGGGTCTCCATGGGCCAGCTGTAACCAAAATAGGGCCCCAGTCCCATCCCCAATGATACGCAGCTTTGCGTGCGCCCAAGCGGCCCACCTCAGTTTGGTGAGCGATGTGCCGATGTTCGGGGTGGTTTTTGACCACCTCGCGACCGCGTAACAAGGCAGATTCGAAGAGGATTTCCAGCGTGTTGGTTTCCGAGGAGCTTTTGGTCAGTATATCCGTGATATCGATGCGATAGGAAATGAACATATTGTCGCTGCGCAGGATCACCACGCCATTCAAAGTGACCGTTGCAAATGTATCCAGACCCTCAAAGACTAGACTGTGTCGGGTTCGCGGTCCAACAGATGGAGTCTCAAAGGTCGTTTGGTAGAGCCAGTCGCGCTCCGCAACCCATTGGACCTTTTCCTCGTTCAATCCGACGAAGGGGTCAGGGATCACCCCGTTCTGGAGGAGGTCGAGATGTACCACCGTGGGTACGGTGGCAACGGCATGCCACGCTTCTGGTTTCGTGTCCGACACGTCTCGAACCCTCCACCCATGGAATAACCCTTTCGACCTCAAGTGAGTCATCTTGATAATTCAGTTCACGGGTTGCGTCTTGCTCTGAATTTATCTGAGTGTCGCAAGTTGAGTGCCGATTGCTAGACTGCTGTGGCTGCACGGAGATCAATGATATATTTTCGACATGGAAGGAAGCCCCTATAGTCAACAACCCCACCAGCGTCTCCAACCCCCACCATCAAGTATGACTTACTCCGGAGTAGGCCACGCATAATGGCCTTCTCTCCTCACTCCAACACAGCCAAGCAGAGGTGCTGGAGGTGTACGGAGTACCAAGGCTTCCTCCCCTTTGGGTCCGCCATTTGACCGGTCCGTGCCCAAAGAGGTATAGTTTGTGGTGGCCTGACCCGTCATGCTAAACCCCATCAGGCACGCACTTTTGTTGTCGCGGTGGCTTTTCAGGCATCCGCTTCTGGTCTTCTTTCCAGAGTCGAGGCGAGTTGAGAGTTGAATCCCGACATCCCTGGATAATAGTACAGTTAGTACTGTTACTAGCGGTATTTGGCCTGTTGCTCAGCCTTGGCATTTCACCGGATTCGGGGCTTTGCAGAAATGATCGACGCGTCATGGACCACTTGGTCTACACTCAACAGGTTCACGACAGCTGAGAGCGCGTCTGCTTTCTGTCCTCTGAAGCCTCTACTTTGTACTCCCGACGGAACATGCGTTTCCCTGGACTTTTCATTCGATCGATAGGTAGGTATGCTTGGATACAGAGCTCCTACATTTTAGACTCAATTCGTCCACCACTGTTTCTTGCTTTCCAGAATCCCCCAGACTCGAGAGCCCGCGTATTGACCTGTCCCCGTGAGAAAAAGGTACGAACGCGATGGCCACAGACTGCTGACTTACGTGTTGTTGGGAGAGCTGGCTTACATGTGAAACTCCCAGCAATCGCATTGCCGTCGCTGTTTCTTCGGACAAAACTGCCAGGTCCCCCCATTAGTCTGAACTGATCTGAAAGCCCAGCCGAGTATCTCTAAACTCACCTTCGAGTACTCTCTCCACACCGGCCGGACCACCGGCGGCCAGCCCCCAAAGCGGCGCTCGACCGATACCGACAGCTTTGGCACCCAGCGCAAGCGCCTTGACGATGTCCGTCCCTCGCTTGATGCCCCCGTCTACCATAACATCTAACTTCGTGAAGACCTCCGGACAATGATGATGGATCTCGAGTAAGGTGTGCATGGGCGTCGACGCGGTGTCTAGCGCTCGTCCGCCATGATTGGAGATGATTATCCCTCGAATCTCTGGGGCGTATCGCGCGGCAAGAATAGCGTCTTCGTATGTCTGTACGCCTTTCAGAACAATTGGGAGATCGGTATGCTTGCGCAGCCAGCGTAGAGTCTTCTCCCAGGTCAACGAAGCATCCGTTCCCCAGACCTGAGGTGGTGAGTTCGGTTGCGAAAAGTCCATCTTGGACCGGACCTCGACCTCGCGCTTCCCAGGGAAAGGAGCATCGAGCGTCAGAACGATGAACTTGATCTGATTGATCTGATTGATTTTCTGGATCCTTCGCTCACTTTGTCGCACGTTCTTGAGACAGTACAGCTGCCAGCCAAAGACTTGATTCTCTGTAGCGTCACGTACTATGTCAACAGGGTCCAGCGATGCATTGTGCGAGATGATCTGCAGGGCACCGAACTTTGCACATGCATTGGCAATTCCAGCCTCGCCCGAAGGATGAGCCAATCGCGCCATCGCCGCTGGAGATACATAGACCGGTAGCCCAAGTTGATGACCCAGAACCGTCGTGCTCAGGTCACATCGACCGCAGTCGACGAAGACCCGCGGCCGTAGGAGAATGGATTGATAGACCGAATTGTTCCAGGCCTTGGTTAGATTGTCGTCTGTTGCGGAGACATAGTACGCCCAAGATCTATGGGGCAATATTTTCCTTGCCAAAGCTTCAATGTCATGAAGATTGAGGGCCTGTGATACGGAGTCTCGTGCACTTGATCCACTTGGGTCTGACTCGAGGGTCCTGTCTGTTGAAGCCAAAGTACCACCCCCGAGCACCCCAAGGCAACATGATGACAGATATTCATCAATGATACCTGGAGGATGGATCTGGTCAAACTCCTTTGTCGCATCCTTTCCCGCGAGATTCAATAGGATGGACGAGCCACCGGGGTGTTTGTCTAAAAAGCTGGTGATCTTCACCTCGTTAGCTCGCAAACTGCATGCAGCGCTGGAGACACAAACATCGTAGACCCTTTCGTACAAGGAAACCCAGCAGCTCTCTGACGAGGCGTGTTGCTGTACTGCATTCCGAGGATATTAGTGATGCGCGACGGAGAATGGGAATCATGTTGCGTACATTCTCTCAAAGCGATGCGTTTTTCCATGATGAACGGATCGTTGTGATGCTTGCCGCTCAACCTGGACAGAGCAGAGCAGGGATATAAGGCCGAAGCACCCCAGGCCGGTAATGACTAGTACGAGGCTAGTACTGGCGGCGCATCCCATCCTTGCGGATCTGCCTGCCGCAGCTTCTCTACGGGGTTGCATCCGGGGTATATATTAGGCCTCCGAACCTCTTCTTTTCGCGTCGATTTCGTTGGCTCACTCGCGACAATTGAACACCAATAACAACTAAAAATGGATTCAAAGCCTAGCATTGAGAAAAATGCTCGCGGTTTGCCGCACATGTCCCTCAAAGAGCTCATTGAGACACACCCGGTCAATCCACGCGGCGCCGGATATCGCAAATTGTACCTCATGGCATCGTTGATTTTCTTATGTTCCACAATGAATGGTGTGCTCCAGAATAGCCCCAGTAACTGCACTTGCCAACTGATACCTTCGCTTTAGGATTTGACAGCAGCCTAATGGGCTCCATCAACGCCCTTCCCAACTATACGAGATACTACAATCTCCCCGAGGATGGGAACATGAGCACAGGCATCGTGTTCGCCATCTTTCAGGTATGTATTCTATGGTCGTATCTGCGACCTGGTGGACTACAAGCTGAAAAATACTCAGATCGGTCAAATGGCCGGCGCCCTGTTCATCTGGATGGCAGACTGGCTTGGTCGACGTGCTCATATTTTTATGGGATGCCTTGGGGTCTGCGTGGCAACCATCGTAACGAGCACCGCGCCAACCTTGTCGGTCTTTATTGCAGGGCGATTCTTGCTCTCTTTCTTTGCGACCTGCGCGCATACAGCGTCCCCTTTGCTTCTCGTGGAATTGGCACCTCCGCAATACCGAGGGACCCTGGCGGGAATGTACAACACACTCTATTACGCGGTATGTTTTGCTACCGAATTTGCCTACTTCAGCTAATAGTAACTGTGTCAAAGGGCTCGATCCTAGCTACGTCGGCCGTCTATGGCGCTCATTTGCACCTGAGTCACATCGGCCAACTCGACTGGCGGTTACCTCTGTGGCTCCAGATGGCATGCCCGGGGATTGTCTGCCTGGGGATCTGGTTCTGCCCCGAGTCACCTCGCTGGTGAGACCTTTCTCTTTTGTGCAGTTGCCGTCTCGATCACACCGACTTGCTGACACCCACAGGCTGATTTCAAAAGACCGACACGCCCAGGCCGAGGCCTTCATTGTCGAGTGTCACGCCAACGGCGATGCCACACATCCTCTGGTGGCGCTGGAAATGAGAGAAATGACCGAAAACCTACAGTCCGAAGGGGTCACCGGCTGGCGCAACATCGTTGATCTGTCTGTCCTCGTCAAGTCCCGGTCGCGTCGCTACCGGTTGATGTTGAACCTTGCTTTTAGTTGGTTTGGGCAATTCTCAGGAAATAAGTACGTTATCTGGTATCCTGGACCTTAGCAATAGACGCTGACGAGGGCTCCTGCGACTTAGTGTGATCTCATATTACCTTCCAACCTTGTTGAAAAACGTCGGGATCACCAACACAAACACCCAGCTTCTCCTCAACATCATCTACGCGTTAACTGGATGGATTGCAGCTACCGCCGGGACTCGCTTCCATGATATTGTCGGTCGCCGAAAGATGTTCCTCGGCTCAACTGGAGGTATGGTGATTTGCCTGGCTATCACGGCTGCCACAACGGCGGTATTCGTGCAGTCGGAAAATACTGCGGCCTCTACGGCAGCAATCGTCTTTATTTATATCTTCGGGGTTGTTTTTGCGTTCGCATTCACTTCTATGCAACCTATCTATCCCGGAGAGGTCATGTCCAATGATATGCGAGCCAAGGGCATGGGGACATTCAAGCTCACGGCCGGTGCGGCGGGCTTCGTGAACACTTTCGCGGCACCGGTGGCCTTAACGAACGTAAGTGCATGTGCTTGGCTTCCCGTTGAGGAATAGAGAAATTGACTCATGACTGGGATCTCATAGATTGGGTATTGGTTTTATGTCTTCTTCGTCTTTTGGGATTGCTTCGAGTTCGCCTTCATTTACTTCTTCTTCGTGGAGACGAAAGATCGCACGCTAGAGGAACTGGAAGAAGTCTTCCAGGCAAAGAATCCGCGGAAGGCCAGCCTGAAAGTTAGCAGAACCCGAGGAGAATCCTAATCATCGCCCCGATTTTATTCAAAAAGGGCGCTTAATATCGTTCGGATCTGATCGTCACAGCGTTGCGGGTAAATTAATAGATGGATCTTGTCGGATGATTCTGTCTTATCCTCACAAATTCCTCGAATGGCTCTACCACAATAATCCCTGTGATTCGACGGGGTTCTTCGCCCTTTGCAGGGGTGTTAACAGCCAAGGCTGCCGTGGTCTGAGGCACTGAACCAGCACGACACGTCGCGCGACATCCGACCATGTTCTGGTGAGGCGGAGTTGCATCTCGGATATTCTAATTGAAAACAGTCCAGGACCAAACTGATATTAAAACCCCTCGCGAACTTTTTTTATTCATGCCAGGGTCCCACCGATGTTGCGTGAAAGCCCGAACTAAGTGCAGATCTTGCCATATCAGACCCCCTGGGCATGCCGATCGCTATCTAAACCCGCATCGCATGGCCTCCATTTGTGGAAGAAATGCCAGATAGGACGCCCGTTGATGCATAAGCTGAAACAGGGACCAACGGTCTTACTCTGCAATCCGGTAAATTCGTGCAGTTCGCAATAATGTCTGATTCAGGGTCCATCGTATAACATGTGGCGAACTTGGCTTTTATCACCCGCCGCTAAATCCCAGGGATTGAAGCTCTCAGCAACAGAATGGGGAGATTGTTGTCGATAGCAGCTGTCACTGCAGCGCTGCTAACCGCTGCGTCAGCCCAAATCAGGGTTCGTCTGAATCCATCTAACGTGCGCTCCCTGGCGGAGCCCGATTTTCACACCTGGACAATCGAGAGCGAAAGCCAGAATGCGTCATACACTGTTGGTAACGTCTCGTTTGGTTTGTCTGCCGACTCGCAACTAGAGGGCAATTACTTCAAATACCAGTACACGCGAGCCATTTCGCACCTCGGAGAGCGTGTCGTCAACCAAGGGATCACGGCAGGTGACCAGTCTGAGGATATCGTTCTGTCCATCAAAGGACTGTCCAAAGGGGAGCACACGCTTCTCGCCTGGCACAACGCCTGGGATGCTGTTGATTCGATCGGATCTGTGTCTGTTTCTGTGAATGGCGAGAAGAAAACCTCGGTTCGTTGAGTGTTCATGCCCGATAACTTTCTCTAACTAACAACACAGGCCAAACAATCCGTGCGCATGGATAACATCTGGGAGGCCGCCACCTCGTATGTCACTTTCAGTGTCAACTCGGAAGACGAGGAAGTAAAGTTCAATTACGCGCCGTCCGGCAACTCTGAGGATGTCGGCGTAATTATGAACGGATTCGAGATCGACACGCCCGCGATCGGAAACCAGATATCCTTCCCATCACCGAACCACCGCGACGAGCGGATTCAGCCAGAGAATGGAAATGGTATTATCGCATCGTGGCGGGCGCCATCGTCTACCAAGGGCGCTACGTATAATGTCTACCAAGGGACTGCGACGGATGAGCTGAAGTTGGCAGCCAAGGGCCTGAACAAGACGGAGACCAGCCTGTCCGGTAAATCGGTTATACCTGAAGCCCGCGCAACCCGTGCTGATTATTCACAGGACTTAACACCATGGACACATTCTACTGGAGGGTTGACGTGTTGTCCGGTGGAAAAACATACACTGGCCGTACGTTCACCTTCCGGCTTGCGCATTTGGCATTTCCCGGTGCAGAGGGATATGGGTAAGTCGCTCCTACTGCTCGGGGATGACATAGCTGATCCATACAGTCGGTTTGCGCGCGGTGGTCGTGGTGGCAAGGTCGTCAAAGTCACTACTCTCGAAGACAGCGAAGTCCCGGGAACTCTCCGGCATGCCCTGACCAATGTAACCGGGCCCAGAATCGTGGTGTTTGATGTTGGCGGCGTCATCACGATCAAGTCACGCCTGTCAATCACTGACAGCTACATCACCGTCGCTGGAGAAACCGCGCCTGGTAAAGGAATTATTGTGCAAGGCCAGCCCTTCGGACTCTCCGGCGCGTCCGACGTGGTTCTGCGACACATCCGCACCCGTCCGGGCACCACCTCCAACGAGACTGTGGACGGCATGGGGATGGCGGGATCCAACTACTGCATCCTGGATCATTGCTCGATGGGCTGGTCGATCGACGAATCCTTTTCGTCACGCAATGCGAAGAACATCACGTTCCAGCGCAACATGATCTCTGAGCCACTCAACGTGGCTGGTCATAAGAACTATCCCGCGGGTACTGAACACGGATATGCCGCGACCATTGGAGGTGATATCAGCTCGATACATCACAATCTCATTGCTCATGCCGAAGGTCGCAGCTGGAGTATGGGCGGAGGAGTAGATGACAATTCGACATTCGCCGGGCGACTGGATATTCGCAACAACGTTGTGTACAACTTCGGTATGCTCCCCCGGGTCTCTCACCCACGATAAACCTTGACTGACACGAACAGGATCTCGTGTGACGGACGGTGGTGCGATGGAAGTCAACTTCGTCGGAAACCTTTATAAACAGGGCCCGGCCAGCGAGCTCACCTACGCTCTGAGAGCGCAGTACGAGGACAATATGCCAGGGAAGCAACAGTACTATTGCGCTGGCAACTCAATGCCCGGCGTTTTCGACCAGGATTCCGAGCAGTACCCGTCCGGGGATGGCACCTCGAAGAACCCCAAGATTGCCTGCTTCGCCGACGTCAGCATCGACCCAGCTCCTGAATACCAGAAGTTCTTCGACGAGCCGTGAGTACTGAGCCCACCGGGCATGTGCGCAATGCAAACTGACAAATGAGTAGGTTTTTCCCATCTTACATCAAAGAGCAGACCTCAACCGAAGCATACAAACGCGTCCTCTCCGACAGCGGCGCCAGTCAGCCAGTTCTGGACGACCACGACACGCGCATCATTCACGAGACGCTCAACGGCAGCTACACCTACCGCGGGTCGAAATCTGGTAAGAAGGGTCTGATCGACAATGAAGCGGATGCCGGCGGCTTGGAAGACTATCCCAAGGCCTCGTGGCCGGAGACCTGGGATGTCGACAACGACGGAATCGCCGACTGGTGGGACGGATCGACCGGCGGCGATGGATACACGGCCATCGAGGGCTATCTTCACTTCATGGCTGAGCCGCACGTGTTCGTCGCTCCGGGGGCATCGGTAAAGTTCAACTTGAGGAAACTCGCCGCCGGTTTCAAAACCCCGTCGTTCAAGGTCTCCGGTGGCAAGTTGGGGTCTGTGAAGACATCTGGGGGACTGGCGACCTACGCGTCGAGTGGGGATGTTGGTGTCGATCACTTTACCGTCAATATATCAGACAGCGAGGGCAGTGAGTGGGAAAGAACGGTGGGCGTGGGGATCTTCAAGGGAGCCGATTCGCTGTCATAATCTATACACCTAGTGGACGCTAGTCGGAGCCGGACTCGTACATAAAGTTGTATAAGCAGACCACTTGATAGATTTTAATCTTGTAAACCGATATTAACTTTTCGTTGCCGGGCTGAAACCCCAGTATGAAGCCCAAAATAACTGACAGCTTTACCATTTTCAGTCCCTCATCTTGGGAGTTGCTCTAAGCAAAACCTGTTGTCAAATATTCCGTAATGCCGACGTCTTGTATCCTGCAAAGACCATGAAGCCCCGAACGGGACACGGCGGTGAATCGAATCAAGGCTAGAGCTTGGCTGCCCAGCTCCAACGATAATTCAAGCAAGCCCATCGTGCCATGACAAAGAGACCCAGGGCAAGAATCAGCATGCTGCCTAGATATGCCACCATCGCCTGCTTGCCGACCTTTTCGAGCATCTCACCACCAATGGGAATACAGATCAAAGTCCTAGGTCAGGTAGAGTGAGCGCTGGTGTCAAGGTGAAGGACGGGGAGTAGAACGTACGCCAAGCTCACAATCGAATAGCACGTTCCAAAACGCCCTCCAATTTCACTCGCCGGGGAGATCTGACCAATGCAGACCGGAGCTAAACTGAGAAACGAGCCCGAGGCTAGGCCGAACAACACGCTGAAAACGTAAAGTCCGGCCAGGGAGCTGCCAAATGGAAGCCAGACAGCGAATATAATAATGCTACCCATGCCGATGAGGGATATTTGCGTATTCAAACGACCGTACGTATCGGCCACAGCACCGGCAGTGAGTCGG
Source organism: Aspergillus ochraceus (assembly GCA_004849945.1). NCBI lineage: Eukaryota > Fungi > Ascomycota > Eurotiomycetes > Eurotiales > Aspergillaceae > Aspergillus > Aspergillus ochraceus. Next base: position 91,084 of record SSOS01000003.1, read on the forward strand.
CCGACGAACGACGCCCTAGACGTTGGGAAGGTCAGAAGATGTGTGTTTATTTAACCGGGCGGGATTTTAAAAACGCACACATTGAGAATCGACAAGAGAATGGCGCTAGTATTTGCACTGTAGCCCTGCATCATCACGTATGTTGGGTACAGACCTAGTCCTGCGAAGACAACCAACTCAAGGCCTTTTGTCTATCAGTTACGGACCATGCGACTGGAAGAAATGTAAACCTACTGAAAATTCCTAGCGTAAGCCAATTGAATCGGGAGTCCTTGAAGCATCGCACGTTGATGACCGATTTGCTTCTTCCCCGAGGTAAACGCGATCGCAGCAAGGCCACCCCTAGCCCGCAGATCACGAAGACCATCAAGGCGAGGAGACGAATCGCCCATTTGTACCCAAACCGCGCGAAGGCAGCACGTAGAACGAGCGGGAACATGACTCCGCCACAAGCGGCTCCGGCCATAGCGATTCCCATAGCCAGCCCCACGCGGCGTTGAAACCAATGCGCCACGGTGCTCATGGCCGGCGTCGCCAGCAGAGCGGCACTGCAACCGCCAAGGATGCCGAGAGTGAGGACAAAGTGCCAGTACTGAGTGCACTCTGCCAGCAGGACCAGGGCGACAACGTAACAGCATGTTCCCGCACTGACGACTCCTGTCGGTCCATATCGATCGAAGATAGGTCCCACCTGGACGCCTAGACTGAGTCCCAGGAAGACGAACAGTCCAGAAATCCATCCGACATCACTCGCTGAGTAGTGAGACAGCTGATGATTTGCGAAGTAGTTCTGCAGGACTCCAACCGAGTTCATCAGGCCATATGATGCCATCAACAGACAGAACGAGCCCATGATGACGGACCATGCCTGTTTGCCACCATCGGGGAATGTCTCATCCGTCGTCAGCGGAATATGAGTATGGGAAGTGATCGTTGACAAGTCTGGCGGCGGTTCAACGACGGAAAAGGCCGACTCTGGGGGGACTTCTTCATCTCGCACACGGGAATTCTTGTTGTACGACCGATCCATCGGCTCCATCGGGATCGAGTCCGAAGCCATTGTGGGCGCAGTCTAAAGACAAAAGTCAGAGGGTAGAGACAAGAACTCCCTTCGAGCGGGACAGCGAGCAATATAATGGTCGGAATGAGTCATGGCGATCGAACAGCTAGACATGAGGGGCAACGATAGCAGCCAGGATGATCCATCAGATTATCCACGACGTGATAAAGTGCGGGCGAGCAATCGGCGAGCGAGCCGAAGCCGGGGGGGCGGATTCTGGCCCCGGTTTTCTCCCTTGGCAGACCGATATCATTGATGCATGCTTATCAACTCCCACCTTCATCTCACGTTCTAGACGGCAGTGGGTGGGCCTGACCTGCTCGTGTTGCTCGGTGTTCCGGATGCTCTGATGAAGGCTTACCAGGCGTCTATTTGTATGCAGTAGCCCCAGCATGGCTGTCCCACCCCAAGACCTGCAAGTCTACAACTCCACTTGATTCAACACCGGTTGCAATCCAATACCATGAGTTGGCGAGTCTCGCTTCGACTGTACGACCTCAATCGCATCAGCGCCGATGATGCCTTTCTTGACCAAATGACGGAGATATTCCATTGTCCACTCTTGGCATCGTTTATTGATGGTCTGCGATGATGAGCTTAGTTGGTTCACCCTCACGACAGCAACAAAAAGCTTACATCGTTGACCGGAGCCATAAAATTCTCGCTGATCCGGGGAGGCGGCACTTGAGCAGCCAAGATCTCTAGTGTTCCTCGGGGCGTGGAGTCTTCGGATGTCGTTCCCGAGGCAGACGTGTCCACGATGTGATCGCATGCCACGCTTCCAATTGGAACCAACTCATCATGACCAGTGGTCGCTGGCATATAGTTTCTCTGGAAAATCAATCCGTATCCCATCATCGGGGCCCCAACCACGTTGATCAGCGTGCCTCTATGAGGGTCCACTGCGAGCGGAACAAAGATGCCAAAATGGGCACGTTGCGAGGGAGCATTTTGCGATGAGAGGAGGAAGATCGGCCGAGTCGACATGACACTACAGCGCAGGGATGGAATTCTAGCTCATGAGCGACTGGAGGCTTGTCGAGGCGTTGACAAACGTAGCCAACCGGCGACTTCTTCTCTCGAGGGGGAAAACAAGCGCCTCGGAGATCGGCCAAACTCCCTCCGGCAGAGAAGTCGTTATGTCAGCAATGCATTAGTCGTTGGATAAGTCGTGCATAATCTGATGCCTACGGAGTATATAGGGCCACTTGGATATGGACATTTTTCATGCATAAAAACTATGATCATGAATATTATACAGATCTGCACTCGGCCTAGAACGGCTTAGACGAATGTCATCTCGTATATAAAAGCCCTGGATCGATTGATATGATCGAATCAATGATGCAGTGGCGGTTGAACACAATCAATACGAGGTGCAGGTGGGCAACGCGATCAACACGAGGCTTGACCCATGGTCAGCATAGAACTAGCCCGAACAGATCTACTGGAAAGCAACTTCTGCGTATGTCTGATGATCTTCACACTTTCCCTTGAGGCAGACCATTGCTATATCACGTCCAATTGGAATTCCTGTCACAATTCCTCTACCACGGCCAAAATAGGAGATTGACTTTACCGTTCCATCATCGGTATATACCATCGTGGCTAGAAGGCAGCATGCAGTTGGATCGTCGCTATCGATATAGGCGAGAATGACTCTTCCTCGCCATTGTCCTATGGCATGCATAATGGCTTATATATAGACCCCTTTTGGAGCCGGTGCTCGTATCTGATGTCCCTAGAACACTACAGTGATCTCTCCCGCAAGATGGTTGTCCCTAATCAATTACTCCTGGTGCTTCTCGCCACTACGGCATCTCTGCCCATCTCTGCCGCCGATACACAGTTTCAATCACGTCCGGACCTGGTTCCCCCGAGACTAAACATCACCGTCAAGGCACCAGATGCAAATGGCACAGAGTATGTGTTCATTACACCCTTCCAACCATCCCTCGAGAGACCCGGTGCGTACATCTATCGCAAAGATGGCGACCTTGTTTGGGCTGGCACCGGCTACTACACCGCGACTGTAGGCAACTTTCAGCCCACTGAGTACCATGGAAAACCAGTTCTGCAAGCTTTCCAGGGCGCCATGAACACGGTTCCAGGAACCGGCTACGGACAGCATGTTCTGTTGGACCAGAGCTACGAGCACGTCGTGACTGCTATTCCGGGGAATCATCGAATCGCATGCCTACATGAGTTCAATGTGATCGATGGGCAAACTGCGTTGGTGGAGATTTTCCAGCCGACACCCGCTAATCTAACTCCGTATGGTGGGAATTCCTCTCAGCAGTGGATTGGAGATGGAATTGTCCAAGGTGCGTCTTAGCCAGAGAATATTTGGCAAGGTCATTCCGATTGATGACTTTCCAGACTTTGACATTGAGACTGGTGATGTAATTTTCGAATGGAGCGCCCTCGATCATATTGATCCGGCTGGTGAGTGTAACTTCTTCCTCTTGATCCATTCCATCCTATGGGATGCTATGATGCCGATTGACCCCTTTGACAGACAGCCTCGTCACTCTGGAATCATCCGGACCCAGCGCCGGCCTGACACCTGCCACGTCCTGGGACTACGTCCATCTTAACAGTGTTGACAAAGATGCCGACGGGAACTATCTGGTGTCAGGCCACCATACCAGTACGATCTACAAGATCAACGGCACAGACGGCTCGATTATCTGGAGGCTGGGTGGCAACAACTCCACGTTTAACCAAGTCGGTAACTGGACATTCGGCTTCCAGCATGATGCCCGTTGGTTGCCTCACGAGCGTGGAAAATCAATCGAGCGATTCTCATTTTTCGACAACTCGGCCGGTGGAGCAGTTCATTACAACAAGATCTCAAGTGCCGTGATTGTGCAGTTGGACCACACGAATAACACAGCTACTATTCAGCGCAAGGCGCAGGCGCCCTATGGCTTGTCTGTCGGCTCCGCAGGAAATACGCAGTTGCTGCCAAACAACCATCTTTTCGTCGGCTGGGGCTCCGAAGGGGCATATACAGAGTTCGGCCCCGCCAATGAGATTTTGTACCATGCTTTCATCCAGGACGGTGTGAGCTATCGAGCCTTTGCAAGCAGCTGGACAGGCACCCCAAGGGAAGATCCGGCTATTTCTGCGGTCAGATCACCCAAATCGGTCACATTATACGTGTCGTGGAATGGAGATACCAGGACAAACAGGTGGAAATTCTACCGTGTCAGTGGTGGTAACAAGACTGAAATTGGGGAGGTGGATAGGAGTTCGTTTGAAAGTTCTTTGGTCTGGCAGACGCCCGAGCCCACCAATGCTTCGTTCCAGTTCTTTGCGGAGGCTTTCGACAAGAATGGCAAGTCTCTTGCCCGGACAGGCGAAGTCGAAGCAGTTCCACCTCTGCGAGGTGTTAATTGAACGAACAGGCGGAAATTAGCTTGAGCAGTGGTATATCAAAAGTGAAGTATAATAGAAATACTCGTGTCTACACGTCAGTGCACTTGAGGCGCTTTCAAATATGTACACATCTTTTCCTGTTTCGAAAGAACCATAAATTATGCAGCTCGCCTCCGTTTCTGCAGCATGAAATACTGGCCGTTGAGAAAGACCGTTAAGCACCAACAGGCAGCGGCAATTGCACAGATTGCCGTAAGACCCCGATGATAGAGGGGCTTATCTTCTGTGCGAAATATTTGAGAGCCAGCAATACCGGCCGCATTTGCAGCCATAATGATGAGCCTGGATGCAAGTTAGCGATGTTATCTGTGAGCTCTGAAGAGCACTTACGCCATTGTCACGCTTCTCTCCTGCGGGGATTTGCAGTTCACAGAAAGCCATCCAATGTTCAACACACTGTGTCGGTATCAGCCTTGATCAGTTCTTTAATAAGAGGCGAATACTCACTGTGTACTAGCATATGACACGTAACTGACCGCAAGGGCGCCATACTTGTGCCACTTGCCGGAGCTTTGGGGGAGTGCCCTCAAACAGGGAAAGGCGATCACATTCCACGTGATAGCAAAGAGAACGAAGGGCCCTCTATGGCCAGTCTTATCACTATTGGAATTTGTCAGTGGAAGCCCTGTTGGTGCGGAGGGCCATGCAAGGAATCATGACTTACGCAGCGAAGGATAGAGCCAGTAGCAAAATCATGCCACAATACACCGAAACTGAAGCGAGTGCATTTGCCTGGACTGCACTAAATCCAAATCCCTTGATCATCGATGGGACGTAAGTGCCCAGGCCTTGTAGAGTGCAAATGGAAAGCAAGGTGATAAAGAAATGCTGGATGATGCGTGGCTGGCGGATGGTGTCCCAAATGTTTTGGCCAGTGATTTTTATATGTCCCTGTCTCTTCAAGGGGTCGTCGAGGAGCACACGCTGGCGAATTATACGGGACTCACGCTCACTGAAGTAGCTCCAGCGTCCTCCACTGATGCGACTCAACAAAGGCATGCCGTCTCCGGCGTGGCGTGGGACCAGGAGAACAAACACGATGCCAGCAAAGATCGTGATAAGGCCTTCCACTGTAAGAGTAAGTCAGTATGGGATGTGCTTGTGCTTCGAGTACCAATAAGACCATACCCAGGAAGATCCATTGCCACCCGGCAAGGCCGCTCTTTCCAGATAACTGTAACAGTCCTGCGGATATCAAATTTGACGTTGCGGAAGCAAACATCTGGCCGAAGAAGAACAGACTTGTCCGAAGGCTCGTCTCACCCTTCTTGTACCATTGAGACAGATAATAAAGGGCACCTGTCGGGTCAGTCTGGAGGTTCGGAAACAGAATTTGGAATATCTTACCAGGAATAAAGCCACCTTCTAGCAGACCCAGAAGAAGACGTGTAACAAGGTACGCAGGGTAGGTCGTGATAAACGCCTGAAAGGTGGCTACGAAGCCCCAGGCAAACAGTTGGGCCGACAGCCAGCGTTGCGGGTCGAGAACGCACGCAATCCCCACATGTCAAGACATTGCACACTCCAATGAAATCTAGCAGAGATAAGATTTGCATCTCGACAAGTGATACGATTAGTTGTCGCAGAATGGCGAGCTTGTCGGAGAGCTGCCGTGGTGCCAGTCGCGACAACATAGCGCTGATGATGCAATCGGCGAGATGATGCGGTCTCCACTCGTAGGCCGTGGGAGGGACGTGGGATCGATTCCGCTGAATGCTTCTAATCTCCGACTTCTCACGCTTCCAGGACGGGGGAAGATAGAGGGGAAGAAAGGAACTTTGATGTTCAATTTTGTATATGAGATTGGGTAAATGCTGATCTATTGTGGAATATCAGTTGCATACCCGCAGCGCGTGCCCACCGGCCACAGATCGACTTACTCCGTACTAATCCACTCGATTTAGTTGATGGCGTTTCGGCACTACTGCGACCAGCATGCTTAAGCGAGGGCTTAGTCTAAAAGATAAAAACAAGTTATCTGGGTTCAAATCAGGCATGCTTGGGGTCAATGTGCCGCTCACTCTGTAACCTCCCAGAACGAATCCGGAACAAAACCAATGTTCTCTTCCCCAGTCAATGGCGAGAGATTCTGCATAGACGAGAAATAACTCATCGATGTCGGACATTGCATTGATTGGTCTCGAGAATGCGACGTTTCAAGGTAACTCTTTTTGCCAGGTTCGTTTCTGCGCGTCTTGCCCGAGTCTCGCGAAGATTGTTCTTTTCAATTGTAATACACCAGGACCGTGAACATGAACACGAGAACAGCAGCAACGACGATCGCAAACCTACTCTTGTATCTATTTCATGCTCATTCAGACTGGAATAACTCACGTCTGATCACTATACCCATCGGTCTTAAACAAATATGGAGACCCCATGGAAAGGCTCTGCAGGTAGAGCCTTAGGAGGTTGCCGATCGCCACGCGACAAACGGGGCGCAGTAGTTAGGCTGTAGTGAAGACTCGATCATCCATGAGATATAGAGAGCATTGGGGAATGTGACAGTAATGAAGCGTCTGAAACCCGTTGATCATTTCACCATTATTAGTCCTGGGTTATCATGGTCAGGAAAATTTCCTGCCGAAGGGAAGGGACACGCACATCATTCAAACATGCATTCTTGTCACTGCTCGTCGAGGCAGGAGTTGAACGGCATCTTGTGGTCACTTGAAATGTAGAGTTACGTCCTTTGGGCGTTTCCGTGATTTGTGCGGTCTAGCGACTCTGGACGATTAGCAATAATTGTAAACTAGATAGCGCTACAACAGAAACTGACCTTGACAACGATGAAAACATGAGCTTTGGCACCAGTATGAAGAGACGCGGGGAGGGGGGGGTTGTCGAGAACATGCCTGCGGTGGTGAAAATGACAGCAGGAAGAGAAGAGAAGAGAAGAGAAGAGCCCACCACTTCTATTCTCGACACGCTCTTGCAGAACTCGATATCCTCATTCATATCATAATGTGTGCGAGAATGTCAAAGAAGTTTATTGAGTTCGCTACCTCTACTGACATCTAACTGCAATCCTATAAACAGATAATATCACGCAAATCCGATGCAGTCCGAACGCCCACAATGTTACACATTCGCTTCATGCAGTCATCAAAGAAAGAATCTATCGGACTAATATAAACACCAAGTGCACCCACCCGTCCAGATCAGTTCTGCCCTCCTCCTTTCTTCCGGTTCATCTTAGAGCCGTAACCGTTCTCGAATACCTGGCGGATCTCCTCCAGCGGCAGTCCCGATACCTCGGGGTAGAAGAGATAGATCCACAAATAGCCCAGGCCGCAGATGCCAGCATAGAAGCCAAAGGTTCCGGAGGGCGTCATGCCATGCATCATGGAGAGAAACGTACTGGAAACAATCACATTGCTTGCCCAGTTCGAGCAGGTCAACCACATCGTCCCCATGGCACGAACCTCCAGAGGGAAGAAGTCGGCACTCATCCAGGCGGTATTTCCGACCGATACGCCGTAGAAAATGACAAACCATAGTACAAAGACCAGAACGACGATGGCCGGACCCGATGCAGACGAGCTCTCGGGTACCTCGAGCGTTTCCGTGTCGACGGGCAGGAATCGAAAGGCCACGGCTACGGCGATCAAGCCGGCAGACATGCCCCAGACTGTGCACAGCAGAAGGCGACGTCGACCCAGTCGATCGACTAGAACCATGTTGACGAAGGTCATGACCAGGTTGGGAGCGGCTACGACCAGTCCCACCGCCGTAGGGTTAGTGAACCCGACCATGGCAAACAAAGTCGAGGAGTAGTACATGAGGGTGTTGAATCCTGACATCTGGGAGATTACCATGAGACCGCAAGCGCTGAACAACGCGCGCATATTGGCCGGCACGATGTGCAGCTGCTTAATCTTGTTCCAGCGGCTCTCATTCTCGTTATTGCGACGCGCATCGTCACAGGCCGATGCGATGGAGTCGGCCAGAAAATCGATTTGAGCTTCGGAGGCCTGGCTGTAGATGCGGTAGAGAACCAGCCGTGCCTCGTCGTGCCGCCCTTGGTAGATGAGATGACGTGGCGATTCCGGGCACCACGGCAGCATACAGGCCAGCATCACGGACGGCACACCGCCAAGTCCGACCATATAGCGCCAGCCGTTGGGGACGGAGGCAAAGGCTGCCCCCAGGGCATATGAGATGACCTGGCCCAGCGTAATGGAGATGTTGTTCAGCCCGATCAGCCGACCGCGTGCTTTAGCCGGTGCCAGTTCGGCCACATATAGGGGCACCACCATGGCAGCCGATCCCACTCCCAAGCCGACAACGAACCGGCCGACGGTCATCTGAGCGATGGTATATGCGGCCCCTTGTAGCACGGCCCCAACGGTGAATAGCGAGCATCCGACATAGATACACGTTTTACGGCCAAACTGCACCTGGGGTCAACAGGGACTCGCTTGGAGGCATCGGCCATGCAATTGCACATACCTTGTCTGCCAATAAACCCGCAGCAATGGCGCCAAAGAAGGCACCGCCGGAGCAAAGCGAGGTAATCATCTCCTTCTCGCTGTGCGTCAGGGCGCGGTTGTTCAGATCATCGTTAATGTAGACTAGGACCGCCGAGATGATCCCTGTGTCGTATCCGAACAGCAAACCCGCAATCGAGGCCGTAGCTGCCACGACATAGACGAAGAGACTGACCGGCAAGGCATTGACCTCGTCCTGGTCACTGACAAGGTGCTTAGCGGGCTGGTCTGGGACCTGTTCGATGTGATCGGCGGAAGCGTCTGGTTTAGCCATGATGGTGAGAGTGATGGATATCAACCATTCGAGGACAGCTGACCATCCTGCACAATCGCCAGGGTATTTATCTCTGCATTCCCATGATGCCCTTGAACGCCCCTCCAACGCCCCCTCGTCTGAATCTGACTGACATCGTCATTCCATTCACGATGCTTAGGTTAGAGGCCAGCGTGATTGGCGCCCAGACGAAGTGGAGACGCGGGGAAAGACTCCATCGCGAGGTATAAAGCGATTTAGTCCGCATTGAATTCCGGTCAAACGACGCCATTTCCTTCTCCCCGCCGATCTTGCCTGCCGGTTTTCCCAAAGTCGCAATTTTCGGCGACTGTCCGTGGTCATGCCCCGGCTCCCCCCATGTTTATCCTGCAGATAAGTCGTTTGCATCGTGTCGATTTTCCCCCCTCCGATCCTCGTTAACCTTGTGCACAGCCCGGCATTTGAAATGTAATGCTTCCGTGCCGTGCGAGCGTTGCCAGTCGCTCCGATTATCCTGTTTACGCTCCCCCCGCGTTCAGTTTCGCCCGGTCTCCAGCCGCTTCGAGCCGGACCAAGTATGGATAATCTCTCGTCCGCGACGTTGGCGCTTTGTCGACGAGACGGCCGACGTCATCGCCAATAGCTGGTGGGAGGACGAGGCGACGATCGACTCGGGCGATGATGCAGCGGCGATAGAGCCGTCCCGTCCTGTGGCTTCATCACCATCGCTACCTGTTGCTGCTGCTGCTGCTGCTTCTCCGTTGCGCCCGCACATCCGTCATCTGGTCTCGGATCCCGAACGGCAGGCGGCCATTCTGCTGCGTTATTATGTCGACGAGCTGGCGGCCCGATTCGACCTCTGCGACCCCCAGAGCCACTTTGCTCGGGTCGTGCCGCATCGCGCCCGCTCGTCGACGCCGTTGCGCATGGCCATCCTGACAACATCGGCGCGGCATCTGGTTCGATTGCCGAGGCATCGGAATAGCTCCGGCGAGGTCGAGTGGCAGGGGCATCGGTTGCCGGAGCTGACGGAGGAGTCGGCCCTGGACTACCACACCACCTGCATACGCGACCTGCTGGCCCTCAGCATGGACCCGGACCAGGTCCACAACGAGAATCTGCTGGCCGCCGCCATCATCCTGCGCACCGACGAGGAGATGGACGCGCCCTTGCGGGAGGAGGCCGAGGACCAGGAGGTGTTTCTGCGCATGCTCAACGTCTTTATCTCGGCCCAGGTGCACTGCGTCGAGTCGCGCTGGTCCTCCCCGGCCGACTGTCTACGTCAGGCGGCCTTCTGGGTGGCCCTGCGTCAAGAAGTGTTGAGCTCTTTCATGAAACAGCGCGCCGTCAACTTCCCCTTGGCGCGCTGCCAGGACGTCCGGTCGCTTTCGCCCGCCCCCGACGCCGTCTGGGCCAATCGCATGGTAATCTTCTGTGCCGACGTGCTGGAGTACTGCTACGGCCGTCGCGACGCCTCCGCTCAACGCTGGCAGACGCTGGTGACGTACCAGGAGGAGCTGCATGCGTCGCGGCCGCCTTCCTTCGACGCGCTCTACTGCCGCGACGCCGACCCTCGTGCCGACCAGATCTTCCCGGAAATCTGGCATCTGGACCGCTGTCACGTCACGGGCACCAACCATGGCGACCTGGCTCGCTTGCTGCTGCTAGTTTGCGATCCGACGCGACCGCCGCTAGGCCCCGGATCGGCGGCGCGACGGCGAGAGACGATGCAGTCGGTCCAAGTCATCGTGCGTCGGCTATGCGGCGTGGCCTTGAGTAACCGTCACTCGCCGTCGACCTTCTTCGAGGCCCTGATGGGCATCATCACTTGCGGCGAGTACTTTGACGACGCGCACGAACAGACGGCCCTCCTGGACGTGTTGGGGGTGATGCGTCGCGAGCATGCCTTTCCGACCGAGAGCGTCGAAGCCCGTCTGCGCACGGCGTGGCTGTTGGAGACTACCGGGTAGACCTTCTTGGTATCTCTCGTGCTGGTGAGCTTTTTTTTTTTTCTTTCGTCTAGTTCTGCATGCGAGGCGTTGTGGTGGTACTTTTGGAGGCGTAACCAGGAGCATCCTGCGTGGTCATCTTGTTTTTTTTTTTTTTTTTTCCCCAGCAAATCCCCTATGCTGCCATCATAATTTGCAAGAAGACCAAAATTACCATAAAAGAATGGAGAGTAGGATATATCAGTTACTCTCGACCCCCCATTCATTTAACGTTGCCCTCACAACTTCGTGTGTTGATTGTGTATGTTTATTGTTGACACGTCGTAACGCGGTTTGTCGGACTCCCTCATGGGAACTTCGCGTTTGTGTCAGATCCAGTGACCCAATCTACTCCTGTAGTCTTGGTGTACCATGTTTTCATGTCTTCAGAATAAATTGTAGGGAAAGGAGGTGAGGGGGAGGTGCGGTGGTGACTCGGAGACTCCCGGCCGGCCGACTGTTCATAGTTGAAGATGAAGTTCGCACGGCGACTCCACCAAAATATATTTCTCTTCCTGCACTCTCTTCGCACCAACACGCCTTCCTCTGCCACCAGGTCGACCCCTGAACCACCGGCAGATTAATTTCCCGCGCAAAATTCGATCGGATCCAACGACACAGTATGACCATCCTCGAAATTGCCTGCTTTACTCCCCAGTCAGCTATCACCGCAGCCCATGGAGGGGCCGACCGTATCGAGTGAGTTCAACCTCCAGTCGAAAGAATCCGCGACCATGGACCCAGAGTCTCATTTCGGTTGCTTCCTCGCAGACTTTGCCATGATTACGCCTTGGGCGGCCTCACCCCTTCCTTAGACGCCGTTGCGACCGTGAAATCCCAGCTCTCGATCCCCGTCTACGCCATGATCCGACCGCACGCACGTTCCTTCGGCTACGATGCGACCGACTACGCCGCGATGGAATCCAGCATGGAGGATTTGAAACGGGCAGGTGTTGACGGATTTGTCTTCGGCATATTATTGGATTCAGATCCGGTCGCCATCGATGTCGAGCGAAACCAGGCGCTCGTGGCGCGAGCAGAGGGCCGACCGTGCACTTTCCACCGCGCCTTTGACCTGATCCCCGAGTCCGACTGGGAAAGGGCCTTGACGGATATTGCCAAGTGTGGGTTCACCTCCATCCTGACAAGCGGGGGACCCTCCGGACGAAATGCTACGGACTGCGTGACATCCCTGGGGGAGCGATTAGTCCCAGGGGCAAGGAGGCATGGGCTGGACATAATTGTGGGAGGGGGAGTGCGACCGTCCAATGTGACTTCGCTGTGCAAGAGGACGCAAGCGCCGGCGTTTCATTCCGCCGCCCTGCTGCCATCCGAGGACGAGGTACGAGAGGATGAAGTCGGACAGCTGCGACGAGCGTTGGATGCATGCCGGCTAAGTTAGGCAATCCTCCGGCGTCGCGAAACGCAGGTGTCCGCCAGTTGCGGAAAATGTCTGATAGGTGGAGATGCGCCTGCGACGAGATCGACAGTGGCTTTTAATCTACTCGGAACTAGCATTTCTGCAGCAATCACCGTCCGTCTTGGCTTGCGAACATGGCGGTCCGTATAAAGTCCCCTGAAGTACGTGCGACGGGTGATTGCATCGTGGTAGACGTTTGTCCGTCAGCTTGCGAAACACAAAAATGCTGCTCCTCGGCCTGCTTGCTCTGCTGCAACCCGTATGCGGCCTGATCGCCTTCCCCGGCGCAGAGGGCTTTGGCGCCAACGCGGTCGGCGGCCGAAAGGGCGAAGTCTACGTGGTGTCCAACCTCAACGATTCTGGCGAAGGGTCGCTGCGTGATGCCGTCTCGAAGACGGACCGCATAGTCGTATTCTCGGTCGGCGGCGTGATTGAAATCGACGACCGCATTGTGGTGTCCAAGCGAGTGAGCATCTTGGGCCAGACGGCCCCGGGTGACGGCATTACGGTATATGGGAATGGCTGGTCCTTCTCCAACGCGGACGACGCCATCGTGCGATATATTCGTGTGTAAGTTTGACTCAGTCGCGTCGAGTTGTCTCTGGAGCTAACGGGAAGGCAGTCGCATGGGCAAAGGCGGGGATTCTGGAAAGGATGCCATCACCATCGCCGAGGGCAAGCGCATGATTTTCGACCATTTGTCGGTCTCCTGGGGTCGCGACGAGACCTTCTCGATCAGCGGCACCGCCCAGAACGTCACCGTGCAGAACAGCATCATCGCGCAGGGGCTGCAGACCCATTCCTGCGGTGGACTGATGGAGACTGACGGAGGACTCTCCATCTTCCGCAACCTATATATTGACAACAAGACTCGCAATCCCAAGGTGAAGGGGGTCAACGAGTTCACCAACAATGTCGTCTACAACTGGGGTGGCGGTGGAGGCTACATTGCCGGCGGATCTAGTAGCGAATCTCGTATGTTATCCTTGTTAACCAGAGAGCTATGGATATGACTAACCTCCATGGGCTTTACCCCGTAGGTGCGAACATCATCGGCAATTACTTTATCAGCGGTCCTTCGACCAGCGTGACGGCTTTCACGCGCGGCAACGAGAACTTCCACGGTTACGTCGAGAACAACTTCTACGACCCCGACCAGGATGGCACCTTGAACGGGAATAAGCTGGGCGAGTCCGCGTCTAGTTACGGAGGAATGGATATTGTGTCGACCAAGTACGACTATCCAGCTGTGGCCAAGCAACTCACCCCGGAGGAGGCCGTTGCTTATATCCTCAAATGTAACGTGTCTCCACTCTGCTCCCAGGAACGAACGCAACTAACGAAGAGTAGCCGGCGGTGCCTCCAAGGTCCGCGATGATGTCGATACGCAATTGATCGCACAGGTCAAGTCCTACGGCACCAAGGGTGGGTTGATCTCGGACGAAGCGACCATGGGTGGCGCCGGCGAGCTCGACGGAGGCTCGTCGGCGAAGGACACCGATGGCGATGGTATTCCCGACGAGGCCGAGGCAGAGCTGGGCACGGATCCTAACACGGCGGATTCGATGGAGTTGCACAGCAGTGGGTATACCAACCTGGAAGTGTGGGCAAACTCTTTGGTCCCCTCAAGCTACCAGTGAGCAGTCCGATTTTGGGGGAATCCTGAAAACAGGTTGAGAGTTGAATTGGTTGCGTCGCATCGCCTTTTGTAAATATTCTGATGTTTTGGACCGTCAATACTTTTGTTTCCTGCCCGGAAAACCTCTGGTTATGACCGCAGCGGACGACTTTTAAAGCCGGCCGCAACCAACGTCGACACATGATGCAGCACTTGTTTGTTTGCTTTTCTACCGAAGGATGCGTTAGTGTCGCCCCAATTTCAATGTAACTGCGTCCTTTTTTTTAGCGTTGTTCCGATCTTCTCTCGTTGGTCCAATCCCCTCGATATCCCACACGCTAATCCCTCGCTAATCTGTTAGGCAAACTCTGTGCCCTTCACATGCGGGTTATCGTGGAAAAGACAGAACAGTCTTGTCCTTTTCGTCTCCATTATTACATAGTATTTTGACCCGAGTGACATCGTTGCCTGGCATTCCCCGTGGAGTCGGCGGTTGTCCTCGGGAAATTGCAGGCTCTAGGGCTTAGTGCCAACAGTTGAGCTGATCAATTGCCGGCGATCCGTTGGAGCAAAGGTGGCAGGTTGTTAACATTCCATTGCTGCGCAGTGTGTAGCTGGTCAACATGAATCGCGACGAGGTTAGCGGTTTCCCAGCAAAACGGCCTAATCCGACGTGCATATTGAACTCACGATCAAACGGCTCTCAGCGGACTGAAGAAAGTACTGCTCCGTACGGTGTAGTCACCGTCTAGCGCAGTCGGCCCTATCCTGAATTCATTAGTCAAGGGGTGATTAATGGGTATGCGGGATATTTGAATCCGGTCGTGATCGGCGCGCGTCCCCGTTCAACGTCATGTCGCCAAACCTTGTCAAACACTGACATATAAACGACGTCTTGCCGCGGTCCTCCCAAACCTTCCTTCCAAGCACACACCTCCATCATGAAGAACTTCGTTGTGTGTCTGGCTCTGGCTGGGGTGGGCATCGCGGCCCCTCAAGGCTCGTCTACGTCCGCAGTAGCAGCTCCGACGGGCACGAGCTTTGCTTCCGGATTTGACATGAGCAAGAGCTGGGCCAACCTATCCCCTTACAAAAACGCGGAGAGCTTTGGTGTGCCCAAGGGTGTACCCCAAGGGTGCGAACTATCCCAAGTCCATGTCTTGCACCGCCATGCAGAGCGGTTCCCGACCAGCAACCCGCTTGACGGCAAGGGCATGAGTGACTTCGCGTCAAAGTTGGTCAACTACACCAAGGAACATTCCAAAGACGTGGCCAGCGGACCGCTCAAATTTCTGAACAACTGGGAATACGTCGTGGGCGAAGACACCCTCATGGAGAACGGCGCCGCTACCGAGGATACTTCGGGGGCCAACTTCTGGGTCAAGTACGGTCGACTGCTGTATCGCGCCGATCGGGATACGGTGGCCGCATGGAATGAGTCGCTGAACGTCTACGAGAACGGAACCGCTCGACCGAAGCCGGTCTTTCGAACCACGTCGCAGGGACGGATTTTCGAGAGTGCAAAGTGGTGGCTCAGTAGGTTCATCGAAGAAAAGCACAAGATCGTGACGCTAATCACTCTGTTCAGGCGGATTCTTCGGCAACAGCAGCGCGCATAACTCGGAGGATCAGTATGATCTGGTCGTAATCCCCGAGGGCAACGGCTTCTTCAACAATACTCTGGCATCCTATGACTCCTGCCCTGGTGACAAGACCGCCGGGTGAGTGTCACTTCTGTTCTGAGCGGACCCTACTAACCGTGTTAGGGACCGAGCTGCCGAGGTGTTCATCCAAAAGTACACCAAAAGCGCTATCAGTCGGCTGTCGAGATATTTCTCGTCCGACTTCAACCTGACCTCTGTTGACGTGCTGGCGATGCAAAACCTGTGCGTCTACGAACATACCAGCCTGGGCGGCTCTTCATTCTGCTCCCTGTTCACCGAACAGGAATGGAAGGACTTTGCCTACAACGTGGACGTCCAGTACTACGGAAATTTTGCCTTTGGATCTCCCACCGGTCGCGCCCAGGGCATCGGCTATGTCCTTGAGTTGGCGGCTCGACTGGAGGGCAAGCTGATCCACTCCAGTGACACCAGCATCAACTACACCTACGACAACAACGAAAAGACGTTCCCATTCAACCAGCCATTCTATATGGACATGTCCCACGACGACATCCTTCTTTCCGTCATCACGGCTCTCGGGCTGGAACATTTCAACCAAGGCCCCAAGGGGCTGCCAAATGAGGTGGACCACGCGCCCCCGAAACGAAACTTCACGCTGAATGACATGACGCCGTTCGGAGCGCGCTTCATGTCTGAGATCTGGACCTGCCCCAGCAACACCTCCTTCCAGTCGCTTGATCCTATCCTCTACGTCAACCCGAGACTGGAGAAGAAAAATACGAAGCAGCATATTCGATTTATGCTGAATGATGCTCCGTTGCCAACGGACGGTCTTGTTGGCTGCAAGGACGCCAAGAATGGATTCTGCCCTCTGGATGGGTTCTTGGGCAGTGTCGATCAGTTGAAGAAGAATGCTCAGTACCAGTTTGCCTGCTTCGGAAAGTATCCGACCGGCGGACAAGTGGGAGATGGCGTGCCCGAGTCTTCGTAGTAAGGCTCGTTTGAACGAGATACGAATCGAAAGAAAGGGGTTGGATAAGGGATAATGTACTGCTCTGTATACTACACTCAAATTCAATCAATGTTCCTGATAGTCATGCACTAGCGTAGCCCTACGATGGTGCTGTCGTGCCTTCCATGTTCGGAAGCTCGGAGCGGATGACCATCTTATCGCCCTGGCGTTGGCTGTCACCGTTGCCATGGGCATTATGAGTGTATTCAACGTCAGCTACGGAACGGGGTAAGTGAAGCCACTCCCTGCTCAGACGCTACTGACAGTGTGAATTTAGTCGACACGTGAAACACCTTCACTTCGATGAAATCCTCGTTTCCACCTTGAAGCACTGGTACGCCTTCCAGATCGTCTACCCGGTCCTCGCCCAAGTTCAGTATCTTGGCCCAGTATCACCGCATCTTCGTCAAACCGAACTTCCGGCATGTGGTTGTAGGCATGGCGGTATACGTCTTAATCTACACTATAATCGTGGTCTTTGTCAACGTGATTTCGCAGGCTGTACGCAAAGAGGCAACAAGAGACTGAGAACTCGCAACCCATTACGGAACACCATCCATTCCCCCCCACAAAGAATCGTGCACGCATCGAAATGCAGCAGAACAACGGCCAGCCCATCTTCACCTTCCTCACCGCGGTTATGCCCCCGGCGGCGACCCCTACCACATCAGCCGCCACTGCGGCAGCAGCATGGCCTGCTATGTCAACAAGGTTGGCATTGGGAATCTGTTTTAGAGCACCACTATGGCTCTATATAAATAGGAGTTTGAATCTGACTAGATTGATTCGTCTAGAGACTTCAGAACGAATGGCACGCTCAGAGGGCCGTACGGCCAGGAATGGCGGTACAGAGCCAGGCCCTCAAGGGGCAGAATGGCTTTTTTCTTTTGCTTTGCTTGTTTGCTGCCGACATACGAGCAGTATATGTATTAAGAGAGTTGTTAGTTAGAGGCGCATGAGCTATTTACCACGGTACTTTGCGGCAGCCAGTTCCGACTGAGAAACATAATATCGTAATTGTTGATAAAGTCGATGATACATTATGACATACATAACTGTATTTCTGTTTCTCTTTTTCAAAACCCTCGTTTTTCTAACCTCAAACCAACACATATTATTTACAGATCTACCACAAGTACTATACACCTTAAGAGCACGCCGAGGCATTTGAACGCAATCATTAGCGCAAGAAATGTTCTTCCTTTTGGCAGAGGCAGTTTATCCTCTCCCAAACTCAAGCCTGAAGATGCTTGAAGAAACCCTAGAAAATTCAGGGAGGTGGGAGAAGGCACAGATATTGCGCAAATGGCAACATGGCCATTCTCGCATCTCCAGAACAAGAAAAAGGGATCTGCTGGAGTTCCTTTGTGACGAATACCGTGTACGACAGATGGTGCAAAGGGAGGCAGCCTTGATGAAGAAAACAGGAAAGTGTGATCCAAACGTGCGGGCAGCCTACTTGAATGCTACGGCGCTGCTTTACGATCAAGAAATTGCGGTCCGAAAGAGTGCGCCTGGTAGAGCTATTATATCTCTACGAAGACAAGGGAAATGGTATTTATCTAACTCCCTTCGTGCATTCTGTGCATCGCAAGGTGGATGCTGTAGCCGGAAATGTGGGTGCTGCGAAAAGCCAAGAAGCAGGGCTACAAGACGGGGCCAGGGTCATTGTACCCCTGCTTGTGCATGCTGCGAAAAGGCACGTGGCTTTGTTATTCCAGGGACAGGGGAAGAAGAGCATGTTTACGCTTACTCTATCCTGCGAGCTCTTCAGGATCCAGACCATAACCCGGGTATTCTGAATGCTTATGTTTGGGGCGTGTGAAGGGGGAAAATGGAAGACAAAATGTATTACAGATCACAATCTTTCCATGTTCAAGTAGCTCATGAAATTGCTTCCTTCAAAATTATAGAGCTCAAAGAAAGCCGAGCGTCATGGCATGATTCCCTGCATCATCTTACCAATCCATCAGCCCCTCGTAAGCCCGGCGCTTATCTTGAATTCCTTTCCCTTCTGATCTCAACCAATTTTCTCATCAAATTTCCATTGCATCAGGATGGCTGCTATGAATTTCCCACCGTCTCAAAGTGCATTGTGTACTCTACCTCTGGAGTGTAGACAAGAAATCCTCTGCCATCTGCCTGACCTCTATGCATTGAAAGCTATTATTCTTACCCATCCCTCCCTCTACGCCGCCTATGCTTCCAACCAAACCGCCATTCTACGCCGTGTCGCCCTACAAATCATATCTCCCGAGCTTTTGCCGGACGCCGTATTGGCGATAACCTCATCGCGATTGAACGTGGAGCCCTGGACAAGGGCTAAGGCTTTTTCTATCCTCGAGGAGCATCTTCGGGCATCACGACGCATCCCTTCGTCCTTCCGTTGGACGTTTCGCTCCGCTAGTCAGTTGGAAACTCTCCATGATCATGTTAAATTTATGACGAAGGTCTTTGTCTCTACAGCATCTGCGGTATGCCTCAGTCTAGGCCTGGCAGATCAGCCCCCTTCGAGACTCGAATGGTGCCGGCTCGCCCGCAGCTTTTATCGCTTTGAGATATACCGAAATCTATTTAGGGGGAGAAATACGAAAGCAAACTTCAAATATGTGGAAATTTGGGATGCTTACTATAAACATTTTGCTGCCTGGGAACTTGAACAAATCGCCACCGTCGGGGAATATCTATTTAGAGTCATCGCAATTCGTGAGTTTCATATTACCGCTTGAGCTCTTGTTCAGTATCACTGACCGGTGCATAGCATTCAACGACATTGCCGAACACGACGTAGAATGGGGATTTCGGGGTATCGTCTATCCGCTGTTCGAAGCCTGGGACTACGAATGGGCTTCCCATATAGCAAACATTGTCAGTATTTTCTATTTTTTTTTTTTTTGCAGGATAATTCAATCAACGCACTGACACGAAGCTGTTAGCTCTCGCAAGGGCTCACTTTCCTACACAAAGTAATGATAGCGGAGACATACGAGGAGCGTTATCGGCTTCTTACTCCTGTAGCGCCGTCGATACTCACCTTCTTGCCTTGTGATCTTGCCTCTGTGATGACAAGCGATATAGACGACACCCTTCCCCTCGAGGACTATAGTCAAGAACAGATTCAGCCGTACTTAATCCCAGATGCGCCTGAACCAGACCCCGGTCCACTAGAAGCCTGGCGCTATGTTCACTTACACTCCCCGTGGCCCTTTTTTATTTGCGACCTTGAGGCACGAGATGTGCGACGATGGGGATACGTCATGTGGGATCAATCTCGACTCGAACGGCTTAAATTTTTCGACACTCCTTTCGTGCCGTCACCAATTCCTCAATCAATCTCCTATGATGATCGGATTGATGCCGTTATAGATTCCTTGATCGCAAGGCGGAAACTGTTTTTGAAAGGTGCCAGAGGACGATGGACGAAGGAGGACGAGTCAAACCTGAAATGGAAGCATCCGATGGAGCTCTCAGATGATGAAGATGATATTGAAAAACTAATGCGGATCGTGTCGCTATAATATGAGAATAGGCACTAAAAATTGAATGTATGCTCGGGCCCACGGTAGATTCATGGATGGTGCCTCCATGTTGCTCTTAGTTGCTGCGTTACTTTCATTGTACCCTTCCTCACTCTACCTTCGTCTTACTCTTTTATATTTCTTTGCATATTACTGTTTTCGGTTTGTTGTTGTTAGTTCAAGCTCACGCAAGAGGCATACGTAATGCGGACCTCCAGATTGTTGATGCCTGCGCGTCCTGCCTCCATCGTAGGCAACACAAATTCATGGTTAAAATCCAGAGCGACGCTCACGACAGACGGGATGGGAGAAAAAAAAATAAACAAAACAAAAGGTGAAAATTTAGTCAGTACAATGAAGCTGTCCTACGAAAACGCAATGGCGACCGCTGAAGTGGTCTGTTATACAGTCGCGTTATCCCTGGCGGTCGCGCTGACAGTCCGACATGGGTAAATCTCGTTTACCTTCAACTACTGGAAAACCAGGTCTAACCAGATCCCCTTCTCAGATGGCGCAAGCAACCATGCTGGCCTCTATTAATCGTTTTTGCGACCGTTCGGATTCTCGGCGCCGCAATGCAACTGGGAACCCTGGCGGCGCCGCTGAATTTCTCTCTGTACCGGGGAGCTGCGACCCTGGCGCATGCTGGACTTCCTCTCCTCTTCTGTACATTGCTGAGTCTCGTACTGGTGGTTCGCGACAGTGTGCACAAGAAACGCCAGACGATTGTCCGATCGTACGTCATCCACGTTCAAGCTGTACTTCTTGTCGCTGCATTCATTCTGGGTATCGTCGGAGCGACGTCGGTGCCTGACTCCGACTTTGCGGGATTCACAACCACAAAGGTTCCGTCTGCCCTCATTGCAAGCGTAATTCTCGATCTGATTGCATTCTTATCCCTCGCTGTCTGCACGGGGTCGTTGTGCTTCTACACCCAATGCATCTCGTCAGCGGAGAAGCGTCTGTTGATTGCGGCCGTGGTTTCTCTGCCCTTCCTGCTCGTGCGCGTCGTTTACTCGGCGCTGTGCGTGTTCTTCGACAATATGGAGTTCCACTGGCTCAAGGGCTGTCTGCTCGTGTTTATTGCCATGGCCGTGGTCATGGAAATGCTAGCGGTTACCACCTACGCGTGCGCAGGATTCATACCGGGATGTCGAGGGCCGCGTCAAATCGCCACTGCAGGCGCAACAAGGGGAAAGAGAGCAGGCATGCCTGACTCGGAGAATCTGATAGCTTTGGACTCTCAGTAGAATGGTTCAGTCGATCGGTCTTGAATGACAGATGGGCGGAATTCTCATGCGTTGCTGCAGTTTTCACATCGTTATCTTTCCCCCCACCGAACCAAATTTCGGCCTACTTCAAGTCCAGCGATCGGAGCATGTTCTGATGGGCAATCTCGGATCTCTTCCTTCCGAGGTCCATGGAACGGTGGAAATACTAGTTACTGCCGTGAAAAGCGACTCGAATCGCCGTGATCCACCTGAACAGCCAGCGAAGTATAAAGGCTTCATCCATTCCACATCCACCTTCCTTTCGGATCACACAAGCCCATCTCATGTTAGATGAATTGTCGCTAGTCCCCACTGCCTAACATGCAACTACTGCCAGCCATCCTGCTCCTTGTCAGCCCTCTGGTGCTAGGATTAACGCCACTTTCTTTCCTGCAATCACTGGGATCGAATAGTCTTCCAGCACAGGACAACACCCAGAAGGTCCTGAACACAGAGCACCAGACCCCAAAGCCGTCCAGGGAGCATCACACTCTCCCAACCTGGTACACATCCACCCTTCAAGCACGGCGTCTCCTGCAAATGTCCACCATCGGCCGTATCTCCACCACTTTCCCATCACCCATCATCCCCGATCCTGTACACCACTATCATCCGCCAGGAATGGTTTCAGGGCTCCCTATCACCCTGCCGGAATACTTTGCCTCGTGCCACCCGGATGGAAACCCGACTTTCCTAGGTCTCCACCTCGGCACCACTTTCAAAAACGCTGCCTTCGGGTCCAACGTCTCCCTCTCCCTCGACTGGTGGGACCACATCGCTTCTGACACGGATGTCACCCTCCGAGACCTATCCAACAGTCGCATGGCGCTACCGCGCGCCGTGCTGATAGGGTACCTAGAACCCTACCCAAGCCCCGTGGACCCCGAGATGAGAGTGGGTCTGGAACGGTGTTTTCTGGACGCTCATCCTGACGCGAAGGCTTGGCTGCCTGGTCGGGAGGGCGCGGCGCATGCAGGATTCTGGGCTAGGATGGTCGTTCGCCAGGTGTTCTGGGTGGGGGGCTTCGGCGATAGGGCGTTGATTGGGTGGGTGAATATGACCGAGTGGGAGGGGATTCGAGAGGATGGCAGTGAGTCTGGGGTTGGTGATGGGAGGGGGTGGAAGGATGTGTTGCTGCCTGGAGAGTGAACGGATACGGGTTGGTTTGTTGTGTACTTGGTATTCTTGGTTGAGCGCTGTCCTAAGGCGGGTCCAGAAGTAGGGTGGGAGGGGCGAGTGTTTTTTCGGTAGATGGCGACCTAACTAAAAAGCTCTTCCTATCATGGCTACTTGCTTGGTAGTGGAGCCTTTGTTTCGTGGTATAGAACCATGAGTTCATCAAAGATGTGGACGTATTCATTCCTTCAACGAAGACTTTGTGTACTCGAAGAGCTATGATATGACGGCAAATCCTAGACAATATACAAACACGTCACTTGGCGAACTGTTCCATAGTCATTGATGGAGGAGAGACATTGATTATTTCGGTTAAAAGACATGAACATAAACATGAAGCATAACATCGCATTATCATACCACATCCACCAGCTAGCCTGCCTCTTACCCACCTCCCATCATCTCCATGCCACCGATTCTACAAGCATTACATGAAATGATAATGATCTTAGACAATCACCTAATCTTCCGCAACCCCAAAGGAGTGTGATCAACCTCTCCCTTGGCGCTTTCCGCCCAATCCACGTTCCTGACAGAGGCCTGGTTCCTCGCCGAGCGATACTTCTGCAGCAGTCTCCGGTATCCAAACAGCAACGCAATGCCAATCGCCACACCTGCCACTGCACCGATCACGATACCCGCAATAGCACCGCCCGAAAGACCGGAGCCCCCACCGCCGCTGCTAGAATCCGATTCCGAGTCCGCTTTGCTCTTGTCATTGGAACCCTTCGATGACCCAGCCGTGGCGGTGGATCCCGCTCCCGCCGTTGTGGTACTCACTGCGGTGAACTCATCCGACGTCACGTTGAAGCAGGGAACCGAGTACGTGAACTTGCTGGTAGGGACGTAGGTCACATCGGCACAGGCATAGTAAGTTTCGTTCTTGTCAGTCTCCATATCACTGGTGTACTTGATCTGGAAGGTTGCGTTTTGTCCTGCTTCGGCATCGACAGCCGGGTTCGGGACAGAGTAACATTCGTGGCCGGGTTTGATTTCAGAAACATCGGACTTCTCGATGAAGGCTTCGAAGTCGTCGTTGCTGGTCGGGTCTACCGGGTATTAGTGATTTTCTGGTGAAGAGGAACAGGATGGTGCGTACTATTCTTGTGAGAGATGGAGACCTGGACGTTCCATGACTCATCCTGGACAACAAGGGCTAGCTTTCCGTTGACTATGGTCGATTGTTAGCCTGGAAGTGTCTGCATGGAAACCCCAACCTACTCAAGGGAAAGTCTGTTCTGTTGACCGGCCCAGTAGACGAGCCACAGGGCGCGTTGCTATCAAACTTCTCTCCCCATTTCCGGTCTGGTGGCCACATGAATGCCACTGCGCCCATCTCCTTCGCGGCGTCTTCTCCATGAGCCCAAACTCCGGCGGCGGAGAGAGCGATAAGGGACAAAATAGAGCTCTTCATGAGGGGCAGAGTATAGCCGGCAAGAAAAAGAGGAAAACCTTGCGACAGGATAGCTGGAGGATAGTAAGTCGTTTACCTATATCGGACCCCATCACCCCTCTTTATACCCCTGCCGTTTCTTCGAGTCGGCGCTGCACGCAAGGGCGCCGAATGCCCGAACCACTCTCAGCGGCAAATGTGTCATAGCTTCCAATGTTTTCACATGAACCAAGTCCTGAACCAAGAAGTAACAGGCACCATCAGGGCCACTATCAGAGATTTTCTGTTGGTGCAAATAACAAACCAACCGGATGTTCTCGCTTCCCTGCAGGCTGTGGAGTGACATTTTAGCAACTCAGTCCGTGACAGTACTGCAAGCCCGAGCACACCGCCAAGACCGAATTGATGAACTTATCAGTCGGAGAAAACCGCTCGGACCAGTGCAGCTCGTCTTCTCATAGGGTCCGGCGGAGCTGTTAATATCGAGGGGCCTCGGCGGCGAGAGAAGACTGGCTAAAGGGGATCAGATTAGATCAATCAGATAAGATGGCTGTGGGCCAGGGACCCACCCTGGCCGCCATAAGCGAGCGACCGTTACATCGTTTGCTCCCTGACCAGCCCTGGTGAACATGGATCGCGGTGGAGAGAGCCCTTGGAAAGCCCCTTTGGGTCTAGGCTGCGTGACTCGAGTGAGACACCGACCCGAATTGGCAAAGAGACCCGACAGGATGCTGGCATTCCGAGCACTCGTACGATGGATCGGACAGAAACTGGGAAATGAAGCGTTCGTGAGGATGCAATGGCAATTTTCCGCTCCTTTCCAGGCCTATAAGTAAGAGCTCTTGAACTGTTGCCGAGATTCTGCTTTCTCATTCAGTGTCGTTCTTTACCCACTTGTCCCAGATTTCGGTCTTTACATTACCTTGACAGGTTCACTCGCTGCTGTCTTCATCATGCATTTTTCCAGTCTTGCCGCCTTTACCTGCCTGGTTATCAGCGCCAGTGCCTTTGACTACCCTGAATTCGTTCCTCTTCACCGTCGCCAGGACCCCGGTACCCCTGCATATGAATGCCATGCCAACTGCGGTACGATATCAATTCACCATTCCATTGTCCAAAACTATCACTAACAATTTGAAGGTGGCGTGATCACGTCTTCCCGGTCTGACGACTTCTGTGACTCGAACACCTTCAAGTCTCAGCTGTCTGAATGTTTGAAGTGTGCCAATGAGTTTGACATCTGGAAATATTACGGCAATTCAGTGTCTAAGGCCGCCGAGTCCTGTGGGCTGGATTCCACCCCTGAGGACGCGGGTGATGATGATAAGGATGACGGCTCTTCTACCACTGTAGGACCCGCTTCTACCACCAGCGCGGGGCCCAGTGCGACTGCCACAGAAGCTGTCACCGAGGCTCCCACTGAGGCAGCAACTACCTCTGCCGAACTAGAGGAGACCACCACGGCCCTAGGCACCACCGCTCCGTCTGCTACGCAGACCTTCACTACTACCGCGTCAGCTCCGGGATCTTCTCATCCGGTAATCCCAACTGGGTCTAAGTCGACACCCGTGTCTGGCTCGGGTACCCCTACCGGACAGGGCGTGCGTTCTTTCTTCTCTCTCAACCTTTATGCTCATAATTGCTGATTTGTTCAATAGACTGCCAGCGCTTCTTCCTCGGATATCCCTCTATCCAACTCCGCATCCAGTGCTCAGGGTAATCTGTGGGTCGGCGTGATTGCTGGGTCCCTCATTGCCGCTGCGATGGGCATTTAAGCCTTTCCCGCACCCAGCTCGTGTATCCAACCGCTCTCCAAGGATACCCTAATTAACTTCAGCACTGGGCCATATGTCGATCTTCCACTATGCATTTGACCCAGCTCTATTTGTACTTAATATTTCATGTATGGATATTGACTTGACTCACATGTTTGTTTGCATTAGAGCTCTATCTATAGAAACATGATCTTTTCCTTCTTTTGAATGATATTCAAATCTTCATATCTTCATTATCTAGTCCTAAGGCTTTCTTGATTTATAGAACAACATCTGGGATGGATCCATCCACCCAGAACTCATCCCACCAATCTAAAAACTCAACGCTTGTTCCAAATGTATTCACATTGAGGGCATTGTCATCCGGTAACAGGAGATTGTCGGCTGTGGGACATATAGCTGTAATACTATCATTCACGGATCCCTCAGATCCTTCGGGCCCCGATTGATGCTGGACTTCCGTCGTTCGTGAAGCTGCTCCGGATTGATGGTTCAAAGTCTCGTCAAGAAGTCTGGTTATAACCTCACTCACCTGCACACAGCTTTTCTGCGTGATGCTCATGATATTATTGGCGTCTTCGAACCATGAAACAAGCAGGCTCAGGTTACGAATTATATTAGAGCGTGGAATCGGCGATGGAAGCGGCTTCCCCTGAACAGTGCATCGATGAAGCTCAATCGCGAGCACGCCTGCGGCTGGGAGGCCATAAAGAAGGAACTCGAAAAGAATCAATATCCTAGCAAACGTGGATGAACTTTGGAGTGAAGCTAGCTCACCACTCCCATATACCCCTTTTGGATATTTCCACCCTGCTTCCGCGCTTTGATAAAATCAATTAACGCGGTAACTATTCGCATCGATGAATCCAATAAGTTGTGCATGGCATCTGGGGTTTGGCGACACCGAATTCGCTCTATTTGCGAAACCGCCTGCAGATACTCCATGCAAGTGATGACCCGAACGGACGCGTTGGCTGGGTTCTTGTCTCCGAACCCGGCGGCGTGATAGTGAAATGGGGCCGGGATGTTCTGCCACACTTGTTTCAGGTCGAGATGGACCGCCCTAGATGCTTATTAGCAATGTTCTCCTACGTCGCGGGATGTGGAAAGCCTTACTGCAACTCGTCGTCAAAGGTCTTTGTCTTCTTACCAAGAAACAAAGCAACGACTCGTTCTCTCAATTTCGCTATCCTATATCTCACTCGTACGGCTGTTGTCGGTCGGATGTTCCCATTCGGACAAAACGGTGAATCACTCCAGCCGTCTGCAGATATCCCGCGCAAGAGCTGTTTGAGAGACTCCGAGTCTAGGACTAGACTTTCATCCTCGAGATCTAGCGGCAGATCTGTATCGCAATAATGATCCGGCAGTCGGGGCGGTCTCCCGAGAAACATCGCGATGTTCTTGTCGGTGCGATAGCACGAGGTAAATACTCGCTTCCGTGTCTCCGAAAGGAAAAAAGGGATTTCTGCGTTAGATGCTTGGAGTCGATGCAGGCCAAGGGAATACATGTGCGATATCAAATCCCCGAAGACTCGAAAAACGTAGTCACCTAAGTTTCGTAAGCAGATGGATTCATCCGCATTCTAAGAGGTCCATACTGAGTTCCTCCATGGCATCGGCCACCAGCGTGAAATGTGTATGGTACAGCCATATCAGCAAATCGTTAACATTGTCATGCTGGTTGCAGATCTCGATGCACGCGTTACTTGCAGCAGCCATCTCCTCCGTAAAAGCATCCTTATCCGCCTCGCTAAGAAAAGAGTCAGACTGATACCATACGGTTGTAGTCGCTAGTCCTGCCAAAGTAAAGATGATCCCGACAAACTCCCATCTCAGATTTTCCCCGGTGAAGCTCGCGTAGAACTCGTCTGGCGTCATATGAGGCGTGATGACGATCGACTTTTCTGCCGTGTTGCGGGTGATCATAGAAGCTAAGGCCTCTTCATCGTCAAACCACTTTCCGCTCTCAATTTGAGTCCGAAGCAGCCTCAGCGGCTGCAGTGCCAGAGGCTCCGGGATAGTGTTAAACAGGCATTCTTCGAAGTTCCGGGTGATCATTTCCTCGTACGTTGCCAATGGACGAAGGAGTTGAACCAGTCGTGGCGCGAAAGTGGTCGAGACACTGGTCCAGCGACCCCACGAGCCGGAGGATCGATTATATGTAGAGACCTCGAGGTTGGGACTGACGTCCTGAAACACGGATAGGAAACTGGACGGGCCCAGGTAGTTTCCTCGCCCTGCGGTGGAGGGCTCACTCTCGACTATCCCGGAGGATCCACCGGGCGTGTGTAGTTGAGATAGGACTGCAGGGCTATTCTGAACTTGTGCGTCATGGCTTCTTTCTGCTCTGGAGCTAGACGGAGTGGATTCGGGCTGTCTTGGCCCTGAACGGGCTTTGCTACCACGTGGTCGCGTCAAGGGGGCCGGATGGTAAAAACACTGGGATATTCAGCCAAGGGTATCCTGTATTACTGTGGGGGGTATGATTAAATATGTGTACCTTTGAGGTGAGCTTCCTTTGGGCGCACCGACTACATGTAGGCCGAGCATGATCGCAGCGGATCTTGGAGATGCGACATGGCTCACAGGACGTGGGCTTTCCGTTCCTGCGGACTGAGCCGTCTATAATTCCGTGGGACTTCATACCCTATTCCGACCAAGTCAAAAGCGAAGTCACAGGAATGGGGGGTGAATAAAGCAGATCGGCGCAGAGTCAGGAAAGAATGGCGCCGGGGAGGGGGCCGCGGAATACCCTCGATTATATGTCGGATTTCGCGCATTCCGATCCCGGTTTTATTCCGATTCCGCCAGGCTTGGCACGGCTGACGCCGGACTTCGGACTAGTCGGAATAATACAATAACCACTTTCACCTATCTTTATGATTGACTCTTGTGATAATCTTGGTTATCTTAGGAGTCAATTTAGATGCGGGAATAGCATTGAAGTAAAATGGAGGAGTTGTGTGCTTTGCTCGGTGTTTATCATTGGTATGTCATAGAGCCACGGAAGATATATTTATGTGGCAGCAAGTCTATAGTCCCAACTAACTTCTCAAGAATCAAACCCTTACACAACGAAGAGAGGAAAGGGGAAAAAAAAAAAAAATAATAAAAATTAAAGTAAAGGGAGAAAAACCAGAAGGAATCAATAAAACAAACACAGGATGTGTTCTATAACAAGGAGAAAGACAGACTACTGTAGTCAGTCAGACCTGATCTGGTTCTCAGATATCGGACTCCTGTTCAACTGCTTGTTGTAAAGTGGTCATCAGGCTGACATTACCACCGGACTTCCGCTTGTACCTCATGGGCTGATCATATGTGCATCTCTCAATTTGGTCCAGACCGGTGGGCAAGCTCAAAAGGGACGTGAAGCCATCGGTCGTGAATAGAACCTTGAACAGAGGTGGAGTCTCCCTGGGCGAGCAGAATAGTTTGATTAGTCGCTCCAAGTACAGCTCCTCTGCTTTACTCATCGTACCATCATCGAGCAGCTGGATGCCATTGATGAGACAGAATAATGTTCGGGGTGCAATTAGTAACAGATTTTCAAGAATCGCAAGGGCAGTTGATAGAGATTCTGTCGATCCATCTAGCGAGGAAGTGTCTAAAAACTTGAGTGTGGCAGGAGATTGTAACGAGTCGGGGATATGTTGGAGAAGCTGATATAGTAGCGAGTATACCATTCTCACGAACTCAGAATCTCCCGGTGGGCCCGTTTCGTACTCCCAGGTGTTTAGCGTGAAGTAGGAAATGACTGGGAGATTCATGGACTGGATCATATCGAGAATAGAGCTGCTCATGAGGGTGTTCTGGGAAGGGACGGCGGTGTTAAAAGGCCCGTCAACCCAGAGGTAGGAAGACTTCGCTGTAGTGACCCACTTTTGGACTGTGTTAAAGACGTCTAAGTTGACTGACAGGTCATAGGTCTGATCCTTTAAGCTCGCATAGTAAGCCTCTTGAAGATACGATCTGAGGTGTTCAGCCGAGGATTTGAAATCTGACATTGTCCGGTCGGGAGGCGAGGGAGACGAACAATCTGACTGCTCAGGCAAAAGCTTGATTTCGTCAGATAACGA
Organism: Aspergillus ochraceus; assembly: GCA_004849945.1. NCBI lineage: Eukaryota > Fungi > Ascomycota > Eurotiomycetes > Eurotiales > Aspergillaceae > Aspergillus > Aspergillus ochraceus. Next base: position 121,206 of record SSOS01000003.1, read on the forward strand.
ATCTTGGGGCTTGGACTCAACAGCAAGCGACTGCAGGCTTTGGTTCATGCGAGCCTGCTCCCGCAAAAGGAGTTGAAGCTTTTCGCCGATCGGAAGCAAGTCATCTTTACTGGCCACCTTGTTCCATCGTTCCAGCTGCATCTGCCGCTCAACTTTGGTCATTAGTTCCTTCATGGTAGACCTTGCTTTGCCCACCAATTTCTCGACGTAGCCGAAATTGAAACTGTGAAGAGCGCGCCGCAGCCGGGATTGGTGCCAGTGAACTAGAATGTCCACAAGGACCTTGAAAACCTCAGTGTAGAAGACGGCGACATAAGGTCGCACGGGGTCATTGTTGAAAGGGCCGGAAATAAGCCCTCGGAGATATTTGATGTCATCCCAAATGTCTGCGAGAATCTTGGACACCCCGGTCGCGACGGCTTGGTGGTTCACAGCGGCCTGTCGGTATTAGCAATAACAACACCTATAGGACTGCGAGATACTATCTTACCTTGACGATCGCCGAGATACTTCCCGTCACAAGCGAGACGTATTTGTCTCCGGTAGGGAAGATGTGAAACAACTCTTTGTGGTCCTCGAGACTCTCGCACGCTTTGAAGACTGCCTGCTTCGCTTTGCCCATCCGTGTCTCCTTTTGCTCCTGGAAGCTCTCCTCCGCCACGAGAACGGCTTTCCAAACCACGGTGATGTCAGGAGGAGTGTCAACACGCGAGCGATGCTCTGGCGGTAGAACGCTTTGAAAGTCGGACCATGCTTTGGCAAGCTCACGAGCTGCCGTCTCTAGCCTCCGCTCCTCATGGTGTAGATGCCTGGACTTGCCGTTAGGTCCGGGATGAACTAAATGTGAAGCTAGACAGCGTACCCGAGATCTCCAGCAGAATCAGTGTGGAATAGGCCTTGCCATTGCCTGACAAGCAGAGTCTTCCTATTCTCCTCTTCTTCATCCAAGGTCTCTCTGCGAATGATGGCTCGCTCCAGCGGCTCTGTCGGGTCCTCCTCGGCCAGCTGCTTACTGAACCCTCGGACGTGCCATTTTGCTTCTTGGAATCTGGTTTTGATAGGCATCATGGTTTGAAGAATTGAATGATACGCTTCTCTGTATCAATAACATCATGATGGGGTTAGATCGGAGTGTCTGGAAGAGCACGCCGCAATGACGGAGTTCGTAAGGCTCTAGAACGAGGCTGGTGTCGGTCGGTGTGGCACTCACGGGAAATAGCATCATAATTGATTGGCCCACAGAACCCTGGACGAGGCTGCGGCGCAAACATTCTGATCCTTCGCTTTTAGTTGCATGAAAGTCCGTCGTCAGCACGACACGATTGGCTTATGGCCGATGCCGGCGGCAAACAGACTGCCTCGCTGTCTTCCTCACTCTGGCGATAAGCCATTGGCGTCGGGGACATGACTGCATAAGGAGCGTTTCACGATCAATCGGGTGCCAACACCTACAAACGGCGCGTGGCATCACACCCTCATTCCCGATCCTGAGAGGGGAACTTCGTCACGTAATCCTTTGAACGTCCTGGCGCTTATTTCTGACGGGGTTCACGCTGCTCGACGCTCACGAAATGGGGCATTCTCCGAACTTATCACCACGGGACATGGTGAGACTCATTAATTGAACTCCCATTCGGAGCGCGTGAAATGACAACCACTATTGCAAGTGAGTTCCCTATTTGCCTATTGGGATCCTGTGTACACGGAGCTGAGATTTGAAAGCCGGGAGCAACGCGCTTGAGACGCCTGCTTTGAACATGGTGACTTCAGAGGTCAAGGAAGAGGATCTTCCAGCTACTGCTAGCGACGTGAACTCACCAAAGAACACCATACACCAGGACCTTCCGGACGAGAACGAGGGGGAACAACCAGAAGATGATGGCGACGTTGTCAGCGAGCGAAGCGGTCCTGGTCGTTCCCTCAAACAAGCCAGCATCTTATACTCGGTTCAAGTCTTTGAGAACGCCAGCGACTTACCTATAACATTTAAAAGCGATCGCCCACCCCCGTTTGAAGCCAAACGACGAGCGAATGTAGGGAACGAGGAGGGCGAAGAGCAGACCGTGTTTGAGGTGGTCACAGACGTGGTGGGCGGGGGAAACAAGTCGCGCATGGAAGCCTTCTCTCAATGGGAGTCGGGAGAAGACGTTGGGAAACTTGAAGTGAAGGAGATTCTCAAGACTAGACTTGAGATCTACTCCCAAGTTTTACTAGAGGCCATTCGGAGCGTTGTTTCCTACTACCCGGGGTGAGTCCCTTCTGTCTGCCAAAAAGCCTTCTAGTCTGACGGTATGGAAGGCAGAATCTGGCTGGCGATGTTGTTACAATCCACCAGCCATACCCTGTGCTGATACATCATCGCCACGAATTGCGGGCTCTCCAAGCAGTTGAAGAATCACTGGAGGACGTCAGGTCCAAGCATATTCGGCTTCTTTTCGAATTTCTAGACCCCTTCATCGACCGAGTCATAGCGCCAGAAGAACGACGATACAAGAAGCCGACCCCTGCCGCCACATTCGACAATCTCTGGCTCTTGTTTAAGCCAGGCACATTCGTCTACGAAACCTACAAAAGCAAGCCGATCGTACATTGCGTTATATCAATGCAAGAGGTGACAATGGAGGATGGGGACAACAAAGGGAGGCCTGCCTGGGAGTTATACGCTTGGAATATAGTGGCAACTCAAGATAAACTGGGCAGAAACGGTGGATACAGCAATATCCAGCGCTTTGAGGGCGAAAAGGCAATCACTTCGCTGGCCTCAGTGCCACTCGAGTACATGGATGCGGTCGATGGCGGCGAAAAACGAAAAAAGCTTGTAGAGAGAGGAAAGAAGTTCTTCTGGCTGATGACTTCCAAATACAAGCAGGTGATGTATGAAGGCTATGTCCCCAATCTCTCCCTGAGTCCTGTTCCCCCAAGACCTGGGGATCAAGCTCGTTTCGAGCGCGACAAATATGTAAGTGCCCCTTTAGTCTGTGAAAGGCCAGTAGGGGCATATAGCTGAAGTGAATACAGTACAGAGGACTGGTGATTATTGATCCGGCTTCCGCGCTGACCTTGGGCAAAGTGGGTGACGTGTATGGTTGGTACTTTGATGGCGAGTGCAAGGATCAGAATTTTGTCGGGGAGAATCCATCTGCAGAGTCAGGGATAGTATCTCAATGGGAGAGCTTTGACAACATTACCCCCGATCAATTCGAAAACCTCACCGATGATCATTATGTGTTGGCAAGTCCCGTTATGGCGGCTTTCGGACTCAAAGATAAAACATGGGGTCAGTCTGCTCTCATGAGCAGTACCCAGCGCTTGCTCACATATAGCAGAAAAGCGCTGACAGTGACTAGGTGTATTTGAAGTTGAGTGCTTTCGGGAGATTCAGCGGGAGGAGTTGCAGAAACCTATCCTTCCACAGGGCGACATTGAAGTGATCGAAGCCCTTGCCTATCGCCAAGAGAACATGCAAAAAGCGTGGAGACCTGACTTTATCCAAGACAAGGGCGAAGGCCAGATAATACTGCTACATGGGCCTCCAGGAGTAGGCAAGACCTATACCGTCGGTATGTCCGATGCCCTTGACAGGGAGATGTGAATTCTAGCGTAACTGACTCTAGGTAGAATGGATTGCAATGACCACTAGTCGACCTTTGCTCTCGCTTGCCATTGCGGACATTGGGACGGAGGAACACAGCATCGAGGGAGAGCTGATGAAATGGTTCTATTTTGCCGAAACATGGAACGCGATTCTTTTAATTGACGAAGCGGATATTTTCCTAGAACGAAGAAGCAATTATGATCTGGCACGGAATGGCATAGTTTCGGGTGAGCAATTGATTGAAGAAACTGGACACGCTATTGAAACCAGGAACTGACTGTAGATAAGTGTTCCTGCGACAGATGGAATATTTTCGCGGAATCCTCTTCCTCACTACGAATCGGGTGGGACATATCGATGATGCCTTTCTCTCCCGGGTCCACGTTGTTCTAGAATACAAGAGCTTGGATGGAGATATGAGCAATCGTATCTGGGAAGCATTCTTTGCCAAGCTCCAACGCGACATGAAAGGCAAGTTTATCATTCATTCCCAGGCGAAGCGATTCATCCTCCAGCGAAAAGAAGGAAGTGAGGTGCAATGGAGTGGTCGCGAAATTCGAAACACATTGCAGACGGCGGTCGCCCTTGCAGAATACGAAGCCAGCAAGGAGGAGGGACACTCCGACGAAGATCCGGTGATTGTGGTGACGGAGCATTTCAAGCAAGTGATGCAGATGAGCCGCGCATTCCGCAACTACATGACCAGTGTCCACGCCGGCACGGAATTGAAACGCGCGCAGTTGAACCGGGATCGTAACGATAGCTTTCAGGATCGTTCATAAAGAAGCCAGCATAATTAGGTTCCTTCAAGGGAATTTTATTGTAAGCGTGTTGCTATAAATAACATCTGCACCTCGAAATCCTAGTGAACATGGAAGGTCAGAGTCCCGCGATCGTCTGCTCAAAAGACCCGACAACAGACACGTCTGCCGAGCAAGCAGAGGGAGTGATTCAATTGATCAAGATTACCGCTTTCTAATCTTGATCCGCATACCAATCAGCCTAGTGGCTGGTAAAGTGAATTTCCACTTCGTGACTACACTATAGTTCCAGATCCCTTGTGTTCGACAAGATTGGCGAGTAACATCAAGAGTGTAATCATAATTTGGAGTCCCTTCATTAGCTACGGATTGGTAGACTCGGAGGAGCTGCTTGGGTCTTACGAAAGATGAAGGACTAATTCAAATGAGGAGCAATTGATTATTAGACACGGACTGATCATGATGGCTGGACGTGGTCAATTCATTTTCGCAGGACGCCTTCACCGGAGAGACTGTTCCACTCGAGAATGAGCTACACGAGTCAGACCACAAGGCGCTCGGGAATGGTGGCATGGGTGCGAGAGAGATGGTGTCCTCTTTCTGAAACAGAAAGGGAGTGTAAATAGATAAGCTGACCGTCAGGCATGGTTGACATGTTCCACCATGCGATTTAAGGCCCTTCGGCTTTCAAGCACATTAAGCTTTCCCACGTTTAGGCAGGCCTCCCACGTGTATTGCAGTCCTCCCAGTCTAGAATCATTTTAACTTGTAACGATGATCCTCGGAAAGGTGTGTTCGTCCGATGCCCGGTTGGGGTCCTTTTTCGTTTCTCTTTCTCTTTTTTCACCCCCACTGAAAATAATGTGTGCTTCTCACTCTTCACGGAAAAGATCCCGAGCAGGTCCAAGCGTTATGTGAAAAATGTTGCAAATGGTGTCAATCATTGTCAAGATTGACTTTTAGTGCAGAAGCTGAGAAGCACTGGCCAAAGTCGCAGATTGCAGTCTCAAGACGACACAGTCTCAAGACGACAGTGGGAAAGAAAGCCCTCGTGGTTTTCTTGAACGCCGAGGGACTTTGAGTAAAGCGTGCAGAAATTGGCGTAAGCGAAGCTAACTTAGCTCGCGGACGGTAGCTTAAACCCCGATTTGATTAGGGCTTTTTGACGGCCGATGAATACGATAACAAATGACCAAATGTCACCTTACTATCGGCCGCCATACAGCTTTTTGGTTCCGGCAGCGCGTGAAAGGGTAAATGAGCACGAACAGTTGATTATTTGCTCGCAAGTGCCATGGATCGACTTCCATGTCATGGGCTAAAGTAGTAGCCCAATGTCAGTCCACCGCCCCCAGGCCACGCTGACGCGCAGTGGGCTGAGGTAAGAACTGGGGCCGGGAAATGGACCTAAACTACCTAACAGGTGGCTCCCTCAGCCTTTCGACCTGCACGATGTGAAGCTAACCGGAACTAAACTCTGCATACCAAGGACGCTATCCAGAATCAGCCTGGCAAGTGAAAACAGGAAATGGTCTCCCCCGAGGATGGCTATGCAGTACGCACACACACTACGCACATACAACCTGATCTGTAGCCCTCCCCATCAGTCACCAGGCCGCAATCTCGGTCCGCATTATTATTAATATTTTTTTTTTACTTAATTCCCATATCTTATTATTCGTTATCCATTACGCTCCATGCATTTTTTTCATGGCTTAGCTCAGTCGGGCCGTCAATTCCTCATGGCCCCCTTGAACGATTCCCTGCAATGAACCCCAAATCTGACCCGCAGGGATGTTCCGCCGTATGCTCTAGATACCATGAGAACCAGCCATCATCCTCAAGTAGTCGCGTTCAGGAACTTTTGGCCTTTGATGGTTCTTCAACGCCTTCATTTCCTCACCACTTCCCTCCAACACCCAACACGCCATGTCCTCATTACCGCCTACGGGCGTCAATCTCAATGATGATCAGCGTCCAGCGCTCCGTGCATTGATGATCGTTATGCTGATTACGCCAATATTTGCTGTTATTTTACGATTTTGGTCCAGAGCGATGTTACCTGGGTTTTCGAGTACGCCTGTTCGCTTTTGGTGGGATGATTGGACTGCTCTTCTGGCTGCGGTTTGTGAGCCCTATTTCACGCCTTCGTTCTTTAAAGAATAATTTTATCTAAGTGTTTGCAGATGATCAATGTAGTGATGTGTGGGATCGGCCTTAAACTGGCCGACCTGGGAGTAGGACAGCATGTTCAAGTGGCACCGGAGAATTTCCCGTTGATCATGAAGCTGCTTTGGGTGGAATATTTCATTTTCGACACAGGCACATCGATCGCTAGAGCCTCTGCGCTCCTGTTTTACTCTCGAGTCTTCGATCAGATTCAATCTCGATTCCGATATGCCCTGTGGTTGGTTCATGCTATGAATATCGCCTGGATGATCGGCATGCACGTCGTTGTCGCGCTACAGTGCACTCCTACGGAGAAAGTCTGGAATCGACTCCTTCCAGGGCGATGTATCGACGTTCGCACCCTTTTCCTAGGCAGTGGCATTCCCAGTCTGATAATCAACGTCATGATCTTGGTTCTCCCGCTGCCTTTACTTTGGCGACTGCAAATGAAGATTATCCGAAAACTGCTGATTATCGGGGTCTTTCTCTGCGGTTACTTGTAAGCCTTGCCTAGCTGCGATGATAGCTATCGCTAGCAGTTCTAACGTGTGTTCGATAGGGTTGTCGTGGTATCGATCGGGCGATTAGTCTCAATTATCGAGGTCGGGAAGAATCTTGAGAGTGACTTTACTTGTGAGTTGTCTGGACTGACGGAAAGCACGAACATAGTTCTAACCATGCCCAGGGGAGTTCGTGCAACCCGTCTACTGGCTACTTTCTGAAATCGCCATCTCCGTCGTCAGCGTGTGCCTACCCAGCATCTTCGTCTTCAGTCGGCGCATACATCACGAAGGATTCCGATCCGTAATGGGCCAAAGTTTCCCACCGCACCCAAAATCGAGGATCGCCGACTCAGATATCGGACGATCATACTTTAGTCGAATGGGTCGAGATGAAGAGACGGAACTAGACACCAAATCTTTGGATAGGCCGCAAAAGTGCTCATTCACTACGACATCTGCTGAAAGCACGGTTTCTGCTCACAGGGCGTCACCGCAACTACCATTACCCGGAGAAAACTTCCTTCAACCACCCAACATGGGGATCGTGGTACGGAGTGATATTACGATATCATAGAGTGGGCGAATGCGAGGCTCACAAAAAGCTGTATAGACGCCGCGAAGGGGCTCGGAAAGACAAGCCTCGGCACATCTTTGTACATAGAAACTATAATTTTGAAGCTAGAGACCCACAAGTCACGAAATAACGACTGTCTTTCTTAATCTATTTCCACGCCCCCAAATTGCAGCGCCATCCAACAGTTGGCTGGACCCGGAGCTTCTAGAGGCAGCGTGGCACGCTTTTGGCCCCAATCGCAGGGCTTCCAGGACCCGCTTCTTTTCTTTGTCTTGCCTGTCCATGTGTGTAAATCAAGACTGTCCTTCCTTTTGAAGCCTAGAACAATTAAGGCTTCCAACAATGTGGCATGATACCATATCTCAGGAACGAAATCTCTTCTACGGTGGAGACTTGTAAAGGCGGCTACGGCAAGATAGAACAATTCTTCTCATATGCAACAGGGGCCGACCATTGTTTACGAGACATGCTTCTGGCGGCGTTCTCCGTTATTGCTATGCACTAAGCTCGGTCGCACATCGGCAAGATGTGACGACCGACGCGTCTCCACTGTGGTGTAGCTTGCAAGAAATGAATTAGCTTATTGGTTACAGTCAAGTCTCTTTCTACCTCAAGGCGCTAGCAAGACATGTATACCACGTGCCAAAATGAGTCTGACTTTTTCTCCGGATACGCATACATTGGGGTGTTAAACGTGGTATCAATGCGGTTCGACCCGCTCATACAATCTAAAACAACTCTGTTCAAAGGACACGGCATTGCCACTTGTTGCAGGGCAGTGCCTCCCAAAACAATTATATAGCAAGCTACGCCAGACTCATACCGAATTGTATGCTTACCCTGCAGGCTTCGCCAACCAGCGAAGACGATGGTATTCGTTGTCTTGGCCGGCAAGCCTTAGTCCCCGGAGATTCCGGAACAGGATTGATCAACTGCTGTGCGTCATGAGCGTGTAGAGCGTAGTATCGTAGACACACATGATCGGCATTCCAAAGTTTCGTTTTTAAATTTCAGGTTCACCATTAAAGCAATGATCTCGCCTCGGGTGATGGTCCTTGGGCATGATCGGAATTCAATCGATCTCCGGCTGCCGACTGAACGTCCGAGGTGGAGACCACTGTTCTAATAGGCGCTGGAGATACCGCCTTGATTTATGAGATACTGATGGTCAATATCCATTAACCGTTGATCTGCAAGGGGGGGTCTGAGCATATAACGTTGTGTAGTGTGTATCCTTCGGCGATCGCAATTGCGAACTTCTCGGCTGGACGTTCAAAAACAGGATATGCTCTAGACCTTCATATCGATTCAGGAGCGCTCATCCACCACTCCCCATTCGCGGTCTTTCTTGCTGCACTTGCTATTGTTCTCCATCCAATAGTATGCATGAGTAACTATACAACACGGCTCAAGAACGACTAAAACTTCCCGTCACTTCTGGCTCACCACAAACCCGTTATTCCAATTGCCCCGAGCCCCGACTGCTAGCTGCATAAAATCAGCAAGTAGGGTTTATGGATGAATTCGTTACGCCGAACCCCGCGGCTTCGTCAATCTGACATGCATATCACGTTCACTGTTTTCCCACCCTCCGCCACTACGCAAAATTGGTTTATGGACTGTACGGTGTAAGAAATAAGAGAGATAGAGAAACAAGCAAACAGTGGATTATGCCACATCGCGCGGAAGCAAGTTCCTCGCAGCAACCCGTACCAACCAACAGGTGGCCGTTCGCGGTGAGCGATCGTCATCGCCGTGTGGGGGCGAAACTCTGGACCTCCGGAGTACTACTAGCAAAAAGACCAGGTCATTGTCATGGTCGATCTGCATTATCCTCTTGTGGTTAGGGGGTTAGGGACTACGGGCATTGTTCATCTTTACTGCTTCAGGAGAAGTATGTTCTAGTGCGTGTTCGAGAAGGACAGGGTTTAGCCAATCACATGTCTCGGAATCCTCAACTTTCATCGTTCGCTGCTAAACGACTCCTGAAACACACTCAATGACGGCCGAGGACAACGGAGTAAGTTGACTCCGTGGGAGTCCACCTAGTCGGTCCGTCTACAGCTAGAAAAACCTAAGGAAGCGGGGAATGGGCCGAAAACCTTCGTACATTTCGGCTATGGAATGTAACGGCAGGTCGTTGACCTAAGCCTACCACTTCCGCAAGGTACGACACACGTTCTTTTTGTATCAAGCTTAGCTGGCTCTCTCTCGTTATCATCACAAACATTGGAATTCTATCTCAATTGTGGCCAGTTCAACCGTAGATGCTGCGTGGCCAGTCTTACAGGTTCTTCTCAATGCTGGAATCTTGCTGGCTGCGGACTGTAAATTGTGACTGTGTCAGTCTATAATCATACATGTATACTCACTCCAAACTGTGAATGGAACAGGACTTTTCTCCCCCTCCTCCATGACTTAGTAGAAAAACAATCAAGTTTTGTATGTGGCTTGTTGGATACGGCAGTTGAAATAATGTCTGCGGGAAAATGAAACACCAGGGGGGTATCAGAACGTAGCAAGGTCTTGTACTTTCAAGCTGGGCGATGGTCGGTCCTCGCAGTACCTGGCATGCCAACAGAGTACACTTGATCGACCTGTTTTAGTCCTTCGGTTGGAAGCCTATGGATTGTTAACAAGATTGGGACAGTAGCTGCCAACTATGCAATATATATTATTATATTTACGAGATATATATGTACGGTGTATGGTATTTTAGACGTAACCTAATCTTCTCCACAAAGGTTGCATTTCATATAGCATTTATATAAGAGTTTGACTCAAGTATACGGTGAAGCTGGCCTGCAAATTCATATTGAGTTAGCAGAGCTAGCAGAACCAGCAGCACGTTCGGGTCGAGGCACATAGTTACCACCCCCCATGTATGCGTGACGTCACATCAGCGGCCAGCTGAGTCATCGCATCCCGGTGTTTGTTCTAAAAATAAAACAAAACAAACATAATCGAAATTGAGGCTATATCTATTAATACAACAGAAGAAAGTCGTCGCTCAGCCAGCACAGCCTACAATAGCTGCACCTTGTAACACCATCCAAAGTCATCCGGCGCTCTTCCCTTCTTGATATCCTTGAGACGTTGACACAACTCTGTCGCGACCGGCCCTGGCTTACCCTCTGCAGTCGCGTCATACGTGACCTGAACTCGACTGTTATCGTGAAGATGAGTGATCGACTTGACGGGAGTCAGGTCGGCAGTGGCCCCGACTGCAACGACTTCGCTGAATTCCGACAAAGACGCGACGTGGATCTATGTACGGCCCCGTGTCAGCCCGTGAGCCTCTGTCCTGACAAGAGAGAATTCTTACTCCGCGCTTCTCTACAACCCAGCCTAGCGACCGTGCTAGGGTGATACAGCTATCGCTGGTAGCACTGTACAGAGTATTGCATCTTTCCGGGAGAACGACACGAATCCCCCCGTCCTCGCCTCCGCCCATGAAGCCAATGAATGATGCGCGTGAGAATCCTATAATCTCTGTGTGCGTCCGAGCATCTACATGCAGCGCGAGGCCATATTGCTTTGTTCGTACTTGCTCGTCACCATTGACCGGGCTGGTGCTGTCAGCTGTGGCTCCGTTGAGGTCGTCCATGACCAAGGCATCTAATGGCCGAGTAAGATGACAATCTCTTCCGGGGCAAACCGCCACACTTAACAGGAAGTGAGATGACCTGCTGCTGCTGTTATGACTTCCAGATCCGAATACGGTGGGTCTGATATACAGCATCGCGTCGCTGTCATGCGGGGGAACGTATTCGGCATTACGAGAGACAGCTAGTTCGACACAACGAGTGAAATGATCTTGCGACATGGATGGAACTGACATGACGCAACATGTGTGCTGAAACCGATCGGCATGAAAGTCTGGGCGAAATACTCGGATTGCACCTTGAGGATCCCGACAGGCTGTCGACACAATATTGATTAACAATAGGCTTCCTTATACCAGTCGCCGACCGGTCTCTACCTTTGATGCCTTCATAGGCTTGCTGACCTGTTACGAACATGGTTAGCAGAAAGGCAATCTACCTATCGTCCGTGCTTCACTGACCATAGCTCAACAACGGCTCGAGCCCATTAACCCGTGAATTGTGACCATGGACAAATTCCGGAATTGACCACTCGTCGATCTCAGCATTGTAGCGGGACTCGATATGACCATTGACTTGTAAATGATATGAGATTGAAATTGGCCTGTAGCAAGGATGATGTTGTATCTCACCTTCCACTACAACTGACTCCAAATTGGTCCAATCTGCTCAGCCCGGTCAACATCCATTTTTTGATGACAGGAGCTGAAAAAGGGAATACAAACCTACTGATGTTACCGGTGGCGGCGTAGTCAGGACAGCCATGTTGATGATGATTATGATAGTGATTAGGAGCTCAGACGATTACTCCCGATGGGCGATATTTTCTGCCCACACCAGATTCCTTTGGCTTTTAAAGACATCCGGCCTTTGTTTCATATAGCTGCTTCTGCTAAAACATTCGGCAGTTACCTTAGGGGCACCGGGTGGTGCCCGGTGTGATGGCTGAGCTGGTCAGCCCTGTGTATTCTGGGGGCTAACCGCCTTGGACTTGCCCTATTGGCCCCATTCTGAACAACCCTGACAATTAGTGTCGGTGCGCTGGATAACGAGGTTGAATTTGCGATCTCATTGGATGGCGCGAGCAATCTGACTATCTTATGCTGTCCTTTCGTGGCTGTGGTTGCCATGATATGCAACGTCTTATATTATGAAACACCCCAATGTACATGCATTCCTTTCTCTGTTCTACATGTCACCACTCACCACACAGCTTGCTACTGGCCCCAGCATTGCCTCCGTGATTATGGTCTTTCTATTGACCCCAGCGTATGGCTGCTCATTCTTGTCATGCAAAACGCGAATGACGTTATCGACAACCATGTAACAGGGGTAGCAACACACAACGGAAAAAAACTTATTATATGGAGTTTGAAACATTTCTCATTACAACTGTTGTTGTAGCTCGGCTCTTTCGACACTTATGAGTTTCACGCTGCCGTTGGAAAAGTGCTTCTCAGAAGCTGTTTTCTGCACTGGTCACACTTTCCCTTTCAACAAACAAGACATGCGATCATAATCATGCGAACTGTGTGCTGGAAAATGACGGATATTAGCTGCTCTAGGCACCCTGCAAGTCAGAAACAATCTGGAAAAGAAATTGAACTACTGCTTTGATAGCCCAAATCCAACCGTCCGCATAGAGTGACAGATGAAACATGCCATCCCACTCATAGCCTTTCAACTGACATACATTGAGTCGGAATGCCTACTAAATGATATAAGTCTGCGACCTGCCAATGGCGGCTGGAAGGGACGATTCCCGAAGCACTCAACATTAGCGAAAGCGCCTTGCATGGATTCTGTTCTCTTTGGAGTCTTAATGATATCTCCTGGAATTACGGGCGATTTGAATTCGAAACGAGCTTCGGTTAATGTTTCAAAATAAAAAGTCCGGCTAACATCCCATTGTCGGCTTTTGTCGGTGGCGGGGATTAGCGCTGTGCTTGGTATATCCCTTCCAACAACGCTTTGGATGAATATGAAGACGTCGTTTGTTTATCCGCCGAGGATCCCTTGAATCTTGGCAGGAGGCGTCGCGGGCAGCCTCTGGGAGGAATAGGGTTACATTTGACCGGGACAGAACTCTCAGTTCTTGCATTGCTATGCCTTGCCTAATTTCATTAGTGGCCAAAAAGGAAATTCAGGCTTTATTCGATTTTCGTCCAGCAGAAAACAAAGGGGGCTATATAACCAAAAGAGCCTGGTCACTCATGGATGGCACAGGCCAATGAAAGAAAGTTATCGAGTGGGAGCAGCGCACAGGAGAGTATCCCTATACGAGTTGACTACGGACCGGATCACGGTTTCCATTGAATGCTGCTCTTTTTTCTAACATGAATACCGATCTGACCTTTGCTCTGATCGTCAGCAGCACCTTTTGCTGGTGGTACTGTATGTCCACTATTGTTCAGACATATATGGTGCTGCTGCACTGTAAAGGTCTGTGGAGTACGAGGCTGATCCGAGTCAGGTAGCTAAAAAGCCTTAATTTCCAAAATACCGCAGGACAAAGTGTTTAGCAATACTTAGAGAAGGCCACACTTAGAGATGCATAGCTGGGGAGAGATGGACTTCTCCGTTGTCGCTCTACCACTCGGAATATGGAGCTAAAAGTTCACTCTGCCCTATGGGTCTGGAACCCTTCACGGGAGTTGGTCTGAGATGCTTTCGATATCATTCGATACTATACTGTGACTACCAATTGTGATAACTGCGGTACTTGGATGCTCGAATTATGATGTCAAGAGCACCAGAGTCAAGGTAGCATGCTTGGAGGTTGGAGTTTACTGACCATAGCAGCACAGTAATCATTAGTGGCCTTCAAATGGCCAGCCCATCCTTGAGCTGAAGTCCCTTGGTATGATGCTGAGATATTCCACAAACAGCACGATTTAACCCAAAATCAAAGCTTCAATTTGCACAGGTGCTGTAGACGAAATGAGTGCCCTTGAAAATTTCTTGGGCAATTCGTAAATCAATCATCACTGAGATTGGATGAATTCGCATTTCGCTTGAAATAGATATCCTTTTTTCTGGTTCCGAAGGGGAATATGAGACAACCAACCAAGTATCCTATCAGCCTCATGGGCTGTCACAAGCATAGTAAACAGACCAATCAAGGAGTGCCTTCATTTGGTTTAATGGACCATGAAGGAGATGGCAAGTCTATAATGATGCATCCTTCCCAGCCTACACCCAACCACATCCTGTAGTGAATCTGTTGACATTCCCAGTTCTAACTGCATGTATGAAACCAAAAGTGTGTTCTTTGTTTCAAGCTGGTTATGTTGGATTTCCGTCAACGAGGCAGGGTAGACCGCCAAGGCATTTCGGCCCTTCCTCATCTACTTCGCAACAGTACATCCACGTGGAGAGTTTCAAAACCTAGGTTGAATGTTCATGACAAGAAAGAAAAAGGTAATTTGAGAGGCTTAGAGAGACTCGGATTGGCACAAAGCTCAGCACGAAGGAATCGACGATAAAAGGTTGTCAGGTGCCACTTGATGTTCAATTTGGCCACTTCGCTGAATAGTGCACATTTCTACGAATGATGCGCTGTGAAGACTGATTCCTCTTCAGGATTAGTTGAATTCTTTCCGTTTTTGGCAGCATAACTCTCTCCTTTCTGTCATATTTCATCTATCTGCTCGTCATATCTTCTTCATCTGCCTTTTTTTCAATAGAGGGAATCTTACATGCATAGTGAGTTATTCGAGCTTGAGAGAACAAGGCTTTAGATTGCGTCTTGCGCTTTCCTTTCATAGTAAAGATAACATCGCCATGTTGGTTGGCGAGAGAGAAAGCTTACATTCTCTCCTTGCACTCATGCTGAAGTCTGGCGCGTACGGAGTCAACGAGGCATGCTTCAGGGAGGCAAAGAACCCCAGCACCGACTTTGATCAAAGTTTCAGCAGCTATCATTTGCTATACACTCAAAATTCCTTTCTATCACTCCCCGAGACCTGGGTTGCTAGATTGGAGTCTAGAGCATTTCCCACGTATCTCTGCAGGGCTTTGAGGGCGCTTTGATGGCATGAAATTTGCTAGCTACTTGATAGTGGATTATACTCAATCATACGTTTCTCGTATGTCTCATAGATATCGGCTTGCTTCCGGTGCTAACTCGGCGAAACATAATTTTTTTATGTGCAGAGCCGCTCCAGAACGACATGACAGTCAAGCACGGTCGCAGTTCTAAGCCGCACTAATCATGCGATTGCAATAAAATTGCAGTATGTATTGTTGCATGTGGTTTAATCCATGTCTCAGGCCCACAGCTCGGCGCTAGCCACAATGTCAAATCGCGCAGCGGCTCCTATCACCTCGAACTGAAAATGCCCCGTTACAACCGAGAGCGCTTCTAACAGCATCTGGCTTCCTTGGACGCCCATGTCAGAAACTCAGATTTCTTTCTAACCAGAGCTCTATCATCTTCATGATCCCTTTGTCACACTGGAGAGTGTGAGCTGAAAGGTAGCGTGTTCTGCTTTGGGGGCCCACTCCAAGCCTGCAAGAACCAAAAAATAACGGCCGTTGAGCTCAGTTGAGGACTTGTGGACCAGGTAGAATGAATAAGAAAAGGAGTATTCTACATGACACCACTGCTTCGTAGGTCGATTTTCGTGAAATTCCACCAATTAGCTGCAACTCCTGTGACAATCTTGGCAGCAATAGTTGGGATGGCCGGCCATTCCAAGAACGCCAAACAAGGAAGCATGGAGCGCCCGATAAATTTGGCAGCTGGAAAGGCCAAGTTCACTGGGGTTTTCCCCAAGGAGACGGACAGGTCGATCTGCTCGGAAAATGGCCGTTTCTTGGCCTTCAGCTGGGTGGGACTGGGA
Organism: Aspergillus ochraceus; assembly: GCA_004849945.1. Classification (NCBI taxonomy): domain Eukaryota; kingdom Fungi; phylum Ascomycota; class Eurotiomycetes; order Eurotiales; family Aspergillaceae; genus Aspergillus; species Aspergillus ochraceus. The sequence continues at coordinate 137,257 of SSOS01000003.1, forward strand.
ATAGCGTCCTGCTAGCGGCACGCAATCACGTCAGGAGTCAGAACGGACTCCGCTACGTCCGGTGAAGTCGGAGAATAGCTGATCTCCAGATAGATGGAATGCGCCAGTCAATGCGTGGAACGCACTAGAACATGATGAAACAGGAAGGATTCTTCTTCGACAGGCGATCGATCAGAATGTCGGTCAAAACAGAACCAAGTCACCAAGCGGCGCCCACATTTTGTCCCCCACTGGATTTTCTTCATGGATTGTCGTAGCGACACTGAGGAACGAGTCAGCCTGATAGCCATATGGCAACGCTCGTATATTTGCTAGCTGTAATGGGCTTTGCGCGCCAGTTCCTGCCAGCTGCAGGCTTTCCCTTTGCAACATTCTCCTTAGCACCAGCCTAGGCGATCAGAGCTACACACAGCCCCGGACAAAGATCAAGTTACAACAGTCAGCACAGCCTGGTTTGAGGGAGCTTTTCCCGGAATACGATCGCTGTCGAGACCCCCGTCGGTCTCCAAATCCTTGTCACTGACACCCACCTACATGCTAAAATTTGACGATCTGGGATTCCCGTTTCATATCTCCTTGACACTACGTTACAACGCATTTGAAGATTGACAAGAAGGATTTGGAAGAAGGAATGCGTTGATGCGATATTGTTTCACCTGGTATGTGTGATCGGAGACGCCGCAACCTCGGACCTAGGAGAATCGGTACCAACCCCTTCTCTATAATGAAGAGTAGAGGTGATTTGGAGGCCTGAATGTCTTGGATAGCAATATCAGTATACTGAGAAGTCCAGACGCCGTCTGCCGGTGTTTGCCTTGGGACTGTGGCAACATGCGGCTGATATCAGATGGACGTGCGAGCGCAACTCTCCTGTCTTGATTTCCTTTTCAAGAAATTCGTCTGGTTCGTTTGTAAACAAAGAGCAATCTAAGCTAAGCCGATGACACTTTACCTATTGTGTGGCTGATTCGAGTTTTTCACCTAGTCCGTACGGCTGAGCGGGACAATGCCTATGACATTATCGCGCGAACCCTCGAAACGTGGATTAGTGAACAGGTTGACAGGAACTAGGAACAGTAAGACCAAGAACCATTAATTATTATTCCACATCACATCAGCACTTATCTATCAATCCGGGACTCGCGCAGACCATGAAGGGACTAATACATGACGGCCTCATCTCCAATAGGAAACTGAGATTCGGCCCCCAGAAAAAAAGTGGCATGGTCATCTGCGTCTGCAGGTTCCATACGCGCAATATAGAGCTGTCAAATAAGATGCGCTCCATAGCGCCAACATGGAGTCAGTGGAACCGGTGCAGGACAACGAGTGGTTGGGGGCGATAGGGCTAGTGAAGCTAACGGCGCTAATTCTCCCCCTTGACGGCGCCGTCTGTCCACCTCCCTATTTTCGGCAAGATACGCATTGCTGCTGCGTTTCAAGTCTGACGCATGTAATGGGAAGAGAAGTCTTGAGACGAAGAACAAAGAACAGTTCAGCAAGGGAGGGGCCAAAAAAAGATTCGATTGCCAACCTGTCCGTTATGAATCGTGAACGTCCTGGGTACTAGGGGACCTGAAATAACGTTCCTGGGCCATGACTGCTGCTAGTAGCGTCTCGTCTGCCAGACAGAAGTTGTCTCCGTGGATTCATCGTATGCAGTAAGCGACCTGCTGCCAAATGGCAAAGGAGGGGGTTGGTTTCATGTCTGCTTCGGATTGTCGATGGCAGGAGGGGGCCAAACTATGTTTCAGGACGTCCCAACTGCCCGTTTGCTTCGCCTATTCTGTCTGTTCCCTGCTTAGCTTGGGGAGCATGCATAGAAGCGAATCCCTCGTGGCAGCGGGCCTGATACTAGGGTCTATTCCACCACTGACGTTCCGTGATCGACTTGGATTGATTGACAAATCCTTGAATAGTAACTGCAGCCATGATGAAGTGGTGCATAGGATGACGCTTTAGCCCATGTTCTCCCCGATCGCGCAGCAACTCACCTTCCCCTAGTGGCATCGGGCGTACATCTCACACGTGGATTTGCCAATCCGTCATACAGCCGGCGTGCTCACTGACGGCTCGATAGGATGATATTTCCTTCTTTCTGGCTTCTAGCGTCCTAAGCCATCTAGTTCCTGCATGGTCATACTAGGGTCCCCTGATGTAGCCTTGCATATGGTCTTTTATTTTTTCTTATTTTGCCGACCAGCCTCTACGCCAGCAGGGGGGTCGATCGAGCCCCGTCATCATATTTAAACATAGGTCAATTCGCACGTTAGATTTTCGACCATTTTGTCTTTTTTTCTCCTACCCCATATCACCCCTCGACAGGGACGGAAAAGTACATCGCCACAGCATGAGTCGAAAAGCAGATGCTGCCCGCCCAGACAAGGTTCAACGGGCTCTTGGTGCAGCTATCGACGCCCTAGGATATCTTGCCAGACCCGCATCTGGGTCGCAATCGTTAGACTTCACATACGTTGACCGGCTACTGTCCGCGGTGGTCGAGCCACCGTCTCAAGGCAAGCAGAAGAACGGACGCCGGGGTATTGCGGTGATTCGACACTGGATGGTGGAAGATGGGCCCGGGGTTGCACTACTAGAAATCCTGGGCCAACTGCTCTGGCGGGTGGTGGATATGAACAGCGAACAGTTGGAGTGTTTGCGGGCCGAGCTCCACAATCAACCTCGGTACCACGCTCTGATCTATGATCCTTCCTCGACTCAATTGGTGCTCCAACGTTTGGAGCGGGTCCGTCTACACAAGGAGAAAGCCTGCATGGACCTGCGCGCGAGTCTCGTTGGTAGGCTTTTTTGTCAACCTGGCTAGCGGAGTACATGGCTAACATGGTTTCGCGCATAGGCTTTTCGCTCGAAACTCCTCAATCTGATGCCTCGTCCGCTGCATCCGAAATCGAACGTCCTTACTCTGCCGGTTGTGGCTCGGTGATCTCTGACACGGCGAGCACTTCGTCAGAACCGTTGTCGTGGGATCCCCTGCTTTCGTACAATGGGCTAATTAAATTAAGACCCGCGACAATAAACTACCGCGGGTTATGGAGCAACGAAATGGAACGAGATCTATTAGACTTTTGTGAGTAAACCACATAGGCGACACAGGCGCGAGAGGGCTGAGGGCTAACATTTATCGGCATCAGATATTAATATGTTTGCGCCGGGTCAAACGTTATTCGCCGAAGAAAACGCCTACCTAGCCCTCCTCCCTATCGCACTACATTCGGAAAGTACACGCAATGCGCTTTTCAGTGTCAGTGCTTCCTATATGCGAGACTACGCACTATCAGACGCAATGAAATATGGATACATGAACCACAACTACATGGTGCTAGCGGCGCAGGCGCTGCAACGCGACCTGAGCGAGGGAAATGCAACCATCGAGAGCTGTTTGGCAGCCGGGATGTTGCTGGTTCACCACGGAGTCATTAATGAGAGTGAAACCGATATGTGCTGGTCATGGCACGTACAGATGCTAGGGGGTTTTCAAGGAGCTGGCAGTGGCTTCGATCCGACGTCAGAACCAGCTCTATTCATGACATACCAGTTAACGCTAGCGTTGACTGCCCAAACAACTTCACAGATTCAAAGTCATCACTTCGGTTCCTCGGACTGGTTGTTACAATGTCCACCACGCGAGTCGCAGCGAGTCTGCGGTCTTCTGGGAATGTCGCGGCGCATGCTCAGCATGATCGCCCGTATCACGACGCTCGCTACCCTACCGATGCCAAAGGAGGAGCGAATCACGGCGGCAGAAGCTCTCGACGATGAGATCGTCATGATGAACCAGTGGTGCTATCAGACACCAGGGGAGTCACTCGAGGTGGCTCTGCAAACGGCACAGGCGTATCAGTTGGCTGCGCGCTTGTACCTTCTTTGTCGTGTTCTTGGGTACGTTTTCTTCCCATTTCAAGCTTCTGAGCTTTTGATTGACGATGGATTAGTGCCACGCCATTGCATTCTCAAGTCATCAGTATCCAAACCAAGCTTTTCGACATAATTATGCGCCTTCCAATCGAAGGACCGTTATATACAGCAGCATACCCCCTCTGGTGTTGTTTCATCGCTGCGTTGACCTCTGGATATCGAGATAAGACGGAAAAGCTATACGAAAGGTTGAACAATATTCGAAAACGTAATAAAGGGGTATGTTTGACCATCGCTCCATCCTCTCCCTGCCTCAATACTAACGATATCTAGAATATTTGCCCTGTTTTGTCATGCCTGTCCAGTCTATTCGGGTGGATCAACAACCACCCCTTTGACGGTGTAATACAACAAGGATGGTGGGATGCGATGCTGGAGGCTCAACCACCACGAATGCGATTATTGAGTTTAGGATAGACGGATGTATAGACCATGTATAATTGCCCATGTATGATAATGTTTGGTGACACGCATCTAGACTACTGTGAATATTACATTAATGATCTCTCATATTATTCTAGGACACAGCTCGCTAACTATCAGGGTTCATCCTCTGCTTCATTTTAGCCTCGGCTAGACTGGTCCTTTTGATGTACTCCATCACAATTTCCTCTTCCCTCTGGCTTTGCTCTAGCTGCGTTTGTCGCTCGGTCTCCGATTCCAGAGAAAGTGCCAGAGCCTTTCTGATCTGCTCTTCCTCCGAGGCATGATCGAGCTCTCTTCCGTCTGGGCTTGGGATGCCCTGCTCATACGCTGGTGGTGCTCGAGGGTCAACCTCACGGTAAGTTGGAGCTGGAGATTTCACCAAATTATGGTTTCGTAGATCCTTCTGTGGACTTGACGATGATTCAGCGACTACCGGCATGCCATCGATCTTAGCGTGTCCGACTGGAAGTCCCACAGGGGAGAGATTCTGGGTGCTCGAGGTATTTGTGTCTACCCGCCCATCGTGAATCAATAGTCTCGGCAAAACAGGCGTGCTATCCAACTCTGGCGTGTGAATTCGGTCCCTTTCCGTTCCCACAGGTCGGCCCATAATCTCGACAGGTGCGCTATCGTCACTTCTTCCTCGTTGCTCTGAGTATGTCCGCGCAGCAAGACCTGCATTGAGATCAGTAGAGGATGACGTCGATGCAGAATGTCCCCTAGATATCCTTTCCCGACGTCGCCTTTGTGAGGCCCGCCACCACTCAATAAGATCATGCTCTCTTTGCTCGCGACCCAGCCATCGTTCGACAATCTCTTTGCGCTGATCTTCAGTAAGCTTGTCTGACCCTAGCTTACCCTCCATATACCGTGTAGTAGCTATGTAGCTCGATAGTCCACTGCCGAAATATTTCTGCACTTCTTCGTAGACACCCTGGAAAGTGTATGCTGGGACGGCCCATATTGCTAATTGGGTATATTAGCAAACTGCAGGGTCAAATAAGTGTGGAGGAATGCCAGTGGCCAATTACCAGCGCCTGGTTTAAACACAACACCACCAATTCCCCTGCCTACCCCTTTTACAAAGCCGCTTACCCCCTCCTGTTTCAAACCCCGAATCGGCTGTGTGATGATTCCGGTGATACCATCATAGAATCCCAGACCGAGTTCCTAGGAGTGCGAGGCGTTAGCCAACCAAGAGACCACAATATAGAGCCGAGATTACAAACCTTGCTGGCAGTTCTTATTCCACTATGGAACCCCGTTATTCGGTCCACCTCGCGCGTGCTATCACCATACGCTTTGGGAATGTTCCGAAATCCCTTAGAAATACCCATAGTGAAGTCCAAAGGACTACGGAATCCTCTTCCGAGAATGCGACCCATACTTTTTCCTGCGCCCTTAGCAGCATCAGACAAGACCGAGTCACGGGGTTCTGGGGCTTTTCTGTAAATGGCCTCCGAGGCTTTAGAACGGTGCGCTGCGATGTCGTCTTTCCCAGAAATCTCTTTGAACATCCCATATTTGAATGTCTTTGTTATTTCGAGGGGTTAGAGGCTGCTTAGACTAGAATAGAGGGGGAGAGAAGACAAAATACCTTGCTTGATGATTTCTTGCCGCCACGCAGTCTGTCGACGCCTTCCTCTCGCGGGTCGTCGACAACAAGATCTGCCGGATCACGGATGGTCGAGGTGAAGGCTCCTTGATTTGCCTGTCCATGATTAGTGGCACCGTGATCCACAGGCTCTGTGTATCCCTCTCGAAGATCGTTGGTGGAGAGGCTCGCCCTTTCGGAGCTGGAGGACGATAATGATGGTGCCTCATTCGGCCTCGCTGCCCTTTTGGAGCTTTTCCTCGACCTATCTGTTTCGACAATTGACTTGACCACCTGCCGCGGCATGTCGACAATGGCGACCCCAATACTCCCTATCGAGCCCATCAAGGCAGTTGCTCCTCCTGTCAATGGATCGACCGGATCACCCGTGGTCTGGTACTCATGTGTCCGAACTCTATATCGGTTAGCATGGCAATCCAGTAGTCAGCGAGCATAATACTCACGGGCGCAGGTGACCCAGGTCAATTAGCCCCTCGTGCGCGAGGACCATCGCAGCTGTCGCACTCAATTTGAACGGACTCCGCTTGACCTTCCACACGGCTTTCTCGGATGGAAACATACTGCACCGCATGCTGTCCATGTCGAGACGGTCCTGGAACGACTTCGCCGTTGCTTGGTCTCCATTCTCCTCGTTGATCAGGCGTCCGAGCTCCTGAGCACGTTGTCGGACATCTGGGCGAAGCGCTGTAGATATCGCATCGGCGAGGTTTTCTGTTGTCAGTGTCTTGTGATTAATAGGACTCGGTCCAGCTCCAGCTTTGGCAACCATCTCTCCCCAGAAAGGTTGATCTCCGAAGAACGGTATGATTACCGTCGGCTTCCCTAAAGCAATTCCCGCCGCAGTTGTACCAGCACCGCCATGGTGGACGACACATGAGACCCTTTGGAAGAGCCAGTCATGCGGACAATTTCCCAGTAAGTAAATACCGTGGGGTACATGGGTAACACCATCATCACCTAGGCCGCCCCATCCCTTGGAAATGATAGCTCGTTGACCGGTCCGTGCTACCGCCTCAAACAGCAACCTCGTCATACCTACCGGGTCGTCAACCACAATACTCCCGAATCCGATGTATATCGGCATGGATCCCGCTTCAAGGAAATCTTTCAATCCGGGGTCGGGCTCATACGACTCTCCCGCCGTCAGGAAGCAGAACCCGGTTATGGAAATGTGATCGGCCCAATCTGTAGGTTTGGGGATGAGCGCCGGAGACCAGCAGTACGTCTGCGGGACTTTTAGACGAGCTAGCAGCCCGGTAGCGGTAAGGGTAGACAGCGGTCCTAGACCAAGCGTGTATTCGCGGAAGTTGTTGACCACATCGCCGAGCCCTTGCCAAGTGAGCATTTCCACTAGCGAGTAACTGACGAAGTTGGAGGTTGCGGAACTGATGTCTGAAGAGCGGATGTTGGCCAGTGGGTGTGCGAAAGACGATGTAGGAGACCACGGCATTCTGAAAAGGTCAGATGTGTCAAAGAGACAGGGGAAAAGCGGATGAACGAACGTGAACATGATATGCAGTGGCACGCCCAGCTTCTCGGCACAATGAATATGTGCAAAGCTTGGTGGGTTGGCAATGACGGCGTCGGCAATGAAAGGGCGTATGCTTGCTTCCCCTTCGATGTCGTTTTCACCCTCTGCGGCGTCTAGACCATTTCCTGGCTCAAAGCATGACCTCCAACACCCATCTAAGATGAGTCCCATCTCCCTCCTCCTCCGTCGAATGTCGGCCACACTGGAAACGCTCAGGTCCGGCACCAGACTAGGATTCTTCACCATGAATGCCATTAACTGCTCTGGATCCCCGCCAATACTAAAGAACTCAAGCCCGTTGGACTCGACTAATGCTTGAAACTTGGCGTGCGTCGCAATTCGAACGCGATGCCCATGCCGATCGCGAAGTTCCTTTCCCAACGCTACAAACGGCTGCACATCTCCTCTTGATCCCACGACTTGGATCACAACATTTAGTGATATTGGGGTCGTCTCACGTCGTTGGGATTGCGAGGCGGGCGGTCTCTCGGCAAACTGTTGCGGCTGGGCAGGAATAAAGAAATTTGCCAAATGGTTTGCCTTGTCGTCGAGGATAATATCGACCCGCCCATCATCTATGTATTGTCAGTCAATTATTCGATGCGAAACACTGACTGTAGGAATGACTGAAGGTGGCTACCTGTTACTCCAGCCTGAGTCTGCGCTTCATCTGAAAGGCCAGCTTGACTTGAGTCGGGACATCGCTCTCGATCACCATGGTTGCTCTCGAGTGATAAGTATTGTCTACCGAAATTAGCCTCCAGATATCCTCTCTATCGAATGGGGCCGAGGACAAGAACATACGCGTATTCCGCTCTGCTTGGGGTAGGTCCACCAACCCCATCCAAGCTATCCCAAGACCCTGGAACATTCATGGCGCCCTGGTCCTGATGGTAGAGACTTCACGTGAATCTGGCTCTCTGGAACGATATCAGGAGCATTCCCCAAGGACGAGTTCAAGCGAAAAGGCCAAGAAGACAAGTGACGACATTCCAGCGTGTTTTGCCTAGACTGCGCCACGCTTCGGGGCCGACGATCAGCAATTTGTCCACTGATGCGGGGAGTTGCTGGCTCGGTGGGACACAACATTCCTTCGCCTCACACAGCGGTACGAAGCAGCAAATGAGCGTGCTGAACGAGATGAGAAGTCCTGCGCCCGGTCGGCATTCTGCTGATCCACGTTTGGCGGGTGGGAGTGAGGGGACGATTGAGAATTCTCATTCTTGACAGTCGAGATCAAGACAGGGATAGATTCACAAGTATTTGCACCATTCTACTGCCAGCAGCAAATCGCTCGCAAAGGTAGGAAATTTCGCCTGCTTGTATCCTTCCCTTGGTTGTTGTAGAAGAGATCACACCAAAACACCCCTCCTGGACGAGTCGGTCATGTGATGTGCCAATTCAAGCTAGCCCCGTTTAGGCGAGACCGGCAAGATGCCTGAGGCGGCAGTCCCGCGTCGTCTCCGTGACTCCGTTGCTGTCCGAGTTCATCAATTGCAGTCCACCCAGGCAAACCACAATGCCCTTCCCTAGTTCTGGCTGCCAGACCTGCAAGTCTCGGCGCATCAAGGTCCGGAAATAAATCCACGGCCTGATCTCCGGTTTCATCGCTAACCACCATGGGGCGCAGTGCGACGGAACCCTTCCCATTTGCCAACGCTGCATCAAATCTCGTCGAGAATGCTATGGCATGCGAGACGCAGTGTCTTTGCCTTTTCTACACAGCGAGAACGTCTTTGCTGATGGGAAAGTCAAACGACCCAGGGGACCTCGATCCGGACGTAACCTTTCTAGTCACTACGATGACTCGGACGATACCAAAGCGCGAGCAATGGCATTCTATTTCCAGAATTTTCTACAAGCACCGAAAGAGACACCGGACTTCATCCGGACTCTGGCCGATGATTATATGGCTGGCCGAGAATCGTTTGCATCATCCCAGCTGCTTGACACGGCCGTCTCGGCAATGGCTCTCGGCACGTTTGCAAGGACGTATCGGCATGCCGAGGCGGAGGTCCAGGCGTTCAAGGCCTATGAGCAAGTTCTGCGAAACGTGCAGCCAGCCATTCAGTATCTTGACTCGGGTAATGTAGATGTTTGTCTCTTGGTTATCTTTTTTATGAGCCGGTATGAAGATCTCGTGCATCGCCCGGCCACGTCGGCTCCCGAAAGTCGCGTCAACTCGAATCTCCCTAGCTTTTCTCATCATGATGGCGCGTCCGCGGTTTTGAAAATGTGGAAGGAGAGATTCAGCCATAGTCACCCACCAAGCGATGTCATAAAGCATACGAGACGTGGCATGACTCGGTCTGCCCTACTGAGAACTCGAACATTACCTGAATGGATGCGTGATGGTAGTGAGTTCGGTGAATGTGGTTTAGAGCTGGCCTACGACAAGATCATGGTACGCATATTGGAGCTCCGACAGCTTGCGCAAGACGCGACGTCTACAGAGGAGCTTATAACAGAGACTTTGGCACTACATCGGGCGCTAGATGAGTGGAAGTTCACGTTTCCCAAGAAATGGAACTTCAGTCGCCACGACCTGTCAGAGCAATTGGGTCTCAAACCCCAGGACTTCTATTCTGGAACCGTCTACAGCTACACTAGCTCTACTTATGCAGGCGTGTGGGCTAAGTACTACGCCACCAAGATGCTTGTTGAAAACATACGCATTAGTCTTAGTCCAATCCCTGTTCCAACGGGGGTAGGATCCGACCAAGGATCAGACAATTTGTCGTGCCTAGAAAACTTCGCCAATGACCTCGCCTCAACGATGCCATTCGCTTTGGGTCGTTTCAAGCTTATATACTCACCCACAAATAGCATCTCATTCAATGCAGAAGATATCAAGCCTTACAATGCTACACTGATCGCGTGGCCTCTGACCATGGCATCAGGCATTAGCCGTCTGAAACCAGAGCAACGATCATGGTTCAGATCGGCAGTCGCTCGAGTTGGGAAAGTAGTTGGGGCAGGAGTTTTTGAATGCGCAGAGACAGATGAATGGTTTGAACTCTAGGATTTAATCACGTCCTGGATGCTTCCACACAAAGAACGGGTTTAAAAGTTATTCTCCTGCAATGTCTTCTTCACCACATCCCTGTCCACCATTCTCTTCATCCACCCCTTCACAAGCGGAGACTGCTCATCATCAAACTCGTCCTTGCTCAAGAACATCCCTACCATCCTCTGCCACGGGATAAAGGCCAGGTCCGCGAACGACAGCTTTCCTCCCACCAACCAAGCCCCCTCCTCGCCGAATTCGTCCTTCTGCTTCTGCAGATGACTCTCTAGTACACTAGTCACACGCTTGACCTCGCTGACATACCTCTCCACAGCACTGGGCACCTTTTCCGGATGAAACTTCTTGAACCAAGTCATCTGGCCATAGTACGGCCCTTGACCAGTCGTTTGAAAGTACAGCCACTGCTTGGCTTGGTAGGACTCTGGCGTCCCGGGCCGAAAGCCCAGGCGATGCTCTTTGTCATACCTCTCGATGAGGTACTCAATAATTGCGCCGGACTCCCAGAGCGTGAGACCCGTGTTCGGGTCCTGGATAGAAGGAAGTCGGCCGTTCGGATTCACGGCTAGATATTCCGGTTTCTTGATGTCGGAGAACGGGATGGGGTTGACTGTATATGCGAGGCCCAATTCTCGAATGAGGATCTCAACTTTGAGAGGGTTAGGGCCGGACTTGCCCCAGAGAGTGATTGGTTTGAATTCGGAAGTCATGGTCAATTTCGGTCGGTAGTACAATGCGATGTTTTCAATGAGGATGCAAGGAAGATCTTGAGGATGATAGTGATGGTGATAATAAACCACCTGCACAATCAAGCCTATTTATACATGTTGGAGCCCCAGATACTTCACAAGGCTGGATCCTTTTGAGGTTCGCATTATAAATCCAACGATATCCAATAATGAAGCAATTCAGAAACATCTCGCGGGTTTCTCCCGATGCGGACTAGCATGGTGGATCTGCCCCGGCATCCAATTTCGTCTCCATCGGAGCTGTTTATCTCCTAACTCCTATCTCCTGGGTTGGAACAGCTGTGGGGAGAGTTTAGCAGATGCAAGATCGAATAACCCTTTGTCTGTTAGACTTGGAGGCTCAGGAACAGGTGTACGGACCAAAATGTTTTCACTTTCGCAGTTCAGATGCTTCGCGGGTATCTCCCAATTCGGAAATACATACTCCGTCATTAAGTCCGTCGAGCGATCATAAGAATTAACTCCGCACAGATGCTCAAGACAAAAGACACACGGCTTTCGCATATAAAGGATAGTCTTGTCACACTTAATGAACCCAGAGCGACAAGCAGCAGGTCTTACTCTTAGTTTCGGATGATTTTGCCTCATTATCCCAAACAATTCACCTCATCATTTGTGCCATGGCCCAAAGAATCGTCCTAATTACGGGTATGTCCTTTTTACGTTCGTTCCAGAGGAGCTTTCTAATATGTTTATAGGAGCCAACTCCGGTGTTGGCTATGCAATGAGCAAAGTCTTTGCCCAGACACCTAGCGACTTCCATATAATCATGGCCTGTCGTTCACTCGACAACGCCAACGTAGCCAAGTCCGAGATCGAGCAGAGACCTGCTACCAAGAACACTCTATCAATAGTCCACCTTGATGTGACAGACCATGAATCAATCTCTGAAGCCGCGTCAACCGTTGAACAACAATTTGGACGACTCGACGTGCTGATCAACAACGCAGGCGTCAGCGGACTCGACGCCGTCGACAACACAGCCCGACGAATGCGACTATGTCTGGAAACGAACGTTATCGGGCCAAAAATTGTCTCTGAGACATTTCGACCTCTTCTTTTGAAATGCTCCAACCCCTACTCAATCTACGTAACAAGCGGAGTTGGATCCCTCACGCTCGCGGCGGACCCGAACTCGCTGACATACCGCGGGCCAAAAAAGGGAGAGGCCTACCGGTCGAGCAAGTCGGCCTTGAACATGGTCGCACTACAAGAGTGGGCCGAGGTGCAGGATGAAGGCCATCCGCTGAAGATTTTCATGATGTGTCCTGGGTTCGTGCGGTCAAACCTCCGAGGTCGCAGCGAGGAAGCGCGGAGCGGATGGGGCAAGGCCGGCGATGCGGAGTTGGCTGGAAACACAGCGCTGAGCATTGTCGAAGGAAAGCGTGATGCGGATGTGGGCAGAGTTGTTCATAAAGATGGTGTATATCCATGGTAGCCTGATGTAGGAAAGGGAATGTGAGGCTGGATATATCGTGCTAAGGACATTAAACGTGCCATTCAGTGATCTTTTGGCACACATGCTGCTCCCACGGGATTTTTCTAGGACTCTATGGATCATTCACAATAAGATGTGCAGCTCGCAATGACGGAAGCCTTTACGTCTCTTTTCAATAAGATATGCCGGAAATAGTGTGTCTTCTGTAACCCGAGGTTCAGGTGATGTGAGACCGTATTTTTATCATAAGTCTGGACAATTCGTGAGCAAATATGCAACCGCTATTGCCGCGGAATATGATATATCTTCAGACTGGTCGAGGGAGGATTGTTTGACCCAACTTCTGCCAACCATATCCCTAAAAGATCAATATCACTTCCGAAGGGGTTCAATAGCAGGATTGATCAATTCTGAACCAAACCAGGTGTGACACGGGAGTGGAGATAGTGCAATGCAATTTGCATAAAACCAGAGTCAATTCAATATTCATAGTCCCACAATCGCGTAGGACAGACAGACTGGGATGGCATTCTTGGCGAGCCTTGGCAGCTACAGGACCAATCCCGATTGGGTTTGGCCTTGGACCTGCATAGTCTATAGTTGCTCGTGTCTTGTGCTCCGACGACTATTGATCTGCGTACCAGAGACAGAGGTAGAGAAGATCTGTAGCTGACTAGCAGTAAGGGACAGAGTGGTGGTAGGATCCCCGTTGCATTCAACCCCATTTCTGGTCCCAGCTTCCCGCATTTGAGCAATTGTGCCGAAACATGAATCGCTGCTTAACGCTCTTGATAAGTCTATCAGACGCAGTAGTCTTCGACAATCTCGCTCAGATCCAGCTCATTTTCGTGACCTCATGATGCATGCAGCACCGAGCACTATATCTGCATGTCTGGGCTGTGGGGTTGTGAGACTGATATGTCGACTCGACTGGGTGGACTGGTGGCGGTGAGACAAGCAATCTGATCTCATGCGCGCAAGGAGGACGCTTGGCTGCATTCCACAGCAAACATGCGTACCACTGCCCAGAGTTGAGAGTCTCGAGACTTGGTATATAAGGTCGGTCTGGTCAGCTTGTTGTATGAGGATTACTTAACAATACTGATGCCACCGACGCAGTGGTGACATCATTTATACGAGTCTGTCTTCACATTCCAAACGGGCCTGCAACCTCGAGCTCCCGAGTGAATTCATTATTAGTACCATCGAGAATTGGAGAACGAGACTTCACCATGAGTACATCGGTGGTATTCCGTCCGCAGATACGGACCTCGGTGCGACTGGCCGCATCGGCCGGCAAGGCCAGATCATGGCGTCCCTCTTTCCAGCGATTTCCGTTCACGATTAGGAAGCTATCGACCGAGACGAACAAGCCCGCCGACCCTGGTCGGGGTAACCATGTCGCCATTCTAGCCGGCCTCACAGCGCTCGGTATTGGCTCAATCCTCTACAGCGGGCGTCATAAGCCTGTCCCAGCGACCATTCAGGCTGCCAATCAGACCAGCTCCGATGACCTGTATCCCTTCCCAGCCGAAATGTCTGAAGAGCAGATCTCGCAGCTCCCAGTAGAAAAGGCCGTTCTCACTTCTGCCCCTAATGTCCCGCCGCCGATCACCCGCGACCACCCCGTCCGCCTCGACGTTGACCTGACATCGACGGAGAAGACATTCCAGCTGACTAGTCAATACAAGTATGAAGGGTGGACATTCAACGATACGGTCCCGGGCCCGTTCATTCGCGCCCGAGTTGGTGACTTCGTAGAATTCACATTCTTCAACAAAGATGAAAGTGGACGACAACACAACATTGACTCCCATGCTTTCACGGGACCCGGCGGTGGCGCAGCCCTGACAACGACTGAGTCGGATAGCGTCAAGAAAGCAAGGTTCCGACTCGTTAGTCCGGGCCTGTTCGTGTACCATTGTGCTGCCAATCCGGTACCGGTTCACATTGCCGAAGGCATGTACGGACTGATCTACGTCCAGCCCGAGAAGGACCTTCCTCCTGTTGACAAGGAATACTACGTCCTTCAAAGCGAGTTCTATCACGAGCCGCCCGAGATTGGAGATGACGGTCGTCCCATCAACACAGTTGAATTTTCTTACCCGAATGCCATGCGTGAAGAACCCAACGTGGTTGTTTTCAACGGCAGCGATTCATCCCTTACGAAGAGTCCTTTGACCGCCAAGACCGGCGAGACTGTTCGACTGTTCTTCGGAAATGCCGGCCCTAACCTTACGAGCTCGTTCCATGTCATTGGAAGTCATTTCCGAAAGGTGTACCGCGATGGTGGAGTGGTCAGCCCTCCGGCCGATATCCTGTCGACCGTGTCGGTCCCTCCAGGTGGTGCGACGATAACCGATTTGCAAATGATTGTGCCAGGAACATACACCCTTGTTGATCATGCTATATTTCGACTGGATAAAGGATGTGTGGGATATCTGAACGTGACAGGGAAGCAGAGGCCGGATGTTTATGCGAGTGAGGAGCCACCAGCGCCATGTGTTGGGTGTAAATTGCACCCTTGATAGATAGGCGTATCTGTGAGAATTGAATAAAAGCGAATATGTTGCGCTGAATCGTCGCTTCTTGTCGTCAGTCGATATCTGTTAGCTATGTTTGTTGCTCACGGACGTGGAGAAGCCCTAACAGAGAACACATCTGCATGTTTGACTCCTATATGCAGGATCAATGGGACTATTGGGTTACAGGCGGTCCTGAATAACAAGAAATACCGAATGTACACATGCCCAAAGGGGCGAGCCAAGAGTACGCTAAGAGGTACCACAATTGGTCAGATGCGTGATATACAAACTACTGTTGTCCATGCAGAGATCAGCATAATCCGTAACGCAGGGAAGCTGAGAGGGGTAAGGAACCATGGTTAATGTCAATACGACCATGATAAGGTCACCTTTTCTGCACAATGACAGAGCTAAACCACTGATGGTTATAAAACTGGCTGCGTTGGTTTGCACATCTTTCATTGTACAAATCAAGCTGAATGTATAACAGCAGGTCGATGAGAATTATCTCATATAATGATCTTCTTGGCAGCCGAGTGAGCAAACCGTAGCCTGTCCAATGAAAAGGTCTTATCATCCCCTCACCCGCTGTAGCACGCAAGGTATTCCATAATATCCCTGCAGGCATATTCCCAGCTTTGGTGGGAATTCCAGACCAAGATAACCTTTGTTCTGCCCTTTCTTTGTTGTCGTTCCGTGATATTGCCTTTGTTCCATTGGATTATACCATTGTCTCTCTGAAGAATACTTATTTTTGGATGTCACTAACAAAGCATACAGATGCAAAGAGTCGTGTTAACTGAATAAGTCCATTATACTTGGCTTACTTGTACAAAGAGAAAACGACAGACAGTGTATATATACAACTGGTCATTCCCCTTAATTCATTAGCACACCCAACACAATATGCAACCTCATCCTACAGAGCCCACGATTTCCGCAAGGTTCACAGGTTTTGACAAAATGTTACAAAAAGTAATTGAACTAGGACGAATTACGATGTTTGCAAGTGGTCATTCTGTTCGTTCTTTTGCAAGAGAAGAAATATGTACACTCCGATTGATGACGTTGAAGCGGCCACCGACAGCAACAGTCAGTATGATGATGACCGTATTTGGAATGTGACCATTATTGTATTCGATCTCCCCGACTTTGTAGCCAATTATCCGGTCTTGAACATCCTCGATCATATCCTTGCTCAAGTCCAGGAGCGTGTTCGCAGTGGAACTTGGTACTGCCCAGTAGGGCCGACTCCCCAGGGCTATTCACGATTTCTAATCACCTTACAGAACACCACACGGGAGGAGGAGTTTGATGTGCTAAAGGACCATCTGAAAAGCTGTCGGGGTCCTGGAGATGCTCCCTTCACGTTTCAGCGCATGTCGATTGAGCTTGTTTACTAGTTCATAGGGTGTTACTATCAAATAGAAATTAGCGAGACCATTAGACCGGAAGAGATGACTGGACGCGAGAGGACTACGATATAATACCTCAAAATTAATAGCTCGAAAATAATGCTCCGAATTTGAGGACTTACGAATATTAATGAAGTTGAGACCTGCCGAATTCACTACGAGAAATTGCAATTAGATGCGTAGTACGCGTATAAGGCTGACAGTAGAGCAGTCCCTTCGAAAAATGGAAGCTAGACGTCATGTGTAGGAGAATAGGTAGCACTTGCTGTGGATCTTCGGTACTTCTGAGTGTTATTATACTACCATTTGAGAGTACGCTAATGATATACGAAGGAAGATTCGAATTTTCGCATGTTTTAAATGGGTGACCATATATGATTTGTTAAAAAGTGATCCAATGTTACTGGGTTAGTTATGAATAACAAAGCGACTCACAACTTTTTGGGAGCGATCATAAGATGTCTGTCAACCTGTCCTAAACATACATAGTACACCTGCTAAAGACACACCTCCAAGGCTCCAACACAATGCTATGATCGTCTCTAATTACCGGACGGACTGCCATCAAGGAAAAACTGGTTGCTCGCCCCACTCTGGATCCACTGGACGCGACAGCAGAACCGTTCGTCGGGATAGCTTCACAAGGTCGCCCCAACGATTCAGATCTCAAACAAGGCAATTCTAAAATTAACACCGTTCATGCCGTGACATGTCCGCAGGAAGACTAGAGCTTTCTTATGTTCTGATGATATCGGCATTTGTTTAACTGTAAGCCGTGTTTCTTCTGATAACTGCACGAGCAAAATGATCGATTAACGTCATCTCGGCAGTCAGATGCGTCACCAAAAAGACGGACGATCTCTGTTATCTGATAATTTACACTCTACTCAATGCTTATTTTGCTGCCTATGTAGCTTGAATACTCGGGAATTCCGACCCGGGAAAGCCGGTGTGGGTATGGGCCACGAATTAGCATAGCTTAACATGCCCTAGTCAACGCTTAAGCCGTGGATAGTTCGTTTCGGCATCGTCGACTTAGCCCGGTGAAGAAATGAACCGTTTCAAGGGAGGCAGTATACGCGTATTAGCCACCTCGGGATACCGATGGTATATAGGGAGATGTGCGACCGGTTGAGCGCCGATTTCGTTCCTCCCAAATAATCTGTCACTCTTTCTTTTCTTTGCATGTTCAATCATGAAATCGCTCTCCTTTATTATAGCGTCGGGTCTTGTTGGCCTGGCAGGCGCTGAATCTATCGGCGTCCTCAAGTATAATGGCGGTATGTCCCTTTCCTTAACGATCACCTGGAAATTTCTGACCAAGGTCATACAACTAGTGGCTTTGGGCAGCTGGGCAATTGCCTACAAGAAGGCTTCCGACTTCGTGGAATCGCTCACTCCGGCCCAAAAACTTTCTTTAGTCACCGGCTCGAGCGTTAACACTACAGATGGCAGCTTCGACGCCCTGACCTTCCTGGATGGCGAAATGGGTCTCCAGAACTACTTCTACGTATCTGCTTTCGGTCAAGCCAATGCCATTGCCATGACCTGGGATGAGGAAGCTATATATGCGCAGGCTAAGGCGGTTGGCTCCGAATTCTATAACAAAGGTGTACAGGTCCTGTCTGGTCCGACCAGTCAGCCATTGGGAAGAACTCCCTGGGGTGGAAGAGGTGTTGAGGGATTTGGGCCCGATCCATACTTGAACGGATTGGTTACTGGATTAAGCACCAAGGGCTATGCTGATGCTAGAGTCATTCCGGGTGCTAAGGTAATCACTTATTCTGCTAACCTACACCAACACTCACTGACACAAAAATAGCACTTTTTACTATATGAGCAAGAAACTAACCGAACTGGCGGCGGTGGTGGCGGAGGTGGGGGAGGCCCTGGAGGATCCGCACCGGGGATGTCGACGGGGTCAACTGCGTCCTCCTCTGCTGGAGCCGCCTCTGGAACCCCTCAACCGTCTGGCGGGGCATCATCTAGTGGCCCTTCCTCCAGTGGTGGCCCCGATGGGTCCAGCTCCAGCTCTGGTTCATCTGCGCCTTACTCCTCTAACACCGACGACAAAACGCTTCATGAAACCTACCTCTGGCCCTTCTACGATGCTGTCCGGAATGGCATGGGCGCCGTGATGTGTGCGATGATCAAGGTCAACGGTACCATGGCCTGCCAAAACTCTGACCTACTCATGAAGCATCTCAAGACCGAGCTTGGTTTCCCTGGTCTCGTCTGGCCAGACGCCAACGCTCAAGACAGCGCAACACTCTCAGCCTTGAACGGAGAGGACTATGGATCTAGCAGCATCTGGTCGAACTCGACCATTGAGACTCTCCTATCCAATGGCACCCTGACCCAGGCTCGGTTCAACGACATGGCGATTCGTAACGTCATCGGATACTTCCACGTTGGACTGGACAACGGCAAACAGCCCAGTGCACAGGATCAAGATGCATACGTGGATGTGCGAGCGAACCACTCCAAGCTCATACGCCGGAACGGGGCAAAGTCATTGGCTCTTCTCAAGAACAACGGTGGCCTTCCGCTTAACAAGCCTCGTGTGATGAGTGTCTTTGGTGCCCACGCCGGGGCCATCACTGGCGGCCCCAACACCGCCATGGATATTAACGGATCCGGACCTACGTACCAGGGACACCTGGCCACCGGTACTGGATCGGCCCAGTCCTCCTATCCCTATCTGATTACGCCGCAAATTGCCCTGACAAACAGAGCCGTTGAAGACGGAACTATGCTACGCTGGATTCTGAACGACACGTACGCGTCCAGCGGCGGATCATCGCTGATTCCCGAATCGACCGACAGCACAGCCGTTTCTTCGTCTTACGAGAACTACGCCAGCGGCTCTGACGTCTGCTTGGTATTCCTGAACGCACTTTCCGGTGAAGGTGCGGATCGAACGGAGCTGTACAACACCGACCAAGACGCCATGGTCAACACAGTTGCAGACAACTGCAACAACACGGTTGTCGTGCTCAACACCGTCGGGCCCAGACTCATCGATCAGTGGATCGAGCATGACAACGTCACTGCTGTTCTCTACGGATCTCTCCTCGGCCAAGAGTCCGGTAACTCTATCGCGGATGTTCTCTACGGTGACGTGAACCCATCAGGCCGGTTGATCTATTCCCTTGCCAAGAATGAAAGCGACTATAATGTCGATCTGTGCTATACATCTCAGTGCAACTATACCGAAGGTATGTCACTTCCTTTCATTTCAATCCACTTCGTTGTCATATCAAATTCTAACAAATTTAGGTGTCTACCTTGACTACCGCTACTTCGACGCCAACAACATCACCGTCCGCTACCCCTTCGGCCACGGCCTGTCCTACACTAGCTTCTCCTACTCTAACCTGAACGTCAACAACCTGTCGCCCCTCTCCAAATACCCGACGGGCGCCCACTCTGTCGGCGGAGACAGTGACCTGTGGGACACAGTCGGCAAAGTCTCGGTGACAGTGCATAACACCGGCTCTGTGAACGGTGCCGAAGTGCCTCAACTCTATCTTAGCTTCCCCAAGGCTGCGGGTCAGCCTGTTCGCCAGCTGCGTGGGTTCAAGAGAGTCGATATCAAAGCGGGAGAGAGTAAGAAGGTAAATTTCAGCCTGAGACGCAGAGATCTGTCGTACTGGGATGTGAAGGCGCAGAAGTGGGCGGTTGCGCAAGGTGAATACAAGGTGTTTGTTGGGGCCAGCTCGAGGGATCTCAAACTCAACAGACGTTTTACGGTGAGGGACAAGCCTGTGCTGTGAAGGGATTTTACATTTCGACATCAATAGTGAGAGAGCTTGGTCGGTAAAGACGAGTCAATAACTATAATTGATCTCAACTTTCCAGACTTTGGATCACGTCGTTATAACCACTGTCGTGTGCAGTCGACAGCCAGACTTTATCCATCGCTTTCGCCCTGCATGCTATAATTACTATGTTTAATACTGAACTTGCTAGGAAACTGCAGCTTGGCCGTTAGGGAAGGGAGGTGAGGATAAATCTCAAGTTTGCAAATATAGATTGATATTATGCCAATGTGACATAGCTTCGCAGTCGCCGTTTTTAATGGGCCAACGTAAATCTTTTCCCCATATCCCTACAGGTGATATCGCTGAAACCCTTAGGTTGGTTTCGCAACGTCCCTCGATCCAAATATTCACCCTTTCCTTTCCATATAGCGCCGCCACTAAATCCAACCACCGATTAGCACCAATGACTCTTCGACGAACAGAGAACAATAAAAGTTAAAATAACAAGGGAAAGCTCACCCTCGGATTCCAGACATAAACCGGCGCCCCCAGTACAAAGACACCCCCAACAACAGCAGCAAGAATCCCATACGCCACAGGATACGAATACTTCTCGACCATCGGGTTAATGCCATAACTCAAGGAAAACGCAACAATATTCTTAGTCCCCACCACAGCTACCAGCGCAGGACCCGGGTTTTTCTCCCACGCTTCTGCCGCAAACGACGTTGAGAGGATCAACACCGATACGAACGCTATCTGGTACAATGTCCATGCCATGTATGGGCCTCCCCAGGTGAGATTGGGGCCCCCTTCGGCGGTGAAGCCATACAGTAGCAGGGTCACGACACATAGGATTCCAGGGAAGATGAGAAGCGGGAGACGATGCTCGGGGGAATGGATACCGCCTGCGCGTTTTGCCATGTAGAGGACGAACTTGTCGCCGAAGATACCAGCGTAAAGCATGCCGCCGAGACCGCCGAAGACGCCGCCCAGGTTTATGAGGCCAATGTTTGCCGGTGCCCAGTGATAGCTGTATTGGAGGACGGTGTTGTAGGAAAGAGACATGCCTACTGAGGCACCGAGGACGACGGAAGATAGCATTGTGGCATAGAGGATTCCGGGTGACGTGAAAGCTTCGCAGATGTGGAGCCATGTTCGGGGTGTAGTTTTGAGGAGAGTTTGGCCTTGAAAAGGGGGAGTCCAAGGCTTGAGCATCTCGACGTATGATTTCTTGTGACTGCTCTGGCTGAGACTGCTTTCTTCGGGGCCTTGGAATATGTACGCTTGGGCTTCGCGCGCAGAGAGTATGCGAGTCACTCCGAACTGGTCGGTCAGAACTAATCTGCCATTGATGAGCTGTGAACCTCGATGGAAGGAAGTCTCAAAGCCGGCAAAGACCACAATGACGAGCCCTATCCCGATCGCGATAGTAAAAACCCAGTAATACCATTGCCACCCGAGAGCTGCAACTTCGTACGAACTAGCCAGGTTCAAAACACCTGTGATGGCATTCTGAGCAGCCCAGTACATTCCATATACCATGCCGTGTTGATGCACGAAGGTAACCTCTGCGAGTATAAGAGGTAGGACCTAACTAAATCAGCCGTATCCACGGATGGCGCAAGGGGGATACGAACCGACTCCGTAGCACCGGCTGCGAGGCCTTGAATGATTCTCAACGCAAGATGTTGCTCCCAGGTATTTGAGACGGCACATCCGATTGTCGCAGCGAGGAGAATGATAGTGGACAGGAGAGTTGCGAATCGGCGACCGTAAACCAATCCGAGAGGGAGAATCAGGAAGTTTCCTGTCTTATTAGCTATTGCTCAGAGGAAAGTCTGGATCGACTGGAAGGTAAAAGGAAGCAAGACGTACCAATTCCCACAAATAGCGATGGAAAGGTAGACAACCAGACAACCTGATTCACGCTCCGCCCATCTGCCGTATACATCTGGATGAAGACATCCAGAACGGCACCCAATCCACCGACCACAGAAAGCGACATCGATGCTACTCCGCGTTAGATCCACTCCTCAATCTCGAGATGGTAAACCAACAAAACCAGCAGCAGCTCACGATCACTCCGAGCTTCTCCCAAAACGTAAAATTCAACGGATCATTTGGATCAGTGCTAGGAATAGGAAGTTGCTGCACGCCTCCCTCACTGTCAACCAAAACCTGGTCTGTGGCGTGCTTCTGGATTTCGACATCTTCGGCCAGCTCAACAGTGGGCTTGTCTGGTTGGGCCATGATGCTGTGGATTCTCTGTGGGGTGGTGGGTATGAAAGTCGACAGGAAGACATGACTCTAAATTGGTGACGCATCCTTCTTCCCCATGGGGTTTGAGGAGGCCAGTTACTCCACAATCCGAGGTATCGGGTCGTGGGGGAGTCAGGAGGATCATTAGCGTTATTGCATCGTGTTCTTACCTTGTCTCCAGCTCGATAACCAGCGTCGTGTGATGTCGGATTCAGGACGGAATAATTTCAGATGGCGCCCATATAAAAGCTCAAGTCTAGTCATGACACCTGCTCGCAATGTGCAGGGTTGAGCATCGCAGATGTTGCGTTTCTTCTTCGAATCGTTACTCCGTTCGATTGCCGGCAATACAGCGACGATGCTTGAGGATCTGCATCCTCCACGTCCCGAGCTCGGAAAGTGGACTGAACCCACTTAGTTCCCCTCTTGAGGACTGTCACCGAAAATCAGAGGAAGACACAAGTTCGTTTATCCTATACAAATCTAAACACAGGCTATATCCATCGTCATTATCTAAGTAGTTCTATTCCATAATCATGACAGGTCTCGTCACCAGGAAAAAGACGTCACTAATGAGGGTGATCCTCATCCTGATCGAAATGCTCCCTGGCCCAAGGACTTCTCAATCGAATCGCCCGGCCCATGTAAAAGAAGATGAATGGAATCGGTACGAGCAAAATAGCCAGGAATCCCAACAGACTAGACGCCCATTCCCAACCTAGCCGGTTATACATTTGGGTGGCGAACAAGGGGAATCCGGCGCCGACGAGATTCCGTGCCAGAATCACACCTGCCAACGCAGAGGCGGAGTACGTCTGGTAGCTATCCACGACGTAGTTCAGGATACTCAAGATGACAATGTAGATGCCCGCGCCGAAGAACGAGGACGCCACGATGGGAACGACCCAGTGCACCGAGGGGTAGCTGGTCCAACCGAACCAGAAGAGACTGGCAGGGATGAAAATAGCACCGAGTCGTGCCATCCACATGCGCGCCTCGGGGACCCCACGACCGCCGTTTTCGGCGACGCGGCGCAGATAGTACCGCTCTTGGAGGGGGTAGAAGCAGAAAGCGATGATGGGACCAATGGCCATGCCGAGGAAGGACAGACCTTGCTGGCCAACATCAAAGCCGTGGCCATCGCCAAAGACAAGCGGGAAGGCTTCGTTGAAGAGATAGACGAGGCCGTAGAGGAAGCCACTGCAGGTCAACGTTAGAGTGAGAAACAAGGGCTTGAGGCATCACGTGGACATACTTGTACAGGGCAGAAAAGAGCGTGATGGGCTCCGAGAACAGGAACCGGAATGGACGAGTAAGAGTGATGGCAAAGAGCTCGTGTAAGCCCTTGCGACCACCGGCGGCCGCGTCATTGACTGATTCTGCAGACTTCAGATTCTCCTTGCGCATCTCCTTGGACACTCGCCGCGTCTTGCGCTGCAGGATGATTGTGTGTCGCGTTTCCGGAACCGTGACGACCAACAAGATCCAGAACCCACCAGTGATGGCCATCAGCGTCCAGAATATCCATCGCCAACCCGCATTGCGACCGATATAACCACTCATAATCAGCGCGGTGGGCGGACCAAAGGTGCTGCTCAGTCCGTAGACTGCCATCGGGCCACCACTGGAATTCCGCTCCCACAGATCACTGATCGATCCACCGGTATTTGTCAGAGGCGCACCACCTGCAAGCCCGGCCAGAAAGCGACAGACCAGAACGGTGCCGATGTTCGGGGCCAGTGCGATGGGCATCTGGAAGAGGCACAACAGGAACCAGGAGACAACGTAGACGGGTTGCCGACCGAAGTATTCGGATAGAGGAGCCAGCAGTACAGGGCCGACTGCATATCCAAGCACGTATAGCGATAGACACAGCGTGGTGACTTCTGACGAGACGCCGAATTCCGAGGCAATGGCAGGGGCGCCGGACGAGATACTCCCGGCACACCAACATCTAAACAATCGCACATTAGTCCATGATCCTGCATGCGATCTGACAGAGACACTTACGTGACCACGTTCAGCATGCTAACGAACAAAGTGATATACCATTTCCGCACCTTCGACCACGCGCGCGGATTGTCACGGTCGCCATCTCCGAACGTTAGCAACAGGGGCAAAGCTTCGTTAGGACGCGCCCTAGCATGCGACAAGGCCTCTTCCTCCGACACGACCAGCGGGAGATTCTCCCGATAGGAATTGGAGATTTTCTGCTCCAAAGCAGCGTCCGGGACACCGTGGCTTTCCTCCATGGTGGCTTTCTCGAACAGAACACAGTATTTTCTGGGGATCCGAGTCAAAGTCCGGGGAGAAAAAGAGACAGAAGGCGAGAGCAGGACAGGACAGGACGCGATTAGTTAAAGGGCCAGCATGACGTCGGTCGGCATTTGGGTCTGTGTTCAAGACCGAGCTCCACCGTATTACCAATAGGAATCCCCAAGGAGGTCGGCGTGGAGCTGAAGGAACCAAATGTTGATCAAGCTTTTCTGGACGATGCTTGGCTGTGCCGCATCCGCATCCACCATGAATTGGAGTACGTTAACTCCGCACAATCCGCGAGATAGGAGATTGACCGAGTTGACTGGGGCCATTATTAATGGAAAATCTGTTGACGACGCGGAGATTGCTGCGTGGGAATTAGGCCTAGGGGTGTCTATCCCTTTCGGAGACTCAGGCTCCGATCGGCATGCACGGCTTCGATAGTCAAGTCAGTAGCCATTTTGCCAGTCAAAACTCAGAATAACCAGATTCAGTTGGCCAGGCCGGCCCCATTTGTCGTCTGGAAATTTTCTGGATTCCGAGCCGAGTCGGTTTTCCAGAGTTCTGCCAGACTCGCACCGTTTTCTAGACACTGGCCTGCCCTGAGCCCCGACTGTTGCTCGGTTTTCCGCGGCACGGTCCACTTTTTGTGCGTGGGGATTTCTGGAGAAGAAGATTCTGATATCCAGCTGACTGCTGGCTTTCGCAACCCTCGGTTAATTCGGTTCCTATCCGTTTGTTGGGGGTTGTCACTCGCACACGAGGCATACTTTGCTTTCTCTCGAACCATTACTAATTCGAACAATCTTACATATCTGCTGCACTACTGAAGGGATTGGGAAAATCATGTATATGGCCGGCACAAAATTGCTAAAAAGGCCGTAAGCAACGGAGGCGATATCGGGGTACGTATGTTACTAATGACATCTACTAATACAATTAAAGTAGTGTAGTTTACTAGATGATTTACATGTAACAGCATGAGAGACCTGAATAAGATCTTTTATTGTTGAAGGGGATAACCCCAAAATCTCATATCTTTCGATGCGAGATATCTTCAACGTCCGCGGAGATTATAAAACGCCCTTGGAACCAATCAACTCTAAAGTGACTCCATCATATACTCCACAGAGCGAATTTTGGACTGAGGAACAACTCCGCGTTCATTGAGTTTGTTAAGCACTCGCACGGTCCAGCCTTGACAATTCTCCGTCCTAGAGGACCAATCCCGCGCTCGAGGGGGTCGTTCCTGACTCGCAATTTCCTGCACCATCGCTGCCTCCTTTTCGGTGACACCGGTCAATTCGACAGTATCAAAATAAGACTTGGACTTTTTGATGTTAATCAGTTTGTCGGGTGCCCAGTATACCATGCACAGCGGGTTGCCCGTGACTTGATAGCACCGGCCGCCAGGTTCTTTCTCATCTGCCAGTGCTACATAGAGCAACCAATGCTTGGGCTGGGTGGGTCCCTGGTCCTGAAGGACTAGAGATAGAATCCGGTTATCACAAGCGGTCGGCTCAAGGCCACTAAGAGCGGTTTCATTCGCCATTTTTGCAAGACCGAGAATAGACTGGTGTTGAGCTAAAGATGCTGCCGTGGGCAAGGTCAGGGACCGTCGAACAGACGCAGGCCTATTTGTCTCGCACCAGTATCAGTGAACTTGTACAGTCCCTGAGAATTGTATCTGAGGTTTGACACTCAAGGTATTGATCGAGGGCTGCCCGAATTGAGCACATTCAGGGAGCGACCTGCACCGCGTATTTATTTGGTCCATTCCAGTTCGAGAGCAGGAGACAAGGCTTTTGAGATATGATCATTGACCTACCTAGGTAAAGTCCGCTTTGTCCACAGCATCCTCGTTTCATGTTCAATGCACGGGACCTGCCGGTAAGTTATTCGAATGCTTCCCAGTGTAAGGACAAAGAGGAAGGGTTAGAATGGGTTCCACCATTGACACTGTGGAAAAGGCCATAGTTCGCCGGGTGGGCAAGTGATGTCGAAATTTTTGCGAGAAGTTGTCGATACTATCCAGATACGTGTCGGTTATACCCCACGGCCTATACTCTTACCCAGAAGCTGCCGATGCCGATGCCGGTAATAAAGAACGCCAAGTTGTAGATCGCTAAATACGGGCTTTATAAGTGGAACTGGAACGATCTGAACGACGGAATAGTGAATACTGAACCTCAATTTTTGACTTAAGAGTCGCTACGAATGCCCTACGCCATTGTCTCCAAATCTATCGCCTAATCCACCTTGACCTGTGGGCCTTTTACGAGGAGGATTGTTAGGGTTCTTGTAATAACAGAGGATTAAAAGGGAGAGGACTCTTCCTGGAGGAGGTGTAGGACCAATATGACCTTTCTTTCCGATTTCATTGATCCGAGCCCCCAAGGTCCTTAAGGAAATCACTAAAAATATTGCCTTTCGTCATATTTCTCGCTTCATACCTTTCAGTCGCCAGCAAATGAAGGTCTCGCCACCAGTAAATTGCCACCGGCTCTTTTCAACACAAATTGATCTCCTACGTGATCATTTGCAGCTACAAACCTACCACAACATCGCCGTCATGGAATAAATATATGGCGGGGGTTGTTTAGGCACGACTCATTTGGAAGGGAAATAAGGTAGATTGTCTAGGCAGAAAAAGTGGACTCGCAGAAGTAATTCTGGCTCCAGCTGAACACTCGCACTGGAGTGAAAGGCATTGTTAGAAAGCGTGAATAGGTGATAAATGGACAAGAAATGGTTTTTCATGACCCTGAATTGCCAGTCTCGACGCAAATGTTTAAATCGCATCACACCTCTGTTCTCAACAAGCGAACTATAGATGCAAAAGGATAGGGCAATCTAGGTAGCCGAGGGACCCTGTGCAGAGAGCGTGAGACACATGAGGGTACACCTATTGGGAGCAGTTTGACTGTGAACTTGGAAATGAGGTCAGCCGTTCGGGGAGAAACGAGATAGAGTCGGGGTGCCTGAAATGAATGAATTAGAGGTAAACAGGCTAAATCCGGGGGTACAGAGTTTCATTGACAGAGTCCAGGCCCAACATCCCTGAACAACCTGATCTTGATCTCCGTGGATCTCCGATGTCCGTCGCCGTCTCCAAACCTAACACAAGCACATGCCAATCATGCTTAGATTCGCCTCGGATGCTGCACTTAAACAAACAAACAACCCAGTCTAATAAATCCCACCACTCCTATCCTTTCCGCAATGTATTCCCTTCTCAGACGCAGCAGCCACGCTCACATTCCAAGATACAAACCAGGTTACATCGCGTCTCCCACTAAACAAATAACAGCAACGATCGCCCACGCCACAGTTCTTGGCTGTTTGTGAAGAACCTTGTCCTGTGGGGTAATCAGGGGATCGATTGGCACGTCGATCCGGGGTTAGATGGCGATAGATTAATCTCCTCTTTTGCATCGGGCATCTCCTCACTCCGTATGCAGGGAACGGGGGTTTGTTCGTACAGTTTATGGCATGAGTGCCTAGGTAGGCGGTCCTCACATGCCAGTTTTGGTCATGCCATTTGGCCACTGGATGATGAATCCGCAAATTGATTGAGTATACGAGGCAATGGATGCACATTGACGTTGTCGTGAGACCTGCATCCTGGGGTGCTCTGCCGAGGACATGCACTCTCAGTAGGTGATTGAAGCTGCTGATCGAGGAGTCAATAGACCATGAAATCCCGCAGAACCAACTCAAAAATGTCTATATAAACCTCCATTTCCCTCACCATTTTCAATCCCCTTCCTCATTGCATTCCCCCATCTACAGCACACAAACCACAGTCAACCCAACAGCCCAAACCAACCAACATGTACATCCCAACCCACCTCCCCCTCCTCGTCCTCTCCCTCTTCACCCCCGTCATCACCTCCTCCCCCGTCCTCGCAACCCGCGACGCATCCACCGTCAAAACCGACCTGGCCAAAATAGCAACGGACCTGAACACCCTCACCACGGCCGTCAACGGATTCACTGGCGGGCTGACCGCCGCGCTGGCAATTCAGACAAAGGAACAGGCCGTGGAGAATGACATCGACAAGGCCACCACGGACACCAACGCCGCGGCGGCATTCACGAGCGCCGAGAGCAGCGCCATTACCACGGCGTTGCTTGGGTTGGAACCGAATATCGATTCTTCGTTGGGGGCATTGGTTTCCAAGGTCTGTTCTCTCTCTCCTCATATCTCTGTCTAAGTTGATCTGCGTATGGGAAAATCGAGGATGGGATCTCGGGCTAATAAGATATAGAAATCCCTCTTCGTCTCCGCCGGCGTCGGTAGTATCGTGCAACTTGATCTCCAGAACCTCAAGACCAAAACAGATACCTTGTCTACCGCGTTGCAGAAGAAGGTAACTGCTGCGGATAAGGCGACTATTGCGTCGAAGACCGTTGAGTTGGATGCGGCGTTTGAGAGCGCACTTGCGGCTTTCTCCTGAGTGTCTAAGCTCTTGCTTGAAGGAAGTTATGTAGCCTCGGGGAGGGGTATTGAAATGGGAGTCTTTTGAGACTAGGAATTGGGGACTCACATGTGGATTATGGTTGACTCTTCTGTTAAGGGATCATTTTCACTGGCTTTCTTGGTCAGAAATTTGCGCGCAATTTGAATACAGAGAGCTATCAATGATTCGTCTGACTCACAAAGATGATTGCTATAGGATGGAGGGGTCTTCGTATTGCCTATAGAAAAGAATCCTAGAGAGGTGAATGATTAGCGAGGGTCTTTGCAGATGACACCACAGACATCGATTTTTCTGGTGTTGGGAGTTGGAGATCCATCTCCTCTACGTGAATCAGAAAACATGGATTGACAAGTATTTAGATGGAATTTCCTTGATAAGTCTAAAAGAAGCCTCTATCCACCACCAGCGCGGATTAGAGTGAAGAAACGAACGGATAAATTAACACCCCCCCCCTACTTCGCAGCGCACCCCCTCCCCCATCACCTCATCACGCAACAGAACATTCCTAGAGTAAATGTCTATGCTCGTGAGCCTTCCACCTTCTCTGCTCCGCCTGCGAGCTCTGGCCACCCAATATCTTGGTTGCCGCGTGCTCGGCCACCGTCACAATGTACGCGGAGGGATTCGTCGTGATCATACCAGGGAAGATACTCGCGTCCACAACGTAGAGGTTGTCGGTACCGTAGACCTTAGTGTTCGTGTCGACCACGGAAGTGCCATCGTTGCGGCCGTCGTCGGTGCCCATTTTGCAAGTTCCTATTAAACTCCAATTAGTGGGACTGGAATTGAGATAGAAGAAGAGGAAGCATACCCATCCAGTGGTTTGCGCGACGAGTTCCAGCGTTAATCGGCATCTGTGATAGTCATGAGTTAGAAATGGTCAAGAGCAAAATGCAAATAGAGGGGATATAGGCTTACGTTGTTGACAAACTCCTCAACAGTAGTGTTCGGAGCCGGATACGTCCAGTTCAAACCCGTTCCCTTCAACGCATTCTGCAGGTTCTTGATACCTTGGATGACTGCGTCGACGTCCTCTTGATCACGCAGATACGGCAGCGTCGAGACGACGGTGTCAAGGCCCGTTGTGAGCGTCATGCGACCGCGCGAGGTCAGGCCACGACCGAGGTATTGACTGATTGTTACGGCATCTAAAGACTCAGTTTCATTCCTCGGGTGTACAGGTCAAGGGGACTTACGGCCATCAGGAGTCTCGTGGCCGCCTTCAACTCGCGCTTGCCATTGGATTTGACGGACCTTGCCGTCGGAGCCGGTGATTTGGTCGAAGAATCTGGTTTTGTTAACACTTTCTTCGATCCAGACAATGGTAAATGGACAACTTACAAGGGCCCGATGTTAGGTGCCGCTTGAGCCAGAATTCCAGTTCGTGAGTCTGTAGACGTTAGTGGCTATTCGGGTAATCATTTGAATCAACCTACCCAAGTAGCTGGAGGCATCGCTCTCAATCGGGTCATCGTAGGCCCCGTAGAAGTCGTACCAAACAACCTTTGAGTGAGTCGCCACAACATCGGTCTGAACAGTCAGCATGTTTCTTCACCCTCAGCAGGTACTTAACATACATTGGTGTGATCGACCAGGTTCTCTCCCACCGGCAACTTGATCCAATCGGATTTGGCAATCATGGTAGGACCGTCGGTTGAATTCTTCACCTTCTCCAACTGATCCGTCGGTCCGATACCACCTGTCCATCGTTAGCTTATGCCGGCGAATTCCATAAGATAGACTTACTGCGCATCAGGATCCGGGGACTTCCAAACGCCCCGGCCGAGAGGATCACACGGCCAGAGTTCGCAGTCACTTTGACAGTGCCATTGTAGCCACCATCCATGAACGCCTCAACCTCCACGCCGGTAATTCGGGGCCCA
Source organism: Aspergillus ochraceus (assembly GCA_004849945.1). Taxonomy (NCBI): domain Eukaryota; kingdom Fungi; phylum Ascomycota; class Eurotiomycetes; order Eurotiales; family Aspergillaceae; genus Aspergillus; species Aspergillus ochraceus. The sequence goes on from SSOS01000003.1 coordinate 168,569, forward strand.
TCACGGACAACCCGCTTGACGGTGGTATTTGTCCAGAGGTCGAAGTTGTCTCTTCCGCTAGCAGACACCAAGTACGTTGCCATGGGCCCGCCGCGCTCGCCATTCGCGAACATGAACGGCGCGTGGCCATACGTCCGGTTCTTTTTCTCGGGAGCCTCGTTGAACGTGGTGGACTGCCAGCCGGCCTTTTCGAGCCCATTGGCGATCAAGTTGGGGCCTTGCTGATAGTACAGCTTCCCGTCCGTGGATGGAGTGTCGGATCCCGGGATGCGCGAAAAGAGCCGTTCCGCGGGCGCTTGCATGTCGGACGACTGCCATCCGTCGGGGAAGTTCTCGTCCCAGTCGGCGGAGTTCGGCTGCAGATAGAGGTGTCAGTATTCGGACCCCCAAAAATGGAAGAGGGGGACTTACCCGCCACCAAAGTCCGGCGTTCACGGCCGTTCCACCACCCAAAACACATCCCGCCATCTGGTCGATGTCGTTGCAGGCAATCCCGTCAGAGTCCACCCAGATCTGGTTGCAGAGACCCGGCACGTCGAACCGCGTCAGGTTCGTCCCGTCCAACCAAGCCGGCTTGGTCGTGCCACCCCAGCGGCCGGACGACGGGGGTCCCTTCTCGATGAGCAAGACGCTGTGACCCGCCTCGCTGAGGCGATCCGCCAGGGGAATACCAGCCGCGCCGGCCCCGACAACAATGTAATCGTAGGTGGCATTGCTAGGGACGGGGACGGGTTCCGGCTCGTTGCCGCCGCCGCCGCCGTCGTCGTCGCCGGAGCACTCGCCAGGCACCGTTTGGTTCGCCTTCTTGACCCAGTCCGAGTACGAGTCACTGGCAGCGTTCTCGTCCAGCGTAGCCACCCAGATGCCCTGGCCGGTGTGCTGCTTGAGGGAGATCTCCTCCGGGCAGGCCGGGCTTTCGGGGCTGTCGGATGCCTGGGCCCAGCCCATCACGAATTTGCCGGAGCTGGAGGACACATTTCCCGTCTGCCCGTTGTGATCCCAAGAAAGGCAGTTCTCGCAGCGGAAGAGCACGGTGTAGTGGGTAGCGTTGATGCGCGAGGTGACCTGGGTGACGTTGGCGTCGCCCGCGTAGACGTCCGGCGTTGCGTAGCCCGTGCTGAAACGGAGGGAGGTCAAGACGCTATCTTCGTAGGGGTAGGCCATCAAGAGGAGGTTGTTGTTCATGGACCCGCCAATGGAGACACCGCACCAGCCAGTGGCTTCTTCGTCTCCGGAGGCACATGACTGGGTGTTGGGTTAGAACCGCTGCATAAACAATGGGAAAGAAGCATACCAGGTAGCCCAAAAACTCGTTCGCATCCTCCTCCAGAGCCGTGCTGGGTAGAGCAAGACCAAAGGTCAGACCGCCTGCGGTCGTACTCTTCGGGACAGTCCACGTATCAAACGTGAAGCCTGTCTCGGAATCGGTATAGACCTCTGCATCGGTCGACTGGGCGAGACATGTCTGCAGCACTAGAAGGGGAATTAGCTTGCCTGGTGAAGACATCTCATGTTGAAGGTCAAACGCACGAGAGTTGGCCGCTAAAAAGGCGGCGAGCACTCGATTCACCAGCTTCATTGCGAAGAGGACCAGGGAACCAGGCGTGATCGGACGACAGGATTGCAAGTCTGCCACGGCGGCATCGAGTCCTAGATATATGAAAGAGGCCAGGCAGATGACCAGGACGAAGGCGACGCAGCAGACAGCTCGAGCGCCGGTCCGTGGATCCATTGCAAAAGCATAGCGTCTGGGGGCGGCATTAGCGGTTCTGGGTAAATTGAGGGTTTGGTCGAGCCCTCTCCTTCTTCAAAGCGTACCCTGCCGGTGACACAACTAGCATGGACCAATGACAGGCCATAAATTTGCAAGACGATACCGTGAAGAGTTTGATAGTTGGAACTGTCTATCTATCGCGGGCGCGCGAATTACCCGGTAGGGCCAAGACGTCGCATTAGTGCGTCGCGGATAGACAGTCAAATCTCCCGTCAGGCACGGTGATCGTCAACCGTGCCTCCCGAGACACGGAGGATCATGAGGCATGAGACATGCTAAGTATCGACGATAGCCTCAGGTCGGGGTTTATCCCCGTTCCCTACATTAGAGATGTCAGACCGCTGATTGATGGAGATGAACAAGGTGTCTTGGCATACTGACTGGTCCCAATGGCCACGCAGTGCCAATGCACGCCGACTCATCCTCCCAGGATCCTGCGGTTTCACGTCTTCCCGGCCCTGAACAGCCGGACGCCTTCTCCGGTAATTGCAATGGCGCCTAAATCTACGTCAAGCGGCAGGACAGGGGAGGGAAGAGGGAAAGCTTCAGGGGTCCCTCAGGGATCAATGCCGCCAGAGTCGAATACGGTTAACCAAAGAAAAGATTCAAAAAAGCGGATATATCATCAGCCATATTCCATTGGAAGTATCAACAAAAAAATCGTAATCTATAGACAAGAAACGGGTAGATCGGAGAAATAGTGTACAGGGACTCGGGCGAGTCCTGCGCGTGTCCGGAGGAAAGCCCTTTACCCATGCGGTGCCAGCGACATGCATCGGGTGCGACGAATCCGGTTTGCGTGATTCCAAGAAACGCAGGGCCACAGGGTTCGGACGACGAGCACTGCTTCTTTTCCAAAGGCAGGCGGAAATTAGGGGAGAAGGCAGGGATCCTATCCTGTCGTTCTCTGGCTTTTTTTTGGCTTTTCGTTTTTTCCCGTTATTTTTGGCGAAAATATCACACCCTCAACCCTTATGCTTAGGGGGTTTGGGGTGATATCGGTAGCGGTGCCAATTATCCACTACCCACCATTGCGCCACATGGGCTGCATCGCGAAGCCAGTCCACGACGTCCTCACCGTACTCCTTATCCAGCTTTTCAGCCAGATCCACCAAGTTGAAATCCTTGTACGGTTTCTTCTCGTTGGGGTCCTTCTCCAAATCGGTAAAGCGCCACTCGAGATCGTCGATCAACGGGATCACCAGACGATATTTGGGACGGGCCGCCGATCGCAATGCCAGCCAGGAGCCACCGGTGTTCATGACGGTGAACTGCCAATCTTGCTTCTTCTTGTCCTTTGCGTCCTCGGGAATGAGCTCGCGGATCATGGACTGACCCTCGTACAGTGACCGAATGTCCTTGGCCGCGTGCGTGCCGTTGGGGCCCAGCGACGAGGACTCGACCAGCAGGTCTAGGATGGTAGGGACGATCTGCTGGGAAATGACGGGAGTTTTGATTTCGACTTGGGGGAGCTTTGGGTGCGAGAAGACGATGGGGACGTGGAAGCTGCCGATGTGCGGATTGTCATAGGGGGTGGATCCGCCGTCGTTGGGGAGGGACAACCCGCTGGAAAAAAAAAAGAAAATGTCCGGTTAGCACAAGTCATTTACACCCGTTTACGTTTTTTACTTACTGGTCACCCATCATGACGAGCAGCGTTTCGTCGGCGATTCCCTTTTCCTTCAAGATGTCCAGGACTTCCTGAAGCCACCCATCGACATAGTGAATAGTGTTCAGATACCGATTCAGATCGCCATTGGATCCGCTGGTCCACGACGACTCAATAATCTCCTGGAACAAGTCGTCATCGGGCAAGCCCCACGGGTGGTGGGTGGTACCGGTGAGGTGAGTCAGGAACAGACGCGTATGGTTACTCTCGGCTTCGTCGATAGCATCACGGATGTACTCGCGAAGGTTCGTGTCGGCGTAGCCGTAGTAGTTGACCTCCTTGCCTTCCGGGGGATAGTGCTTGGCCTTCGGATCCTCGATGCGCTCCTTGGTTAGGATGTCGTGGTACCCTAGCTCGGGGGTCAACTTGTCCTGGTTGTCGTAGCTGTCGGTGACCGACTGCATCCACTTCGAATGCCAAGGCCAGGTGCGGAAGTCGTCGGTCTTGTTCGTAATGTCGTCTTGGTGGGACAACGCGTTGAAGATATGCGGCAGGCAAGGTTGGTAGATGTGGTATTGGTACTCGCGGTTGAAGTCGGCGACCAACGGCGTGATACCGCAGACGGTACCCGTCACGCTCTTGAGCGTGTAGGTACCGGTGGTGAAGGCGTTGCTCGCCGCGATACCACCGTACGTCTTCTTACCGGCGTGCAGTGTATCGTTGTGGTGGAACCCGTCGGCGAACCCAGTCAAGAATTCGGCCGTCCGGGTGAGGTTGGCGATGCGCTGCTGCACCTCCTGGGGCAATTTCTTGTCCTTGTAGGACTCGGCGATGCGGTTCCACATGAAGCTGTCTTTGCGGATGGGAAACAGGTCACCGCGAGTGCTCTCGAGCTTCAACAGAAAGACGTGCTTGATCTTGGCGCCCTTCTCGCCTTTCAGGGCGTTCCGGATGGGCTCCAAGACCGGGTTATCCAGGTTGGAGATGTGCAGCGGGTCGTCTTTGGGGCTGTAGTGGAATTCCGGGCGTTCCGTGTGATCCCAATCCTCAAAACCGGGGTAGGCCTTCTCGGGCATCCAGTTCCAGACGGGAGTTTCCGCCAACGAGCTGCGGCCCTCCAGCCAGCGATAGTCGCCGGGCATGCCGAACGTGTCGACAGGCGAGGGGCGATGGCTGCCATCCGTGAAGGGCGTGAAGGGCAGAGCGCCGGAAAGGAACCAGAAGGCAGGGTCCCAGGGACGTAGGGCGCGCAAAAACATCAGGAGGGTGAAGGGCACGAGGACACCTGCCCGTTTGAGAAGCGAGTCTTTCTTATGCGAGGCGCCCACGTTGGTGGATTCGTTCATCGGCAGCGAGTCTTCTTCGTCGTCGCTCTTGTCGTCACGATAGTCGTCGACGGCGATCTGCTCGTAGACCTGCGGATCGGGGAGAGGCATCGGTGGTTGCCGGCCCCGGACACGGTAAATTAGGTTCCGGATCAATCCTCCCAGCCGACGCAACGGCCATGCAAGAACCTTGAGCACCCCGCCGGCCCCACGATGCACCTGGTTTGCCGTGAACCATGCGACCGTCAAGAGAATGCCCTCCACGATCAGGAAACCCGTCAGGCCGGTGAGGAGCGTGCGAATGGCGGCAGCATCGCGGTGGAATGTCTTGGCTTGGCGCCAGTGAATCTCGGCGCCGGTGACGACGTAGAAGGAGGTGTTGGCGGCGGCCATTCCTGACATCATTAGACTTTCAATGAGTTAGCATCTTCGGTTTCTCCGCCAAGCAATTCCACCGGGAAGGGGGCCATCCTACCTGAAGGGGATAACCAGCAAGGCTGAGGCCATGGCGACCGGTCGCCACGGAAGCCGCTGGGTGAGGATGCGGATGAGGATGAGGACGCAGACATCTTGGAAGAAGAAGGTGATTCCCCAGAGCAAGAATTTGGGCGGAGGCAGCGAATAGATATGAGCGTAGAGATGGAGGATCTTCGCACCCAGCAGCGCGAACAGGGCGACGGTGAAGAAATAGCGACGGGAAAACTCCCAGCAGGCATCGAAGAAATGACCCGGCGAGGCGCGCAGACGCTGGGCCAGAGGAATGATACGCCGCACGACGGCGTGGAGACAGTTGGCGAGCTTCATGACGGCACGACCGGACGATTAATCAGTCAGATCAGCGACATGGCAGGATGGAAAGGAAAGAGGCGAGGATGCTATGATTGAGATGGTTCGTATGAGATGGATGGATAAATGGAATTTTTTTTTTTTTTTGGCTTTTCCTTTCTGACGATTAGACGGGAGATGACGAAAGGGGGGGGGGGAAGGTTACTCCGTAGTGACGATGACGGGTCCAAGGACGAGGGGAGGAGGAGGAGGAAAGAAAGGAAGGTTGTAGATGGCAGAAGTAAAATAAAAATGAACGAGTCACGAAGGATGGAAGGTAGAGTTAGTAGACCGAGAGCGGCAGACGGACCGACATCACCATCGCCAACCTCATAGCATCATCCAACGCCGGTCGAGCAGCCAGTGCGACTCATATAAAAGACACGCGAACAAGGGAAAAAAAAAAAAAAAAAAGAAAGAAAGAAAAGAAAACGGAATAAGCTTGAGCCCAGAAGGTCTGTTAGTCAAGTCGAGCCACTGAGAGCCGCAGACCGTGAAACGCCGCCCCACGAGACCCTGTAATGGCCGGTACTGGACCCTGGCCACCCACCCGGTTTGGAGGGTTCTTCTCCGTATTGTGAGTGTACGACCAGCGTCACGATACGGCTAAGCCCCCTTAGCCCCACTATCCCCCCCGTTATTGGCCCTTTGTCCCTTTGTCTACCCAAATTAGAACGCAAACGCTGCAGGGCTCCCCCCCCCTTTGAACCAATCCGAATTGTCGGCTATCCAGACCCTGTTCCATTCGGGGCCCGCAGCACCCGAGTTTTCTAACTGTCTACTGAAACAGGGGTCTGGCGTCCACGGGTGTCCTCTAAATTCAGTAAGTGAGGGAGTGACCCCAGGGCCTCGATGCAGGCAGAGTCTACTCCGGTGTAGGTACTCCGTAGGTAATGGAGCAAAGGTGCGAGGTTCCTGCAGCACGAGAGAGATGACAATCAAATCTTGACAGGCTGTCGGGCAAGTGATCACTTTCCCTTCGCGGCCTGGACTGGCCGCTGGTTGTTGGGTGGCTGCATCCGCCGCTTCCAGGCTTCCCCCTCTTTTCGCTGCCGGCGGGTTTCATTCTGAGTCTTCTTTATTTCCTTTTCTTCCCATAGGTACTCCGTACTCCGTGCACATGAATGTTTATTAAATTTATTAATAGCTGCTCCAAGATTTCCCCGATTATCTTCCAGAAGGTTGGCCCTCCTCTCAACACGGCGAACAGAACCAACCCACATTGTCTCAGCACCAAGGCTTAGCTAGATAAACTACACGATGGTTATTGTCAACTACGGTTTCTCTCCACCCACCTCTCCTTTTCGTTCTTTTTTTCTTTTTTTTTTTTTTTTCCATTCCTTCATTTTCCCATTTTCTTTTTACTTTCTTCCCAGAGTTACCCTCTCATGGTTACATCACCCGCCCGTCATGTTTTCCTGGGATTGCGTTAGCGCTTCCATGTGGAGAAGGACAGGTTACTCCGGATGGAACACTGCGACGGTGACCGGTCTTGACTGTTGGGAACGGCAGACGCAAAGCGAGAGGGACTGAGAAGGCAGAGACGCCGGTGGGTAGTGGAGAGAGATCAGCCCAACTAGGCTGGAGGCGGAGTGAACCGACTCCGATCGGACAGAGCGAGAGAGAGAGAGAGAGAGAAGCCGAAATGCCTGATGCCTGATCGCTCGGATAGACATCCAGAGATGCACGCGGTAAGCTTCCTGACTTTCCTTCCAGCGTCAGCCACCGCCAAGCCCGGCTCTATTTCGAGCTTAACTCTTAACTCTCCTCCGCCGCCGGCGCTACCTGATTCTCCTCCTCCAAAAGGATGAAAAGGGGTAAAAATCAGGCAGCAGTCCGGGCGGGCTGGCATTTCGCCGGGAATGTCTCATCTACACAGTAGGAGAACATCTGCATCTTCCAGTCTTCATTCTTCGTGGGTCACGTGGGGACCCGGAAGAGGCAACGAGAGGCGTGCTCGCCATCCCGGTTTGGATCCCTTCCTTCGACGTGGTGATCGTCCTACGCCCTGACGTCGCCTCTCCTCAGGGTTTTTTTTTTTTTTTTTTCCTTTCCCCTCTCGGATTCATGCCTCACCCGTCAACCTCCACGTTGTCATTTCTCACAGCCTCTCCGAACCAGGCTCCGGTCATCCTAGTCGGTAGCTAACCAAAGACCAGGATGTGGCTATACGGGGGCCTCTTTGGAAGTTGGAACTTTTCTTTTAGAACATTCCCATCCGCGCTAAGACTCTCTAGTTTCGCCGACGGGTAGATTAATCACGCCATAATGGCCACCAACTCCGTATTCAGAGTTTTTCTTTGTTTTACTTTCTTTCGTGTTACCATTTGAGACTCTATGGACACTGGACGGTATACAATTGACACCTAAAGGGCGTAGAGATCCTCCACCGGCGAAATGGTTTACCAGCTTACCGGAGGTCTCCAATTTCCGGTGGCAAGAAAAAGCGATCTGATCTTTGCGGGGTAAAAATTAATTCGGACCACGTGAGGAGATCATGGCAAAGCTTGGCGTTGCCTGCGCGTGCGGCTGCACCGACTTGCCTCCTCCATGTCGTCTCTGAGTCTTGGCTGCTGGGGCTACGTATGCTCAAGGTTTCGCGACTTCGCGCAAGATGAAGCAGGCTAGACTATCCGAGTCGCTGCGTTGCCATCACGGTATCACCGGTCCCGAGGATGATTATATAGGTATGGCTTGGGGGCTGGCATGGCAGGTCCATGCTCATTTAAAGATCCAGGATCGATGCATCTTACAACCAACTCCAACCCTAGGACTAGACTACTTTAGACATGTCAGTTTCACCGTTTCCAATTGATTGAGCCCCTTTATCCAGGCTGCCGCTTATCTTCAAATCTTTTCCTGCGGTGCGACCTCGCCATTCCATATTCTAAAACATCTTCGACCGACACGGCTGTCAGACTGCTTTTTCTGTCCAACGCATGAAGATAACGAGCCCCTGCCTAGACCGCGAGATACGGGGGCTGTCATTCCAACCACGAACCTGTCATTATGGCCCCAATTGAAGCCCCTGCTACCTAGTCACCCTGAGTATAGCAGTAGCCTTTGGTGTCAACATGTCCAAACAGGGATAATGAGTCGCTGCTTTATCATCTGCTAGGGCGTATTGAGTATACTTACTGCTTACCGTCGAAATTTGCAACGTACCTACAGGCGTACTGCATAGCCCCTTGATTCAAATACATTGTGCTACCCACCGGACGGCAGCGCGGCCTTGACGGAGGAAATTTCTTTGACGCGCTTCCCTGCACTGCGACGTCGCGTCAAAGGCAGCGTACCTAATCCTCTTCCGACCGCGTAAGGGGATCATTCAGGTGGTATCTGTACAACCTGTACCTCCCAGCCTTGATGATGGCTGGGATCCCCGCACTTCATCCACGTCGCCGGTTGCACGGGAAGAAGAGTGTCGCTTTGTTGAATACTGGCCAAAGGTTCTGCAGCAAGCTTGACATCACGTGTCGTGACTCCACGGATTGGATGATTGCAGGCCTTAGGCAGCAAGTGCTTCGTGCTTACCCAAACAGGCAGTTCTCCAGAAACGGGGGCGGTGAGAATTGGCAGGTCTCGTTTGTCGAGTCTTTCTACAGTACTTCCAACGTCGACAAGACTTGTCAATAATTCAATTTCATCAAGAACTCTTCACATGTCATCAAGGAACCTTAGCGAACATTTAACTTTTAGATACATGAATCACAACTCTAATCTTCACCGATCCTACTCGCGCCTGTCGATATATATTTGTTCATGCTCCTGTCGCTCCGTGCATTTGACCTGCAGCTACTCTTTTCATCCCAAACAGCATGCTACATCAGATCTAGCGAGCTGAGGGGTCTACTTCCCTCGCGGTATCCCCTCAAGAAAGTGAAGTGACCGAGTTCAGTAATGCTTGCCGACCAAGAATTTACTCAACCGTCTCCTCCCTCTGCCACATGATGATGGGCAACATAACCATCGAACACGCTGCAGAAATGACTGACCAGCTTCGTTAGCACCCTCTACTCGAAGAAAAACGTCTAACTTACGGGGCACAAATTGAAAAGCGTAAAGGTAGCTCGAGCGAACAACCCGCTGCACGGAGTCCGACAACGTCTCGGCGAACCTTGCGTCGTCGAGGATCTGACCGATGAACTAAAACCAACAATTAGATGTCAGAGGCCTACAACACAAGCTCCATGATAATACCTGTTTCTCTGGCAAACCTTCCAGGTTCTGCGAGAGACGACGGCCGAATATTCGTTGAACGACCGCCACCCCTGACGCAGGACCGATGATCAACCCCAGCTGCTGGAACAGATAATAGGTCGTGATGCAGGTCTCCAGACACCCTTTCGGCGCGCCGAACGACATTCCAATGAATTGGGTGGAGAACAATACACCTGCAACAAAGCCGTTGGGGAATAAGAAGAATATCTCGGGGATCGAGCAGCCATCGCGCCAGCGTGCAAAGATGAGGAGATACACCACGACGGCGATGATGCCGGCAGTGACTGTCATGCTCTTATAACGCTTCTTTCTGCATGGAATGTCAGCCATGTCTCGTGAGACCAGGATCACAGTACCTCTTGATGATGGCGCCGGCTACGACACCTCCGATGGATATCCCCACGGAGCTGATCACATACGTGGACGAAGCGATGACGTTGCTAGCGTGATCAACCCGAATGAAATAGGGGACGAGGTTGCTCACAAGCTGTGACCGGCAGTCAGTAGACAATCATTCCAAGGAAAGTGCAGACCCACCGCCATACGAGCAGCGTTCATCAACACCTGTCCCACGGAATAACCACCCAACGATCGTATCATAAGATTAAGCGGAATGAGCGGTCTTCGAGCCCAGAACGCTTCAATCAGGATGAAGATTGTCACAGCCACGACCAGAGACGACACCAGCAATGTTATTAAGTGACTATGGTCCTCTGTCGTGACACTTGCATCTTGAAGTATGAAGAGCAAAATGACAGTGGCTAGAGCAAGAAAGAAAAGGCCCCCAAAGTCGACCCCAGACAGCTTGGTCGGAGGAGCATTCTCATGGTCTTCTTCGACTTCGCGATTATTCAACGAGGGCGGAAGGCCATGGATTGACACTAGGCCGCAGATAACGACTAGAGGAAGCTGACCAAGGAAAGACCTGATTTTCTGAGCGATGAACACTTACGATGTGACCAGGGCGCACTCACCATCGCCATCCGATAGTCTGTATCAGAAGCCCTCCCAACGGAGCACCGAGACTTCTGCCAAGAACACTGACAACGTTTGCATAGCTTCGGAAAAGAGCTACGTCGCCGGCGGGAATCAAGGCTGCTAGGGATGAGTTTGGTTATACCTTGACAGAGAATGCCTGACGTACCTGTGATAATGATGGAAACCAGCGAGATCATTCCTCCACCACTGATCCCTGCTAAGACTCTGGCGAGAACCAGCTGTTCCAACGAGCCACTAAGACCGCTAAACGAGGGTAAGTAAACGCTCGAGATACTGAAACATGAGTAGACAAACCATGCCAGACATCCCACGGCAAAAAGGGCATAAGCACCGAGAAGCACATTTTTCCGACCGTACATGCTACTCAGGGTGCCATACTATCCACAGGGACTTAGTGCTGTGGGCAACAACGCACCATCAGGGGCCATACCATAGGAAGTGAGACGCAGAAACCGAAATTATACGCAACAACCAACCATGAACCCTCGGACAGGCGTTGAAACTGGGAGGATATGGTGCTCCATGTTGAAAGAACCAGAGAATCATCCGCTGCGGCAACAAAGATACCTGATGCAACGTCAGGGCTGCTTTAAATCCGTCTCAAGATGTTTACCGATAAATGAGCCGTAAACGACAAGTTGGTCAGCGTATTCACTTTGTTCGATATGCCGCTCCTGGACAATCGATCTTTCTCCGGTCGGGTCCTGGAGGAGAGGAGATTCTTCGTCCGCAGGCATATCGCACTATAACCCACAAACTCGAGGCTTCAGTAGATGAAAACCATGGCAATCGGTGACCTTGCCGCCGAGGAATCCATCAATTCTCTTTATAGGTCCAATAGTAGCCCACTCATCCAGGGCTAGAGAGTGAGTCAAGCCACCGCCCTGCCGAGCATTCCTTACTTTGCAATGTTATCACGTCAGCTGGGGTTCTGATGATACGCCAATTGACTAGCCTCAGGATTCGCACTAAGATAGTGTGTCCGCCAGCGTATCATGGTGATTTCTTTAATCAGTGGAAATGCCAATTTCCTCGTGCCCTTTTGGGTGAAAGAGTGGCTTAATCCGAGGGGATCTGCGTGGACGTGCATCAAGAAATTCCCTCGTCAGTGCGGCTGAGCCAGCTCTCTATTCAGCTTCGATACGACCTTTAGTCACTCACTGGTCGAGTATGCAATAGTCTGTGATTCCTTGCATCTGTTCCCCGCATGATGCAAGGTAACCGCACAATGCGACAGACCCAGCAACGAGGTGTCGACAGGAAAGTGGTTTGTCCGCAGATCGATAATATCATGCAAAAATGCCTCGTGGAATGAATGAAGATACCATTTGGGATTATATAAAACTACATGTGAAATGATCTAAGAGTGACAATAATCAAGATAATGCAATCGGTCGGAATCACTCTGCTTTTGGAACGCCCACAATGTCCAGCAGATCAATCACCGAATCGATGGTAAAATCCGGGTTTAAGCGGCCACACTCTTCGCTGTCACCCTGCCCATACCGACACCAGGAAACATTTGCTCCGATATTGCGCGCGAATTGAATATCAGTCCGGGTGTCGCCGACCATGAGAACCTCGCCCGCTCTCTCCCCATAGAGTTCCTTCAACCTCGGCAACATCACGTCCGTGAAGCTGGAAGGATCGGGCTTCCGCGTAACCCCGGGAATGCCATCGCCCAAGATGAAGGGCTCGGGAAAGTATCCCAACAAGCCAGTCTTGGTCAAAGCCGACTTTAAAGCTTCCACGCCCTTGTTGCTGATGATAACGATGGGAATGTCGCGAGCGCGCAAAGAGCGAAGCACCAGCTCGGCACCGGGGAATGGTTTGGCGCGCTGTTGGCCGTGGGCAGCGTACAGTTCGCGATATGTCTTGACCCAATGATCCTCGTCAAAGATATTTGGGTCGGGATGAAGACTTCGGAACGTGTTTCCGGGAGGAGCGCCCGTGGAAACAAGTCGACGCACTTGATCAAGAGGCGCGGTGAACCCGGGGAGGAGAGTACTGAATGTCAGGAGAACGGAGTGCTCGATAGCATCGTAGGTATCGAAGATCGTGCCGTCGAAATCGAAAATAACGAGTTTGTACATGGTCAATGTGAATTTCAACTGATGGAATAGAGGATTGTGGGGGGAGAGATGCGACAACTCACCAGTGACTCACTCGCCGGCCGTGTGGAAACGTGGCTGATCCTTAGACCTTAGCCGACCAATTCTGGCGCTAATCGCAGATCCTCCTCGATCACCGGATAGATTGATATTGCTTGTATCGACAGGATGAAGCTGTCAACTAACTTGGCAACGTATCTGTCTCTACCAGACGATCATCAGGTGGGTTCCAAATTGACCGGCACATGCCATTCATGGCTTGTGTGCCCTGAATCACACTTCGTGTAACATCTGACGAACATTTTCTCCATGACAAGAAGCTCATGGTTCGGCAATGCTATACTTAGCATCAATCAGGCCGTCAATGCCGCAGCGGTTAGCGCATGTGTGGCCGATTTGACCTGTCGTTGGGCCTTGTCGTCAGGCTCGCCGTTCTAAATATGGAGAGGCAATTGGCTCGTAAAGACACAAGAAACCCTTCCAATCAGTTCGGTTGCCATCAGACATGCCAGATGAGCATCCCTCAAGGTAGCATTATGATCGTCATCCCGACACTGTCTGTGGTTCTATACAGCAGACCATACTCTTGCCACTACGGGGTATAAAACAGCCCAGCAAGACTTGCCTATCTATCCCTTACTTCATTCAATCACAACCTCCCCTTTGCGTTGACTTCTGATAGTTTCATTCAACGTTCGCCTCACTTTACAAAATGCACTTTGCCCTGCACTTGCTGTCGGCACTAGCCCTGGCGAGCAGCATCATAACCGCTCTCGCCGCAACCACCGACCGACCCGCCGTCAAAGACTCCACGATCCTCCGCTCCACTGCAGGCTGCCCAGCCTGCCCCGATCAAAACTGTTTGAAATGCACCCTCGGCTTCCACGAGACCCTCGAGGCCAAGGCAGATGCACATAACTTCACCCGCACCCTCGTGGGCTTCAAAATCCCGGCCCTGCCCTCCTCCATCACAAAATGCACCGTGCAATTCCCGGCATTCACGCGCCCTTCCCGGGACCCGGTCAACATCACCGTCGCCGCGGCCAGCTCATCCGACTGGGACGAAGGCACCGTGACCGGCGAGACGGCACCGGCGTGCGGGCCTGTCTTCGCCACCTTCAATGTGCCAGAGTATGGCAACCCGCCAGCACTGGATGTCACGCCTGCGTGCCTACGGGCGGACGACCAAGGCAGGTTCTCAGTCTACATTGGCACCGATGATGGACGGTTTGAGATATGGTCTAAGGATTCGGGAAATGCGGCCATCTTGCATGTCAGCCATTGAGTAACGTTCTTGGATAGGTTATGTTGGTTTGAGAAAGGATGGAGGAGGATCAGGAAAATTGCTATCGAGTAGAATTTGGTACTTTAGGCTTAGTGTAGTGTGTTGCAAGGCTACGAATAGTCAAATTGAGATAGGAAGAACAGGTAATCTTAATTTTATGCAGTGATCTTTCCACTTCGCATATGGTCGTACAGGCAACTACTGTGTGATTCACTAGGATATAACGACGCTCCGTCCTTATTGAGAGAGACGAAGATCAGTCTGTCTGACAAGAACGCCACACAGACACGTTCCCCGGAAGTCTGATGAGCTCATGATGAACTAGATGTCTCATTCTAGTCCACATTATCCAGCCTGAAATGCGGCCCATTGAAGCGATAGTATCTGAAATGATCTCCCATAACAGAAAAGGGCTGTCTAGAAGAATAAATGACAAAATGGTCTCCTCTTAAAATGAACCATGTCAAACATATCACTCCAACCCATCCCACCTCCCAAACCTGTCCCCGAACTTGCCCCACGATCCAAATCAACCGACCCCTTCGAACTGACAACATGAGGCAAGACATCGCCACAATAAACGCACACAACGCGTCATGAGCAAACAGAAACGTTACATTGTGCCGGGGGTCCGTTCACGATAAAGCATATCACCCCACAGATATTATCGCGCAGGAACGCTGCACTGTAACGCAAACCTCCGCAACGCATTTTAGCCCGGTCAAACACTCCTGGGCCGAGCGAGCATTCGGCATGGATGGTCGAATACTGATCGAGGAGATTGACACTGGATATGCAGCTCGCTGGTTAGCATGTCTGAAAAGGTGTGGGATGCTCTGATCCGAAATTGCTACTAATTTGGTTAACATCATACGCTTTCAGCTCAGGTAATGTCATTTCAGTGAATGTCCAGCGACAGGGATGAGGAAGGCAAAGAGGTGGTCCGCTAGACAGGGCCTAGACATGTATAATCTTGCTAAATATAGATGCTGATATGTGGTGCTCCGTGGTCTATGGACTAAACAGTTGCAGCAGCAAGCCGAGACATTGAGGCCTACGCCGTTGATTCTACGAATACTTCTGGCAGACAGAATGATGCTCAACATGCTGCTCAACCATGTTAGCATACCGTATACGGCATGCAGATCCGGTCCAATTGACGCAGTCGTTCCTATCCTCCCTGGCACGGCCCGGTTGTACGACGGGCTTCAATTCCTCTGCCAACCAGGTCGAGCATGTCTCGGCTCCATGCAGATGCAGGCAAATTGCGCCAGACACCATTTAGGATGTTCCACAACAGGGATCGAGTAAGGCAACTTAATTAGCCTCTGGAGTTGCGTGGTAGCAAAGATGGTTCGCTACGGCCAAGTCAATGGGTCTTTGGCGCCAAGGAGAGGAGACCGTTCTACACGTAATTGTCGAGTCAGTCATGCCTGGAAGGAAGTAACCAGGGGCGTTCGCATCGTTCTCCTCGGAAGGGAAAGACGTGTTCCGCACGACATGCCTTGGAAGTATGATTCATTTGTGCACTGGGAGCGCCTCTGTTGCATGAGCAAAGAGAGACAGACTAGACAGACTAAAAAACAGGCAAGAGCCGGCACTTTCATGAATGAATAATGAGAATGGCTCATCAGAGCTGTTCACATAACCGCTTTCATCGAAAAGAGGCCGGACTACCCACTTCCCAAAGTCGCTTCAACCATAGGAATCATTCCTTTGTTGATCGCATCGGAAGATCTCCAATCAGACCAGGTATGATCAAGAAGCCCTGCGGAGCAGTTAGTAAATTGAGTTTAGTTTTTATCGAAAAGAACTCACCCCAAGATTCATCAAAATCTTGCACTCCCTCACGAATGTAATAGCTTCCACCTAGCTCCCAGACCATCCATCCCGATTGGACTTCGGGCAAATATTCCTTCAGGCAGGAAGCATAAACAGTGGTATAAGAATCGTCATCCTGAGAGAATCCGAATTCGGTCAATAGCACCGGTAGAACATTCACAATACTCGAGTTCTGCGTGTCTAACGCATTGTAGCCACTGCCGTAGAGGCTTGACTTCAAGCTGTCACAACTCCCAGTGTCACTGGCGTAGTTGTGAAGCTCAAGCACGATCTTATCGGCGAAGGCAAAGTCATCCTTACTGAATTTGGTACCATCGCCGAGGTCATCCCCAGTAGGGATAGGAGCCAAGGTTGTATCGAAGTTCAAACCGGAGAAAAATATCAGGAGATCAGGGTTTGCCTCGTAGATTTGTTTGGCATTCTCAACCATGTTCTTATACCAGACAGTCCATGTATACTCTTCGCTTGCAGATTCGTCATCGGGCTGACGGAACTCGTTGCGCATTCCGACGCTTTTAACGGCGGGAAGGTCTTTGACCTGTAGATTGTTAGGTGAGATATGGTATGTGCGACACGGGCATGCGGCGACATACGTGATCAGCCATGTACTTCCATCCCCTATGCCAGCTGGTCACGTTGAAGAACTCGTCGCCAAACCAAGAGTTTCCATCATCCGTGGAACAACACCACTTTGCCTTGGAGACGTGGTTGTCAAGGTGGACGTAGACGCCCTGGTTGTAGCACTCTTTGGCGACGGCATCAAAGACCTGTATCTCACGGTCAGTATTTGGAACGTTCTATACACGACGAAGCTATCTCACATCTAGCCTAGTAGTGTCCTCTCCAAACTGATCATTGTGGCTGACAATATCCTGATACACAGAGGTCCCGTTCTCTTCACCAAGCGCATTGATGAGGGAAGTTTTGATCGGCACATCACCGCCCTTATCATAGATGTCATCGATCATTTCGATCGCAAATGTCAGTCGAATCGAGTTCATCCCCAGCTCCTTCACCTTGCCAACAATATACGCGATGGACTGGTACTGAAGACCCTCGGGCAGCATCGCATCTGCTGCGCCGGGCCAATTTACTCCAGCAAAGGTGACGTTGGCTCCATCTGAATCAACGATCCAGCGACCGGATGTTGAAAGGGGCGAGTCCGAAATAGAAGCAGCAAGAGGAGTGAGACTCAGGCCGACCAGAACGGCCAAGGAATTGAGAAAATACATGATGAACTGCAATGCTGCTCTTCCTGCAAGAACCCACCGACATAACCAGCCAGGATAACATCCACTCTAAATACATTCTGGAAGACAGAGATTGCATGAGGAAATTCTCCGGACGCAAGAACAGGCCACGCATGAACACCAGGCAGAAGATGCGGGGATGCTTCGGGATTTTACTGTGCAGGGTTTAGTCGCTGTAGGTTTATGCACGAGCTGCTTGGATGAGGTCATACTTGCTGATCCTTGCCAACGTTCAAGCTGTTATTCTCAAGTTTTAGTCGTTTAGCCTGTCTAGTGCAGAATGCATAACATGATGCTGCTCCGCGGCTAGCGCCGTCGATCCCGGCTGTCTCCGGCCAGAAAGTCTCCGCAGAGGTTAGAGAGAAGAGAATGGAGAATTTGCAAAAGTCAGCTGCATTTCATAGAGAGACTATACTGAGGCTTTCTGAACCAGGACATCGTAGAATAGCTGTCTGTCCTGCATTCCCTGCTGGTTCGGAAACAGCGAATTGAAGAATTTTAGACGAGGAACTGGAAAATTCCCCATCGCAACGCTGCAAGCAGAGATCTCTATGGAAGATATCGAACAGACATTTTATCGGTACTTCACGGTTGCTCAGTGGATCGTTTGGCTTGAATGATTGGGACATGCCGCGTATGAACATGAAGAGCACGCTCGCACAAAACCCCTAGCATCTACCGCAGCTTAAAGGCATATCTAGATACCCAACCGTTTCTGTCGAGATCTCAAGCTCTCTGTCACAACATGGCCCTCGAACGCAACGGATGCGCATATTGCAACTCAGCATTCAACCTGACCCCATGTCAAGGTGGGTGCATGGTGGTGCTGTACTGTAGCCAGGAGCACCAAGAAGCCGACGAAGAACAGCACAAACGCAACTGTGAAGACATCTGTGTATCGCGAGTTACTCATCTGGAAGAGCGTGATCGTGTTATGAGACAAGCCAACGTCACCGATGACTGGCAAACCTTTGTCAGAAGGACAAACCCTGGTCCACTCTTCTTGTTCAAATACACGATTAGTCAAATATTTTTCCGATGTAGTCTTTCACTTGTCCACACCACGCTGGCGCTGGAAAGTGAAATGGACCTCGTCAGGAACTGGTATGTTCCATCACAAAATAAACCTACCTGTGAAGCCATTCGGCTTGCGCCTTTCTTGATACGCCTCAACCGGGACGACGAGCTCGCTCGTGAGTATTTCGACGGACTTGACATTTCAAAGTTCCAGATCTCTACAACGAGCACGAGGTCCGGCGATTATTTGAAGCTGATAACCCGGTGCAACTTCGTCAAAATTCTGGTGAGAGTCAGAGTGGCCGTGGACCTGAGAATGCTCAGAATGACCACAAAAGCCCTTGAATCAAAAGTGCCTACCGAAATCTTGGACCAAATCCGTCAGGATGTCGCGGCCAGTCCCTTGGTCTGGAAAAGCCGCCGAATCATTGAAAGTAACGACCACGATACACTGATCCAGGCATTGGACGAGGACATCATACACCTGGGGCAAGAAATTCACAGGGAGAATGAAAATCTGTGGGGCGAGATGTTCAAGGACGGAGAACTCACAGTTCCATTCAAGCATCGTTTTCCTGGAGAAACAGAGGTTAATATTGATCTGAAACAGGATGAGGCACATTCAATTATTCGAGACAGCCAATTGGCTTGGAGGGGGTCTCCGGGTGCGGTTGATTATCTTCAGAGGATTCTTCGCATGGTGCTGCCGCCTTGTCGTGATCATGAGAATATGGTGGCGCCCAGTTAGCGAAGCAGCATACATGCCATGCTGGATTCTCAGTATTGTCTTCCTAGCAGTTTGTTCAAGGTAGGACCAGAGGTTTCATTTCATGTACGTACTGCCGGTTTGGAGCCAGGTTTGTTTTGTTTGGTCGAATCTGTATTTGGCACAATTATTGAGGATCCAACTTACGAAGCTTTACGTCTGATAGATTTGACTCTAATCAATCTAATGAACTTTCCATCGGGAAACCATATAGAGCAGTAAGAAGCAACTCTAGAAAATCCATATCCTCTTTCAACACCGAGAATGAAAAACCTACCACTACCGGGACACTCCACTGTAATAGACAACCAGCCAGATGTGTGTTACATAGCCTTGTTTGATAGATTGTCTTTGCAAATGGGATGCCTGATAGGTATGGCCCGGGAGCCTGGCTTGGTTATTGTTGTTCTTTATGAAGAGGTAAAGAGTTGAGTAAGGGGGTAATGGACTGTCCCAATATTACTGGTACAGCCAAATGATATATAAATACCGAGGAATCAACTAAAAGGGCGGGTCTCTTTTGTTGTTGCATTTCAATAGACCGACACCGTGGCATCGTACAGTATCTGGATCTAAGGAAACCTTCCTCAAAATACTAAATACCTGCCATCTTGATAACTGTTACTATGCCTCAGTCAAATCAATTCGAAAGCAGGTGCCCTCACTGCCTTGGCGCGGACAACAATCACCCCTGTCAACGTTGCAAACTTGTTTTTTATTGCAACGAAGAGCATCGAGGTTCTCATATTCTTGCCCATATGTCAGTATGCAGTGCCGTTTGCAGAGAACGCACCAAATACGAAGTGATCAAGTCCCAGATACCTTTTGCTCCGGAAAGCCCATCTGGAGACAGCATCGACCATGGTACAATCCTCGGAAACCACGTATTTGACGTGAACAGTTACATCGAGGCTCGAATAAACTATGCGAGAGTTCTGGAAAGACTCCATAGCAGGCAGGCTGCCGAAAAGCGGATCAAGTTGCTAAGGAAGGCCCTGATAATGCTTCCGGACAACAATCATGTGAACGCTTATCTGAAGCCCCTGCTGGGTCTCATGTTCCGACTGAAGTCCGATGAAGAAACTTACAATTTTATGAGGCAATACCTCGGCCTTCTTGTGGTCAAGTATAAACAGCCTCAAGACCGCGTCAGAGACTACAACAAGCTAAACGCATTGAGCGACATTGAGCTGGTCCGAGCGACTCCATGTTCGCAGATTCTGCGAGTGGCATTTGTGATCCTGAAACTGAGAATAATAGCACAATTGCAGGATATGCCACAGATTGTCGCTAAGAAAATCCGAATTGTGCCAAAGGAGTTGAAAGACAAAGCCCATTTCGGGTTCTTCAACGCTCTCGCCACCGCAGAAGATGACAGATACACCATGAGCGAAGCCAGTTGTTTGCGCCTTATCGAACGCCTAATCCAGCAGGTCCGTATGTTGGTCTTCACTGTTCATGAGTATAATCACCAGGTTTGGGACTATATCATGGCTAAGGACAACCCTGCTAACATGTTTGAGTCTCAGGAGAACTCGACCTCTCACACAACGGCCGCTATGATTCGTATACAATTGCGTGAACCTTTTGAGAAGACTCCCGGTGCCGAGCAGCTCGTCGACCGCTTCCTCGCCGAGTGTCAGAGGACGACCCCCGAAATCAAGGTGGAACCCGATATGTGGGAGGAAGTCCGGCTGGATGACATTCCCATGGCGGAGCACGGGTCAGACTGAGGAGAATATGGCCGGCAACGAGTAACTTTGGCTCGGACATCACCTCTGTCTAAATGACTGCTATTGGAAATTTAGGAAGGTGGCTGACCTGGGTTAGGTACATAGTGCAAGCTGGGTTCTATTGTCCATCTGTGGAATCCAAATTTCCTGTCTGAATTATTGTATTTATATTGTTGATTGATAAAAGTCTATTAGCTCGCTTATTCTATAGCTTTATGATATCTTTTTCTTTTGTTGCTTAATTGATAGTTACAATTAGCTTTGCGTAGCAACATATGCATCGTTCGTAACCGGAATCTCTCTGCAGATGGATAAAGGATGTGCTTTGCTTAGCACCTTCATACTAGAATACTGAAATAACCAAACTTTAACAGTCTAAAAGAATTTTGATTGATTACATAAGTTTTTCTCATGATGTAAACGTATGCTTTGCTGTCACCGCTTCAGCTCTACCTGCGTTTTTCACATTTCGCAGTCATCACACTATGGAAATAACCTCCGGCAGTCTCAGAGACTCTAGAAGCTGGACAACTCAAAGCCTGGGGGAAAAGTCTTGTCGCTGAGAACCCCCAGAAGAATAAAAGCCAGGCGTGAATCAGCGGCCACAAGCCCGCGCGGGTATATAATCCTACGATGATTGGACTTAGCCAGACCCAAGACAAAGAGGGCTTTGTATAGCTAGAGGCTAGCACAGGTCAGGGCCGCTGGAATATCTTGGGAGTAATCTTATTCTTCTGCCTAAACCCTCAAAAGCTTCCCTGCTGAATGCCCGACTATAAGCGGATATTAGACGGCATGCTCCGCAATAAAGGGTGGACGAGTGCGATTCGCACGATAAGTACTCGGCGTACTATATATAAGGCCTCTGTTTCCTGAGTATTGATCTTCAAACATCACACCACTCATATATGCAGAATGTGGTACCAGGCCCGAGGCCCGCCGCGTGACAGTATGTTCCACTGTGGATGTGTGCAGTGCGACTCGATGGAGATGGAGTTGGAATGTCCGTGCGGAGTAGCCTTTTACTGCAGCCTTAACTGTATGAGCAAGGATAAACGCCGTCATTTTGAGTGGTGCTGGTTTATCCAAACAGGATATGAACAGTGGGAAGAGACACTGAATCGACTATCACCGGATATTTGGTATGTGCTAGATCCTGACACCGATGACATACCGACCATTGACTCTGACCTGAAAAAGTTGATGAACAGCTACGAAGTTTTCCTTGACCTCTGCTCCGATGAGCATTCACTACTTCTGAGACTCGACAATATTCCTTCAGTTCATGCGGCCGAGTGGATGATATTCCACGTTCGAAGAGTATTAGCCTGCAATCTCAGATTGTTATACGGTCCGCATTCTCACAAAGCCTTGGCTGTGAGTTTGATCGTATCTCATGACGACGAGACCTACGACTTCATAAAGCAGCCCAGCATCGAATAAATAAGGGATCGAGAACAACCACCTGAGATTTCAACAGAAGGACTGGACATCACCACCGATCTTGAGTTCTTTACTGATTACATTTTCACTTTCCACCCCTTTATTTTAGTAGTAGTGGCGCTGATCAAATTCAGGGTAATTCAGGACCTGCACTCGCTTCCAAATACGGGAGGTAGTTGGGCCCAAGGTCCCGCAGGAACTTCTCGACATGATCCAGGTTGAATCAATGAGCTCTGAAATGGGGAAATGCCTGAGGCGGAGGTTTCTCACAATCGAGGAGAACGAAATTTTGATCGCGACGCTCGAAGACCAAATCTGGCAGGTATTCGTAAAGGTGCCCCTGGGGAACTGGACGCAAATTCTTCGAGGCGAAGAAGTCATTGAAGATGACAAAGGTCCTTTTAGACTTATTACCTGTATCCGAGAGGCATGGAGGATTACTCCCGGCTCCTTTGAATACTTCGGGAATCTTCTTGATGAGTCCGAAAGAAACCCTACGGAGGACCAGCGAAGATTTTCTACATTGTTTTAGATAGGAAGAGTAAGACTAGAAGTCTGGCTGTAGATAGGTACCGGCAGATCTGAAGAAAATCCTCCTAAAGTGAATTCTAGCCTTGTTAGTTATTTTATGACAACTGAGTGAATATCATCCGCTTCTTGTCCTTCTCACCTCTTTGCTTTTTTATGTATAAGTCCCGACTTTTCCCCACTAGTTTGATGGCCAGTTCTTTTGACGGACCAATCATCTTACCACTCATTGGGTGGGTTGTTGTCTTCCTTTGAAAATTTGAGAAAGATCGTCGTAAGCTATCCGCCAATTCCTTGACGGTGCAAATGTGATAAATGTCATTGTCTTGCAAGAACACTTATATCGTTGAAGCGCCCAGTTCGGAATATTGCTTGCACTAACAGAAGCAATCTAAGTGATGAGGACTTGAGATGTCCGAATCGGCCATGGTGAATGGGTGATTGATTGTAGCGAGGATGTCGACAGGCATCTAAGACACTTACAGATATCATTACAGGAACCTCACGGTATATGTGAGTGACCTACAGGCTCCGGCAAGCGTACATAGACTGCTTATTGCTCACGCTTCGCAAATTGAGAGTTCCGGTATGGGTATATCGGTAGCGACAATGCATAAATCCCCAGATCAAATATATTGAGACAATGGATGCGATCTCCACTCTTCACACCCATATCCAGAACCAGAACCCACTTCGGGCTCTTCATCCTCGCTTACACCGCAGCCACCATGTGCTTTCCACCATTTGGTCAGTATCATTCCGGCTGTCCTGTATGTGATGCAACTAAAGATCTCTCCCCTTGCGAATGTGGAGCAGTCTTCTACTGCGGACCGGCACATAAAAAGCTACATCATAAGACACACAAAAAGTGCTGCTGCCAGAAAATCATGAAAGCACGCCAGCAATATGAGGCAGCAAAGAATGCCCTCCCTCCAAGCCAAGCGAAATTCCTTGACACAATAAACATGTTAGAAATCGATCCCGTCCACCTGAAGGAGGGCAGAGACCAGGCGTTTGAGAAATGTCTGGAAGACAGACATGCACTGGCTCGGGCCTTGAGAGCCGCACGTACCAGGCAGGCTCTTGAGGAAAGTGCAACCTATCTGAAGTGGAATACAATCCTTCGACCTGATACTTTGGACCTTGCTGCCCCGCGTGTGGTGGCTTCGTATCTCATTCGAACTAATCGGGATGACGAATGCCATGACTTCCTACGGCAGTATACGTTTGCCATTTGCAGAAGCAAAGGATGGCTCAGTGACGAAGAGATGGCCAACGAGAGAAGTAGCGATCCGTGGAACGACACCGATCTGCTGCACAGCCCGTTCGTGCCAACTGCGGTGCTCCTATTTGCAACCCTTATCAAATTGCGGATGCTCAGGGAACTGCAAGTGTTCGATAAAATCGACGGCGCGGTGTCAGATTCGATTGGCCACAGACTTCCTCTCGAGATACTGGAGCTTGTACGGTCACAGCTGCATGTCAATCCGATTTTAGCGAACACGCGCACCTCACGACGGAGCAACTACAAAGACGGAATCTACCATGTCAAAGCTCAAATCGACAGGCTATGGTGGGAGGTCCGACAACGGTGTAAATACATCTGGCCATACCTGCTTGACAGTCGCGTGATGCTGCGGCCTGAATGTTGCCGACATAACCATCGGATGGGGCATACTGGGTGCACATTTTGTAATCTCCAGGATATTGCCAGGTTTAATATCGAGGACGCATGGAAGCAATCGCCGGGTGCCCTTGATTACATTGCTGAAATGGCTTTCAAGCACGATTCGGCCTGTCTGGTTAGTGACGACGATTTTATGAATCTTCGAGCAACTTTCTGATCTTCATGTTTCCCTGTATTTACCGGTAGACAGAATGGACTTGGTAGTTTTGCTCTGACAGGCGGGGCTTTCCAGTCCATCTGTGGCAGTTCTGGGGCTTTTAAAGAATGCATAGTTCGCGCTGACCATAGTTTCTTGAGCTTCAAAATGGTGTGAGATTACAGTCGGATGATGTGATAACCTCAACAATAGATAGCAATTATTCGGATCTGCTGAGCATGCCGACAAATACCGACTTAGCTAGGCAAGTGTTGTGCGAACAAACCCGGGATGTGTTAAGCAGATGGGCAACTCCCGTTAGCAACCATGCAGCCTTGTCACCCCCAAAATGTTTATAAGATGTCACTTTCGCGTTGTTTAGAAGTGCGTAGCATAGCCACTAGTTTCATGTACTTGGACTCACATTGTTATCATTGATCGGACTTACCAAACGAATTTGATCATCTACTGGATATCCCAGACCATATGAGTCAACAGGAGGACTCACCACCTGTTCTTGGAGTGCTACGTGCCCGTCCATTAGCAACAGGATGTGCTTACTGTAACAGGAGTGACGGCTTGCAGATATGCGAAGGCTGCAACGCTGCTTACTTCTGCTGTGAAGAACACAAAACAGCCATGGGCCTGAAGCATTCCGCACCGTGCCAGCAGGTACGTGAGTGGCGAACTCAAATTGTCCAGTTTCCGCTCCGAGACATGACTGGGGCAGTTGTACACCCCCACGATGCTGATATAGACACCTTGATGCACCATTTTGCTTATGATTTTAAGTGGACCACCTGTCGCTTTATGCTTGTGTATAGCCTAGGTAGAATAAACACAAGATTAGCCACAGAGAAGCGACTGGACTTGCTTAAAGAGATGGTACCATTGAATCAGTATGCACAGATTGTGGTACCACGGCTCATGATCGGGTTAGACCGTGATTTGGAAGGATATGACCTTGTTAGAAGATCCAATTCAATGCGAAACTGGAAAAGTTATAGCACAGAGCCTTGTGGGCCAGCCCAAGCCTGGATCAAAGGGAAGAAAAAAGTGGACCCATTGGAAGACGTCAAATTCCTGGTAAGCGACAGTAACATGACAAATTCTGAAATATATAATCTTCTCTCAGTCACCCTCATGAAGGTCAAAATTCTAATGGACTTGGAAACGCTTCAGGAAGCCTTTTGCGCCTTTGGGCTCAGGGTGCCACGAGAGATCTTTGATATGATATGTTCCCTTGCCGCAATTAGCCCTAGCATTCAGATAGCACGAGCCTTTCCGCACATGGGCGGTCAAAGTGAGCCAATTGGCCTGCTTCGTCAACAGGTTCGATTGTTATATGATGCCGTGGAAAACCATAACAAGGCTGCTTGGCCGTGTATTATCTCTGGCCAACATCATTATTACTGCATGCGTTTGGGCTTGATGTGGCCACCGGACGACGCCCCGATTTATCCCGGCAACGCACGTCATGCGCCTTGTATAGGTGATAGTTTCATGAAAGAGGCTTGGCTGACGACTCCAGGCGCCTTGGCTTGTATTGCTAGATTCAGGCCCTCGTAACAGTGAAGAAGATTACTGAGTCAAAGAACTATGTTTCATTCCCCTTACTTTGATCAATTGTGACTGCGCTGGTCTCGAGCTTGAGACTTGTGCTTTCTCGCTCATCTTAATTCTAGTCGTCGCAAGGCTTTGCTGGTTAATATAGCCTGTCCCGATAGCAAATCATATTTCTTCTTTATTAGGTGTAATGTTGATAGAACAGAATTGTTAAACGGTTGCTCATACAGAACTGGAGTAGAGAGTGCGAACCCTATCCAAGAAGCTGAAATATCACTATAGACATTCTTTCGACGCAGTCCAGTAGATATAGTGGAAAATTCCACGCAGCATGCAAATTCTCCGAATTTTGGAAAAGCCTCTGCGCGCGTGCAAATAATGTCCAGGCGCAACTTCCTTTTTCCATGAAGATGTTTTGGTCAACAACAAGGAATTACAAGAACCATAGCTCGTTATTAGTACCTCTTATCATATTTCTCGAATTGTCAGAGTATGATAACTCTTATTGAGATAAGCAAAGCAAAACAAACTTTCAATACAGAATAGTTAATAATACCAACGCACTAATAATTAGCGACATCTCTAGAGCTCGCCGGTTTTAGGGAGAATCGAGTTTAGTATGCGTAGCACAGCCATAATTTCTTCGGCAGTTGGTCTATTTTGCACTGCAGAAGCCATAGGTAAAATTAGCAGTTTCTCTAGATATTCGACGAGATTGGTGAAGATACCACCTGTACCGTAAGATAAGCCAAGTGCTGCCACAGGCTACATATTCTTTGTGATTTATATTCGGGCACGTGCCGCAAAAGATGTATCGTAAATGGAGATAACGGGAGCCCGTAATGGATCTCAGTTGGTGTTGTTTCTCTTAGGGAGTTCTCCGACACCGCGGTGCGACTATAAATCGTTGCGGTGGCTAGGTACCTGAAAAAGACAATCAAAACATCCCGGCGCGTTAGAGTATCTTTCAGAAACTTTACCAACAGGAATGATATAGGTGTGGGTAATCTTTTAGAATTTTTAGGCGTTTTTCTCAGCTAGACAGAGTGTCTCAGTTCGTCCCGCATTTGCATATCGGGGGTAAAACAACAAATTTAACGGAAGCAGTCGTTCACAAAATGGTCGGAATGTAACTAAAGTTTGCCCATAACAAAGAAACGGAGGCTGTGTTTTCGTGCTGCCTTCTTTGATAAAAATAGATTAAATCGATGGGGGCAGAAAGTGGAGTCTCCCGAGGGCGGTAAAACCAGAGAGTCAATGCTGCCTAATGTCTTTGTTTATCCTCCGCCTTTCATTCCAGGAGGGCAGGCAATATAAATACTATTTCCCAACGGGACTCTGTCTTGGAGCTTTTGCATCATCGGAGGCCTCTAGATTTATCATATCTGTCTTCGTACGACATAACCATACCCATCATGCCCTCTGACGCCACGGTGATCGACGGATGCAGTCTGTGCAATCGACTCGCTAGTCCCTATGTATGCGAAACCTGCCAGCTTGTCTCCTACTGTAGCCCGGAGCATATGCAGGAGCATAAGCATGCGCATCAAAGGGTCTGCTGCCGAATAGACGACATTCGTCGGGAGGCCGAGCGATACCAGCTTCGCGATGAAGATGGGAATGTCATACGTCCTCAAGATTTGGATACAACAGAAGACGAGGGCTGGCGGTATCGCTCGGAAAATCTCGAATACACCACAAGTCACATGCTATTGATCCAGGAGATTGAGCAGTTGAGCACTCGGCGAGCACTGGAAGCACAATTGGAGCTTATGTTGAAGACCGGTCACTTGTATCGCAATGATTCCGACAACGCAATGGACATACTGTGTCTGCACTTTCGGCTAGGTCGGCATACGGAGTTTTACAATCTCGTGAAGACTCATACCACAAAATCTCCTGCATCCGTCTTGTCCACCTTTGGGACCGGATACACGTTCCAGGATTGGCTGAAAACAATTGATGAGGCGTCAGATCTTTTCGAGGATGTCCAATGGCTGATATCCTCTGACTACCATGTCGACATTGTGCTATTGATAATGCTGCTCAAGATTGACATGCTCTTTGATTTGGTAGCAGCAGAGACAGCCACCGATACAGTCGGATCCAAAGTTCCCCGCGAGATTCTTGACCACATTGTCTCATTTGCTGTCACTACGTCAGCCATTGCGGACAGCCCCAAGTTTCTCTCCCTTGACCATACTGAGCAGATCGAGACCCTCCGCCATCAGATCAAGGAACTGTATACTGCAATTTCGAGAAGAGAATTCAACGTATGGGACTCCGTGATCAAGTACAAAAAGTCCGGCTGGGGCGATGGTTGTCCAGAACATATCGACTTTCCCAGTGGCTGCCAGTCCACGTTCAGATGTGGCCCTAATTACGCGTTGGACTTCTGGCATGAAAGGCCATGGGCTCTGAAGTACATCTCGAACCTTGCCCCAAATTCATCTGGCTGCGGTGATGAGATTCTTCCAGGAGCATAGGTCAACGCAAACGTGTTTTCATTTCATTACAACTCTCAAGTCTTTCACTCACTCCATTTATCCCAGCAAGTACCCAAGCAGATTAGATTTTCCAGATCATTGTCATTTCACAAACATTTTTCTCTCTTCAGTGTAGACTCTGTAGCTTTCTCGGCGTATAGAATCTCGTGTTGGAAGCAGCACGTGCTTTCAGAGCATCTGCAACAACTACACTAATGTCCGTCTTATCCGCTGCTCCAAAGTATATCAATCAGCAAAATAAACATGATAAAGGGGACAAATAGCCTTGGGGAATCCAGATCATAGTATCATCAATCATGTCTTGTTACGAAATTTGATTAACGGGAAACGTCCGAGATTTTTCTCGCAATGGTGGAAATTCCCATGTTATCCCCAGGTCGCCATTTTTAATACATACAGAGATTGCCACTCCTGCGGAAGGCATCTGCTGCTCAGGGACAATCTCAAACAAGATGGTCTATCGATATAAGGCTTGGATACTCGAATCACGCTGCTACATATGCCTCAGTACACAGGACTTACAATTCTGTCCTTCGTGTAAGGTGACCGGGTACTGCCCAAAACATAAAGGTGAACACCATGAAGGCGACGATGCCACATACTGTCAGTCAATCGCCGAGGCGCGCAGAGAGAAAGAAAATTGAAGGTGCTTCAGGACCTGGTTGGACCAGATGCTTGCCCGTTGAGAGTGAGTACCTGGAACTTCATCACTTTCCGCGACCCCAAAACATGTTACTGGAATGCATTTGAAGAACACACAATCAGACTGCGAGGGGTTTTGACTCAAGAGGCGCGTGAAGAGGAGGCCACACATCTCATGATCTGGGCCAAATACGACCTGATGTGGACTGATGTCAAGCTGCCGGAAATGTTAATCCGACTAAACAGGGACTTGGATGCATGGGTTCTCATTAGAGACTGGAACCTTCATCAGGTACGCCCCGCGATGGAATTAGGTCCTGAAATGCTTTTTACCTGCAGGGAAATCGGTCCGCTGGACCAGCTCCACTCACTTTTCGAATTCCACGCGCGCCAGCACACCGTTTTGGCGACATTGATCAAAATCAAAATACTCCTGAATCTACAGGCTGTTGACGAGGCGCGATTTGCAGTCGGCTGCAAGCTGCCGCAGGAGCTCCTGGCAATCATTTTATCGTATGTTCCTTCTACGGACATCATAGCGAAGGACCAAGACCTCGCTTATCATGGCCATTGGCTCAAAATTCGCCTCTTGCAACAACAAATCAGAGATTTGTTCAGAATGACACTGGAGGAATGTGGTGACACCTGGGGTTACATTCTCCACGGCTGCCTTCCCAAAGCCCCCACCTGCAAATGTATAGCAGAAAGATTGATTCCTGGAGAGAAGTCAATTTGGAACAACGAGGCAGACGCGTACTTTCTTCGTGTACCATGGTTGGAAACCCCCGGAGTATTGGACTACTTGGAAAGATTGATTAATGCTCCACGGTTCCTCCCATCAAACTACGTCTCTGTGAGCCAGCTAGGAAAACGACGTCCTGAACATATGTCATAAACCATCGAACATACAATTTGATTCTATCAATGCTCAATCTTCTCCATCAACATTTCCACTGCATTCCTATCCCCTAAACCATATCCCTTCACAAACCTTTCCCCAAAGTCTCGCACGAAATTATCGTAGGTTGTTTCCGGCTTTTTCTCACATAGCCCACACATTAGCTTCTTGACCCCTTCCTGGAACCCATCCGCCGGCAATTCCTGCACCACGGCATTGTATTCTTCCGTAGAGATCAACCCCCCAGGGAACTGTGGGCCCCTGAAATCCGCAAAGATGCCCATATTACAGATCGCGACCTCAGGCTCCTTATGATGCCCAATGCTTGGCGTCGTGTGTAGCGCGATACTATCCCAGATGAGTTGACGCCTTCGAGCGTCGAAGTGGGGGGCTTCTCGGTCAAGGAAGTCTCGCGCGGCGTTGGCGCTGTCGACTTCGAAACGCTTGTCTGGCGTGGCGAAGGGGCTGGTGGTACAGTCCCACGCAAGATCGTGTAGGAGCGCAGAGACGGCATGGACTTCGGCGTCGATAGCGGCGAAGGCCGGGATTTTGGATGCGATGATGACGCCGAACACCCAGGACCGGTAGGTATGGTTGAATGAGAAGGTGTCGTTATGATGACGGGTGTACTCCGTAGCTTTTTGGACCAACGGGGTGTCGATGAGAACGACACCGGCGAAGGTACGAGTGGGATAGGAAGGGGTGAACATTGTGAGTGATTCTTCTGAGGCCTAAACGGAGTAAAAAGGCTTCTTCGATGGGAGGAGGAAAGTGTATGACTTGTATGACCGCGGGTGAATCTCGACTTTTATATTGCGAATGCCGTCCACACCCGATCGATGGCACGACCGTTGTATTGTATATCAATAGTGGAGCATCTTCACGAATTACTATCCCAATTTCCTAATTCAGAAAGGCCACAAGCATCAGAATGAACTAATCCTGGAGCACACCTAGTGCCAATACGACCAATTGGCCAATGACCTCGCATCGGGCGTTGCACTAATCACTCCGACGGCCCGATATACTAAAGCAGGTTAGTGCTGTCCAAGCTTGAATCTAGGCATCGAGTGATTCAGAGTAAGCTCAAGAGTAAGGCTGTACTCCGTATTCAACATCATCCTGCGTCTTCACAGATTCTATCAAGCTAGGGCTAACAATGTCACGACCCTGCCGCACGTGCCGGTCCCGCAAGAAAGCTGTACGCGTCTTCTGCATCTCCATTCCTGACAACTATTCACTAATTCTTCCAGTGCGATAAGACCCACCCTCACTGTAAAACATGCCAGCTCGCCGGCCGCAATTGTCTAGGCTACGACAACGAACGCAATCAAGTCTTCATAAACCTAGATTCGAGCAACCTAAAGGCCCCGATGAAGCCACTCATCAGCAAGGCCATCTCCACAAGCAAACGCCAAAATGTAGCCTTCCCAACTATTCAATCAGACCCGATATTTTCTCTGTCTCTCAGCACATTGGACCTGTCAGCGGGAGAATTCCGCTCTCATTTCATCACCCTATGGGGCAACTTCCACTCGCTGTACGCACGCACCCCGGATGTCTGGTCCTCGGGAATCTCCTCGGCGGGGCTTCAAAACCGAGCGCTGGATTTAGCGCTCATTGCGCTAGCGACGATGCGATTAGCACTGTCTCCTGAGAATAAGCAGAACAGCTATCAAGTGTTCGGCCTGAGTGCGTATAATGCTAGTATCCAAATCTTCAGACGATTGTTGCAAGACGCACCTCCAACAGCAAAGTCAAGGCCCGTGCTGGTTGTGATCTCCCTTGTATTCACGCTCTTCGAGGCCGTGCAGCAACGGCCTACTCAAATCTATGACTCTGGCTGGGCCGGCCACTTGAAAGGCGCATTGACGTTAATGCAGAGACAAGGTCCGGAGACGTTCCAGACTGGAGCTTTGCATGAGGCGTTTAGGAAGCTGAGGGAGATGGCGGTATTCTCCTTTCTCTATCTTTCGAGGGATAACAGACCTAACGAACGATGTCAGATCCTCTACCTTCTCTCGACAAGCCAAAGCTCTTTCCTCTCACACGCAGAATGGATGACAATTCCTTGGGAAAATATCAAAAAGACCCATCGTGACCAATTATACGACCTTGCAGCGAAACTCACATCCATCTACAGTCGATTTTCATCAACGGCAGCATGTCAGCTTCTACGCGGGGACGACAAATTCAATCTAACATGGCGCTGTCAACAACTCCACGAAGAACTCATGAACTGGCGAACAATATGGCTGAGATCTGAACATCCCGAGCTTCCCATCTCCTCACCCAGTCAGAGACACAAAGCTGCTTCACACTGCTCCTCTAGAGAGACACTCTCCACTTATACCCCCGACCCAAAGTCATTCCCAACAAACGAGTTCTCGTATCTTCTTGCCGAATGGACAGCTTTGGTTCTACTCTTACATAGGATGCTCGCCCGCCTGTCTAGTCCCTCGTCGTCAGACACTCTTATGAGCGACTCCATCAGTCAATCACCAGGATCTCTAACCACCTGCACCCCCGCCTCCATATATCCTATATTAATTTCCACATCAACAAACCACTCCATCAAAACACTACCCTCCCTTTACTGCGAAACGTTCCGTCTACAAGGATACCTCCGCTCAGTCCTCGAACTTCCATGCTTTGGCTACTCGTCTTCTACATTCGATGAAGCAGGGATAACCGAAGGACGGTGTCGCTCGTTACTGCCGAACTGGGTCCTTTCGAATGTGTATTTAGACGGAGTAGAAAACTGGGCGGAAAAGGACGGGGGTTGGGAAAGTGATCATGGGGCTGATCGAAGTGACGCAGGTTGGTGGAGTGGATTGAGTGATCGGTTGAACTTCGGGGTTTTTTGATCTTCGACACTTGGGCTGAAAGGCTATGGGGGAGGTATCTACGGAGGGGATGCAGTCGAAGGCGTAATTATGTCAAATTACTGACGGATTTAAGAATCCCTCTACAGAGTGGACGAAGGCAACAATGAACAAACCGAAATATATTATCGTATCATATTCTATCTCACAATATCAAACTTCATTACCAACTTAGCTTATAACCACATTCCTTCCCAGCTTAGATAGGCTCATCTCTCGGCTCAATAAGAACCTCATTGACAGATACATGTTCAGGCTGGCGCAAAGCATACACAATCGAGCGCGCAACATCCTCCGGATCCAGGATCTTCGCACCCGAGGGCTCCCCGAACTTCTTAACCGCCTCTTCATCCGTCGACATGCCCAGAAGGTCTGTGGCGGTGTTACCCGGCTGGATGCTCGTCACGCGGAGACCGGTGCCTGCCGTCTCAAGACGCAGAGACTGTAGCGTAGCTTCGACAAAGAATTTACTGGCCGAGTAGACACCCAGGCCGGGGAAGACCTTGCGGCCGGCGTCGGAAGAGATGGCAACGATGTGGCCGGCGCCGCGAGAAAGCATACCGGGAACGGTAGAGGACAAGCAGTGCAGGAGACCCTTGCAGTTGACATCGACGGTGCGCTCCCATTCCTCGGTCTGGGAGTTGGCCATCATGGTGAAGTACATGACGCCAGCACAGGAGACTAGGATGTCGACGGAGCCAAGCTCCTCGGCGGCGTCCTTGAGCAGGGACTCGACGTCGGTTCGCTTCGTGACGTCCGTCTTGCGGATGATGACCTTGCCGCCGCCAGAAACAAATTTGGCACGGACAGCCTCCAGCGCGTCGAGGCGACGGGCGGCCAACGCGACGTGGCAGCCTTCTTTGACGAGGGCGGTGGCGACCGCGGCACCGATTCCGGACGAAGCGCCGGTGACAACTGCTACACGACCGCTGAGAGGTCCCTTAATAGCTCCGGGAGATTTAGCGAGGCTATCATGGCGGATCGGCGCGTGAGGCAACCATCCTCTAGCGAACCAGTGACGAGTGTAGGTCTCTAGCAACGCGCGGTCCACCTTGGGACGCTCCACCACCGCGCGGAAGGGTCGGGTCGCGGAGTTGTCAAGCACGACAATGCCCTGGAGAAAGTCGACGGTCGGCATACCACTACGAAGAATATCGACCGTGAAGCCACCGTCGCCGCCCTTCACGCTGGAGCGGTTCTTCGTCCACATGGCCACCCAATCGTCCCATCCGAGGCGTTCGGTCGGGTAGCCGAGTTCGTTGAGCGCGTCAAAGACCGATCGCGTATCGACCGGATCAGGATCACCAAGGTGGAAGATGGTTTGCTCTGCGTGAGTCTGGGTGGATAAGTGGATGATAGCTTTGCTGACGAAGTCGACCGGCGTCATCTCGGCGCGCCAGCCATCCACGTCGGGAGCATAGCCAAGTTTGACGGATTCGACAATCAGCGCAGACAACAGATCCCAGGCGTTGGCGGCACCCGTTCGGCTGTGGCCGCTGATGGTACCCGCGCGATGGATCTTGACCGGAAGTCCGCGACGGCCGGCCTCGAGAACCAGCTGCTCGGCCACCCACTTGGTTTGTCCGTAGCCATCTAACAACTTGTCCGGCACGTCCTTCACATCTAGCGTCGCATCCTCGGGCCATCCCTTCGCCTTGGACGGAGGCAGCACTCCGTTCGTCGAGACATACTGCACCGTGGCGCCGCCCTTGGAAGCTAGACGTAGGATCTCTCGGGTTCCTCCAACGTTGGGGCCACGCAGCGCAGCATAGGGATACACCAGGTTGACGGTGGCGGCAGCGTGCACGATAACCTGGACGCGGCCAGCCAGTTCATCGAACGCCTCCTGCGACAGTCCAAAGCGAGTCCGAGAAAGATTCCCGGGCATGATCTCCACTCGCTCCATCATCGCGTCGTTCCAGAGTCCCAGATCCAGCAGGTTTCTTCGAACCCGGGCAACGCCGCCGGGCTGGTCGTCGTCAGCGGGTTCGTTAAATCGCACCATACAGATGATGTGGGCGGAGGTGTTTTCAATCAGGTCATTAAGAAGGAAGGCACCCAGGAAACCAGTCACACCTGTCAGAAGAACGGTTTCGGCCTTGTCGACGGAGCAAATTGTTGCGTTCGACGGGCGGATGTCCTCATCGAGAGTCGCATCTGCACGCAAAACAGCTGGCAGGTCTGCCTGGACTGCCTCGGTATGTCCGTCGCGAATGGCTCTCACGGTCTCCAAATGACCCTTCAGGGTGGAGTTCTCCGCAAGACGAGCGATGGGCACGCGGAAACCGAAATGACGAGATAAGCGGGACGACAAATCCGCCAGCGACAGAGAATGCCCACCCAGATCAAAGAAGTTATCTTCTGCCTTCAGCAGGTTCTTGGATGTTTTCAAGGCGGCCGCCCAGATCGCGGCGACTTGATCAATGTTGACCGGGTCCTTGTCTTTATGGCCATTGCCATTGACGTGGTCGCTGCGTGGAGAGGGAAGACGCGAGAGGTCGACCTTGCCAGTGACATCGTGGGTCGGCAGATCCTTCAGCTGAACCCACAACGCTGGGATCATGTAGTGCGCCAGGAACGGGGCCAGAGTACGGCGCGCCGCGGGACTGTGGCCAGACTCGTTGATCTCCACCGCGGGCCGACCGGCAGGATCCTCCGTGTCGGGCACGATGTACGCCACCAACTGTCGCTCCAGTCCCTCCCCGTGGGCAATCACGGCACAATGGCGAACCGCGAGGTTCTTGACGATATCGCTTTCCACCTTGGCCGGCACGACCGAGTATCCGCGCAATTTGATCATGGCACCGACGCGACCGGTGATCTCGAGGTATCCCGAGGGGAGCATGCGTGCCAGGTCGCCGGTCTTGTAGAGCCGCGAGTCTGATAGGGAATCAAAGGGATTGGGAGTGAACGCCTTAGCCGTCGTCTCCGGGAGGTTCAGGTATCCCCGAGCCAGCAGGGGACCGGCCACAAAGAGCTCGCCGCTCACGCCAACGTCCACTTTTTGGCCGCTCTCGTCGAGAATATGGGTGTTTTTGCGGTCGAGCGGCGGGCCGACAGGGCAGTACAGGGATTCCTCGTCGAACATTTCCCGAATGTCTCCGCAGGCGATCTCATGTGTCTCACAGGCACTGTAGCAATTGAGGAGTCGCGTGTTGGGCAGCGATTGAATGGCGCGACGGGCTAGATCTGTTGTGACCACCTCGCCATTGAACCACAACGTGCGTAGGTCAGGCAGGCGCTCTCGGATGTGCGGATGACGGGACAGGACGGTCGCCAATAGGGTAGGGGTC
The DNA here is from genome assembly GCA_004849945.1 of Aspergillus ochraceus. NCBI lineage: Eukaryota > Fungi > Ascomycota > Eurotiomycetes > Eurotiales > Aspergillaceae > Aspergillus > Aspergillus ochraceus. The sequence goes on from SSOS01000003.1 coordinate 204,911, forward strand.
ATGAGGGTTTCGGTGATTTTCTTGGAGGCCAGTAGATCGACGAGCGCGGCCGGATCGTAGCTGGCTTCGTCCGGCACGGCCACGACGGTCGCACCCCGCAAGAGCGGGCGCAGGATCTCCCAGATGAAGAAGACATTACAGGCGACCCGATCGCCCGGTTGAAGATCTTGTATTCCAAATCTCAGGTTATATGAAAGCACGGCAGCCTTGTGGGGGTTGGCGATGCCTTTGGGTTTGCCGGTAGTTCCAGACGAGTAGGAGACGAAAGCCAGTCGGTCCAAATCATCGTCGGCCGGTAGGGGAGGCGCTTCTTGGGTGTGTCCATTGCTATCGGTCGGCGGTTCGTCCAGCACGATCAGCGGAGCGTTGCTTTGGATCTTGCCGACCTCCGCACGGTAGGTGATCACGACGGATGGGTTGCCATCGGCAATGACATCAGTAAGAAGGTCTGGGGGATAAGCCAGCTCGAGCACGAGGAATGCCCCGCCGGCACGGAGAGCGGCCAAGCACGCAATCACGTAGTGAGCAGTTCGCGGCAACAGCACGCCCACCAACCGGTCTCGACCAACTCCGTAAGCCCGCAGGCGACGGGCCAAAGCCTCGACCTCGCGATCTAGCTCGGCATATGTGTAGACTGTGGAATTGTCTTCTAGAGCGACGGCATCGGGGGTGGCAATTGCTTGTTGCGAGAACAGCGCCGACAGATTTTTGGTGGTGTCGATTATCGACATTGTCTGGTTACACGGAGAGAACAATGCTGTCGTGGCAAAAGGGAGGGGAGGAGGATCGCAATCGGCTTGGGAACTCCCAAATTAAGGTAGGTGCGAAAGGGATTCGAGGTCTACTCCGGTGTACAGCTGTGCTAGAGACAAGAAACGAGTGAATCGTTAGAAACGAAGATAATAATCCCTCGCCAGCGGTGAATGAACGACAGCAGCAAGGCAGAAAAGAAAAGGTAAAATAGACTCACCGACTGCCACGACACGAGATTCTTGACTGGAGGCAGACAGACCACCTATTGACAGACCCATTCTTGCCTACTGTGTACAATAGTGAAATGTGGTTCCAGAAAGACCCAGAACTTGGAAGAGCAGCTCCGTCCATTGTCCTCCGTCGACAGTGGGGTGAAACTGGAGAGGCGAGAGAGAGATTGGACCCGGCTTGAGTCTAGTATCGGCCTCAACCAGCGGTTGGCAGGGGCAGCGTTGCTGAATTGGGTTATCTTATCCCACCCATTCTTGTCCAATGAATCCGGACTCAGTCAGCAAACCCGCCGAGATGTCGCAACGCGTGGCCAGTGAAAGCGTGGCTCGCGGACTGGTCGCATTCAATATCGAACCCTGCCCCGGTATCTCCACAGCGCGGTGGAGTTCGGACTCGCTTTTTGTTGGGGGCGGATTCTTCCGACCTTCTGGCGACATTTTGACATGTGAAAGTGCTGTCCTCGCTTCTCCTCTGCTCCGTCTCCTTACTGGACTGCGTTAGACAGCCCAGTTAGCCAGAGGAATGGCTGCAAAAAGGTGCAAGCGACCGGGAGAAACATCGGGTGTCTGCGGCTCACCGAACGCCGCTTGGGCTCTTAGCCTGAAAGTCGGAGGAAATTGACTTTTGCCCTGAGAGGCACAATCCCAACATTGGTCGGCTCGTCGAATCGTCAGCCGCCACCGGTGCTTGGCTCGGTGCAGGTCAGGCCAGGATCGTGGAACCAGGAATCTGGAATCAGGAATGCCGCCTTGCTGCTTCCGTCGCTTTCGGTTTTCTCCCGCCGGGCGCGGAGGCGGTCTGGGCACGTGATTTATGTGTCTGCCTCAGGCTGCATTCTACCTGACTCATGCGAATGCCTCAGGCACTACTCTCCTGGTCGAGTGTTGACTCTCAGTCAGGAACATGGTAGTTGTTACTCTTTTTTTGTTCATAGAGCATAGTACATCGTACGTATGATGCGAATGTACCTACTCAATATCCCGAGTTTCTCAGTATGGCCCGTGCTTGTTTCAGCGGGAAAACTATATATCACCTTCGGGTAGTAAACCCACCAAAACAAAAAAGAGGGAAAGAGGACCACGGAGCGTGAGAGATGTTGGCGTTTGAATATCCAAGGTAACCTGCCAACCATTTCTCCCTTTGTTTATCCCTCCTTGGGCACCTGTTAAAAGGTTATCATATGTAGCAACCAGTGCCTACCAGCTAGGGACTGTCCGTTCCGCATTGTGACAGCTCATCTGGCGGTGAGGATAACGGACCGGGCTTGAGATAGCCTAAGCAGGGGGAGCTATGTTCGATCTAGCAAGAAAGACATTCAAATCGTATGTATAGCGTGGGCTAGATGGAGATTTGGCCTATGGCTCGGGAATGCGCACTATCGGGCAAGGAGGAAGTAGGAAGCCTGAGGACTCTATGCACCCGGAAATAATAATTAGGGATATAAGTTGGGCTTGCAGTTATACAAATCATGCTCATGAGACCCAGCGGATATCATAAAGGAAGCTGAACCCGGGACTATTTGACAGAAAGCCACGTTTGAATAAAAGGTACAAACATTTGGGACCGCATATCCGCGGTCTTTTACCTTTCAAAGTAGTTGGTTGGTCAGATATATCAAATAAAGCTTGGAGCAAGCCTATGTATAGTAGTAGGTATACATAAAGTAGTAAGCGCATGCATGGTAGTAAGTAAAAATCAGGCGCACACACAGTAGCAAGTGTATGCATAGTAATAGGTAGAAAGAATAAGAAAAGAGAGAGCCAAGATAGCAGAACTACCCAGGGGCGGTAAAAACAAAGGAGCTAATTGGAATACAGAAAGTGAACAGATTCTACTGCAATTGTCAAGATATTTAGATTATGAGGTAGAAACAGACCTGATCTCCCTCTAACACATGATCCAACGAGGCCAAAGTGAGGGCAGAATGGTGATTGGCTGCGTCGTAAATAAGGACGCTTGGCCCATCGAGACTACAGCGTCCCTGAGGCTTTATTTTGTATCGAGGTAGACCTCTATACTCTAGGTAATAATGAGCCGGCTGGTGTGGTCAAGAAAGGAACTGGCTAGAATACAACAAACTTCTATAATAACAACTGTCATAGCCCCGAGGATGAGTGCATAGACACAACTTTTCAAAGACTAGAGCAGCGAAAATTAGAAACCGATGCATTGAGTCTCCTTCGCCCTCTTGGGGCTTGCTTGTCTCCCTACCGCATATTGTGCTCCTGAATATTGCCCACTCCTGGGTCCGGTGTTCCCTGCGCCAAAGAATATCAGCGAAGCACTGAGCCCTTGTATTAACGGCGATACATCCATAAAGTCGTTCTTCAATCCAAATACTACCTCCGTGGCTTTACAGATTTTTCTGTCGATAGGCCCGCGCCCTTACTCGGATGATATTACACTTCTACCTCTGCCCGCAATGCCAGCCTGGGAGTCAACAAGGTCGATAGAAACACAGTTTTCCGGATGGGCAGTATACCCAACCTCTGGACCATGCTACTTTTCGCGATAGAGCGGGGTGATGCTATCCTTACCGAGCCTATAGTAAAGTACGTCCCAGAGCTACAAGATGCGATGAATGAAATGCATGAGAATGCCACCCAGGAGCTGGCTAGCCACCTAGCTGGAATCTCTAGGCAGTGTGAGCTTCGCACATCTCAGCCCGACAGTGGCTATTTACTCACTTTATAATAGATGGCGTCGGCGACTATGCGCTCAAGGACACCTAGGCTGCCGGACTGCCCAAGCTTACCAAGGAAGAACTTCCTCCGTGCGGTGCCACAGCTGCCTGTGAGAGGACTGGTACGTGGTGGGGCACCGTATGTATTATGTACTGATGCTAAATGTGTCCAGACTTCTTCAAAGACCTGCTCAAGCAACATCCTGTTGTGGCGACCGGAGCGACACCCATTTACTCCAACGCAGCGTTCCGGATTTTGGGCTACGCACTGGAGAAGATGACCAACACCAGCTATGAGGATCTTCTTACGAGACATCTGATCAAGCCTTTGAACCCAACGCACTCGAGGTACAGTGCACCAGATGCCAAGTATGGGATTATCCCGGGAGATGCGACGACCAGCGCCTGGGGTGTCAACATTGGCGAAGAGACTCCGTAAGTTCAAATGCCCTATCTTGGACACAGTTGATTCACGTACCAGCAGCGCTGGAGGCCTATATACCTCACCAAACAACCTCTAGCAACAATGTTCTTCACGAAGAAAAAAGCACAGAAGGAGACGGTGGCAAAGAAAGAAGCGCAGAGGAAGAAAGAAACAAAGATGCCCGACCCAGATTCAGGCAAAAGTCAAAAAGAGATAGATTATGAAGCAGCTCTCAAACGGTGCGAGGATCGTTGGAGGCATTGGGAATCCAACGATGCGGCTGCCAGGGAGTGGCTTATTTCGTACCGGAACGCAGAAATATTAGTGTGGGCGACTCTCCAGCGAGAAAACCGCCTAATGTGATATTTGTCCGAAGCAAACAATGCCTTCAGTACGGAAGAGGAAGCCAGTCCCTCGTCCTACGATGAAGCACTTGGGCCGTCGACGGCGGGCGCTGAACCTCATGTATTGGACGCCACACGGAGAGCCGAGATTCAAAAAGAGATCACTAAAGTTCGCTAGGAGTACAAAGATTGTACCACTAGATGCTACGAGTTGTCACTTATTATTCCTGATCGTCGCGCGGTGGCCATCGCTCTTATCAAGATTGGATATGGTGATGAGCACGGTCGTTCCTATTACTGGGTTCTCGGCCGCGAGAGATGTTCTGATGAGGGGGGTTGCTGTCGTCGAGGCTGCGGGTGCTGTGAGAAGCCTTTGCTAGAGTATTCATTCTTCCCAGGAAGATCATATGTGAAGAGGTATACGGAAGTCTTCGGGCACTGTACGAATGAGTGCGAGCGATTACCCGCCTCTCTCATTCGAGGTCTGAAGTTACAGGGGAGGCACCGACAAGATATTGCTACAATTGACTCGGCGTTGCTGATAGAGACATTTCAATTTTTTTTTATTGCTACTAATGAGATGGCTTTTAGGTGAGATAAACTGGGTTACGTAAATAGCTAAAAGAGGCTTGTTACAAGCAGGCCACGTCGCAGGCGAAGCGTAACCCCCAAAGAGTTAGGACTGAAATCTATCATAATTCTATTTGCTTTTCGGAAATTCGAACGGTGGCCAACTAGAGCTTCCGCTTGTCAACAAATGACTGATGATCGCCGGCGACATTCGGTTGTTTCGACAGGCTCCATGCAAGCGCGGATCTCCCGATCAATAGCGTCCTCCTGGCCACCGCTACCCCAGCGTCCATGATGTGATCGGTGCGAGCTCGACTCTTGGGGTGTGTAAGACAACGGACTATCGTTGGAACAGGCTCCCTTGGCTATCTGAATTAGTCGTCCTAGGATCGCGTATTCGAGTTTGAACTTGACGCTATAAGCCACCGGTTTGAACATAACCTGAAGAGCGTAATATCCGGCATATTCGATTCCGACAACGGCGACATCGAGGACGAGGATGGTAATATTGGTGATGAGAAGTTGAGCAAGGATTTTATGATGGTGGCTTTCGGGACGAATTCGTAAGGTCTTTGCCGTTTCCCAGACATATGTCCCCGAGATGATCACTTCCTGGACACAGAACCAGACAAGCTGAATCCTCTCCATGACATTGTAGCCTTTGGCGAATGTTTCTTGTGTGATAGATCCGTACATGAGGACAACGGTCGGTATATGTAAGATGATAGCGTCGATGATGATCATAGCAAGAATTGCCTTGAGGACTTTCTGCGTCTGGAGGACAAGACTGAGTCGCGACCACAGGACGAGCGAGTGTCCCGTTACCATCACGCACCAGCTTAGAATGATCAAAGTCACCGAGACATAAGGTGAGACGCCGAGGGGAAAGATGTAAAATATGTAGCCAAGACAGTGTGGGATGAGACTGGCGGACGCGATCAACAAACTCCAGAAATAGCAACCACGGTATCTCTTGAAGGTACTGAAACACAGGACAATGAGCTCGAGCGAATTGCACCAAGCTATGGCGGCGAAGACTGAAATCACGTATTTCTGCACCTCGTCACCAACGTCACCGTCTTCCCAAATGGCCTCGTTAGTGCCGCCTTCATGGGGGGACCGCATGGGGAGATCATTCTCCCGGGTAATTTGAATGTTGCGCAGTGCTGCGGCTGTTTGAAGAATTTCTGGGGCATTTGAGGATTTCAACCTGAAGAATTGACGAGGGGCGTCGGCGCAGTAGACTTCGCGAGGAAAGTTAGCAAGGGATACCTAAGCCGTGGATACGGATGCGGCGCCGAGGCCAGCATTCCGTGGAACGGACCCAAATGTCACATTCCCATAGGTGGAATGCGATGTCAATGACGCATTGTCACACCTAGGCTTGTCATCTAGACCATGGTGGAGAAAGTGCCTTTTCGTAGCTATCCAAAGTTCCGTCTGATGGCCTTTATATACTTTGTGCCCTATTGGTTTATTAGCCCGATGAGAAAGCCATATGTCGTGATGGCTGGAGGTGTTCCCAGGTTTAATGAGAGCCATGTGCTTCGGACACAGTTACCAGTTCGATCCCACTGGTTGGATTCGACGTTTGGGCAGATTGTAGCCCGAAATTCGGTGGTAGCTGTCATGGCTACTACTGCCCTGCTATGGTAGCATGCATTGGCAAAATTTTGGGGCTAATCGTCGATCACTTTGCTCCCCTAGCCCGGATCTATGCCATTTCTGTATTGCACCTCGTCGCGAACTGCTTGCTCAATAGCGACAAATCGGATAAAAAAAGACTAGGTTACTATGTACGAAAGGTGGAAACTAAGAATACAATCTGAGCTTCAAGATTGAGCAAGACAGCTAAGTAGCTCTCATGACAACCACAAAGATTTTATGCCCACTACTGCCGGTTGGAGACACCGAAGAAGTCTAATCTAGTTCAAACTTTATGCCGATATCCTGAATATAGCATAACGATTTAGATCCGATGGGAACTTCCAAATGTCGAGTTATGTGCCCAACCTGGGCGCTTAAGCACCGCCCGTGGCTACTATCAACCGCGGTCGCTCCCAAACTTCCGGTGGGCGAAGCGATCGAAGAGGAACGTACGCCATATTACGACCCTACACGGTTCTATCCCGCACATTTGGGAGAAGTTCTTAATGACCGATATCAACTCGCCACTAAACTCGGTTATGGAAGCAGCTCAACTATTTGGCTCGCTCGAGATCTACTCAGTAAACCAATCGGTTCCCCACTACCCCCACGTATTCTGTGGCATGTGCTAATGCTTGATCAAGATGGCGATGGCTAAGAGAAAGATATGTTGCTCTCAAGATAGACTCTAGTGCTCGTCATTCTCGAGAGAATGCTGCTGAAACTGAATTGGACATCCTCAAACACATCGCCGAGGCAAATCCCCAGCACAAGGGCTGGGAATACGTCAGGCGTCCTCTCGATTCATTTACCCTTGTGAATGGGCTGGCGAGACACCTCAGCATTGTCTTTAAGCCATTGCGAGAGCCGTTTTGGATACACCGCACAAGGTTTATCGGTGATGTGATACCTGCAGACGTGTTGAAGATATTACTTCAAATGATCCATGGCTTTATGCAGAGTTCGATGAGGATTGAGATGACTGTAGCTTGGTATTGTTATCTATGTCTCTCTACGGTAGCAGAGGGATCATGCCCCTTTCCCTTTGTGCCTATTTCTCTGTTTCAAACACCTTTCTTGGCTCCTTCTCGCATCTTTGCACCCCAGCAGGAATGCGGACATTGGGCCAACGTTTAGATTTCACATCTGCCGCGGATGTATCGCTACTCTCGATAACTTGCGTAAAGAGACTTGTGTATTAGAGATTATGAGAAGAACCTAATCACAATGAAAATACAGAATATTAACTGGGCGGGTGTTGAGAGTATCCGTTAGTGAGCTAGTTTCCTATTTTCCAAACTGGGCTTTGGTGTTGCACTATGTGGGCCTCATTGCCTACTCTGTACTAATGATTATCTATTGAGCCAGTGGACAACACTTGAGAGGCTAGATTGTTAGCATTGGTTGCTTGATTAGGTTAGTGAGACACAGGTCTTGAATTTATCGTAATTTGTAATTGGGGCCAAAAAGGTCTCCTCTATCTCGAACATCGAAGGGAATAAAGGTCGGTCAACTCCAGGGCTCTCTATTGGAACCGGTTCGACACTTGATGAATAGATCTTTCCCATTCCAGGATTACTACTAGATTCGCGATCGGTATGCTAACCCTGATATCAAATGACATGGGCAGATATCTTGAACAGGCAAGAAGTGACTGAGTCATAGAATGAAATTTTGCCTCAAACTAGTTCCATGTACGCTAGGTCACAAGGGTAAAATTCACATTCTATCCCCACTTATACTTAAGTGAGCCCTTGCCCCCAAGACTGAGAACGGGAGCGCTCTTGCTTAATATTTACATATGCGGGCATTTCATGCTTAAGCCATGGAGATGTCACCGCCCACCAACCGAACGTTTCAAATCTATGAGCTCACAGAGCGTATAATTCTAGAAGTTGACGATCCAGTGGAAATTATCCGCGCACAGCGTGTTTGCCACACGTGGAAAGACATCATTCAAACATCTCCAGCACTTCAGAATGCCTGCTGGTATCAATCGCCAAGTGTTAGGAACTCTCAAACGCCGTCAACATCTAGTCACCAAACACAGGGTTGGAAGTTAAACCCGGCTTTCAACCGAATTGGCGTTCGAATATCCCAGGATACTGGAGATTGGCCCCACGAAGTAGACGGGTACGAAGAAATGGGAGATTTCAATCTACAGGAACGCATCTACGACAAGCCCGGGTCATGGGCGACCATGTTAGCCACACAGCCTCCCTGCCAGAGAGTTTGCATCCACTGTTACGGCGACTATTCTGGCGACGAGACAATGTAAGGAAGCCTTTCGCTGCTGCTCGAAAGGGACTCATGCTGATAAGGCGTAGGTGGTATCTAATTGCATCCATGGCTGGCCCTCTACTTATGGGTGATGTTATGGCCGTTCTAGCTGAATGCCAGAATCGGCAAGAATACGGGCTAGATCGCTGGGCCGGAGTGCGGCATTATACGGGCCGGGTGCGCAGATGGACAACAGTTGACTGGGATGACTGTGGTTGGTCAACCATCGATATCTTGCCCAATGATGTCTCAATTAAAGTTGCGGTCGAGATTCCCTGGGGCGGTCCGCAATGCAATGCATTTTCTCTCCGGCGCATCGATGGCACAGGAGGCTTCCTACATGAAATGATCTTGCATAAGATGACAACGGTATATGGAAAAGAATATCAGTGGAAGCACGGGCACCATGGCGGCAAGCCCGGAAGGCCTGTGTGTAAGACAGGAAATTACAAGGCAAACCTGTTGGCTGTAAGGGATTATCAGGACAAATATCTGTCGGATTGCAGCCATATATTCCGCCTGCTGTCGGATGTAAAACAATGACATCATTTTCAACCTGGCTTCCATATAGAGGACGGAGAGACGTGGTTGAGTGGCGCACTGAGATGTTGTCTTCTTTTTACAAGTTCTAGTTCATGTACAAACCCGATATCATCGCGCTGGAGGCAAGTCTTCAAGTTGCCTCTCCCGAAAGCAACTCAGCATACATGTATATAGCTCTCATAATCAATCTCACCATGCTCCTAGGTTTCATTTCTGCAGTATAAATAACGGAAGTTCTAGATCAGGAGCCGCTATGGCTTGCGGGAACTACATCCCGGCTTATGAGAAATTATATGTACTCTAAGACACACGTAATTAGCCGAAGAAATATACACCTATCTAACCCTTAAACGGAGGCATACCGGTAACAACGCTGAAGTATACGAGGTTTTTCCGTTCCCGTCAATCATATGAAGCAGCACGCCATTGGAGGCGCTTTGGGATGCCCACGCCATTAGTAGCTCGTCTTGGGCCATCAATGCGAAGGATCAGATTCCAATTAAACCCAGGAGCATAGAGGAAACATTGACGTCGATCAAGTTGCTCACTACACAGTATGAGACCGGTGTAGTGAAATCCGCCCCCAATGCAATCTTAGGTTTCAACCTCGTCGGGCCGTTCGAATACCTACTCCGTACTCCACAGGAAGGATCACTTGATAGAAAACTGGTTGGAACTAATATTCCAGTGTGAGGCTCACCGCTAAGTCCCTTGTAAGGTAGCCTTATATGCCAAGACTCAGTTGATCACCGGCTAATCATCTGTGGGAGTGAGGTTATTCCGGGTGCCGCTAGTCCAAAGGAACGCCCCAAACGGGCTCAGATGGCGCTAAACGGGCACTAAAATTTACGAGACTGGGCCAGAAAGTGGACTGCACATCAGCGAGGCTGTGTCAGGTCATTGTTGTTCTCATAGTAATTGTTTGGTTCTTGTGTCATCCACCACAAATCAATTGAGATTCCAGGAGGATTTAGTATAGGTCGCTAGATCAAATTAACCTCTTGGTAGAGCCAAGACTGCTGAAAAATGCTGCCGTCTATTCCAACAACCTAAGCCTTATACAAAAAAAAAAAAAATCAAAAATAAACGAGGTGGCCGAAAACGACATATAAAAGCCTGCTCAAAGTACATGCCTTGACGATGCATCATCTTCTTTCATTCCTTTCATCCATCCACCATGAAAACTTTTCAATTTCTTTATATCGTGGGCGGTTTGTCACTCGTCGGGGCCCGCACATTGCCCCTGAGGGTTCGATCGTCGGACGCCACATCCAAAGTCACGGCCACTGAGTTCGGCAGCGTCTTCGATACCCCGGTGACCATTGGGGATCAAACCTTCCAGATGCTGATCGATACCGGTAGCAGTGACACCTATGTCATGCGTAATGGTTTCACGTGTATCAACCCGGAGACCAACCTAACCATCCCACGAACCGAATGCCTCTATGCCAACCATACATACCATGAATCCAGCACTTACCGCGAAATACCCGGTGAGATCTTTGGGATTCAATACGGAGCGGGCATTGCGAGTGGTGTTATGGCGCACGAAGACGTTACAATCAACGGCCTCACCGTGAAGGACCAGAAAGTGGCCATTGCCAACGTGTCTCATCCCATGGGCGACGGGGTTAACAGCGGACTGCTCGGTCTTGCATATCCATCAATCACCTCAGCCCATCCAGAGGACAAAAATGACAACGGGACATTCTACTATAATCGCCTCCCTTACGATCCTCTCATGTTCAGCGCATGGAAGCAGGGCCTGACCGACTCGTACTTCAGCATCGCCCTGGCACGAACCCCACGGAATACCACTGTTGGGTTCGGTGGCTACCTGACCATCGGCGGACTCCCACCCGTCAAGCACAGCTCCCAGTTTGCCGTTGCTCCCGTCGAGATCATCGACGTCGTCCCACTGGAATTCACCTCTGGCAAGCGGATCCGATCCTACTGGGCCACAACATTCGGGGCCACCTTTTACGGCAGCCCCGGTAGCAGCCTGGAAAGCAACACGACCAGTTTCCAAGGGTTCTTTGACATCGGCAACCAACTTTCGTTCCTGCCGAAAGAAGTCGCGGACGGGGTGAACTCGCATTTCTCGCCCCCGGCTGTCTTCGACGCCGAATTGAAGGCGTACCGCGTCAACTGCACTGCGAAGCCGCCTAAATTCGGCCTGAAGATCGGAAACCAGACCTTCTTTCACGAGCCGGAAGACCTCATCTACCAGACTGGCGATGGCTGTGTCTCTGCTATCTCAAGCTCCCAGAACGTTGCCGTCCAGGGGATCACTATCCAAATCATCGGCGCCTCCTTCTTGAAGAGCATCCTGTCTGTTTATGACTTTGGCAAGAACGAGATGCGATTCGCCAAGCTGTATGATGTTTCTAAGCCGGACGGTAACGGTACTGTGCCTTCCCTGCCGCCTTCTGCGTCCTCTTATACTCCTCCGCTGAGTAACGGTGGCTCGCTGGTGACCTCCAAATCTTTTCTTTCTCTGTTCGCTGTCCTCGGGTTTGCGTTCGTTGGAGGATTTTAGGAACGGAACAGCTTAGGGGCTCTTGGATACTGTTCACTTCAATTCTCCCTGTATGGCGCCACTGCGGATATATGGACGGTCGTGAGCAGAGTGGCTCTGACTTATAGATCAGGTTTGAGTAATAAAGATTGATAATGAGACAATCTAAATTCTATTCGCTGTGTGAGAAGAGTCGTGACAATAGGCATGTGTAGTCGAAGAGCGACAGATACATACGTCATCATCCCGCAGGAATTGACGCCTGAGGCATCAGCAAGTGGCGCTCTCGACCTTGTTCGCGAAGGTGTGACCCTCGGCGTGGTTGTACATCGGCCAAAACACTTTCAGCAGTCTTGCTCCACGTAGAGCGATCGAAACCGCGTAAAACTATTGAGGTGTAGTCAGAGCTAGGTATCAAACCAGAACGCCCAATATATGGAGCTTTTGAGCGCATTTTGGAGTTGCAGGAATTAATCTAAAATCGTCGGTACCTGCACGTAACGCAGCGACGCGCCCGGTCGAAAACTGAGTGGTCGGCTAGCGTCCATGACGGTCGTCGCAGCCTCAGGGCGCAAGTGGATTATCGGGGTGTTTTCTGCCAGCAAGAACTCCTTGAACTTGCTGTTTCTAAGAAAGACAGTCCTTCCTCTCCAGTTCTCCATCAACATCCGTATATGGTAAATTTGAATAACCATGAGCATATCATGTATGTTGATCAAAACATGCATAGAGAGCGAATATGACACTTTGTAAACTGACAACCAACAAACTAGTCATTCTTCTGCCTTTTTGAGAATAAATTTTATAGTCTTTAGGCTGGAGTTTTCTTTCAAACCCCTACATTTATATCAAGATACATCACCACCCTCCAGGAAGAAGCCCTGGTGGTCTCTATAGATGTTGCCAAGACCAAAACACCCAGCACCCAATCACATTCTCGGGGTTGCCGCCCATATCGTGTCATGGTGGCACTCACATCACTCCATCTGTTTCTCTTCTCCACATATCCCGTTCTAACCACACATTGGTGATACCATACAAATGCCAAAGAATATCCTTGTCACAGGTGCGACCGGTCAGCAAGGCGCATCTTTAATCGCAGCCTTGCGACCAAGCGAAGGCACCGACACCGCCGCAGAACATCACGTCCTCGCGCTGACGCGGAGCAAATCCAGTCCTTCAGCCGACCGTTTGTCTCAAGAGAAGCATGTCACCGTAATTGAGGGTGATTTGAATGATCGCGCCTCTGTAACTCGGATCTTTGAGGACGCAGAGAATGGGGAAGAGAGCGGCATCTGGGGTGTGTTTATGGTGCTCGCCTTTCCGGGGCTGGGGAAGAATGCAGATGGGGAAGAGGTACAAGGGAAGGTACTGATTCTATCTTTTGATTCTAACGTTTTCAGCTCTCGGTCGTGCCTGGGATACGTATTTATTTATTGGCTTAATACCTCATAGTTGCTGGCGAACGTTGCTCTGGAATACGGCGTCTCGGCATTTGTTTACTCTTCTGCGCTGCGTTCGGGCCCGAAGTATGATGACGAGTTGAAACTGTCAGGAAAAGCGAAGGTCAGTGTAGAGAGACATGTGAAGGAAATCGGGCTGCCTTGGGTGTAAGTGCGCAAAATCTTTACCAAGCACAGCCAAAATGCTAACTACCCAATCAAATATAGGATCGTGAAGCCCGGGTTTTTCATGGAGAATTTCTCAGGGATGCTCGGTGCCCTCGCCATGAACCTAATGCAGACGGGTCTCAAGCCTGAGACACGTCTTGATCTAGTGGTGAGCACCGATGTAGCAGTATCTCAACGCAAAAACGCCAGTGCTAACAGTTTGAAGGCTGCGGATGACATAGGGCGTGTTGTGGCGGCTGTCTTCAAGGTGAACTGGCTAGCTTTGCACTGTCCGAGCACATTCTGACCACACCATCTATACGTATAGAACTTTTCCAAATGCTCATCCCGTGAGCTGATCATCATTTCCGAATCCTTGACAGCTAGCCAAACAGCAGAGCAATATCGTCACACCACAGGACTCATTGGCTCTTATGTTTCGCCATATCTTGCATGGTTGGTATTGAAAGTCAATGCTGATACGCAGAAGCTGTAAGTCACCCAGGTATCCGATCTGTGCATCCAAGTATAAATATATATGACTACCTCTAGTGTACGAACCATTAACGACACGCACGAACGATCGGTCAGTGGGGAGTATCCCGAGCGCGAGGCAGAGATGCAAATAGCAACGGATGTGTATGCCCCACGAACTACGTTCCAAGAATGGGTCCGCAAGACAGACTCAAAGACCAAGGAGGGTTGGAACAGGTTAAGTCTCTGGGGTCTGCTTACAGGGAGATCTTGACCTACTTGGCCACCTGTTATGATGCCACATTGAATCTGAAATGAATGAATCCGAAATAAATCCGAAATAAAAGGTACATGAAAATGTCATTAGGCGTCAATTACTCGACTCTCTCAAAATCACCCCAAAAGTCTCTCCTTCAGCTGCAATCCCAAATGCCAGATCCATGGCCTAGCCTTCTCCCCAGTCACTCCATTCATATAGCCCACTCCGCCAGCCACAGCACCTACCAGCCCAAGAATCAAAACTGTATAGCTAATCGGTATCTCCTCCACGACCCTTCCAATGTACACATTCTTCCCCTTCACCAGCTCCTTACCAGTTCCCTCAACGATATAGTCATCCCAACGGACCCGGGACATTTGTTTCTGGTACTGCACTGCTGTCCCGGACCAATTCTGTGTAACCCGGCCATTTTCCGCCTTATACCAGCTATGGCAAGCTGGATCCGCAAAACTGCTTTTTGCCAGCCGGGCTTGAACGTCGTCGTCCCATTTTTGGACGACCTCAGGACGAGGAGTGATCACTAGAGATTTGCCCGATTTCTTGGCCTTGATGACTCCGTGGATGAGGGTGGACAAGTAACGGGATTGCGCTTCGATCATGAGAACGATAGAATTGTGGCCTGTCCATGTTAATTACTGTTTCTGTTTCTGCAAAGTTAAGTCAAATACGAAGAGAAATACTCACCAAGGTTTGTGTTCGGTCCGTACAACATGCCAAAATTAGGCATATCCTCCACCATGGCTCCCTTATACGCCTTGGGCCCATCCTTCCAAACATCCGAGATAGAACGACCACCAGCCCCGAATACCTTGATGGGATGCAAGAAGTCAACGGTCCGGAACCCGGTCGCTATGACAATCATATCGAATTCCGCCACGTCTCCATCTTCCGTCTGAATGCCAAACTCCGTTAGGCCATGAATAGGTCTGGTATCCAGATCCACGTGCTTCTGGTTCAAAGTGGGATAGTAATCGTCAACGATGATAACTCGCTTACAACCTGGCGCGTAGTCCGGGACCAGCTTGTCCCATAATTCAGGCTTGTCGGGTAGCTGGGCTTTCATGGCTGCTATAGAGTTTCTTCGGAAATAGCTCGAGAACCAGGACTCGGGGACGGCGAGACCCATGTGCGTTAGCTCACGGTACTGCATTTGAAGGGAGCGCTTGAGCCACCGGAGGGGTGGGACTCGTGAGAGAAGGAATTTCTGGACCGCGGAGACAGGTTTGTCGTTGCGCTCAATGAGCCAGTTAGGGGTTCGTTGATATACAGTGAGGTGTGAGACAGAGGGTGCGATTGCGCCGATGACCTGAACAGCTGTCGGGCCTGTTAGAGTTCATACCAGTCAGCTTCTCATTCCTAGAGGGGAGGATGCTATGAGAAAGGACAGACCATTTCCGATCACGGCTACGCGCTTTCCGGTGAAATCATAAGTCCAATCCCATCGTGCCGAGTGCATCAGTTTCCCTGTGAAGTCATCTAGACCTGGATACGAGGGCCACTTGGGGATATTCAGCTGGCCCACGGCGGAGATCAAAAAGTCGGTGGTTATCTGGTAGGACTCAATATATTGTCTGTCTTTGACCCCGGAGACCTCCACGTCTACCGTCCATTGTAGTTTCTCGTCATCCCAGCGGGCTGCCTGAACGACCGAGTTAAACCGGATGTATTTGAAGAGACCGAATTTCTCCGCGACGCCTATAAGATATTCCTATGTTGAGCATTAGTCGGCATTCTGTGTATGTTGATCGAGATATTTACGAGTATCTCCTCCTGTCCAGGATGTTCTCTCGACCAGTCGGACTTTTGTTCGAAGGAGAAACTGTATAGCGTACTCCAAACTGCACCAGTTAGCGGAGATCTTGCAGGCTTGGTTGGGCGCTTACCATCGCACGCGCATCCAGGATACTTATTATCAAACCAAGTCCCGCCAACCTGACTTCCTTTCTCGAGAATCACGAAATTCCGACACGGCGTCCTTTTGAGAAGATCAATCGCCATACACAAGCCTATGTTGATGTGATATTTAGCCAACCACCCCTTGCTTCCCAAACAAACAAACAACGTACCCGAAAAGCCCGCCCCGATAATCACCACCGTTGACTCCGTGAAGTCCTTGTTACCCACATTGCGCGAAATCCGAGTATCAGCCATTCTGAAGCGATGCGACCGCGACCGTTGAGAATCACATTCCAGCGACCACGCATCAGCGCCTAGCAGGCAATATAACGGTGCATGCAAGTGGTGCGATGCAACCTCGGCTACTAGCTCGGTTACGCATGCTGAATGAGAAGAAGCTGCAGACGGCGCTTACACCACGCCTTGGCTGAGGGGTTAATCACGTTCAACTGAGGGGGACGAAGCGTCGGTTCATACTGCTTCTAAATGTAATCAAGCCATCCGCGGCATCATACAGACTGCGTCATAATGATCAACATATCCATGCCCCTCATATTGTCGACCCGAGGTTTAACTCTGTAGTATTCACCCCTTCACAGTCGACAAGCTGGACGGCGAAAGATGTAGACTTTCCTGGCTGATGAGTGACAGTAATAAGAGTCATGTAAGACCGACGGCGTCTCTTCACGGCGCCATCTTAGTCCGACCGGTGAAGGTTCAATCTGACCTCGATGATGGGCAGCCACCTCAGTGGCTGGCTATATGGACTGTTCCTGCAAAGGAGAAGACGCAAGAGACGAGCTTATTGCCCGGTAGCCCTGGTGTGAGCGCCTATAATCTTGTTTGGGTCAGAAGCCCTTAAGAAAGTCAGACATTCAGTGAGATACCGCCACACTAATTTCTGACGGTGGCGTGAGCCCTATGATTCCTGGACCTTGTCATACTTCACAGGTGGCTAGTATATGCGAGGCTGGAAAATAGTTAGATATTTTAGATCAATCTAACATTTCATCACCTGGCACGTATGCCCTTCATATTTACTCGTCCTACAATGGACTGTTGCAACCAGTAAAGGAGAACAGAATGTGCTGGTATTTGCCGGCAAAAGACATGTGGCTGCTGATGACGGACCAAATCTGACCTGTCGATTCTTCACTCCGGTTTAACCTGTTATACGTAATCTTTGAATATCCCATCACAAATGTGGCGTCGAGTTAGGGTCTTGGATTCTGATTCTAGTATGAACTCCGTTTCTATATTGGTGTAGTAAGAAAGAAAGCACAGTTCTCAGCCTATCGCCTATTTTGCAAGGTCCGCACTTTGATCAAGTCCACAAGTTCAGTTCATAATCTTACGATTATTGGTTTTATTAAACCCAGTCATTGTCTGATTTATGTCTGGACTACGTAAGTCATACGGATATATTGGAGCAAACGTTGGTAAATCTGAGCACAATGGCTTTGTTATTGGATTTCTTCTAGTGCACTGAAGAATGAAGCAGTAAAATTCCACCGTATTTGGTGATTCACCCGGACTACACCGTGAATTGTAGATCTTTTAGTTGCTGGTCAGACCGTCTACTCCATATCAGCGCTGGGCATATCTAGGCACCCTCGCCAGATAGAAAATCCCCGCACGCGGAAAGCACGTAGCTGGTAAATCCTGGGGGGGGGGGTTTCTAGCAGTGAGTCCAAGTCTCGATTAAACTCACGTTTATTATTAGCGCTTGGGATGTATGCTTTTGGTAGGGTTCATCAATCCTTTGAAGACAAAGTGGTGATCCATGCGCCCGGGCGGCTACGGGTGAAAGCAGCTTTATCTTGCCGCATCACCACCTCAGCATGTTCCACCATCTCCTCTTCGCCTTGTCCCAGCATGGATCTATCTCTATTCTACCAAAGTAATCTTCTCTACACACAAGAAAAATTATCAAGATACCGGCCTGGGGGTTATCATCCGGTCAAACTTGGCGACACATTCCTAGACGGTCGCTACGAAATACGTCATAAGCTAGGATGGGGTGGCTTTTCGACCGTATGGCTGGTGAGAGACAAACTGTTGGTCCATGCATACACACTTGGGATCCCCTAAGCTGTGGCTAACAGTAGACCAGTCGAAATCAATGGGTCTCGTTAAAGATCATGGTCTCACAGTCGCAGGCATCTCAGGAGCTGCAAAATCTTGAGCACCTGCAGAGGCATTCTCGTGGCACACTGGCTTCGAGCTATATTGTTCAGCTGCTAGATTCCTTTACCCACGAGGGTCCAAATGGAGTCCACCAATGCCTTGTTTCTGAACTACTTGGCCCGACTGTTGATAAGGTCTTGGCCGACTACCGTTGGGGTAACGACAAGCTCGACTCGGAAACCGTACTTCGCATGAGTACGCAACTTTTGACGGCCGTCAGGTTCATTCACAGCGCTGGAATGGGCCATGGAGGTAAGAGCATCCTGCACCAGCAATTTGTTTGCGATCCGGCATCATTATACTTACTTCGTATCAGACATCAGTGGTCGGAATATTGCATTCACCTGCACCCAACTATCTAATATGACAGAGGAGCAACTTTTTGAAGTTCTTGATGTCCCGGAAGTTGCTCCACTGGCTCGTATTGATGGCACGCCTTTAGAGAATGCACTACCATCCCAGCTGGTCAAGGCAACAGAATGGACGAATTGGATTGACGAGGACGATGAGAACATTCGGCTCCTTGATTTTGGGGAAGGTTTTCGCCAGGGAGAGGAGCCTACAAAGCTGGCTCAGCCGGGTATATTGCGGGTACCGGAAACCATTTTCACGGATTCGTTTGATTATCGTGTCGATTTCTGGCGAACGGGTTGCATGGTACGTCAAGATACCATCTTTGCATGTTATGTCAAAATCCTTTTTGGGGGCTGGGTACTTATGCGAATATACAATCCAGATCTATTCCTTCCTGTTCACAGCGTACCCATTCTGGTATCTGGGCAAGGATGAAGACTTGATTCTCCAAATGATTAACTTCGTGGAGAAATTGCCGGCCGAATGGGAGACTCAATGGAAGTCCATTAAGATGAATTCAAGCCGCGCTCTAGAGCTAGAAGAAGGTAAGGAAACTAATCAATCATCAAAATTTGCTAACTGTCCTCAAAGATTGCGACATGTCGAGACTTGAACGGAAGTTTGCAGAGGTGCATGATCCATGCCTTAAACCTCTACTAGAAGTGATACAAAGATTGATGCGATTCCTACCATCACGTCGCATTACTGCGGATGAGGCACTCAACAGGGTAGACAGCATTAGAAAGTACTAAAGCAGCTTTGATTCGCGCAACCCATTTGAATGGTTCTCTACAACCTGCAACCTGCAACCACCTTCACCCCCTATGTGCCAAGACATGTACCCCTGTTCTTTCTCCACCGTGCCAGCTCATCAACAGCGAGAAATACATTTTCCCTGTGTTCCCCCGGCCATTGACTGCGGAAGGGGAAACATCCTTCCAGCACCATGCTTCTCAGAGATAGGCTCAGAGGGATTAAACACAGGTTGTTTCAATCCGCTCCAGACGAAAAGTATAAACAGACATCGAATGGGTCCGTGACATCGGTAGATAAAGCGAGTCATAGGGAAGAACAGGCCAGCTCGGTCGGAGACCAACAGAATACACATGACGTGTCTCTTTGGGAACAGGCATACAAGATCATTGACACAGACCTAAAAGATCAATATGAAAAGATTCTTTCCGAAGAATGGAAGAAGCTCAGTGAGTCTTTCAGGCTGACTCAAAGTCATTCAATCATAGTCACGGTGCTGAGTTGTATCGCTAGAACCCGAAGACAAAACCACCGATCGCAGGGAACAGCAGAGCGCTATAATCGAAAGAAGCCTGCAGAAGCTCGACACAGAGAAACCTGGAGTCAAAGAAGGCGTCGCTAAATTTGCGAAATGCGCACAGTCCGTCAAGGAGTTTGTTGACGCGGCGGTCAAGGCATCCCCAGAAGCCTCGTTGGTCTGGGCAGGTGTTTGTGTCGCTCTTCCCTTATTGACAAACCCCCAAGCCGCCTCGGAAGCCAACAAGTCTGGGTTCCACTACGTGACCTCTCGACTGGCCTACTATCTCGAACTCGAGCATCTTCTCTGGTCCATTGATGGACGCGAAGGACAGCAAATTGCGAAATTGGAAAGCAAGTTCTTACACAGCTGGATTGAGCTGTACAAAAGGCTGTTGGAGTTCCAACTCGAGAGTGTTATTCGAATGCATAGTAGGCACTTTGCAAAGGATATATTTGGTCTTCAAGACTGGGAAGGAATGATCGCCAGCATCAAGGAGCTGGAAGCGATGGTGGACAGAGATGCGCAACAGATTAATGCCTCGCTGTCTCGACAGGATCTGGAACAAATTAGAAGAAACTCGGACAACCTGATTGACTCAATGCATGAATATTTGGATGTGGCCGGGCGGCAATTCGAAATCTCCAAGGATCAACTAGAGATTCAACAGCAGATCTTGGACCGGCTCCCTGATAAAGAGAAGGAGTGTCTGCAATTATTCCGTCTGGCAAGGGATGATCGAGACGACACCTACGAATGGTACAAAAACAGAGTTCAGCAGCGACTAGAAGGAACATGCAAATGGTTTCTATCACAGCCCAACTATACTAACTGGCTGAAGCAGGATAGTGGACTGCTTATTGTATCAGCCGACCCAGGTTGTGGCAAGTCTGTCCTCGCGAGATACCTGATCGATAGTGAATTTGAAAAGGCCAAATTGTCAACCAAAGTCTGCTATTTCTTCTTCAAAGATCGGGACCAAGATACTCAGAAACAAACGCTCTGTGCCCTCCTGCATCAGATGCTCTGCTTCAGGCCGGAGTTGATCGAACATGCTATTCCTGCCTTTGACAGCAATGGGGACAACTTGGTTAATGTGACCCACGATCTCTGGAACATATTCGCGAAAGTGGCGACGGACCCCCGAATGGGGCGCTTGGTGTTTGTCTTGGACGCAATGGACGAATGCAAAGAGCGGGATCGGAATGTTCTTGTCACTGAAGTGAAATCGCGAATCCTGCTAAAGGGAATACAGAATCATGTGAGCATTCTTCTAACCACAAGGCCGTACGACAATGTTCTATCCGGCTTTTACGATCTCATGAACGAATACCCGGAGATTCGTATTCCTGGGGAGAAAGAGTCCGAGAGGATCGCGGAAGAAGTGAACCTCGTAATCAAAGATCGAGTCCACGAACTGGGCACAAAGAAGAGATTGAATCAAAAATTGAAAAGTCATTTAGAAGAGAGACTACTAAAAATGCCACACCGGACCTACTTGTGGGTGTACCTTGTGTTCGAATACCTGGATACACACTCGTTTGAGAAGCGCACAAACAGCATCGACAAAATCATCGACAACTTTCCAACGGGCCTCAATTCAGTATACGAAAGCCTTCTCATGAGATCTGAGAACAGGTACATGGCCCGGAAGGCATTTTGTATTATTCTAGCCGCGACTAGGCCACTGGATATGCAGGAGATGAATATAGCTGTTCATGTCGACAAGTCATCTACCGACCTTGATGAGCTCGAAAGCAATGAGGACTTCGAAATTACCCTGAGGAACTGGTGTGGTTTGTTGGTATCCATCAACGCAAATAAAGTATATCTTCTGCATCAAACAACACGGGAATACTTGCTCCAGGCAGGGCTTTCCGGTTGCGCAGACGGCCAAGATGGACCAATCACTATGCAAGAAGCACATGCAGTTCTTGCATTCAGTTGTATTGGTTTCCTTGAACTGGCGCAGCAGAAACCTGAATTTCTTGATTATTCGATCAACAATTGGACGACTCACACCCGTGGCTCGTCTCTGAACCGTGACCATAGCTTTTCACCGAGGTTGGAAAAGCTCTGTGATCCTCATGAAGGAACTGCCGGCCACTGGATCCCTCACTATCAAGGACAGGAGGACTATCAGTTTTCCTATCCATGGCAAAACATCGATCTTGAACACCTTAATACCCTGTGGATAGCCTCCGCATTTGGAATGACTGCACCAGTACAGCAGATATTGCAGCGAGGCAAAGTCAGCGACGTTGTTGATAAATTCGAAAGAAATGCTGTTTTGATGGCTGCCCACGGCGGCCATGACTCTGTCCTCAAGCTCCTGGTCGATTCAAACCAACTCGATGTCAACTGTTGCGACTTCTGGGACCTGACGGCATTCAGCTTTGCTGTCATGTTAGGAAGTCCAACATTGGTCAGGATCTTGTTGGATTGTGGAAAGCTCGATTTGAGTCCTAAAAGACTGATGGTACCATTTCAGAGCGCCATGGAAAATGGAAATGATGAGATTGTCGACATGCTGCTGCGCTCTGAGCAAGTTAGCGACGTTGACTTCAAATTTCTAAAGGGAGACACACCATTGATTATGGCCTGCCGAATGGGGAAAGAGGGGATTGTAAGCCTCATACTTGATTCAGGGAAAGCTAATCTCAATATCCGCGGAAGTGGTGGGTCAACGGCTCTTGCTGTCGCTACAAGAGAAGAACAAGAAGGAGTCGTAAGGCTTTTGCTAGGCAGCGAAACAGTTCATACGAATGCACCCGACGACAATGGCTGGACGGCGTTCTTGTGTGCTGCTGATACAAGAAATGTGACTCTCATCCAGCTTTTCATAGATTCAGGCAAGGTTGATTATACCAAAAAGCTGAATGACGATTCGACAGCATTGCATCTGGCGGTACAAAATAACAGTGTGGACGCCGTTAAAGCCCTGCTACCTGTTACAGTTCAAGTAGATGCGCTAGATGACGAGCGATGCACTCCCTTAATCTATGCTGCTTGGAATGGGTATGAGAATGCTACTAGGCTCCTGCTTGAGTCGGGACGGGTTGATGTCAACTTGAGGGGAGGGGTATCGGACAATACTCCACTATCTTTCGCCAAATCAAGTGGCCATCATGACATTGTCAAGTTACTTCTCGAGTTTGGAGCCATCGATGATTAGCTACATTGGTAGGAATCAAAGGCAACGTGGCAATATATGGGTTTCTTCACGTATTGCAATCCACCACGGAGCACGTCACTCAACTAGAACAGCAACCCTCCACATCTTTACCGCCCATTCTCTAAACAGCCTCCATGCGCTCAGTGCTCAATGCTCGCGAAGCCTGGTCAATTAATCTATAAAAGAGTATTTTTTCCAAAATTTGCTCGATGTGAATAGAACCGCCAGATCCAACGCAGACGCTCTACGCAGTAGATCCCCTTCACACATACAGCATGTAGGATGGAATAGGATCATACATCGGCGGAACCCGAACTACAGCTACTAAGATGTCCAGGTTCTTTTATACCTTTATTTGGGACGCAGCCGATGTTCTAGAGAAGCTCTAGTTACATTGTTGGGGAACCGGGTATTTGTTCCTCTCCTCCGGGGGTCGGTCCATTGATGCCTCGGCACAAAGGAAGACCGAAAGGCGGGTGTTTACAGCTGGCCGGATATTTTTTTAATCTTGATTTTCTTCCCGATATTGCAGAATCTTCTTAAACGCAATAGAGCCTCGTCGAAGAGAACAGAAATGGGGAATGGAAAAAAGAAAAAAGGAAAGAAATCCTGGGACAAGTCAGGGGCAAAAGAAAAACCCTTACCCAGAGCCACCGACAATTTGAAACCCGTCACAGCAATAACAATAACAAAAGAAGAACAACCTAGAAGAAACTAATTATCAGATCCATCTCCTAGCCTAACAAACCGTGCTCCAAATTCCCGGCAGTATTCAGCCTGCACGGCAATTTAAACGAACCCAACCAAGCAAAAAAACGAACCTACAAGCAAGCAACCTCCACCTCGCCAGGAAACAAAAAAGGTAAATACCTCATGGACCCAACTCACTCAAGCGTGCGAGTGACAAATCAAATCCCAAACCCGAAAGGCGTAAATAAGCAAAAACTCCTACATCTCCCGTGTCTCCAAAAAGATCTACACCCCTAGTCCTCGGCACTTACGAAAACACCCGGCCAAAACACCCGCGGGCCAAACATCCGGCCTGCAAACATCCGCAGAGGAAACACCCGGGTGAGAAGATCAACAAAACCGGATATCTGGTGGATACAGATCAGCCCAGAAACACCCGAACTGGATCTGAGGAAAAAAAGAAAAACACACTAACCACCAGGTCCACAGGGGGGGAACATCAATCCGCTAAGGAGTAAACTTTGGATGACGATGTTAGTGTCAATGGCCCGCCGATGCAAGTGGGGACTGACTCGGGACCTGCTCGATTTTGAATTCCAGAAATGGGTGCCATTTGGGTCGAAATCGGTAAATGCCGTGTGACCAATGGGTTGAAGGGGAGAGGACACAGGACCTGGATAAGTTGGTTAGATCTTAGATCCAAAGTTTAACATGGATAATTCTACAGGAGAATTGTAAACAAATGTAAACCCGACTGTCTCACCGAACTGCCTAGATCTTACCAGCTACCAGTTACCTATTCAGTCGACAAAGTCCAAAATTGGAGCAATCTTGTCCAACTACCGTGTACTGTGTCTTGCACCAACCAGATCAGATCAGGAGAAGACACAGACGCTGCAACATGGTCCGTGATCCTTCGCGCTGTTGATGATTTGAAAATCCTCAGAAAAAACCGGAGAAAGACTTCCGATCCCAAAAGACGGGATGTGGAGCACGGACTGGAAGTGGCACAATCCGCTATTCCGATTGGCGGAACCAAATACCATACTTCATGGCTTCTTGGCTCTCAGCCCCTGGATGCCTGATCCACGAGGCAGTCAGGTCATTGTTGCTGTTGTACGAAGCGAGGTCAAATTGTTCGTGCTGTGCAAGTGGTTTAGCCTTAGGCTCTTCCATCAGCTCTATTTATGTGCTCCTGCATCGGTTCATCTATGACGGAGTTCGAAAGCTTATAGAGTATTGGGCTAAGCAGAATAATACCCAGTCAGTGCAATCGCAAAATATATATTCGGTGCTCTAAGTAATTATTCTTTAAATTAAAATACACATCTATATACACAACACCATTTTATCAACAAACAAGTCCCAATCTACAACTTTGCAGCCCGATCCAACTTCTTCAACTCCCTCCGCAAAATCTTCCCCGACGGGTTCCTAGGAATAGCATCCATAAAATGCACGCCACCCCGCAACTTCTTATAACTAATAACCTTCTCCGCCACAAATGCAATAATTTCATCCGCCAACGGCTTACCAGCCGAATAACCCGACGCAGGAACAACGTACGCCCTGGGCAACTCGGTACCGGACTGTCCGCTTTTAATACCCGTCACCGCAACATCGGCCACACCGGGATGACCCAGCGCAATATCCTCCAGCTCAGCCGGCGCGACCTGGAAACCGTTATACTTGATGAGTTCCTTCACGCGGTCGGTGATGAAGAAGTGGCCGTCCTTGTCCTCGTAGCCCACATCGCCGGTCTTGTAGTATCCGTCTTCGGAGAAGGACTCGGCGTCGGCTTTCGGGTTGTTTAGGTACCCCAGGAACACGTTGGGACCCTTGACCCAGAGCTCGGCGGAGCGACCGGTTTCGCCTTCCACGGGGACGTATATGGCCGTCATGTTGGGGAGGAGACGACCGACGGAGCCGGGGTGGGAGCGCGCTTCGGACCAGGTCTATGGGTGTAAGCGTTAGCGATCGAATCGAATTGAATTGAGGGGAGTAAGTATGGCGGGTAATGAACGTACCTGCATGTGAGTGCACGGGGCGCATTCGCTCATTCCGTAGGCCTGGCGGACCGAGAGGTCGAGCTTTTCACGCAGGGCGTGGATGAGTTCCGTGGCGAGGGGCGCGGCAGCGGAGAGCATCATGCGGAGAGAGCGCAGATCATATTGCGACACACGGGGGTTGGAGACCAGTTCCAGGATGACGGGAGGCACGACGTACGCGTAGGTAATGCGCTGGTCTTGCACGGTGCGGCAGAAGGTGTCGAATTGGAAGCGCGGCATGACGAACGTATGTAGACCGAGGTAGATGGTGTGGTTGAGGAGATAAGTGAGGCCTGGAGCAAGTCAGATGCGATCTCTCCACCGAATCCACGAGAAACATACCGTAGATATGGAAGAATGGGAGAAGCGCAAGAGCGCGATCACCCTCGCCGTTAACACCCTTGTTCCAGGCGAGAACGCCTTGGTCGACAGACGCCGACTGCAGCAGGTTTGCGACCATGTTGCGATGCGACAGCATAACACCCTTTGGCAGTCCCGTCGTGCCGGACGAGTAGACCAAAAACGCCAAGTCAGTGTCCGGTCGCGCGACGGGCGCCTTGTGCGGTCCGTACGTGACGCCATCCTCAACCATATCGCGCGGCAGTTCGTCGAGAATGAGAACGCGATCAGCCGGCAGACCGGCCTTCTTCGCAGCCTCCATGGCCACGGGGTACTGCGCGCGCTGCGTCACCAGAGCCTTCGCCTTCGCATCTTTCAGCGGGTGCAGCAGCTCCTCGGCACGGTAGCTGGGGTTGATAGGGCAGACGACACCGCCGATAGCCAGGGTACCCCAGATCAAAGGAGGCAAATCGATAGAGTTAGGGGCAAAGACAGCCAACACGTCGCCGTTCTGCCAGTTCCATTTGCGGCGCAGCGAGTGGCCAAAGGTCAAGGCCTGCTGCCGAATCTGTCCATAGTTCAGGGAGCGACCGGTGTCAGCATCAGTGAACAGGGCTGCAGCGATCGGATTAGCGGGATAAACCAAGGGATGGTATGCAGAGCGTTGACGTACGCTTCTGCTCGGAATACGGGCGGTCGCCACGCTCGAAGAGAAAGCTCCAGAGATCGACAGAGGGCACGTCGATGGCAGGGAATGGCGATGTCATGATGGGCTTGTGATGGGAGTTGTTGGGAGAGAGAAAATGCAAAAGGCAGGAGAAGAGGAAGTGAGACCAGCTCGTACAGGTAAATCCGATCCTGACAGCGAATGCAATGCAATCGAATGCGATTGTAGTCTTGGATGAGGCCCGTGGTTGAGCTCAAATTCCTGGCCCCACTCCCACTTAAAAAAAAAGAATAAAAAGAACAGCTCAGCCATTGTTGTTCTTACCGAGTGATCGGCACAGTGCTCAGCTCCACTTGCGCCAACAAGTACCTTGCGCTAGTCTTTCTTCTAAACAAATAAATGCCGAATCAGGTCCATCTTGCCATCGTCTGAATCAATCAGAGGCGTGAGTTAGGGTTTGGCGGACATCGTGACCCGCTTCCACTTCCAGCTGAAACCTGCTCCTGGGCAATCATTTAGCCTTTGGTCCAAGTGGTTCTGTTCCGATCGACAAGATGTGTTTTTCCTTTCTTTTTCCTTCTGCTCGATCGCTGGTCCAGTTAGAGATCTCCACTGTCTTCCAGCTTGATCATTGGCGTCGGCGAGCGTCCACACGGCATGGATTCCTTCTAGCGGCTCGTGCTTTTCGACTCCGTCCACGAGACTATCAGATATCCACGGCTGAGACCTGCACGCTAAGTTGCAAATGATACTATTCTCGGGCTAAGGTTCGTCAGCGGGCATCGACGGTCTGATGCCGAGTCCACCTGGATCGATGATCATGTTCCTGCCTGTCGGTGGAGCGATCTCGACCGGGTTGTTGATAATTGTTTAGGAATACATTTTCTGTGATCCACCGGTCAATAAACAGGGCGAATTGTTCAGAATTCACAGGGCATGAACCTGAGGTCATGAACAGAATTCTAGGACTGCAGCTGACTATAAATGTTGTTCTTTTGATCTGGTGAAACTTCACTTCAAAATGGAGACAAAAAGGGCTGCGTCCGAAACCCTGAGATCCGTGACAGCGAGCATCTCCGTATACGAAAATATCCCAGTCCCACGATCTGCCCCCCTGAACGAAACAGCGGATAATTCCTGACACCATGGATCTACAGTTCACATCCATCCTAGTCTTGCTCATCCACATCCACTCGGTTCAGGTCGTGGATCCCACCCACGACTCGGCAAGATCTGGGAAAATCCGATAGAGCAGGCCACCCCCCTGCCTCTGCTCCTGCCGCGTATAAAGCTCAGAAGTTGTCCTCTCTGTCCAAGGACTTTCTCGACAGCCATCTCTCCTCACACATCATCCACAATGCCTGCGCTTCCCTCTACCCCTACTCACTTGGCCACGACCTGCCGGACGTGGAACCGTCTGCAGGACATCAAGGCCAAGAAGGACCTCCAGCTGGATGGAAACAGTCTCGACATTGCGTCGGTGGTTGCCGTTGCCTAGTATGTTTCCTACTGGTCGGATTTAGTTCATTCTGTATTCTTTCTAACAATCTACCTTTAGCCATGACTGCATTCCCGAACTCTCGTCAGACCCCAATGTCATCGACAGCATCACCTCCAGCGTTGATGTCCTGATGGACCACCTGGACCACGGATACTGCGTCTACGGTACGTCATCATAACTTATGTACCTTATGTCTACCTACCATAAGAATAACGTCATTGACTCTGTCTACTTAGGTGTCAACACCGGATTTGGCGGAAGTGCCGACTCTCGTACGGACCGTGCCACCTCTCTCCAGGCTGCTCTTCTGCAGCTCACTCAGGCTGGTGTTCTGGTCGCTGCCGACAAGAACCAGCCCACGGATACGGCTTCCCCCGGAGCCCACTCCATGCCCTCTCCCTGGGTGCGTGCATCCATCGCCGTCCGTGCCAACAGCAATGCCCGTGGCCACTCCGCCGTCACCATCAAGGTGCTCGAGGGTCTCCTGCTGCTGCTCAAGCACCGCATCACTCCCATCATCCCCCTTCGTGGCTCCGTCTCCGCCTCCGGAGATCTCATGCCCCTCTCCTACATCGCCGGTGCCGTCGAGGGCAGCCCCGACATCTTCGTCCAGGTCGCCGACCCGAAGGCTCCCTCCAACCCCCTGATCATGACAGCTCGTGACGCTCTGCGTGAGGCCGGCATCGAGGCCCGCACCATGGGTCCCAAGGAGGGTCTCGGTCTCGTCAACGGTACCGCCGTCTCCGCTGGTGTTGCCAGCTTGGCTCTGCACGAGTCACACCAGCTTGCCGTCCTCGTGCAGGCGCTCTCCGCCATGGGTGTCGAGGCCATGACCGGCACCGCCGAGAGTTTCCACCCCTTCATCCAGGCCACCCGTCCCCACGACGGTCAGATCGAGTGTGCTCGCAACGTCCTCTCCCTGCTCCAGGGATCGCAGCTCGCCGTCGGCGTGCAGCGTGAGAAGGACCGCAAGCGTTCCGGTCTCATCCAGGACCGCTACGCCTGGCGCAGTGTCCCCCAGTGGGTCGGCCCCCAACTCGAGGACCTCATGCTCGCGGACCGCCAGGTCTCCGTCGAGCTGAACTCGTCTTGCGACAACCCTCTCGTCGACACCGTCAACAACGAGATCTTCTGCGGTGCCAACTTCCAGGCTGCGGCCGTCACCTCCGCCATGGAGAAGACCCGTCTCTGCTTGCAGATGATCGGTAAGCTCATCTTCGCTCAGGCCACCGAGCTGGTCGACCCCAACTACAACAACGGCCTGCCCACCAACCTCGTCGCCGACGACCCGTCGCTCTCCTTCACCATGAAGGGCGTCGACATCTCCATGGCCGCCTACATGGCCGAGCTGGCGTACGTCGCGCACCCCGTCAGCGCGCACGTCCAGACCGCCGAGATGCGCAACCAGGCCGTCAACTCGCTGGCTCTCGTCTCGGGCCGCTACACCATGCAGGCGGTCGAGCTCGTCTCCCTGATGAGCTCTGCCTACCTCTACATTGCCTGCCAGGCGCTCGACCTGCGCGCCATGCACATCCGTTTCCTGGAGCGCGTCACGCCCCGTCTGGAGCACCTCACCAACAGCACCGTTGGCGCCTCCCTCCCTACCACCGAACAAACCTCCCTCTGCGCCTCCGTCCTCACCACCATCACCAAGACGTGGCCCACCACCACCCGCATCCCCATCGCCGACCGGTGCTCCACCACCGCGCAATCGGCCATCCCTGTCATCGTCAACGCCGCCGCCTCGTCCTCGGCCCTCCGCCTCTCCGACCTCAGCGAATGGCAACAGCAGGCCACCGCCATCATCCAGGAGACCTACGACGAGACCTCCGCGGCGTTCATCGCGAACCCCCACACGACCGAGCTGCTCGGCCACGGTTCCAAGGTCCTCTACCAGACCGTGCGTTACGACCTCGGTGTCCCCTTCCACCAGGGCTTCATTGAGCACCCGACGCCCGAAAGCACGGAGCTGGACGGCCGTGACAAGAAGACGGTCGGCTCCTGGATCTCGAAGATCTACGAGAGCCTCCGTCGTGGTGAGCTCCAGGGCGGTTTGATGAAGGTTTTGCAGGAGGTTGCTTAGATGGGTGTTTTTCTTGGGTAGCGTCGATGGTGTTATGGGTATAAAAGTGTGATAAATTTTCTTTTGTTCTTTTTCTTTTGTTATATATTTAATATACACATATAGAGAGTATAATAATTTCATGACTTAGATTACATTTATTTTTACTTTTGGTCCTATTGAACGATGCGCTTTCTGTACCACTTAGCGAAAACGACATACTAGAAGTGTATTAACCAGGTAATGGCGTTCAAAGCAGTATCCTAACTTCGCTTCTATCCGACTATTCTATCCAGTTACCAGGGAGAATGCAACCCCTAGATAATGGTCTCGGCTGGTTTCGTCATGTTGCAAAGGCCTTGTTAATTATACACCTAGAATGCCTTACTGTTTAGTTGTAATTGTTTCCTTTCCTGTCCTAAAAATTGTTATTTAAGGAATCCCATGGTGGATAAACACTTCCCTGTAACCATACCCGGAGAGCGTTACGAATAGGCAATCACTGTGCGTAAACTGATACCGAGGA
The DNA here is from genome assembly GCA_004849945.1 of Aspergillus ochraceus. NCBI lineage: Eukaryota > Fungi > Ascomycota > Eurotiomycetes > Eurotiales > Aspergillaceae > Aspergillus > Aspergillus ochraceus. Next base: position 235,983 of record SSOS01000003.1, read on the forward strand.
TAACTGCTGTGATGATCATGAGGGTAGGACCTTTGGTATAAAAGAAAAAGAACTTTCTCTAAATGCTGCATACATGAAATAGGGCATGAAGACATGACTTGTCAGAATGCATTACAAGATCCACAACTACAACCCTTCAGACACCAACGACAAATAGACAGAGATTGAGAAGAGATTAAGTCTCACGCTAAGTTCGTGTCAACTCTAATAATGTTCAAATTTACCAAGCTTCAATGCACCTTACCCCTACCATAAAAGATCATATACAAGCTCAAACACGCAATCAAGAAGTCCCAAAACAGATCTATTCATGAAATCGCCAAGAAACATAACAGAACCATCCGATCTATAAAACAATCATGAACTTAAGTACATTCACATTCACATGCCATGCATAACAAACATATTTATATTAAAGAAAGCACCAGACTCAAGAACCTAATCAGCCGTATTCGCGCACGAAAAGCTTGTCTTGGAGCTATCATCGTGGATGGCCTTTCCGGAGACATAGAGACCGAGACCGCACTGAAATAGATATCATTAGCATCTATCATCTCGTCGGGAAGCATTTAGGGAGATAGAAGAGGGAAAGAAACATACAATAGCGCCACCAACCAACACGATAAGCATGTTCAGAATCGTCAGGAAGATCTTGCGAGGGGAGGAGAACCATTTGCCCCAGTTGATGTGGAGCCAGTAGACGCCGCTTAGACCGTCTGTGGACCATTGTTAGTATGTTTCTCAACGTTTGGGGATGTTCATCCTGGGAAGGACATGAGAAAAAGGAAGGGAAGCTCATACAAGTGAACCAACTAGCGAAAAGCGAACTCTGTTGAACATATTAGCAAACCATATTTTGCAGCGGGAAAGTTCATCAAACAAGAGACATACAATCAAGCTGACAATGTTGTTGAAAGTCGGGATACCCTGCGCAATGATAAACGCAATGATCCAGCAACTTAGACCGATGGCAACCCAGGATCCGACGGAGAGGAGATCGCGCTTATGCATGCGTCCCGAGCGACGGAAGATGCGCACGTAGATGTATTTCAATCCGACGTGGCCATTGACGACACCGGCACCGACGATCTATTCCCATTAGCATCCAGTTACCTTCTACCGAATTAAAGCTGAGTGAAAGGTAAAGGGTTCATACCGTCGGAATGGCAATTCCATAGGCCACCTTCTTCAACACCGGACCGGCAGACCCAAGCGCCGGAGAAACCACGCCGTCACCGACATAGTAGTAGATAACAATCGCGGCAACAACGTAAAGGACGATTTCGAAACCCTGCAGCAGACACAGAGCCTTCGTGAAGTCCTTGGGGTTTTCCATCTCAGCGATAAGGCCGAAGAACGCGACGTGGGCGCAGTAGGCGAAGACGATGTTGGTGACGGCCGTGAAGGCGTGGTAGAGGTTCGTTTCGTTAGTGACGGTGATGTTCTCACCACCCTTGTACTGCACTCCGACTCCGATCATGGTGATCATGACGGCGGTGAAGATACTAATGAAGGCTGGGTTGTGTTAGTTGGCTCGACCTGGACTGTCGCGTCAAAGGTGAGTGGGGTGGAGGTAAGACATACAGGCAATGGAGATGTAGGTCATGTTCTTAATGGTCCGAGGTAGAGACAGAACCATGCAAATAACCATGCCGACGACGCTGAAGACAATGGAGCAGGTGCCGTGGTCGGTGATGGTGTTCATCATGACGGTAAAGGTGACGATATGACTGCCCATGATGAAGATCGAGAATAGAATTTGACCCAGACCAAACAGCTCGCGACCAAACCGGCCCAAGAGGATTTCGCCTGCATCGGCCAGGTTGTGGATGAAGGGGTAGCGTTGACGGAATTGACCGATGACATAGCCGGTGTAGAGGGCAAGGATACCGAGTCCAACAATGAGGATAATGGCACTGAGAATTGTTAAAGGAAGGTATAATTGAAAGCCGGCGATTGGTGACTTACGGGACGATTCCCAGGGCGGCCAACGTTGATGGCAGCGAAAGGACACCGAGAGAGACGGATTCGGCAATCATGACTATGGATGATTAGCTACAGATACGACATGTGCGCATCTCGACGTCACGTACACATTCCACATTGCCTAGTTACCGGGGTTGTTAGCGCATGATGTTTCAATCGCATAGACCAGACAGCTCAAACGTACCACCACTTCAACGTCTTGTATTTGACCTCCGCGGTCTCTTCATTGCCGAACGGGTCATGATACGACGCGTCCTCCTGGCCCTTGAGGTCATCCTCAGGGAAACCACCCTTCTCGGCCTGCTTGTTGTCGATAGGACCGACGGGGTTGACGCCTTCCAACATCATCTTGCTATAGACCGGCGAAGTGGAGTGACGGGTCGATCAAGGTCAAGGTCGATGTCAACGGAGGGCGCAAAGGGTCGACAAAGGACAAGTGACAACGACGGAGACGACAGAGGAAGAGCGAAGGGCCGCGCTGAGTAGAAAATTCCTGCGCAGTGGGTCGTGGCGGTTGTGTCTCGCCGGCATGCTGGAACGGCAAGATCTGGGGATCGGCCGTTGAAATTGAGACACCCTATCTACCAGCCTCTTCGCTCTCGGATACTCACAGCGATTTCGGCCTCGGACATAAATGCAATCACTATGCAGATATTCCACCCCGTGCTACATCATACCTCATGCCATCCCCTCCCCGCGAACTCGAAGCGAGGGTCGGATCGACAGCACGCCGCGTAGATGGCTACATGCACCACACATGGAAATTGTCTGCGGCGGCGAACCAACGCCAAAAAGTCAAGCTCTGCAAGCTCCACCGACGCCAATGAGGAAGAGCAGTCGTTGCAATTAAGTAACAGATTTGACCCACACCAGAAAGCTTTGCGCGCCGTCCGACGATAACCGTCCCTTGGGCGCCCGCTGGTTGGCTCGTCCGTCTCTGCTCGGCGGACTTCCGTGTGGCCTGAGGCAGCGACCCGATCGTCCCTGCGTTTCTGTTATTCTATCATTATTGATTTTATTCTGTCAGTGTATGCGTCTGGCCAGTGGCATTGGTTCATTCTGTTCGACTGCTTTATCGGTGTTGATATCAACGTTCGGTTGCGGGTCTGCCTTCTGGAGTTGATGTTGCATCGACTCGGAGAGCTCTCAAGATCTTCAAATCTTGCAGCTCGCGTCCCGGGGTATAACGTGGGATGCCACCTGTTTCAGGCTGCCATTTTATACTCCGTACGGCCGTGCGGTGTAGCCGGGGATGTTGATCAGGTCACCGTTCAGTTGGGAGAGAAGCGGTGTTGCCACTTGCCAATGGACAACACTATACATCAATGCGCGTCGGCAATGCCAACTGTGAATACCGTATATTCAATTCACTACTGACGAGGATTCCCATCGAAAAATCTTGACCGACTGAAAGCATGATTAGAAGTCAAAATGAACTAGCAGACGTTGGTTCCTGACCGCTCTTCAACGTGCCCAAGTTTGCATTCCAGCCTCAAAGATCGAGTCAGGTCGATGAATATCGCGGGAAAGCCTTGATGTCTATCTATCATTAGCTAGTTGACATACTAGTTTTGCTAGGACAACGTCGATATTTTGGGGATAAGTTAGGGGGACATGCAAGGGGTGGGAGAGGCTAGTATATATAGTCACTACGGGCGGTAGGGTTTAAAGTTCGCATGTACACGTTGACATTCTGGTTGAAGAGGGTTGCATTGCAATTTCCATAACCACGTGTCAGGCTAGGTCTTGGTGTGTATCGTGTCTTGTCGATCTACATCTCATAACACTGATCTTGCATGTATCGGTTTGCCGGAATGGATGGGAAGACCATGTTTCTCGGCATTTCCACGGCAACGACAACCAAGAGAACAAACGATCGTTCGAGAGAACTAAAGGAAACCCCGTTTCCATGTTGTGAGTAGAGATAGTTAAGTTATATGAAAGGTTCAAACTCAAGTGTTGGCGATCGGAAGAAATGACGAGGGCAAAACTTGAACAAAAAGAAATGCCAAGACTTCCAACTACAAAGTTAGAATTACTGGTTAAAGCTGTCATGTCACCGTGCTTTGTGCACCCTACACTTTGCAGTCTGCTGCTTGCACTGTGGGATTAGATGAAAATGTATCATCATAATCGATCAACAGCTGCAGCTGCACCCTCGTCACGTCCAGAAGTACATAAACCCCGCTTTCCCCTCACTCCTCACGCCCCAGTGATTGGCAGCGATTTAAAGACGTATCACAGCGCGCTGTCCATGCATAACCTCGGATCCAGGTTTCCTAGCTGCAGTCTGTAGCAATAGCCGACCACGTTGTCGTTCTCATAAAGACTGTCCGTCCACCAGGTTCCGATGTCCGATCGACCATGTCGCCTGATTCATCCATCTCGTAGCCAACATGCGTCTCGAAAACAAAGTCGCCATCGTCACCGGGTCCTCCTCCGGACTCGGGCGAGCCATTGCCATCCGATACTCTAATGAAGGAGCACTCGTTGTTTGCGCGGACTTGTCTCCGACGGCACGGTCGCAGGTTCCCGAAGAGCTCGAAATCACGACGCACGAGGCCATTCAGCGAGCCGGCGGGCGAGCCATCTTCGTGGCCACGGATGTTGGCGATGCAGTGGCCGTCGAGCAAATGGTGCAAGCGGCCGTGAAAGAATTCGGGCGTCTAGAGATGTAGGTTTCCGGCTTCCTCCGCCACCCGTGTTCGTCACGCCAAGCGCACACGATAGATAAAACAAATCTGCACAGACTCGTGAATAACGCCGGCGTGGCCCTCGAGACCCGTCGGCCAGGAAAGGTCCACGAAACCGACGAAGATCTGTGGGACACGACGATGCGCGTGAACGCGAAATCAGTCTTCCTAGGATGCAAGTACGGGACAGCACAGATGTTACAACAGGAACCGCATGAGTCGGGCGATCGGGGTTGGATCATCAACATGTCATCGATCTGCGGGACTATCGGGACGTTGGATACTCGTACATTTGCCCTAGGCTCATTCCCTTGTTTGTCTGGAACCAGGGCTAATCAGTAGACTAGCATCATACTGCGCCTCCAAAGGAGCAGTCAGCAATCTAACTCGCCAAGTCGCCCTGGACTACGCCGCCGATCGCATCCACGTGAATGCCATCTGTCCTGGATGTATGCCCCTTCCCCTAATTCTGGCATGCTCGGTAAAAGGCTGACAGTCTAGACACTCAAACGGCTATATTCCGCGAGACGACGGCGGGCAACCTGATGGCCATGGAAGCGCTGCAGAGGAAACATCCACTGAAAGGACCGGGCGTGCCGGACGATATTGCGAAAATGGCAGTGGTATTGGCGAGCGAGGATGCCAGCTGGATGACGGGGGCATGTGTAGCGGTGGACGGGGGATATACGGCGCGGTAGAAAGCTGTGGAGGTAGATGCTGTTTGTAGACAAAGTGTTATCAGTTAATGACATCAGAAGCGAGAATGGAGGGCTGATAGCGTTGCAATACCCCAGAGAAAGGATGAATGAACACAATTTAAAGTAAGGTTCGAGAATCTTACGGAACAGATGGAATGATGTTGATGCCCTAGGCAGCGCTGAGCGAGTGCCCATCCGAAGCCCTAAACATCATGGAGTTCTCCGCAGTGCTTTTGAATCATTTTGACTGTATTGATTCCCGCAAAATCTTAGCTGACTCGAAGGTCCCTATGTGTTCGTTGGTGGACCACCTCAAAGAATGAGCATGAGGTCTTAGAGGAAATCCAAATTCAGAAGAGATACTGTCACACGGCCACCGGGGTTCCGACAAATTTGTGTACTTGTCCAGTCTTCTGCTAGTGCGCCATGGCCCCCCAAAGGTTGCAAACTTCAACGAATAATGTTGGTTCTATCTATATAATATCGATGGCATCGTCAACAATGCAGATAGAGACACAATCGGGAGTCATTGAATCGCGACAACTATGATAGGAGACTGCAGATTAATTGCAAGTCTACTCCATACTCTCATTGTGATTTGCTGGTGTTCGAATGCTAGTCCATTCTTCTACATTACTGTTAGGCAATGGCGTGAGCTATTTTCTCGCGAGGATAAATCAATTGAGTTGCCTAATCTTCTGATACCTCGGTCTACCGGTAGTTTTTGGAGGTAACGCAGTATTCAGCGACTTCGACAGGATATCCTCAATAGCCTGCTTAAGAAGCAACCTAGGAATTAATGTGTGTTCGCGAAATTGTCTCCAAGCACAGATATGCAATATTTGCATCTTCTATCTCAGTTCACGACTGTTGATGTCCTCTTTCGGCGTTTGAAATCCAAAAGCAGCAAAGGAACACAAATGTGGGTTTTAGACAAACTACCTAGGATACTCCGTACTCCGTACTGTGTATATTGTTCTTAATCCTCTAACCAATCATGTCGATATTTTGGCTAGTCTTCCTACCGGAAGGGTAAAGCTTCCATTTGAGTGACCCACATTGAGTTGAAAATAGAATGGACAAAATGGCGGAAACAGCCGAGGGATGCCAAATAGTCCAAACTAGAAGCAATCATCCTAGCGTAAAAGGTTTACTATCTAACTATATGGTTGCCTAGAATTGAAGGGAAAAATTTGCGTTAACTCTGCATGAGTCTAAAACTGAGACATTGGATGGAGCCTTGTAGGGTGAGGTAGCATCATGCATTGGTATTGTTGATATGTTACTGCCTAAACCAGGACGCGCTTAATATCAAGTCATATCGGAGACTCACCTATCGAACCCTCTCTTGAGAACAGTCAGCAACGACTGGAGCAATCTAATCTAGAAGATCCACTTACTACCACCCACCTCTCCGCAATGAGACGTTAACTATCTTTTAAGTTGGGACATGCGAGTTGCACAAACCTATCAAATACCTGTATGTGCTAGGCATCACAATTCAACACTAGAAAAGGGCTCGGCGTGTCTGTGCAAGGTGCTTGTCTGCGTGCTGGAGCCAGTGATGTTGTATTCAGTAGCCGCTTGATGCCGTCTACCCGGGGTTCCAAAAGGCTTGATGCCCCTAACACCGCGGTTGCGGGCTTGGCGCTAGGGGCTGTATTCCCGCGCTTCTAGGCTGTTGAAATTCAAGGAAAACAGTCAATAGAGCACATGTTTTTTCCTGGGGATTTCTATTCATGGCTCCCTGAGTAAGCGAAGCATTCACGACATATTCACGACGCATTCAAGCATAATCCCAGTCAAAAAAAAAAATATTAAGCTTATTCAGACGATTCCGCCCGACGCAAACTGCAAGCCTGCCGAGGACCAACCAACACAGCACCAGAGACCTTGAATGGACCGGCCATCAAGTGGGTCCCAATATACGAGCGAGACCCTCTCCTGGCTGCTTCTCGAAAATGGCTGCCTGCACACATGGCAAGCTTGAACGTGCTAGGGCCTTCGCCCGCAAACTAAATCATGTGTTTCCTCTCTGAGCCTCTGTAGGTACGGACAACGGAGTGCACAGCCAACCGACATGACGATCGCAGCCCACATCGAACACCCCCGTGCGCCCGTTACATGGGTGATCTATTCCTCATCAGGGTGGAGATCTGGTTTGAATTGGCCCTGCCAAGCGCCATCCCTGCCTTCCTGGGAAACTGCTAGACGGGCGGCGCGTTCATCGGTTTTGGCCCGCCAATAGACACCGAATCTCGACCGGTAGGGTCTAGTTTCACAGATGATCGCAGAGCCTTCTCTCTGCGGATCTCGGCTGGGGCTGCGTCATGGAGAAGAGGGCGGTTTTGTGTCACGCTAGGATGAAAGACCAGGCGATAACTATCGGCCATGCCCTCGTCGCGGGTGATTCACAAGAACCACAAAAAAGGAGCCGCGAGGACGATCACCTTGACACCTACTCCGGAGTACACCTAATTCAGGGCATGATTCAGTCTTGGTTCTAGTGAACATGTTTGGCCAGTTTCGCGTCCGGTCTCTTTTCCCCCTTTATCTTTTCTGCTGCGCGCTCGTCGGCCTGTTTGTCTGGGGGCTTTGGTTCGGCGTCAATTCAGATCGCGATAATGTCCCGGCGCTGCTAAATCACTTGATTCCGGCTGGTCACTGCGCCTGTCAAACCGCGCTGGAGTTCAAATGCGACACCTGTCTAAGTTGCGCGGCGGAAGCGCCCACGTCGTCGCTAAACGAGAGTCGAAACTATAACCCGGTCTATGACGCACATAATCTATCCCTCAGCGATGCGCAGTGTCAGGGTTTCTTCCCAGGCCTGTTCGAAGACATCCATCGCGCCCAAAAGCTATGGGACACTCGAGGCGGAATCAGCATGGAGGACCTGGACAGCATCGGGCTAGTCGATAGTATGGCGCGGGCGGTCATCGTCGACGGACAGTTATACGTGAAAGCGACGCGAGCGCACAACGACGATCATCGACGGAAGATCCTGGCAACACTCAGCGGAATTCATCGGGCTCTGGTGACGAACCCCGGCACCGCGTTCCCATCAACAGAGTTTGTGTTTTCCGTCGAAGACAAGCTGGACGATGTGGCTGGACCTCATCACCCTCTTTGGATCCTGGCCCGGAAACCAGACGAGGAGTCTGTCTGGCTGATGCCGGATTTCGGCTTCTGGTCGTGGAATAACGGCCACACGGATATGCCGATCGGGCCGTACGGTCTGGTGGTGGATCGCATCGTTCGTCGAGAGGAGAATGAATTCCCCTGGGACGACAAGGAGGAGAAGCTGGTGTGGCGAGGGAAGTTGAGTTTTGCAGCCAAGATGCGACGAGGGCTGTTGGAAGCAGCCAGGGACCAGCCCTGGGGCGATGTTAAGGAGGTGGATTGGCACCGGAAGGATAACTTTATGACGATGGAGGACCATTGTCGGTATCGATATATCGCTCACGTTGAAGGTAAGTTGTTTTGCAGCAGTCGATGTTCTAACCGGAGCTAATGTTGATATTGACAAAAGGTCGATCGTATTCCGCCTCGTTGAAATACCGACAAGCGTGCAAGTCCGTGGTAATCGCACACAAGCTCCAATTCATTCAACATCACCACTACCTTCTCGTGTCCTCCGGCCCAGACCAGAACTTTGTCGAAGTAGAGCGGGACTTTTCCGACCTGCCGGAGAAGATGCAGGTCCTTCTCGACGATCCAGCACTATCAGAACGGATTGCCAACAACAGCATCGCCACCTTTCGAGATCGATATCTGACTCCAGCAGCTGAAGCATGCTACTGGCGCAAGCTTATAGACGGGTGGACATCTTCTTCGCAGAACATCAGCAAGGCAATCAACTCTTCATCAATCACGAACGAGGTCTTGCGATTCGAATCATTCCTTTTGCTAGACAGTGCGGCGATGATGGATTTCTCAGGTACTTATACTACAGCATGATGGCGTTGAGCGTGCCACGTTCTTTTATTTTCGTTTCTTTACTTTCGAGCGTTATAGAACATTATACCCAGAAGCAAAGTCAAATTCATTCAGATTGAGGACCTACAAAGATGTTCCAGGGGTGCCACTGCGCAAACATTGACCATCACGTTGACTCCTTCATTTGACAAGAGCTAGCAATCCGATGATTGCTATATCAATAGGGGTCTTAAGCGGTAGTAAGCACAACCTTATTGACGGTCTAGAATCTAGCTGCTTAGAAGTGTCCGGCCTGTGAGGCGAGCAGCACGATAGGGGGATCCATCCCTATGAGGGGCTCCGTCCAGGGCACTAGAACTTATCCTAGACTTCCGAGTGTTCTCCTTGACCCTTTAAACAAAGCCTACTGGTTCTTCGCGCATTTCCGAGGAATCGGCCGATGCACCTTGTGCAGATCATCTGATATCAGGTCTATTTGTGGATCACCGGGTCATGCTCGCCAGTGCACTCCGTACAGAAATTGTAAACCAAAGATCTGATCGCCTAGGTGCCCATCTTCGTACATCACATCTTCATCTTGACAAAGTTGGATGGGAGACTCATCATTATGTATGAGGGGGGATAATGTGGGACAACCGATCTACCCAACATGTAGATTCTGCGTGGCTGTCGGACTTGTCAATGCAGGTCCATCATGTGGGTACCCTAGAGCCTGGTGACCGGTACAGGTGGAGTTGGAATTGGAGATAAGGATCAGGAGTTTCGAGATATCAGAAACATCGAGTATATGTGAGCCATACCATGATTACGGAGTACAACCTTGGAAATCAGACTCTGTGACAGCAGGGGTGCTAAATGCCAAGCAATGTTGAAAAGACCTCTTTCCATTGACTCGACGCGATCCAGTAGAACTCAAATAGGCCTAGTGGGCGGACGAGTCACAATCATGTTCAGGGGTATATATGATACGTCTATCTGGCAGGACTTTCACAGATCCAATCGATCTCTCCGCGGACTGCCCCTTATCAGGATCTCCATCGAAGGATGGTAGCGCTCTAACCATATAATGGGGTAGTTACTATTGAAGCTTCTTTGCCGAACACCATGCAAGCATATAAGTTAGCTAGAACGATAGCAAGAAAGCAAAGATCTGTATTAGAACGTCCAAGGTAGGAAATGGGAATCAACAGCATACAGCAGATCTGAATTCTCTCACCATGTGTCCGTCTCAAGATGCGCCCTTGCATGCGCGGACTCAGTTATTTGGGTCCCAATGCCCCGAACGATATCCAGCATCTTTTCTTTCTGTCATATTCTTTCAGCCCATGCAGGGGGCTAGGGGAATAAACAGGTCCCTAGCTTTAAATATGATAAGTCACGAGAAACCAAGCACAGTAGTTAACTAATCTAACCATTTACAATTTACGGAGTAGGACACCACGTACCGCTGGTGATTGTGGAGCTGAACGAAGGATATTGCGCTGTCTTCTCTCTCCGATCGAACTTGAATCTAATAGTGAGTTGTCGCTGTGAGTTGTCGGATTTGCAACACGTCATATTTTGAAAAAGGGGAAAGACAGAATGAGAGGAATGGATGATCTACAAGAAACATAGATAACTTGGATCTCCTGAGGATGACAGCAATCAGTCGATATAGTTACTATCCCTCCAAATGTCTCTCACAATGGACATAGGGCAATTGCCGAATAACCTCTCAAGTGAGATCGACGGAAGCCATCAAGTAGCATCAGAAGGCTTCTTAGTCAATGTTTCTCGAACGGTGCTGCTTGGTAGTTTGTTAGTTACATCATGGGTGGTATACAATTTGTTCATATACCCTCGATTCGTCAGTCCCTTGAGGTCACTCCCTCGGGCCAAGGTAAGCCCATAGACTCTCCCTTCCTTTTCCCACCTCTAACACAAAGACGACAGGGCGGCTACCCAATTCTCGGCCACGCGTTAGCCCGATTTAAACAACCCTTGGGGGAAGAGTACTTGCGATTCGTGGAAGAATTACCTAACGAGGGAATCATTCTCTTCCGAGACATATTCAACTCAGACCATCTACTCCCCACGAGCACCGCAGCCCTCGAAGAAGTTCTATCCAAAAAATCATATATATTCGAGAAGCCCAGGGAACTGCGCGAATTCACCAGCCGGATATTAGGAGGGGGGATCCTCACTGTCGAAGGCGAGATCCACAAACGCCAGCGCAAAGACATCACGCCGAATTTCACCCTGAGGCATACGAGACAGCTTGCGTCGCTGTCATGGGGCCGGACTATGGAGTTGGTCCGGGGTATTGCAAGCGAGATCCGATTGCAAGCACAGTGTGGTGGTGCCATGGACCAGGGAAATAAGTCTGGTGTAGTGGATATGAATGTCTGGGCTACGCGCACAACGCTGGATATAATTGGAACCGCCGGGTTAGGACGCGATCTCAAGACGCTCAATACCTCGCGGGTTGCGATCGAAGAGGCCTATACGGCGGCGTTTACGGGAACGTGGAGGAAGAGATTCTTGTATGTTGGACTCTGGTGCAGGCTGACCTGGTTGATCGACTGGATTCCATGGAAGGTGGATGAGCGGTTCAATCAGGCCACTGACTATCTGAGACGGTTTTGTCGGGAGTCCATCGAGGAGAGCAGACAGAAGAAGCAAAGCAACGGGATAAGCTCCCCGGATCTCCTGGCCAAGCTCATCGACTCAAACAAGTTCACGGATGATAACCTGGTGGATCAATTGCTGTCGTTTCTGGCAGCGGGGTGAGTTATAAACTCCATGTCCTTAAGAGTCAATCAGATCAACAGCAGGTCTAACACAGAACAAAGACACGAAACAATAGCCGGCTCCCTCGGATGGTCCGTTTATCTCCTTGCCACTCATCCCAGCATCCAGACTGCTCTGCGGGAAGAGATACTTTCCTGCGCCTCGCCCGAAGAGTGGGCCACGCAAAGTCCCGACATCGCGATCCGTCTCGAACGGGTTCCCCTTCTTAATGCCGTCTGCAACGAGACCCTTCGTCTCTATCCCTCCATACCACTGACACCCCGTGTCGCCAAACAGGACACGTTCATCCTTGACTGTCCCGTCCCCAAGGGAACTCGAGTGATGATAGCACCGTATGCGATCAACCGGGCACCGCATCTGTGGGGACCGACGGCGAATGAATTCAAGCCGGAGCGATGGATCGACGAGGTTACGGGCGAGGTAAACAAGAAAGGGGGCGCTGAGAGCACGTATGCCATGCTGACGTTCCTTCATGGGCCGCATAACTGCATGGGGTCGGGGTACGCAAAGGCGAATCTTAGGATTATGGTGGCTGCCTTGGTGACGGCGTTCGAAATGGAATTGGCGTATCCTCAAGAAAGGGTATTGCCGAGTGGGAGGCTTGCAGCGAGACCCGGCGATAAAACTGATCGGTTGATGATACGAATGAGGCCTGTAGTTAAATAGTAGGGTCGAATGAGCAACATGCTATATTTGTATTAGCCGAGAAGAATAACAGAGAGAAGAAAACAACCTGAGATCACCAGCACATTCAATTGCGAGGAAGCCATTGCTGACAATACACATTAACAAAAGATGTTTCAAGAAGAAAAACAACAAGTGCGGTGCGTGAAGTCTGTGGGGCATTGTAGAGGTGCAAGTGGAATCGGAATATATAAAAGGACATGGGACAGGAAGCTAAACAGAGGCACAATATAAAGCACAAAGACGACAGCACATGTATTAAGAGTACTACTGGTAGAGTACGCTAGAGCTCAAGATGCAAGAGCCTTGAAAGAAAAGCAACAAGAGAAGTAGCAAGAGGATCAAAAGAGAGGAAAGCCTCCAGCTCCGAGAAAACAGATCCATTTGTTGCCTTTATGCCTTGCTGCCGGGACCTGGTCTGCCTTAGGCCTCAGGCAACCGGCAGAAGAACACGTGCCACCGACTCTCGCCGACGAGGATCCTTTCCTTTCTTTCTTTCCTTCCTTCCTTCCGTCTTTCGTCTTCAACCATCCATCCTCTTCTCTTTCTCTCGCTTGATGCATCGATGCTCGCTTACAGCATGACCTGGACCATCCACATTGACCCATCTTCCAGAGGCTTCGGCCCGCCCTGAACCTGTTTAGGTACGGCTGCCTTGGCAATGACGTAGCGGACCGTTCGGTTAGGATCCAGACCTGCCTGCATTTAAAAGCGTCGCGATCCCCACCGTTCACCGCAATCCCCGGTGCCTTTTCCCTTCCTCCACATTCCCCAGACAAGACCTGCCAGTATAGCCTCCGTCATGCCTTGGTCCATTGCTCTCCCGCAGGCGATCTTCGCCTCGCCCATCATCTCCGTCGCGACCCCGATGGCCGGCGGGTCTCTCATCGGCTATCTCGTCAACGGTCAGTTCCCCCATTCCGCCAATTAACGCGCCTGTAAAGACATCGAACCGTTCGCTGACTTCCTCTCCAGGCGGCGGCAGCACGAAGCGCAAGTACCGATCCCTGCGCCAACCTCCCTTCTACCCACCCGTCTGGGTCTTCCCTCCCGTCTGGACCTTCTTGTACGCGACCATGGGCTACGCTATCCACCATGCCACCGTCACCGGCACCGTCACTTCCCTGACCAACCCCTCCGCGACCACTCTGCAAGGTTGGGCCGCTACCGCACAGACTTTGTTCAGCACGCAACTGGTCTTCAACTACCTCTGGATGCCGCTGTTCTTCTCGGCGCGGAAACCCAGCTACGCGCTGGCGGATCTCGTCCTGCTCGGAGGCAACGTGGCGGCGTTGATTGGGACATTGTGGAACAATGACCGCACGGCAGCTCTGATGCTCGTGCCGTATGCCCTGTGGACTGGGTTCGCGGCGTATCTGAATGTTGGGGTCGGGGTGTTGAATAACTGGACGATTGAGGAGAAGAAGCGGGGGGAATAAATGGTATGCAGCATGATTGACGATGTTCAAGAATGAGAGAAGCGGTCCTTATTACGTCCTATCTAACCCCTGGAGGAGAAAACTGGCAAACTGTGTATGATAAATGTGTCGGGATTGTCATGATATCCAGAGACTGTAATAGTATACCTTCCTTCAATTGATTAAACGTTCAATGAATGTTTATGACACATTGTATATAGTCCCAATCCCCCCAGTTCCCAGATAGGCAGGAAGGCCTTCAACACTTCCGACTTCCCTCCTGCTCCGACGCCTCACACCCACTTGCACAAAGCTTCGCATGTCCCACATACCCCGGATTCATACAATGGAAGAGAATGTTCTTGAAATCCTCATTCTCGTATTCACTGCCCTTCAGCGCTGTTTTCAGGTCATTCTCCGAGAAACCTGGGGTGCGGTTGTGTTAGTTTCCTGATTTGAGATTGTTGGCCACCGGGGGAAGACAGGATCTGTTGCCGTTCTCTCCACGGCGAAGTTCCATGCATATGCTTGCTTACCTTTTCTTTCCAACAGTTCACTCGCACAGTAATCGAAACTCGGGGTGCAGGTTTTATCAGCAATTGCCGTGGAAGCGAAGAGGGCTGCGATGCCGAGGAGGAGGGAGGAAATTTGCATTTTGGATGACGGAGTTGTTCTCGACGTAAGGATGTAACTGCCTCTATAACTGTGGTCCTTGTGGGGGAGATTGGATAGGGAGACGTGATGGGAAGAGGCAATGGACTAATTTATTTGGGAGATCGAGTGGTGCGGAATGCTGCGTAGGGTTGTGGTATGCTTGCTGTTTACCTACAAGAGGATCTGAGGTTGGATAGGTATTTGCGATTCGTTGTTGGTTGGGACTCTACTGGTTGTTCTAACAGTGTGCTGAATGGTGGATTCATTGTGATGTACTGTACATGGTGATTATCAAGTGAATTAATGGGTGTCATTGAAATCATTAATTCAACATTTTCTGAATCTGAGATGCTGTTGATCAAGGGTGCATGAAACGGGAGTCTACTCATTGGGCGAACGATCACGAACTTACTGCGCCATGTAGGTGTACCACAATCATCATCAGTGGTCCCAGGTTAAGGACAATAAGCGTCAAAATGTGACGTAGGACGGTTCATGGCCGTCACTCCATCGATCGTGATATTCTTGCCATCCTGCTGAAGTCCTCCGCCTGGAATGTAGATCCGACCGCCCAACGAAGCAGCCTGAGTACCATGACGCGGCACGGCCATGGGTGCAAGTTTTTTCCATCGCTGAGACACGGTATCAAAAACTTCGGATTGATTAAACAGCCCCGTGTGAGTGGTCGGACTGCCCTCGCCACCAAAGGTATACAACTTAGATCCCACCGCACTGCCGCTAAGACCGCCTCGGGGAACAGACATGTGGCCGCTGCTCGTGCGCCAACTAGCCTCTTGGTTGGCGAGGTCCAGCTGAAAGACCGTGTCGCGGGCATTTTCCTGCCCAAAAAGTCGTCCACCAGCGACATGGAACGTATTACCGATGACCGCGCCGCTGCCATGCTGCCGGCTCTCCGGGAGCTCAGCAGCCTCTGCGCCGAGTCTCTGCCAGGTTCCCGAGGTCGTGTTGAACGCGGTTACCATGTTCACCGCATCCTGGTACTCGGCCTGCAGCACAGTCATACCATTGGCAAGATAGATCATCTCTTCGTGTACGCCCATGATGGCACTTCCTCGTTCCGTACCGTTCGGCATAGGAGCAAGTTCCGTCCACGTATCGGTCGCAAGATCGTAGGCGTGCGAGGATGTGGAAGCGACCCAGTTCATGATCATGCCGGGCAACAAGGGGCCGTCAACCAATCCACCAAGGAAGTAGAGGGTGTTGCCGACGACGGCGAGATTGGGATGGTTGACTGGGTAGGGGGCAGGAGATGCGGTGCGCCACGAGTTCGAAACGATGTCATACAGCTGGAGGATGTCGGTGGTTTGTATGCCATCCTCGACTGGAACAATGCCACCCAGGATGGCAATGGTCGAGTTTCCGATGGCGACAGTGCCGTGTTCTTGACGGGGTTGCGTCGGAATCGGGGCCAGGTTCACCCATTGTCCAGAAGTGCAAGAGGCTGCTGCTATGGCGAGATCAAAGACGCCGAGGGCTGTCAATGAAACGGCGTTAAAAAGATGCATGATGAATCGTTCCCTTGTAAGAGTGATCTGAAGGCTGAGAAGAGAAAGGATTGGAGGCGTGTCTGGATAGGAGCACAAGAAGCGGGGTGTAAATAAACTCGCGGTCAACCCAACGCAGTCCGATCTTCGATGATCGCATCCCGCAATCTAAGCTGCCAGCTGCCAGCTGCGCTCTAAACGAGGACGCATCCTGCCATGAGGCTTTTCGATGTCCCACGTACGTCCGGAGTTGTTGGTCTTCAGTGGCTGAGTCATGACTGACAGGCCATGTCCCGTGTCCATGGCCTTTGCAAGGGACAGATCCTTGGGTCTCTGAGGGGAAAGACTGTCATAAATCCACAGTCTTCTGTACACAAAGCCCCTTCCTGAATGCTAGCAATAAGACCACGCGCAATATGTTGTCTAGCGACTTCTCATCTCCAATACTTCCCACTAGCATACCCGGCAAAGTGGAGGTCGAAGACCTCTCCATCGCGGTAATCCCTGCCAGCACGGATATCACTCAAGCCAGCGGGTTGCCCACACGTCTCGACACGAGGTTGCCCCGAATTGAAAAGCTGTCAAACGCCGAAGACTGGAGTTTCTGGGTTCGGAGAGTGAAATGCGCACTGGAGTTATTGGACCTAACTGATCTCATCGACTCGTCTATTCCTCGGCCAGCTCTCGATGACTGCGATTACGAGAAATGGAGGAAAGCCGCAAAGGCTGTGCGATATACTGGTTGCTCAGTAGCATTTCAAAAGACATCTTCATGAGAGTTACGGATTTCTCCAAGCGAGATACCTGGCCCGACGACTTGCTGAAACTGATTCGATCAGCGGTAGTACCCCCACCTGACGACCTCTGGGGTAGAACATCCAATATCTCACGTTCAGAGTTTGGGACAATCCCCGAGTTTGCGAAGGCGCTGAGGGACCTGGTCAGGCTCACAAATGATTCGTATATGGCCACTTCGCCTTCCTGTGCCTGTAACGAATTGCTTGGGGGGATTAGAGGCGAGATGCCAGGTTTTGCTTTGCGCCGCTACATAGAGCTCGACGAGACCCCGGCCAACGATTTGTCTTGGGATTCATTCATGAAGCTATGCGATAAAAAGATCCGCAGTGTAAACTCCAGGGGGTTGACGCCGTCAACGGCACAATCTTCGAAATCATCTTCCAAGACGGCGAAAAAATTCCGATGATCAAGAAAGTGCCAGCAAGAATTTCACACTGAAATCACCCGTCATGCTGGGAGATGATATTGGACGTTAGCGAAGAGATGAGCTGGCATTCTGGAGATTGGGGGCAAGCCAAACACTCAGGGATTTATTATGTGTGGCTTCTTCTCTTTGTTTACCTTATGCTGTTTCTATTTCAGTCTTCATGCTCACCTTTGATCTCTACCCCGACTTATCAAGCTTGTTGTATGTTTCTTCCACAATCCCAGATGTAAACTGTGACCTATCGGGAGATCACAGAGATTGTTGAGATATCTTGGCTGGGAATGTGGGGATTTTTGAACCTGACATAGTCAAGGGACAATAGCTCACGAAGCACAATGAAATTGATAATGACCAAGGTGCCACGCCTATGAGTTTTGGGAAATGGGCAGCTTCAATATGAGCCATGTGAGATTGTTGATAACTGAAAAGAAAAAAAAGAAACTGAGCTGACTGACTGCATTGACAAGACCGAAGAAATGTCCGGGTCAGCACTAGCAGGGGCTTAGCCTACGCGATGCCGGATTCCGGAATGCCCTCATCGCCGATCCATTCGGGTCCACCGCGACGCCAGGCATTTTGCCTTATCGGGCAGGTCGATACTCCTCGCTTGGAACTTCTCGCAACTGAATGTCAGTGAAATGAGGCGAATGTCATCCTGCAAATCTCCGACCAGACACCGTGCAGATTCACTCCGCAGCTCAGAAATCAGGACCTTGCATCCCTCGCATCATCAAGCGGGGTAATGGGGTGAGACCGACAGGATCGGTCTATCAACTGAGGCCATTCCTTGTCTTTTAAACCTGCCGGACTCCGGTCGATCGCCGATCCCTCGAAGAAACGCGGTCTATTTAACTCTCGTCCTGTCCGGCCCTTTACCAACCACCGCACATTGCGCGATGTATTTCTCAGCCCGAGTAGTCGCGCTGCTGGGGACCTTGGTCCTCCCAGCGGTCCTCACACAGGCATTCGAGCACACGCCCCTCGAGCTGGCGGTGCCTCGACTGCACGCCATCAAACAGCGTCATAAATCCACCGGCGTCGCGGGACTAACGCCACGCTCAGTAGCGGCGGCATCCTATCCCGAGTACAACCTGTCCGTACCCGTGGACCATTTCCACAACGACTCGCGCTACGCGCCACACACCGACGAGGAATTCAACCTCCGGTACTGGTTCGACGCCAGTCACTACCAGAAAGGCGGACCGGTGATTGTCATTGCCGCAGGAGAAACCGATGCCACTGATCGCTTTCCGTTCCTGTCGCAGGGCATCGTTACGCAGCTGGCCAAAGCGTACCACGGCATCGGGGTGATCCTCGAGCATCGCTACTACGGCAGCAGCTTTCCCTTCGAAGAGCTCGACACGGACAACATTCGTTTCTTGTCCACGGACCAGGCCCTGGCCGACTATGCCTATTTCGCCGAACACGTGAAGTTCCCCGGTCTCGAGCATGTCGATCTCACGCCCCAGTCGACGCCGTGGCTAGCCTATGGCGGGTCCTACGCCGGCGCTTTTGTCGCTTTCCTCCGCAAGCTCTATCCCGACGTGTACTGGGGTGCCGTGTCCTCGTCAGGTGTGACGGCAGCCATTATCGACTACTGGCAGTACTACGAGCCGATCCGCCAGTATGCCCCGAAGGACTGCATCCACGCGACGCAGGTATTCATTGACATTGTCGATCGGGTGCTGATTGACAATGCGGACAACAAGACGTTGAATGCGCAGCTGAAGACAGCGATCGGGGCCTCTGGCCTCGACGACTTCACCTTTGCTAGTTTCCTCTCGGCCGGGTTGGACGACTTCCAAGGTCGCAACTGGGATCCGTCGATCGGCAGTCTTGGATTCCGTCGGTACTGCGATAACATCACTAGTACGGACCTGCTGTACCCTGAGACCAAGAAGGTCGAGGAATCGATCAAACAGATCGTGGACGTGGCGGGCTACGACTCGCAGAACGAGACGTTCGTCACGCAGATCCTAAACCACGTCGGCTTTCTCGACAAATTAGTCTTCTCCTACTCTGACCTGGCCTCGGACGCCGACACAGACACGGATACTCAGACCTCTAATAACAACTCCGCTGCCGCAAACCTGCTGCCCAAATCCTCCGGCACAAGCTGGAGCTACCAAGTCTGCACAGAATGGGGATACTTCACGACTGGCACGGGAGTCCCCGAAGACATCCTCCCGTTAGTATCCCGCGTTCTCGACATCGAGAACCTATCGAGTTTCTGCCCTTCGCAGTTCGGAATCACTACTCCACCACAGGTCGAGAACATCAACAAGCACGGCGGCTTCGACTTCTCATACCCCCGCGTCGCCATCATCGACGGACTCGCGGACCCGTGGCGCGACGCAACGCCGCACGCCGACGGGACAGCCGAGCGGGAGTCCACGGACGAAGAACCGTTCATCCTGATCGATATCCCGGCCGAGGACGTGTGGGATGGGATCCGGGGCGCTGTGCACCATTGGGATCAGAACGGGGTGCCTGGGAACCAGACCAGGAGTGGCATTCCACCGAAAGAGGTGGTGGAGGTGCAGAAGGAGGTGGTGCGGTTTGTGGGTGTTTGGTTGGAGAAGTGGAAGGATAGTGGCCGGGGGAATAGCACGGTTACGCACAGGCAGAGGGTTATTGGACATAAGTTTTGATTTCGAGATGCGGGTCGTGAACCGTGGTTCCGACCGCATGGGGCCCTGATGTCGATACTATGAATCGAAGTATAAAGTTCGTGACTGAAAGTCTGTGGCGCTCGTGTTGATGACGTCGACGGATTCAAATAGACGGGGTAACACGAGACGTAAGGTAGTATTGCTTGACTCATATTTGGACTTCTCCTTCCCACCTCTATGAACATAAACCCGTCTAGTCGATGAAAAAAATGAGAGCCGTCACTTCGACTACCACCAACCCATCCAGTGTCTATCCGCCTTGCGAAACAGCCGGCCCCAAATTCCATCTTAAAAATGAAGATAGCTATCATCGGCGGCGGCATATCCGGCTGCACCGCCTACTTGTCACTAAAGAAACACCTCCCAGCATCATGCATCGAGAGCATCACAATATACGAAGCGTATTCTACGCCTCACTCTCCCGATCCCCCGTCCACCGCCGATTCCAATGTCACAGAGAATACAAGCCCCACCAAAACGCCAGTAATCGGCGGCGGACTTGGCATCTCGCCAAACGGGCTCCGCGTTCTCTCTCGTCTTGATCCATCCCAGTCACTGATCCAGGATATCGTGAGATCCGGATACGCCATCTCGACTACGGCTTTGAAGACGAAGAGTGGAAAGGTGCTGGCGGAGTTGGATTCGACGTCTGATGCTGGGCCTGTGCCGGAGATCTTTCTCTCCCATGAGGAGAATCAAGACGGTAGTATTGAAATGAGGATGAACATGATAGCCAGTAGTCGACACGGGCTCTGGGGATGTTTGCGGGACAGAGTTCCAGATGAAGATGTTATTACCAAGAGGGTAAAGGATGTTATCCCGAGACCTGACGGATTGAATATCGTTCGGTTTGAAGATGGTGGACAGGTGGAGGTTGATTTAGTGATTGGAGCAGATGGGCTGAGGAGCTTTACGAGACGGGGAATGTTTAGGGAGTATACAGATGAAAGAGAGGAGAGGTATGAGTATGGACCACACTATGAGTATGATCATCCTACTTCTTTCGTTCCTGTGATGTCGGCCAAAAGATACCCCAGCCTGTGACAATCAAAAAATAAAAAGCTCGGCCTGTTAATCGGTCTATATAGAGGCCTCATCGGCGTCGGCGGCTTCACGCCCCTCCCGGCATCCCTCAAAACACACCTCAAACCAGGCACAATGTCCCTTCTATTCAGCGGCAACGGTTTCTTCGGCTACTTCCCCAGCTCTTCATCCTCCGCGTCCCCAACCTCAACATCCCCATACACCATAACACCCCCAGGAGAAACCCTAAGCTGGTGGTCCACCTACGCCTGGCAATCCCCACCCCCAACGCCTTGCGACATCTCCCTACCAACAATAACCGCCGACCTAAAGGCCCGACACGCGAACTGGACCGACCCGATCATCCAATCCATTCTCGCAACTCTCACAGTCGAAAGCATCTATCCGACATGGACATCTCCTGTCTTGAAAACGTGGGAGAAGCACGGCGTGATACTTGTCGGCGACGCGGCGCATGCGTTACCTTCGACGAGCGGACAGGGTGCGTCACAGGGTATGGAGGATGGGGAGGCGTTGGGGATGTTTTTGGCGCATTCCATCACCCAGGGGAGGGAGGAAAGAGAAGATGTTGAAGAGATAGAGGAAGCGGAAGAAGACGTTGTACGAACAAAGAGGATCATCACTCGAGCTGCGAAGCAGTATATTGAGCTCAGAAAACCGCACGTGGAAGAGATCTTGAACGAGGCGAGACGAATGCAGAATAATAAACGCGGTGTAGGCTGGGTCGGGGAGATGATGATGTATGCTTTTCTTTGGATTATGGGTAAGTGGATAGGTTTACTTCTGTTGGCATTGCATGATTTTGTTCCTGCTTGGGCTCTTTCTGTCAGTATTCTGGTTGTGTCCCGACGTTCCCTCAATACAACCAGAACATTAGATACGAAATGCTGACTATGATCTAACAGGCTTCTTCCCTGGCGTGTTCTCCCGCAAAAGGAACCAGATTGTTGATTACAACGTGGCAGAAGAAGTGCGAAACGTTCTGGGGAAAAGAAAGGAAAGCTAAATCACAGCTCATCATATAGAATCAAATACCTAATTTCGAGTTCACGGTTGCTAGATTTGTAGGCCTGGTACCACCAACAATAGAATGCTGGATACTGATGAAGTCGGCTTTTATTCCCTTCGAAGGTTGAATCATAATCGTAGTGTTAGAAAGTTAGATAAACTAATTAGATAGTCTCGATGAGGGACCTAAAGCAGTAGCAAAGATGTGCATAATTGCTCGGAAGATATGGAACCCGTAGGGAGCTCTGGCCGAAAGACCAGGATGAAGGCCCATAATACATAATTTGGAGACATCATGGACTTTGACTCAACGAAATGAATCCGTCGACGAGAAGAAAACGCTTCCAGTACGCCGATATTGGATAATAGAGCGTGGTACATGCTTGGGTATACCTAAACCTCACGGATCATTGATAACAGTATCATGGGCGAGGTCATGTAGGAAAGGCCAGTTGATACGAATAATATTCATTCAATCCCCTACCTTATAGGTATCTGATGCCTATTTTACCAGGGAAGTTTGTTTTACGTTTCGGTAGAGTCCTCAACTAAATTTGTAGTGCAAAAAGGTCTATACAAAGAATCGCCCGGAGTTGAGCGCCATCAGGCACAGTATACATGGAAACGAACCCTTGTCTGACCACTCCTGCGTCCCGATCGTATGGTATATGGCGAGACACGGGCGACTCCAACCTGATGCCGATCTGTTGAGACATTGGCATAAAAATGCGAGTTCATCGCTGCCATGGCAATTATACTCACCACTCGCATTCATAAAGATCAAAGGCTTTTTCCACAATGAAGTGGATCAATTGTTCTGGTCATTCATACGAAACTGGTGTAATACGTGTAAGAGGCAGGGACAATCAAGCACACTGAATTCTGGGCCTCCACACGGTTCATCGTCTGTTGTACGTCTTAACGGTGAGCGCTAGCAACGGAATAAGATAGGTACCTACCCCTACGTATGATACTCCTACAGCATTCACCCTACCCTGGCTGAGTAGGGGTACTGGTCGGACCTTGGTGTGGAAATATTATGCGCGATATTGAGGCACCTGTCATAAGTAAACAAGGCAGTCAGATGTCCCCATAGCACTAGCACATGGATAACAGAAATATGATATATCTACCCACCTTACCTCTGTTGACTATGGGATGCCTGAGGCAACCTGCTAAGCCTCGCCGTTTGCCTGCCCCTCTAGGCGACGTGGAAGACCTCTACATCAATCAATCAATTCGAACCTCAGTATTGATCGAGGCATTCATTTCATCGTTTTGACCACTGCAGTGCACGTGGCCCCTTGAACGTCAATACATGGAATGACTACCACGTTTGCACTGTAAATGACACAAAAGAACTGACCGGTGAGTACTAAGGTTCCATGAGATTATTATTCAACGCGAATTAAGTACACGCATAACAAAACCTTACCCATCTCGAACACCAAAATTAATCCAAATTCCTCGCTCCCAACGGATGGTCCCTAGTAACCCGATACTCGCCCTCTCCCTTCCACCTCTCCGACTCCTGCAGTCCCGATTCGAAATCAAACGGCCCGGAAACAGGCAACCCAGAGTCCTCCGTCTTCGGCTGCCCAGCAACCGTAGGCTCCGTGCCATCGGCGCGTCTAGCCGGCGGAATGAACACGTCATAGTACCGCGGCAGCACAAAACCGAGAAGAATAGCGAGGAGGCAGAAATGAGCCAGGATGAAACCCGCAATCATCATGGGGTCGTAGCGCAGGGTGTGGAACTCGGGATACGCGAAACTGAAGATGATGGCGAGAACGGGCGCGCTGACGTACCGGAGCAGTACCGGCCAGAAGCGAGGGATGTTCCAGTTGCCGTTTCCGCCGACGTGGGCGTTCAGGTCGCGGCGAAGTTGGTTGCCCTGTTTTGGTTAGATACAATGTTTGGATGAGGTATAAATTTGGAGGGAACGTACGGAGTAGTTTGCCAGATACCAGAATCGACTGAGGAAAGGGTTCCGACCCCAGAAACTGGCCGCTTTGATTGTCGGAGTGGAGGCGAGAAAGACAGAGGCGATGGTACAAACAATGTAGAGACCGAAGCCCGCTCCAGCACCGGCCTCTGGCATCTCCACCCCATGGGCCACGGCCACACCGACAATCTGCCCGCCGAAGTAGCCAAAGTTGTACAGCAGGAAGGCAGGAAGTCCGGTCTGACTGACAACGTCTTGCCAGCGGTAGACAGTGGTGGCGCTGACGAGCTCGGACCAGACGACAAAGATGAGGCAGATGTTGTTAATCCAGCGGTCGATCCCATCGAGGAGATAGAATCCAAATTCCGTGCAGTAGGGCAGGCACATTAGGAAGGATATGATGGTGAGAGAAGTCACGATGACAGGTCGCGGCAGCTTGACGCCGGCGTCGACGGCCAGCGTGGCACAGGCGTCCAGCATCACGAAAGCAGAGCTAAATCCGAGGACGACCAGCGTGAAGAACAAGAGAATAGCCCACCAGTTCGCCCCAGGCATATGAAGCACGGCTTCAGGCAGCGTGAGGAAACCAACGACGAACGCGCCCAGTCGCTCTCCGTCTTGGGGCCACCGACGGAGGTATCCAACGACGCCAAACACGGCAAAGGCAGCAAAGTTTTCGAAAAGCACGTTACTGCCGCAGATAAGAACCGCGTCCATGACAGCGTTCGAATGCTTGGCGTTGTAAGACGCATAGGAGGTGAAATAACCAAAGCCGATGCCAGTGGAAAAGAAGACCTGTCCGACCGCTGTTTGCCACACAGTTCCCGAGGCGAGCTGTCCGCCACGCCAGGTCGCCCAGAGCAATTTCACGCCTTCGCGGGCATTTTCCAGGGAGCACGCCCGGCCCACCAGAATGATCGTAGTGACGATCGGAAGGCCCATGGTCCAGTAGACAACGCGACCGGTCATGCCGACACCACGAAAGATGGAAACCCAAATCAGGAACCAGATGAAGGCGCTCCACCCAACCGTCTCACCCAGGAGTCCCACCGACGGATACTGCGTATACGCGGCGACTCCCTTGTTCCCGTCGGTCAGGCTGCCCGCGATGGGATCGGGATTGGCGACGACGTCGCCCATGTAGAACTCCTCGATGCGGCCTTCCCACGGCAGGGGACTGGTGAAGGAGTTGCGAAAATAGTTCATGATCCAGGCCAGATTCACCGTGAAATATTGCGTCACGATAAAGCTGACCAAAACCGGTCCAATGCCCACACCCTTCAGTCGCCGGTTGATATTATTAAATGCGATAACCGTTCCTCCACGATATGCCTGACCGATCGAGATCTCCAGAATCAGAGCCGGAATGGCGACAGCGAAGATAGCCAGTAGATATGGAATAAACCACTGCAGACCGTAGTTGTTGTAGACGACCGAGGGGTATCGCAGGAGGTTTCCTTGGCCAGCGCAACCACCCATAGCAGCCAGCAGAAAAGCCGCTCGAGAAGGCCACTGGTCTCGCCCATCTTCCGATTTTTGCGGCGGCGGAGCGAGCCAAGTTGCGACTTTCTTCAAACGTCGACTGAGCGTCTGGGTAAAGGGACGGGAAATCATCCTGCCTTGAGACCCGCGACGCAGGCGGCAATGAATTCAATATGCAAGACAAATATAAGCAATGCGAGCATGCAGGAGGTCAGAAATTCAGCAAGCACATGAAAAACATCAGCGCAGCCCGCCTGGTGGTTTTTGTATGATTTTGCGACCGACGCCAAGGGAGACGGGGGCAAGGGCAGGTGCCATGCTAGTGACCCCCGGAATTGGTCGAGCCATGCCAAGCAGCGTCAGAGAAGGCATTCTGATCCTGGCCCAGCAGGTTTGCGAGATTTCTGATAGAGGGGCCCATGCCAAGGTCTTGGGAGCATCGCGCTACGACGGTGGTGCTCGACATGGCCTCGTCGTTGGTGATTTGGAGATTGCGGACGTCCTTCAGCCAATCTCGACGGACCGGGGCCGCCGATGCTGCCGCTTTGGGTTAGTGCGTCAGGGCTTTAAGGTCACGTGGAATCACCTGATCTCCGCATGAATCGACTGGCAGCCTGAGAGCCTGAGAGCCTGAGAGCCTGAGAGCCTGACTGCCTGCCTCTTCCGGTATTCCAGGGTGCCAACCTGTGATACTTCATGTCTCATCCCCTCATCTACGTTGTACAAACAGCACCACTTTTTCACCTCTCTCTGTCATTTAGCATTCACTCTCCGCCGCACCCGCCAGAGCTTCATCCTCCACCCAATTTTTCCGGCTGATTCAACCCGCCAAGCCCCTACCCTCTTGGCACAGTGGCGTAATCCCGTGGCCTTGATTGCGACATGCAGGATCGAAGCTTGTGGTGGACTAACCTTCTTTCTCGAATGAACGGACCGTCCAAGACCCGTGCGGCCCCATGTCCGGCACCAATCATGAGGGATGATTGCGGTCAACACGAGAACCATTGCATGGATGTTGGGGTCCTGGCATGATTCGTGCAGCCTTTTCCGCGTGGCGATCGCGATGGCGGAAGCACGCGATATCAGAGCCGGATGGTGTTTGTAGGGCTGGACGAGTCTGGCCTCACCTTTTGGGGGGGTTTGGTTTGGATAGAGTTGGAGCTGCTTGAGCCAGGCGTGAGATGATTATCTTGAATCAGGCGATTTGGTCAAGATAGCATGGTGCTGTGGTTCCACGCTCTCCAAGCTTCTGGTCATGAGATGCGGTAATTCACAGCAGTGAAATCGTTCATTCTTTTGGAGTGCAGTGCTTGGTGCTAACTCTTGTTCCTAGATCTGCGGGTACCTGATAACTTCCGCGGATATATATGTACAAACAACCACGCCCCATCAGATGTCACGCGAAGGAGATAGAAAAATAAAATAGATGTCGAACTGTTCCCGAGCGACAAGAGAACATTGGGCAAACTTTGGCGGACCTTCTCAAATGAGAGTCCGATCACGGGGTAGAGAATGAATTCCCTCCTATAAATACCAATGACCTTGGACGAAGCCCCGGAACTGACTCCTAACCATCTCAAAGAGCTCAGGAACGTTAAAACATCTACACGTGGGGCTCTGAGAAATTAAAATAAGCAAGGGGCCTTGTCTAAAGTTGATTTTCGGCAACTGTCCAAACGCCCGAATGCCTATCCCCAGTACAAAGTGTTGTTGATAAACCGCCCGCGAACGTATCTCCTTCCTGTCCCACACCGAGACCATCTTATGATCTGTGATCTTGTCCTCACTCTCACGGAGCTCTGCATCCAGGAAGTGGGGACACTTACAGTCGACTTGGCCTCAAAGCATGCCTTCCCAACCAGGCATCGCGGCAATTCCGCAAGGAGCAAATCCGCATCTCCATGATGATGACCGGTAACACCTGAAAACAGTGAGAGTCGCCACTAGACATGACCATCCACCTAAAGGCACTCAAAACCAATCACTACAGGATGAAAAGGTCCCAAAAGAGCATAAATAGCATCAATCTCGATAATTTTTCACGGTCCTGCGGTGTCGCGATCTCAGAGTAATACAATCGCACGACAGCCGAAAGCAACCCCACCGAGAAGGGCACTGTCCGTGAAGAATGATATGATGCCACCTCACTCGAAGGCGGATTGCTCTCTTATGTATTCAATGGAACAGGCTGTGCGATGGAAGAGGACATTTCCTAGTCCCTCATAGCGGCTAGCGTATTACTGTTCGAGTGCGAACAGCAGGCGGGCTTTTGACTTCTACGAATATCCATATTTATTCAGTCTCAGCCGCGATCATGTCTTATGGGAGACATTTTTATTATTTAGTCGGGTGAGCTTTCACCGAGTTTGCGAATGCCATGTCGGAAAGATGCGAGCTTTTTTTTCATGTCCTTGAGTCTAGTGGCCCAAGGGAGAACGGTGAATGTCTTGGCTGAGGTTATGAACATCGGTATGTGGGGGGCTTGTGATGATAGGCATGCACGAGCTAAAGCACAGCACATCCAGTTGACGAGGAACAAAGGAGCTGTACGCATGTGTCGATGACACTGGTCGATTCTCTAGTCACCTAAATTGAGAGCAGAAAAGCTGAGCCATGATACATCCTGCTGTACACGAAAGATTCTCCCTTGGCACCGTGCTCAGTCCTCGGTGTATTTCCTCCAACACATACCTGAGCAGTTGAAATTATATCGGGATGTGGAGCCGGCACCGGAACGCGAAGTAATTCACCATTCAACAATGCACATCCAACCATGTTCGTTTCTTTCATGTTTTCATGCGGAATCCCCGGAATCGAGAGCCATGTGTATGTGTGGAGCATGCGGAGTTTACCCCATGCGGAGAAAGCGCCCTGAAGATGTACAACCCAACGCGTGCAGGAAATGCAGGGACCTGAATACCCACCACGGGCCTTCGGGATGAGATTGAAATCACCGAGCGATCTACATCGTCGAAATGCGCAGTGAGTGACCTTGAGATAGTATACTTCCGACGTGGAGAAGCCTGTTAATCCAACTATAAATAATCACACATGAACCAGAACAAATCGTCAACAATCCAACATCAACCCCATCGACACGGCCACGATGCACATTCCCAAGCTCGCCCTCGTTTCCACTCTCCTTACCCAAGCCGCAGCCGAATACCTCGACTGGCGCACCCACACCGTCCATGGCGTCAACCTCGGCGGCTGGCTATGTCAAGAATCCACCATTGACACCACCTGGTGGGCCGCCAACTCCCTCGGAGCCCCAGACGAATGGGGACTCTGCGCCAACCAGGGCTCAAAATGCGGTTCCATTCTCGAACGACGATACGCAACGTTCATCACCCCCAAGGACATTGACACCCTTCACGCGGCGGGGATCAACACGCTCCGTATCCCCACGACCTACGCTGCGTGGCTCAAGGTCCCCGGATCGCAGCTCTACACGGGAAACCAGCTTTCGTTTCTCCGCGATATCTCGACCTACGCGATCACCAAGTATGGCATGCATGTTATCATTGATGTCCATTCCCTACCTGGTGGCGTAAACGGGATGCCATTTGGCGAGGCGGAGGGTCATTATGATTGGTTTCACAACGAGACGGCACTGAAATACTCATTGGAAGTCATCGACGAGGTTATCAAGTTTGTACAAGCCTCCGAACATCCAGATGGATACTCTATCGCGCCGATCAACGAGCCGGTCGACAATACCGATATGTCAGCGTTTGGTACGCCGGCCGCATTATCGGATGATGGAGCAGCCTGGACACTGAAGTATATCCAGTCCGTGATCTCCAAGATCGAGAAAGTCAACGCAAAGATCCCCATCGTCTTCCAAGGCAGCTTCCGTCCCGAGAGCTTCTGGTCTCCGAATTTCAAGAATACTACGAACCTCGTCTTCGACGTCCACAACTACTATTTCGCCGGACGAGGAGTCACAGGAGCAAATATCACCGAATACATCTGCCAAGACGCGATCGCCTCAGCAGGAGACGGCAAGTTCCCGACGTTTGTGGGCGAGTGGTCCATTGAGGCTGAGGAGGCAAATACATTGGCCGGGCGCCAAAAGGCGCTGAATACGGGGCTTTATGCGTTCCAGGAACACACGAGGGGAAGCGCATTTTGGACGGCCAAGTTCTCGGGCAATGCAACTGTCAATGGGGAGGGGACACAGAGCGATTATTGGAATTATATGGCGTGGATTTACGGGGATATGATTCATCCGGAGGAGGGGAAGGGTGTCTGTTGAGATGTCTTGTGTGGTTGGAGATCGTTGCTAGGGAGGGATATTGATGAAAGACGGATGTACACAACTCGGAAGCCCTAGTGACTGATGCCTAGAAGGTGTCGATATGACAAGTAACCTTCATATTCTCCACAGAAACACATACCCAGTTGTAAGTGACATAAGGCTGAACCCTTGTTTTGTACACAACCAATAGCAATATAATCCGACAGTCGGTGTGACACCAACGCTGACACTGACAGACAAATCCCCAGGCAGACAAAAGGACAACCGGCTAACTCGAAGCAGAAAATACCGCTCAGCCTGTGTCACTTCCTGAACAAATGACATCCGCTCTATATATAACTCTTCACCGAAACTCCCCGACGAGAAATATCTCATCCAGCCCTCCCAGTGCAGGAAAACCTACCCAACCGACCAAGAAAGGAAGGATCAGACCCCGTCGATCATCGCCCAGAAATCAACGCCTCTCTGGGCCCATCGCCAATCAACTCCCCTCCCACCGACGATCCTCCCTACCACGCCGGGGTTCCCCGGAACAAAAATAGCGCCCGCGTGGCTATGGAGAATACGACGGTCGAGCCAGTCATTTCCCCGGAACAGGGAGATTCCTGTCTTAGACACCGAGAGATATACGTCATTGGCTGATTTACTCAGGGCCAGGTAGGTGTGGTCTTACTGTCTTAGACACAGCATCTGCCTACATAGTTGCCTACTGGTTGATTGGTCGATACGTCCGTCTGATCTGTATACTCGATAATGTGGTCGACCCCGTACCTCGTGAATGTAGCGGTACAACAGACGACATGTCATTCTGCTGTGCCTCCACATCACCTTGACACAAGGCCAACCAGTCAGGCAGACACAGAGACAAAATTCCATGCTGGGGCAAAGATTTACAATATACTCAGAGACATGAGATGGTAAGGCGAGCAGGATACGAGATCTCGGTTCTTGGCGAGCGGCAGATGAGAAACAGGGACAATGAGGATGTGATGCGCGATGGGGAAGGGTTGAAGGTGCCGTATTCGGGAGATGCATCAGATCGTACTTTCTATATTTGTCGTTCTTGTGAGTGTTGGATGAGTAGAGAGGTCGTTAATGAAGTGAGAAGGAAGAGAGAGAAAAGGTATATAAAGGTGTAGATATCCTGTCAATCGAAATCATTATCATCATCATCATCATCCACAGAACAATACCAGAAGCAACAGCAATCACATCCAAAAAGTCAAGCAATCAACTCCGAAGCAAGGACTAATACCATCAAAATGAGATATACCGTCCTCTCCCTCCTCGGCGCCGCCACCCTCGCCACGGCCGCCAGCCTCCCGCACGCCGCGCGCGCTGACACCCTCCTCTACCCCTACCGCACCTACCGCTACTGGGTACAGAGCGGCAACTTCAAAGAAGACCCGCAGGACCAGCTCCTAGTCCTCAAGAACGGCAACCAAGCCGAAGAGACGACCACCATCGTGACATTCGACATCTCCCCAGACCTGGAGGGCCGACGATGCAAGCTCCTCTTTGACCTGTGGGAGCGAGACGTCTCGACGGGCTCGCAGCAGGCCGACGTGTTCACCGCAACGAAGCCAACGGGCGCGCAGGCCAAGCAGGACAGGGAGGTCAGCACGCAGGCTGTCGCGGCTGCTTCCAAGGAGGTTGCTGAGGTGATTGTGCAGTCCAGGGATGAGCACACTGGACGGATCAAGGTCGCTGCTCCGGGCGTGGCTGAGTGGGTGATGTCCTATGATGGATATCCTGAGTTCGATTGCCCCGCTGGAGAGATGGCGGGGTTTGAGTTCGTGGGTGTGAATGATCAGGTGGCGATTCGTTGGGATATTGGAGTTACTGGTCCTCGTGTGCAGGTTCTCTAGATCATTGGGACAGAGTGTTCACGGTGCAGTAGCCAATGTGGATTGATCGGGGAGAGGAGTGGCTCAGAATGTTTTATGCTTTTACGCTTTGGTTTCTTGATTCGTTGCTTTCTTTCTTTCTTGACTTCCTGCTTTTCTACTTTCATGTGTTGAAGATGTCGTGAGAGAAGCTGTTGATAGTGCCATGCCGAATGAATTTGTTGCGTTCTCGACTGCTCTCACTATTCATGATGAAGTCTGCCCTTCGGCAGCATCAACCACGTCACCCCCGTAGCCCCCAACAAACCCACCAAGATCGGCTGAAGAACCTTGACGCCTGTCCTGGCTGCAATAACCCCTGTAATGGCCGGAAACAGCGAGCCGCCGACCTGTCCAAGGACGAAAATAAACGCTGTAGGAATTAGCCTCACATCACCCAGAATGTAATGAAAGGAAAACAAACCCAGAGCCGAAGAGCGAATCTCAACATCAAAGAGCTTCGACGCCACAGAAATGCCCTAGCATCGTCAGCCATAGTTTCCGACCTCCAATCCGAGAAACACATACCGTCGCAAAGAACGGCCCCGAGAAAAAGCCCAACAGACTGATCGCTACAGCCTCGGTGACAATATTCGGCACCCTAAACAATCATCAAGGGCCTAGAACAGAACTGTAAGGGATTCGGAAACATACAGCCAGAAGACCAGCTCCAATGCCAAACACAAACACACATAGACAAAGACCATGCGCCGCTCACCAAACCGATACGTCGGCTCGGCCAGAAGCAGTCGTCCCAGAAACGCACCCCCGTAGAACCCAGCCGGCACGTAGCCCATCTGGTTCAGATCGCCGTCACGAACATGAACCAGGTATTCGACGATCCAGCCTAGAGATGATCATCAGCAAACTTCTGGACACATGCAGAACCGCATCGCAGAACGATATCCACGGCACGGAATAGGAGAAAAAGGTGAGTTCGATCGCAAGGAAGAGAATCTCACCACCAGCGGTAATAACCGCACCCAGAAAGAAAAAGAAATACAAACTCAACATCCAAACACTGGGCAACGATAAAGTTGCCCACATCTCCTTGACCGCACTGCTTTCTCTGGTTGACGTCGCCGTATCGATAGCTCCATCACCTTCACCTCCAGCTCCGGTAAAGCTAGCCCGCCGTTTCAATCCCAGCGAATCGCGAAATGCAAACACGACCAGACCCAAGTTCAACACCCCCAGGCCCAGGGGCGCGAGGTAAAATAGACTCCACTTGGCTGTCGGCCCCACCAACAAGGACACGGACGAGGAGGAGGAGGAGGAAGCAACCGCGGTCGAGACGAACGGCGCAACCAAACATCCAGCCATATACATCGCGTGAATAAAGCCTAGCCAGCGATGCGCGGCCTTCACGGACGCGACGAACGTGTTGGCATAGGTATCTTGGTAGGCTTGGCCCAGGGCAGCGAAGAAGAAGGTTACGGCGAAGAGCGCGAACGGAGGCGTCCAGGGGCGTAGGGCATGCGCGAGAACTTGCAGACTGGCTCCGAGAGCGAGGAAGACCCCGAGATTGAGATACTGGCCCAGGTAACTGTTGGATAGGGCGGCGACGAGCCAGCCTAGGAAGGTCGTGCCGTAGCTGTTTGCCCGGGGCAGCGAATGTCAGTGAACCATAATGCGCTCGGAGAAGGACTACGGTCGGAAAGAGATTGAACTTACACTACGGACACTAGGTTTGTATTGATATGGTAGGACTCGCGGATGTATGGAATCAGAGCGCCCAAACTGCCATCGTTGAGGCCGGCGACGAAGAACGCGAAGCCCGCGCTGACCAGTTTCAGGAGAAGACGTGGCGGTGCGGGCTCGTCGTGCTGTTCTACCTGCATCGACTCCATGTTGAGGCTGAACCAACACTGCGATTCGATATGTCTGTCTATTCTTCTCCGTTCATGAGTTTATCACCATTTATCAACCGGGGGACGAAAGTCGGTGGAACAGCGGAGAGACGGCCCGCCAGCTCATCTCGGCGTGTCCACACTCCCACCAGCGTCACCAATAAGAAGAGTATAAAGCACGTTAAACAGCGTTAATTTCCCACTAATTAACAATCTACACTTCAGGCCAGTAATATTCGCCCTTCCGCAACGCCGTCTCCAACGCGCCATCGACCGTCACAAACCCCGCGCGCTTCAACTCCGGAATCACACCGACGATCAACGAAGCCACGAGGCCGCCAAACACCTGGCTCCCCTCCACGTTCAGATGCGTATTATCGTCCGGGCTGAGGTTATACGTATGCGCCTGGTCCTCCCCAATGGCATTCAAGTACCGCGTACTCTCCCGATTCAAGTCAATATACTTTGCCTTGGAATTCCGCGCCGCCTGGATCGTCGCGACCCTCTCGGCCTCTAGATTCAAGACGATGGTCCCCGTCGACTCGTTGAACGTACGGCGCGACAACGGCGTCACCAGGATGGGCGTGGCCCCTGCCTCACGAGTCTCCGCGACAAACCGCTCGAGGTTAGCCGTATACTGCGCGATGGAGATATTCTTGGCCGGTTTCTGGTCATTATGTCCGAATTGGATCGTCACGTAGGGCGCGTAGATATCGCCGACCTCGCCCGCCTTCTCCAGCACCGTATCCCAGTCGCCGCCGTCGCGGAAACTGACGGTCGTTGCGCCGTTGTGGCCGTAGTTGAGGCCGTTGGCGCCGTGGTGGAGCGTCGTGCTCAGGAAGCCGTCGCCCCAGCCGCCGCCATTGGTCGCTTGCGTAGCCGTCGTGCTGTCCCCTGCTAGTAGGAAGAATGGCGGTTTGGATTTGGATGGAGATGAGGGGAGAGGGGAGGCAGAAGAGGGGAGGGCTAGCGTCGAGAATGTGAAGGCGAGGAGGCGCAGATGCATGGTGATATCGTGGATTTCCGGAGGGGTCGGTTAGAGTGCGTCAGGGATTAGACTGGGATCTGTAGTAGTCTGTACTGTACGCGCCGTGATGCTGTGATTTATATAGTCACATACTTCCTTGCCTACATCTTGTTGATGCCATTGTCGGCGGTTAACCATCACTCACGATAGATTGGAACGAAGGTGAAAGAAGATTCCACCAACGGGAAAATTTCTCCAGATGGCAGAATATCGCCCATCTTCCACAAATTAGAGACCCCGTGAGGGCGGAAGATAGTCAGTGAAGAGCATCTCTGCATGCAGATTGATGTCATTATTGTGGGGGATAAGCACGTCGTGTCGGTGGATGAGAGACCCAGTCTCCGGCTCTACGGTGTACACCGTACGGAGTAAACACTAGAACAGTAGACGGAGGAAAGTGATCGATCTATGTACTCCGTAGTTTATGTGTTTATCTGTTATCATTTCCACCGCATCTGAAACATCGATGAGCGATCTTATGCTTGGTATTCACGAAATCTTTGGATGCGATCGCTCGAGCTAAAATCCTCATGGCGTCGGTCCGCTGTACAAGAAAGCCAATCGTGCAGGCTCGGGCTTTTCTCGCTGCTTCTATTGAATGCTGACGGGAATCTCCGGTGGCTGTCTAGTCATGCACACGTGAGGAGATTTAATCATCAATATTGAATCCTAGGCTTCCTAGCAATAGCTGTCATGTCATCAATCCTGCTCCGCTGTCCCCTTGCCTCTCAGCGCTGCGGTCCAGACTTGGACTCGTAAACGAAAGTTATTGACAGAGTGGATCTGAACAGGAACAAAGAAGGCACAAACGAGAACAGAGGAAATTGCTGCCCAGTGCTAACTATCGACCTGCTAGTCCTGGCTAAGGTAGCATTTCTAGTGCCTTGGTTCCACCGTCGGACAAACCGTACGGTCGCAGGCTGGAAAATCCGAGCTGAGCCGTCATCTCACGCCGGCAGTGCACCAGACACTCGCTGCCGGACCATCCGGTGGAGGCGCAGAGGGCGCTCGTCACGAGCTGAGACTCCTGTTTTGAACGGCAGGAGTCCGCAGTTTGGACTCTTTTTGAGTCTGAACTGAAGGCGGCTCTTCAGGGCTTCGGCCCTATCTCCATCGGCCGGATCATGGCGAGGCTACAAATGGGTCCCTTAACCCTTTAAACGGGGGCCAAAGAAAGAAATTGGACAAGACTAAACCGAACAGGAAAACACTGGGCAAGTCCACCGGAGTCAACTCACAGCGCAAGGCTGGACTAGGCCAATTTCAATGATCCCTGATCACTTCTGGTGTCCGCCAAGGCCATTAGATCAGTCTGATGCCGTCGCTGGACCAGTCAGAAGGGTGGTTTCTGGCCTAGCAGGGCCACCCTCGCACCAGATGAAGGCCCGAATTGGCCCACGGGGACGAAGTGGAGAAGCGCAGAGCACAAAGTCTCGGATAGAGCTTCATGTGAATGGCTGGCGTCGGATCCATGGTTTAGTTCGAACCAGACAGGCCCAGGATCACCGCCAACGAGCGCCAACTAAACCGGTTGCGGCGGTAGTCCTGGGCCCAAGAAGCGATGAATGAGTCGCTTCTTGATTGATTTGTTATTGTCTGCTTGCTTTCCCTGTCGTTTTTTCGTTCATTTGGTCTGCGCCACGGCCGTTCTTAGTTATATCGGCCCTGCTAGATTTAATAATAAAATGGAATTAAAAGAACCTAAAAAAGTCGGGCTCTTTGTTAACGGCTGATTGCTGACCCCTCTCGCTCTTTAGGTGGTATTATTATTTCTCTCCGTTATTTCCCTCGATTTATTTTGATCCTTTTTTTCCTTTCTTTTCTTTCTTGCCCGACTCTTTGTTTGGACTTCTCTCCCGCATGACGGCAACCCCCCCAGACATTCTGAAACGCCGTGGACTTGCGGAACAAAAGGAAAGGAAACAATCTCTTCATTAGCCGTCGCCATGCCGTCTCCCGTGCGTGTGATGACATGGCTGCTGCTAGCCCTGCAGGCGGCGATGGTGTCGACACAAACAACCTCATCGGACGATTCATACGGCTCCGCGACGGGGAGTGGCACTCGCACGCAGAGCATGGCCAAAACCACTGCAACGACGACCTCTGCATCGAAAACGACTTCTTCGACCACGGGTACTGCAACGCATACCGTGAAGGTCGGCTCCAAGGAAGATCCTCATCAGTACTCGCCGCATAACATCACGGCGGATGTCGGTGACGTGATCATCTTCGAGTTCTATCCGCGCAATCACTCCGTCGTCAAGGCGGATTATATGGCCCCTTGTGTGCCGGCTAGTGAGAATGTGTTTAATTCTGGGGAGTTTAATCGATTCAATGAGAATCATGGACAGTTGGTGGGACCTGTAAGTATCTGTAGGGAGATGACCCGGATACATCGAGACTGACGGGCATTTAGCCTCCGACCTGGTCTTTGGTTGTGAATGACACTGCTGTGAGTAAATCTTGAAATTAGTAAATTGATCCGAAAAGCCCAACTAACCCCCATAGCCAACGTTCTTCTACTGCACGGCCGTCGACTCATGTATCGGCAATGGCATGGTCGGCGTCATCAACCCAGTAAGACTATCGACTATCTCCTCCATTTTGATATCCTGCTAATAGGCCCAGAACTCGAGCATGACCTGGGACGACCAGTACAAGAAAGCCAAAGAGTATCCTTACATGCTCGTGCCCGGACAGTCGCCCCCCGCCGAAGGAGACCTCCCACCCAGCGGCACCGCCAGCTCATCTCCCAGCTCGACCGGCTCGTCTGACAAGGGCGGCGGCGGCGGCGGACTCAGCGGCGGTGCCATCGCCGGTATCGTCGTCGGCTGCGTCGCCTTTGTCGCCATCCTCATCGCCCTGTTCTTCGTCCTCGGCCGCAACCGCATATACAAGAAGTGGATGTCGTCGGAGGATGGACGTACCGAGCGAACGGCCCAATGGGCCCTTTTCAACAGTCACGGCGAGCGCAAGAGCGAGATGACCGCCAGCGCACCGGGGCATCCAGGCGATCAGGCCACGTTCGTCTCGAGCCCGGACCCTACACAACGCGCCTTCTCCCCGCCGCCGCAGCCGGCCAGCGGACACTGGAGCTGGGACTCGACCAATTTCCAGCAACAACAGGCACAGCAGATGGGCCAGATGCCCCCTCAGTCGGGATTCCAGCGCGGTCCGACCGAGCTGGAGGCGCCGGTCCCGATGACGCAGATCCCCGAGAGCCACGAACACTACGACGGGCGGTGATATTCCCAAAATATCTGATTGAAGTTGATCGCCTACCGAGCCTGGCTAAATGTCCCTGTGGAGGTGTTGCTAGCTCTGTCCCTCTATTGTTAATATATGTTAATACTTTCGCTTCTTCTCCGCCTGGTCTTCGCGGCGCATGATATCCAAATAGGCTTTGTCGGTGTTTTTCTCTTTACAAATTTATACCTTCTGTCTAGTCAGTCAGCTGGCCGATAGGGCATCCATGTGCTATGATCAATGTTATCACATTATTCCAGAATTCGGCTTGTGCAGGCCGTGTGAAGAGATAGGTTAGACTGAGAATTTCCCCGTCTGTTCAGTCTATCCAGTCTATCTGTGCCACTATCAATGGCATCGCTCATTTGCCCCCGTCACCGAGCCTTATCACTTGGCAGCGCCACTAGCATCGCCTTCTCTTCCCCCTTCCGGTCGTTGGTCGCGATCGGCGCGATAACATCTTATCAGTGGGTGGGTTGTGTCAAGATATGCTTAATTCTGTATCGAAAAAGAGTATCATCACCAGGATACACAATGCAGCCGTTTATCGTTCCACCTCGTGGTTGCGGATATATAAACCCTGTTGCATGCCCCATACACACAGACGGAGGACTGATACAGTAGTCAATCCTCTGTAACCATGGAGAAGAAAGCTTCTGTCGAGGACCAGAATGTCCCAGAGGATGTTATCTCAGGCACCATCACGCCGTACCGTCAGACGCAGCGCGGTCTATCTCCGCGACATGTACAGTTGATGGCCATCGGGGGCTCTATCGGCACGGGTCTTTTTGTCGGGATTGGATCGTATCTACGCGATGCGGGCCCTTTGTCCGTTTTTCTGGGGTATCTGTGCTATGGTATCTTCTTCATCTGGCCATGCAATCTGTGCGTGGGGGAGATGTGTGCATATCTGCCCATTCGAGGGTCGATATTTGAATTGGCTGCGCGATATATTGACCCTGCATTTGGGTTTGCCATGTGAGTTGTCTGGTCCTATCGCTATATAACGTTTAATCTGACCGATCAGGGGCTGGGTATATTTCTATGGAGGGCTCATGTTAGTCTGCACCGAATATGCGGCCGTCGCCACCGTTATGCAATACTGGAATACGAGCGTCAATCCGGCCGTTTGGGTCGCCATGGCGCTGGTCGTCTGCTTCCTGTTGAACGTGGTCGCTGTGAAATGGTACGGCGAGAGCGAGTTCATCATGGCCTCCACCAAAGTCCTCCTACTGATCGGTCTCGTCCTGCTCACCTTCATCACGATGGTCGGTGGGAACCCCAACCACGACGTGTACGGATTCCGCAACTGGACGAACGGCGTCATGCACAAATACTATACCGACGGCACGACAGGTCGCTTCCTAGGCTTCTTCTCCGTGATGGTCTACGCCGGCTTCTCCGTCGCAGGACCCGACCTGCCCGCGCTCGCAGCCGGCGAGATCCAAAACCCACGCTTCACGATCCCCCGCGTCGTCAAGATGACCTTCTACCGCATCGTCGGCTTCTACGTGATCGGCGTCTTCGCAGTGGGCATCATCTGCCCTTCACAAGACCCTCGTCTCCTCTCCGCCATCGACAACGGCAGCGCCGGCTCCGCCGCATCCCCCTGGGTCATCGGGATCACAAACCTGAACATCCACGGCCTCCCCGATCTCATCAACCTCCTAATCCTCCTCGCCGGCTGGTCCTGCGGAAACGCCTACCTCTACTCCTCCAGCCGCACGCTCTACTCCCTCGCCCGAGACGGCCAAGCCCCAGCCTTTCTCCTCAAATGCACCGCCGCCGGCGTGCCCATCTACTGCGTCGCGACAGTCTCGGTCCTCAGCTGCATCACCTTCCTCGTGGCCTCCAACTCCTCCTCCACCGTCTTCTACTGGTTCGTCGACCTCACCACCTGCGCCCTGATTGTCACGTACACAAGCATGGTGATCGTCTTCCTCGCCTGGTACCGCGCTCTCCGCGCCCAAGGCATCTCCCGAACTAGTCTACCCTGGAAATCACCCCTTCAACCCTACTCGGCCATATTGGCCGTGATAATCGGCTGCACCGTGACGCTCTTCAACGGCTTCACGGTCTTCAAGCCATTCAGCGTACAGGGGTTCATCACGTCGTATTTCGGATTGGCATTGTGGGTCGTCATGTTTGTGTTTTGGAAGTTTTGGCATCGCACGGAGTGGGTGGATCCTGCGAAGGCGGATATTTATAAAGGGAAGGCGAAGATTGATGAGGAGTGTCGGGTTTGGGAGGAGGGGGGTGTGCAAGAGAGGAGGAAGCGGGAGTTGGCGGAGATGGGTTTCGTGAGGAGGTGTTGGGAGAGGATGTGGTGATCCTGCTTTTTTGCTGGTTGTGTTTCCAAGGGATTTGTATCTGGGTGTTGGTTCGGTGTTATGTTGCTGATGGGAGTGTTTATCTATTGGATCACTGATTCTCATCTAGCCCACTGGCTATTGTTCTGAGATGGTTCAACCGAGGTATAATGCGGTATATTGAATAATGAAAGTCATCCTGTCATCGATTTCATTGCTACCCACTGCTTTGCATATGAGAATACGTTGTTAGACCGAGAACAGAGTTCTGAGCCGCATTCACAAGCTGCTACACGGCTTAGGTTCAGAAAGCACGGGCGATATGGATACAGCCAAGCTGTGTCAC
Source organism: Aspergillus ochraceus (assembly GCA_004849945.1). NCBI lineage: Eukaryota > Fungi > Ascomycota > Eurotiomycetes > Eurotiales > Aspergillaceae > Aspergillus > Aspergillus ochraceus. The sequence goes on from SSOS01000003.1 coordinate 276,648, forward strand.
GAGTTGATGGAAACTACCTGTAATTTAGAACATTGTTGATTCTGGCCCCTGACCCGGAAGGTGTCACATATCTTTTGTCAGGAAAGATAAGGGGAGCAAGGTTTAATACATACCGAACTGGAATATTAACAATGAGTCTGTTGATAATAGACGGTAATGTTCACGATTCTCGGATAGACAAAGCTAACTCCTTTCTATGACTAACTCCTCTATAGCTCAAATCCGTTTACAGGTTATATTTCCGTATGTGATCTCAATTCGACCTATTCGAAGTCCTGTAGCAGAACTATACAAAGCAGAAAGAACCGCGTGTGCCCGTTAAAAAGCTAGCCGGTGACCGATACTTCTTTCTCGGTATAGAAACAGCCATTGTGCCATTGCTATAGTCCAAAAGGGATAAGGAATACTTCCCAGTAAATCGTATCTATCGTTCCGTGCTAAAGTAGAGGTAAGGATATAAAAGGACCAGACCATCTGCACGTACCAACCAGAACGATACCTTGACTCAACAACCCATCCGGAACTCACGACTGCAACTCTGCTGTCTTGAACTTCCTATCTATCCAACTGCTGCCCGTTCAAGTATCGCACAGGGCCTCTGTCAGAAATTCCCTGCATCTGACTAGCAAAAACCAGAAAGTCACGATGGAGATCACAAGAGAGAGAGGTCCTGGCGTTACCCAGGCGAACGAGGGCGACCAGGAGAATGTTGGCCGCCAGGGACAGACCTTGGGGCTGTGTGATAGCATCGTGCAGGACCTTGATGTTATGCGTGAGACGTATTCTGATGCAGAGATAAACGCGATCGTTAGTCGCTTTCGCCAGGCGATTCACGACGGGCTCGGAAATGAAGGCAGACAGGAAGATGAGGGTAGCCAGGAAGGTGAAGACAGCCAGGAACACGAAGATGAATACAGCGAAGAGGACGAAGACTATGATGAAGACGAGGACTTTGATGAAGATGAGGAGCCTGAGGATCCTGAAGATTCTTGGGATCCTTTCAGAGCCACAACGCGGATTACTCACTCCATCACCGAAGCGAACGAGGTCATCCTGGAGAATGTAACTCCTGGTGATCGATTGTCCGTGGTCAACTACCTATCGCAATTCTATGTAGTCCACAGCTTCCTCGAATATCACGATGATCCAAACAAGCTCATCATTCGTTGGTTGATGATTCGGAAGCGTAAATTCTACTTCATCGACGGGCTCACCATGGCAAAGTTCCTTCAAGCCTTGGATAAAGAAGACGAGTCCTGGTTCAGTCGACGACTCGATCAGTATGCGATAGACATTAGGGACAGAGTCGGCCCGGATCGCGAATTGGATTATGAGGCTGGACGAGTCATCTACGGGATGCTTCATTGGACCATCATGGATGCCGCCCTGCGCTGGGAGGTCGATAGAGGCTACAGGGAGATCTTTGCTTCTAACCTGCTCTGGCTTCCAGCCATGCGCGTCGTCGTCGATACCATGGCCGATCGTTATCGTGAAGAGGATCCGTTCATGGGGTCTGAACTAGGTCGTTTCCATGATGATTTCCTATACCTCCTGAAACAGAGGTTTCTAGTAAATCTCTCTGTTCCTGACCCTCACAGCCAGTTAGTGTCCACTTTGCCCCGTCAAGAACACCTGCATATTCTGGCATCGATGAATGCTCATTTTGCGAGTCGGTAATCTCATGAGTGTTCCATCTGTGGTGGTATCTACCCTTCTTGGTCATGGGGCCCGGTATCCTTCTATGTTGGCATTCCCTGACATTGGTGTATTGAATCAGTGTTGCATGGGCCTTGACTTTCCCCAAACGAGGGAACCAAAATAGATAGGTAATCTACGCGCTGGCACCAGGTCAGGTTTTGGTACAATACTGACTAGTCAAGACCTATCCTGGTTATAGAGACTACCTCAAACTGTGCTAATAACTGGAAAGTCCACCCAACAACCAAATTATCGAATTTTTGATTATACGTGATTTGAATAACCATTTCTCGCGTTTTCAAGCAATGCATTACCAACGTGAATAATATTATCATTGTCTCAATTATATCAGATGCATATTTAGCATTCCAACTGGCGTAGCGTTTAAAAACCATCTTGGACTTGGGTGAGCTTTCCTATGTCTATGTGGTTGTAGTTATGACACATAAAATTTATTATTTCATCATTAGAATCCTTATTACCCCTTCTGGCTTGACTTCTTAACCATAGTATTTAGTCAAACTCTTCATCTCATTCGCATGTTCCATACTACGTGTCATTCAACAACAAATGTCCGAACCAACTGTTAATTGGTACACTTGAACCCCAGCGGCTCGTTAACATTACTACACTTCACCTTCGCCGCCTTCTCCTCTGGATCGACCGCGACATTTGTAAACTCCACACCATCCATCGTCACGCCATCGCAACCATCCTGAGACCGGCTACATTGGAACTCCGCAATGTAGCCAGAGATGATAGTGCCACGGAAATTAGAGTAACTGATGTCGGAGATATCGAACGTCGAGGCGCTGCAATTGGCCTGCGCCACGTTCGTGTAGCACTGATTGATGACCAGCGGAGCCCTTTCGCCGCCGTGAATTGTTACGTTGTCCCATGAGATTTTTCTAATATTTTTAGTAGCGAGATCCATATAACTAGTGCCAGTTTCAACAAACATTGGAGACAGGAAATTGAGCACTCACAACCAATTCCACCCCCACCTCCATTCGGCGGCCATCGTTCTGTTCACCTGTCCAAGTTTTTCACCCTTCCAATATACCGTGACGCATGGGCCACGATATTTCTTACTGTTACATTCTCCACGGTTTCAAACCGTCCCATGTACTGACCTATACTCCCGATGGCGACTCCCTGGCCTTTGTGAAAAACCGTATCTTCGGTCAGAATGTTCGTGGAGTTGGCCTTGGCAGCGATGCAGTCGTCTCCGTTTTGCACGGTCCAACGTCGGAATATGATTGAGTCTGAAAACATGGCATTGGCGCCATCGGTATTCCGCGCGGGTTGTCGGCCGTCGCTGGTTGCGTTGACGTGGATGTCTTCAAGGAGTAGGCGGGATGAGCCCACAATGGTGACCGTCCTTTCACTTTTAGCCTTCTGGTCGTAAATAATTCGACAATGATCAAGAGCTTACCACATCTGAGGTATGATAAAGCGCAACCCATGGAAGTAAGAATCCTCGCCTGTGATGACAAGAGCATGTGGCCAATCTGGAAATGATCAGGTGCTTTGCCAGCCCTAATGAGTGTTCCCGCTGCCTACTTGGATAATTGGACTCGCCCTTCACAAAGTCATACCAGGCCTGGTCATTGCCATGGAACGTGCCGTATCCATGACCTTCGACTCATAGTTTCTTTCCGCCAAGAATGAAAGCCACGGTTTGGTTTTGATACGCAGCGGGCGGATAGGAGTTCTGATCCTCGCCAGGACCGATGGGGAGGGAGTTGAGCCAGTAGTCGATGTCATCGCTCCACTGTGACATTGTTAGCCTTCTTTAGACCTTACATTAATATCGAGTATGAGTGAGGGTCAGCCTACTTTAAGAGTTCCTTTTATGTCGACTTTGACGTTGTTTAGGTCCTTAAATTCCATCGCGGTGCTGATGTGATAAGTCGTGTTTTTGAAGAAGATCACGCCATCTTTCTGACAGTTCTTGAAGGCTTTAATGATCTCCGGGGAGTCATCCGAGCCATCTCCGTTTGCAGGGATAACACATGTTCTCACATACTCAGCATCCAGACTTAGGCCTTGGGCCGGCGCGAGGTCCTTGCCTGCTCCGAGTGAAGCCAGCAGAAGGGCCCCGACGAAAGATGCAAATCTGAGTCTCGTTTCTATTTTGTTGCTATTTAATTTCGTTGCAAATGCCCATCACCATTCCCGGCTACAAAATCGACATGCCTCATATACTCGTCGTCGGCCTTTGAACATCGGCAATCCATAACATGGCAACAACAACTTGGTGTGCCACACAGATGCCCATCTCGCATCGCTTAAGTAAAAACAGCATAGATTGCCATCGTTCATTTTTCCGTCTCAATCGCGCGTCATGAGAGCCAGCTTGGAGCCTGGACATGACTCGGCCGGATATATCCCGAGAGCCGGGCCAACGGAGGCGGTTCTGCAAAGCGACAGGTAACTAGCTCTAGTTCCTGACTCCCCCGCATTTCATTTTGGCAGGAACAGGCACAGCCAAGAGGGGCTTTTATTAATTCATGCACGTCTAATGCGTTATGACGGTCGTTTTCCCACGAATGAATTATCTCCGGTGAAGAGCATCATCGGAGTTGCGCGAACACCCCTCTTGTCCACTTTCACCCCACTGGGGGGTTTGCAATATAAAAAGCGTTATGATCGTGTTCTTAAAGGATTTCTTCGACCATCTACGCCTGGTCAATTCATTGCACTTTACCGACACCATGCGGGCCCTCCAGGCTCGAACCCTACCGGTGCTGGCCACGCTTGCAGCCACAGCGCTTGCCCGGCTACAGACTGGCGAGAATTCCACTCATATTTCTCTCAACAATGACCACCTCAGTGTCACACTTACCAAATCAAGTGGTCAGATCATTGATCTCTCCCTTGACGGCCAAGACCTGCTTGGTCCTACGAGCGGAAACAGCGGAAAAGGCCCCTACCTAGACTGCAGCTGCGTGCCATCTGGCTTCTGGACCCCCGGAGGCAGCGACAAAGCGGACGTCCAGCTAATCGATGGAACCGACTCTGAAGGTGTCGCCTATGGCGGACTCATCATGACTGATACATACGCGTCCACAAACCAGACTCTCTCGCAGTACTTCTTCCTTCGCGACGGCGAAACAGGCCTGCATGCTTTTTCGCGTGTTACGTACTTCAACCCTGACACTCCATTCCTTCGAGGACTTGGCGAGATGCGCACGCTTTTCCGTCCGAACACCAAACTCTGGACCCATTTCTCGACCAGCGACACGAACTACGGCCCGATGCCGTCCTCTGATGCCAATTCCAAGGGCGTCACTGTGCAAGATGCAACTACCTACCTAGGCAACACCCCCGACGACCCCTATGTGAAGCAATACTCCGACTACTTTACTAAATACACTCTCGCCGAGAGCTGGCGCGCACATGACGTCCATGGCCACTACGCCGACGGGTCCAAGAGTGCGGACGGGAGCACGTTCGGCGCGTGGCTGGTGCACAACACTCGGGAAAGCTACTACGGCGGACCGTTGCATTCTGATCTCGTGGTGGACGGCATCGTTTATAATTACATGGTCTCGGGACATCACGGTGCCCCGGTCCCAAATATCACACATGGGTTCGACCGGACCTGGGGACCGCAGTTCTACTACTTCAACAAGGGAGACAAAGGGACGAGCATGTCCGAGTTGCGGGCCGACGCGGCGCAGTTTGCGGATCCGGAGTGGAATGCGCAGTTCTATGATGATATTGCGCCGCATGTGCCGAACCTGATCTCTTCTAGTGGAAGGACTGCGTTTTCAGGGAAAGTTAAGCTTCCCAAGGGCGCGAAACGTCCTATCATTGTGCTCTCGGAGAATAAACAGGACTTCCAACTGAATGTCTTTGAGACTGAGTCAAAGCAGTACTGGGCAGAGATCGATGCATCTGGAAAATTCAGCATTCCTAGGGTGGCGAGAGGAACGTACCGAGTTACCGTCTATGCGGACGGTGTCTTTGGCTGGTTCATCAAGGACGACGTAAAGGTCAACGGCCGCAAAGACTGGAGCCTCACGTGGAAAGAAGAGACCGCAGGAAAGGAGATCTGGCGGATTGGTGTCCCCGATAAATCAGCCGGCGAGTACCGCCATGGCTATGCGGTGGATGAGTCAAAGAGTCTTCATCCCGAGCAATATCGGATCTACTGGGGACAGTATGATTTTACCGATGACTTTCCCAAGGGCGTGAACTTTCAAGTCGGGAAGAGCAAAGAGTCCGAGGATCTGAATTACATCCACTGGTCATTCTTTCCAGCAAATGGAAACCATCTTCGCAACGAGTCTGTGTACGAGAATGTCAATAACTGGACGATTGCATTCGACCTATCCAAGAGTCAACTGTCCCGTGCCAAAACGGCCACCTTCACCGTTCAAATTGCCGGCACCAAGACAGCCAACGGAAACTCGAAATGGTCGATTATCGATCATCCGTATAGCAACCTTCCATGGACTGTGAATGTCAACGACGGAAGCTATGAGTCGACCTGGTGGATCCCTTACTTCCGAAGTGGGTCGTGTGGTGTGCGCAGCGCCGTGGCGTGTCAGAACATCGAGCACAAGTTTGTGTTTCCGACCGCAAAGCTGAAGCAGGGGAAGAACGAGTTTGTTTTGAGTTTGCCGTTTAATGCGTCGAGTGTTGAAACGGCTGTTTTGCCGGAAGCTTTGTATGTGCAGTATGATGCCTTGAGGTTGGAGTTGAAATAGATGCGCGGGTATATATTTAAGACGGATCAGTGGAGCCTTTCAACAAAAGATCATATCACATTTCATATTTCTGGCACAGCTTCTTTCCACTGTAGGCGATCACTTTCGCAAAAATCTAGTCTAGGGCAAAATAGACGTTTGACAAAAGAAATGTATATGACTTTTCAAGGGGCTTTGAACGAATAAATTGGCGTAATAAAACATTAGGGGTCAAGGAAGAAGCTTGTCCCTTGAATTTCCATAACTTACTGATAATCCCAGTCTTGCTTAGCTCAACATAGGTTATACTGAAACATCACCGTGGTTGCTCTCTTAACACCTTCATTGCCGCCACGTACACCGCTTTCCTCGGGAGGATAAACGACCACCTTCCCCAACCCAGCGCCATGACAATCCTTCCCATTGTACCCGATCATTAGTGTGTTTTTGCACTTCTTCAGTGGCAGTTTGAGCGGAGACGATTATCACACACTTATGTGTATCTTTCTGGTACAGGTTGTGCACGTTCTCAGTATCCCCGTCGACCACAACACTGCTAATGCGTCGGAGTTGTCAAGTGCCGTTGATGCGATCTGGCTGGCCCATTGCTATTTTTATCGTCGTTAATAAAAGCTTCTATGACTGAAAGTAAACGTATTTTGTTCTCCAAAACCCATGTCATTGATATCTGCCGGAATCAAGTGATTAGTACCGTTGCTTTAGGCATGAGTGGCTTGAACACCACAACTCGCTTGGAGGATAGAATGAGTCCCATTGCTTTTTATCAGATCCTTGAACTTCGAGTTCTACCTTGCTGTCGTTGCCCTATATCCCGGCGGCCATCACGCCGTTACCGGCAAAGTTCTGCTCATCCGTAAGATGGATTAACAAACTCTCTTTTTCTCTTCTTATACTCATTTCCCCCCCTATAGCGAAGCAAAACTGCTTTCGAACTAACCGTTTTTTTTGCAAGAACGCATCGCCCTTGGTTCTGGCGTCCTTGGCCCAGTAGTTCTTGCCGCGGATTGACTTTCATTCTCCAGTTTTGCTTGAAATTGACAACATATGTTAAGACCGCTCAAAATCCCGCCGTAGATAGGCGCAAATTATGCTGAGCGCTTACACATTCAAATCGTAAACATCATCCCAGGCCAGCTTGAGGTCCCCCTTTGCGTCATTGATCTCCATGGGGAGCCTGTATTCCGGCTTTCCCATTGAGAGTTTATGTCCCACTGTGTTCACTTAGTAGTCGTTGAGAACCCAAAGTAGAGCCCACGATACCGTGTCACCCATATACAAATAGGTTGTTTTCTTGCTCCCCTTAATCCTCATATTGTATCCGGATTTTCTTGCTAAAGGTGCGAGTATACGGCGGAGCGTTCATGGAGGGCATAGACCTCGGGGCCTAACAAAGACGGTTCTAGTTACGGTTTCTCGGTCAGCTTCTCCCGTTGTAAGAACTTCATCGGATAAGTGGCTTACTGTTTGGTCTATATTCCGTCTTGTTGCTCATGATAGCGTAGTAGCTCTTCTCTGTCTGGATGATACTCGGGGCTTCAAGATCGAATTTGGCGAATCGGAAAATACCTTCTTCAAGATTGGTCACGTTCTGAATAAATCGAGTGAGATCCACATCTCCACCCTCAACGCAGTGTTGGACTACTGATATTCGCTTATGGCCTTGCATCTGCCTATTATGGTTAGCATATGTATCAACCGACCCACAGTGGATCGGCCGTAGCTACGGAGTACTCTCTAGATAGCGTTGCTACAAACCGTGAGAGCTTCATACAATTCAAGCATCCTACACTCACGAGTTCCATCATAAAGGGCATATGATTGGCCCTCTTACTGGCTACCGTGAATAAGGTTATTGAGTCAATAGCTGATGGTAGATTTAGATCGTTTCTATGATAGTTATGCTTGATTATATAGTTTTCACCAATCGTACATTACTACAGAGAATGCATCTCATACCGCTCAATCTCTCCAGCTTACACTCAATAATACTTGCAACAAGAATTAAATCTTCCGATTCTCGATTTTATGACGTGTTGTTGGTGATAACCACTTAGCAACCACTCTTATCACGTGTCATCTCCGCGGTCTTGTATTTTCCCGACCGTCATTCACTTGATAGATTCTTCCGATTCTTAGCCTCATATTAAACTCTCATCCTTCGGCATGGTTCGTCAGGCTCTGGATGTTCAGCTGCTCATTTCTGATGGGTCTGATCGCTCTGCAAAGAGGCAGCGCCCTCGCTGCGGGAATACGCAGTAATGCCCCAATAAATCAAACACAACAACTCCGTACCCTCATTGGCAAAAGACTAAGCTAGTTCTGAATTATATATGAATTTTGTGATTTAAACAGCGCAAACGTGGCATGGCTAAATCCAGCTTCATCCACCTACCCCCGTGGGGTCCAGTCGATTCCGCGCAATATGTTAAAATGAACAGCAATATGGCAATAAAACAGCTACTACAGTAATCTGCAGTTCTTAAAATGCAGTCAGCATGTCTGCAACTAAGTTTGCTGGGGTCATGAAGCGTGCATGGTATTATGCATACCTCCGGTGAACTTGAAAATTCCCCAAATTCCAGCAATCTCACTATCATTCAAGGCGACATTAGAGACATGAGTCCCATCTGTTTCAACCTTGGCCTTATTTGTAACATCGCGTATTTCTTCAATAGATCATCAAATCTTTCTTTTGCTGTTGGATTTATTACGCGCTTTCATGTAGTTCCGAGCTACAGCCGAATTAGGCAACTCCAAAGACCGAATCTCCGGCTGCGCCATTTTCGCCTGCGCTTTACCCAAAGGGGTATAGTTTCTCCCGTATGTTATTTCACCAACTACTTCTTCCTCAACTTCTCCTACTTCGTTTTCAGGTCCCAACCTGCAATCCACCCTCGCGAATCGACCATGCTCTCTACGCGCTCTTCATGTCCAAAGCTATTCTCCAGGCTTGGACCAAGACCACTCAGATCTTTCTCATCAGCCACCTCCCTGCAAGCATGCCACTCGAGATCTTCTAGTCATACCGACACATCAAGTGGCAATCGTGACCAGAATGCAAGCCCAAAACCGGAGACTCGACCACTACTGCAAAAGTCCTTCTGGAGCTGTCGCTCCACATGGAAGCGTGCGGGCATCAACACCCTTCGCTGTCTAGTGGGTTGCACCATCGGCGACTTCTCGGCCCTCTGGATCCTCCAGACATATCTTCCGCATTTGGGAATGGGAACAATCATGGGATTATCAAGTATACTCGCCACTTGCGCTTCCTTCCTATATCAATTAGCTTCCTCTGTTCAAAACTAATCAAAACCAGTGGCAAGCGGCATTTCAACCTCGATCCTCCTCGAAACCATGCTTCTCAAACACGGCCCCGACAAACTTCCTCTTCGCGCAGCCTTCCGCACCGCAACGGGCATGAGCCTCGTCTCGATGCTCGCCATGGAAGCAGCCGAGAATGTCGTCGACTGGCATCTAACCGGCGGTGTAGTCGCAATCCACGACCCGGCGTTCTGGGCCTCCGCGGCGGTGAGTATCACGGCGGGTTTTTTGGCGCCGTTGCCGTACAACTATGTTAGGTTGAGGAAATGGGGGAGGAGTTGTCATTGATTTAATGTCTTTGGTCGTTGGATCGGACAAATATTGTATTATTATTATTTGATACAGTCTTTTATGTACAGTGCATAGTATACATCTTCATTCAAGCATTTCAGAGGGAAAGGTTATAGGCATTATTTCCAGCTACCATAGCGGCTACATCAAGGGGTCCATCAGCGGCCACCTGGTGGTTGAATAAGGATCGAAGGAGTCGAGAAGTAAGTTCCAGTCCAATGAAGGGTCCTTTGCGATCAATTAGCTAATATAATCATGCATCTGGTCTATGCACTTACGAGAAACTCCGGTATCGAATCGCCCATAGAGAGAGGTGTGACAATCTGTCCTTGGTTAGGCATGTGTTGAATTGTCTCTGTCTCTGTCGCGTCGATCGGCGATGAAGCGTGTATATCGGCTGCCTGTATTTTCGCACATTAGCATTTAGCTCCAAGGATCAAGATATCATGCAAGTTGAAGTCATACATCTGCGTAGTCTGGGCGCTCATGGGTTGACGCTCCGTCACTGGCATTTGTCGTGTCGGCCAACAAAAGCTCCCGGCACCGACGCGATGCTTTAGGACAGGCATCATCTAGATCAACAACGGAGTCGTTCCCAGATGGTGAATTGTGGTTTCTCGCCGAGGTCACGATCAGATGAAGAAACATGAGCGCCTTGCACCCCTGCTTTTCCGCTCGGACTTTAAACTCAAAATACTGGACGGCGCTCTCGATGCTCTTCCAGAGCGATCCAACATGGTATCCTGTTCCGTAGTCAATGAAGGATGACCGCGAACCTGGTAAGGATGGAATTCGGGTATCTCTCGCTTGTAGACAGAGCTCGAAGCACAGAGTAGCTGCAGCGTGGAACATGTCATCGCGAAACATTCCCCCTCGCAATCTTAGAAGATGGGGATAAGATTGGTTCGTTACGGCGAGGGATTGGGCGTCAAGATCAGATGACTCCAATTGAGCCAGTAGTGCTGTGCTGGCTTGGACACAGAGCCGTCGTGAGTATTCGAATGTGGGGTCGCTGGTATCCCCGAGGGTGAGGAGGAAAGGCCGATGAAGGGCAAGTAGACATCGGTAGATAAGAAAGAGATAGAAAGATTTTTGGAACGTTGAGTATCCTGTGCCTTCAGCGGTTTCTTCGCTCCGTAGCGCGTGTGGAATGTTGGCCATCCCCGTCGTCAACTCGTTACTAATGCTCAACACCTCCTGGTAGTCTAAGGGGCAGCGTAGATTGCTGACACACTTGGCGATTGTCATACGAGCTTGCAAGCTCTGCGCCAGAATCAGTTGAAATGACGTTCTTGTTGCGGTGGTGATTGGTGATGATACGGGAGGCTCGACCGAATCAACCTGGATGTCTTCGTCGTCGATGTTCAATGGAAGAGAGACGTCCATTTCATCCCAAGACACAGCCATTGGTGTGCCACTCTGTAGCGCGGATTGAAGGTCCAGTTCAACCACAGTCAGCCAAAGACGACGCCGCATTTCCGCCATGTAGCTTGACACCCGAGGGAAATTGGAGGGGTCCGTATGAAGACCCATGGTGATGGCCTCTCGCACGAGGGATCCCGCTGTCATCCAAGCCAAGTCTCCTTCATATGCGACGGATTGTGCGCCGAGTACCATCAAGCATTTGATTTGAACCATGTCGAGATTCAACCGGGCATATCCCGTCGTAGAGTTAATCCATGATACAACTCCTTCAAACCAAGCCCGCGCAGATATATTTACACTGTTGCAATTTGTCCCGTGGCTGGTCTGGGATTCGTAGAAGTTACTCGAGCATGCCATGAGGGCCAACAGTTTGGCCACAAAAAGTGTCCTAGGAGCTCGATTACCGGAGGGCCGCTGTGTGTCCCAATAGTCCACGTATTCGGACATGAACTGTGGTCTGTGCAGAATGCGAAATGTCGTTTCAAAACTTGAAAAATAGAGATTCACTAAAGTATCCGCCACACTGCGGCTGGGAACCAATTCTTCCAACTGTTGCACTTGTGGGTAACGAGCAACGTCGGGGTCGGGCTTTTGTGTCCTCATGTCATGTTTCAGTCGCTTCATTGTCAGATATTCGTCGAACGTGTGGTGTGTCTCTTTATGTTTTTCATCGCTATACTTTTGTAGGTGAGCTTTGAGATCTGGGAACTAAGATCCGGTCAGTGATAAACCATCTAATGGATTCAGATCGGTACCATGTCCAGTGTTGTCGCCCAGTGACTTCTTCCAAAGTAGCGTGTTTTATGATCTTTTCCACGGTACGAAAAGGAAGAGAAGGCGTTTGGTTCTACAGGCAATGGTTGACTTGCAGTCCTTGTTATCCCCGAGCATGTTGAGGCTATATGCTCGCGATGCTCGGACACAGTAGCACTGTTGTTCACCCTTGACCCCACAACCGATAATGACTCGCCTTGCTGGAAAGTCCTACAAGGCGTTGACGCTTCTTGTCGACTATTCGAATTGGTAGGCGGGATTAGTCGAGGAGATGGATTCGACGTAGAGGCACCGATAGCGCTCTGTCTCTCCTGAACGCTCGAGTCCGACGCCTGGGGGTAAAAGCACGTATCTCCGATACTGTGCTTGACACATTGGGTACATGGTTGTAGGCGGTCACATTTCACCTTGCGTCTCCTGCAGGCGGTGCAGGAAATGATTCCACGGGGCTTTCGAGGCGTTACCACTTTTCCATGCTGATTCACTCGCATAATCGATCTCTTCGAATTTTGAAGCTGTCTCAAAGGGTCCATAATGCACGGAACTTTTTCGTGGGTCACAGATGGATGAGGTCCGAGAGACACGATGATTCTTGTCGGTGTCTGCGGACGGACGGGTTGCCATGCCCGGTATCTCCGGGCTCCGACAGCCGACCGACGCTAACCACAAAAGTCAACTTTTTTCTCCTACTCCGTACTGCCTCCCTAATTTATCTTTCTCTCCCTAGCTTTTGATTCGCTTTATGGTAGGAGAGAAAGACAAACATGATATAAAAGCCACATAGGGTTCTTAACAAGTTACGTGTCTGTGTGAAAAAGGTCGGTTATCCTCAAAAGTCATGTAAACGCCGGTCGGTCTTGATCCACGGAGATACTAGTATCAATGTTCCTTGGTTTCACTACCTATTCCGAGGTTGGAAGACCTTGGCTGGATTCTGGTCCTTATTGGACAATATCCCCCATTTGACCCATCCATCCGAATGGGGAAACTTCTGTCTCCGAATGTATGCAGTATATATCTTCGCTGAAATCTGAAGAGTTCTGTGGTTCCATTCTCTTTAGCATCGTGCTGTGTCAACCCTTCAAAGCCCAAGAGAGTCCCAGCTGCTCCCGACAATCTTTCTAAAATGGGTCTGAAAATTTCTCGCACTCAACGGCTGAGTGCGGTCATTGCTATCTCCACATCCTTCTTCATCGCCGAAATCTCGGGTACTGTTCTCACGTCACTCACACTTCGGTTCTTATCGTTTTAGCTGACTTATTCTTATCAAGTGGGCTTTTATACACATTCTCTCGCTCTTATAGCGGATGCTTTCCATTATGTAGGTCAAACATAAGCTTTTCACCTTTTTCCACCATTACTGACTGAACCACTGCAGCTGAACGATCTAATCGGATTTATCATCGCTCTTGTCGCCGTTGTTGTACGTCCATTTGCCTCGGTCTTCTATAGCTCCAGGCTAACTTATATCTGCGCAGGTCGCAAACAAACGCACTCCTCCCAAAACCTTAACATACGGATGGCAGCGTGCGGAGCTTCTCGGCGCGTTCTTCAATGGAGTCCTCCTTTTTGGTCTGGGAATCAGCGTTTTTCTACAATCTATTGAGAGGTTCATCTCGTTGCAACGTACGTATCATATTTGTGTATGTACTTTGATTCCATGGGAACATACTAATACATTGGTGGTTTAGCGGTCGAGAACCCAAAATTGGTTCTTATCATTGGCTCCATCGGCTTGGGGCTGAATATCATCAGTGTTCTATTCTTGCATGGTGTGTTTTCCTTGACTATACACTGAAAGTTATATTCGTATCAGGTTACTCACTAATCCTTCCAGAGCATGACCATGGACACGATCATAGCCATGGTCACAGCCACGACGATCATGGTACCGCGGACGAAGCTGACCTGCACGCAAATACGCATTCGCACCCCTTGACGAATAAAATGGTTTATATTTCCTTCCAATCTTCACAATCATTTGACAAGTCTGACCTAGAACAGCACGTTCACCACAAACATCAGACCAATGCCGCCTCTGCCTCAGCCCACCGACCCGGTCACGACCTCGCTATTATGGGAGTTTTAATTCATGTCCTCGGGGATGCAGGCAACAACCTCGGTGTTATGGCCGCCGCGCTGGTTATTTGGCTCGCCGATTACGGTGGAAGATACTATGCCGATCCGGCAGCTAGTATGGGCATCGCATTGATGATCTTTGCTTCCTCTATACCTCTTAGTGAGCTTTCCGTTTCCTGTATCTGGTCTGAAAACAAAGCTAACGATGTAGTCAAACGCGCGGGTCTGATTCTGCTACAAAGTGCCCCTGGGGAAGTTGACCCGGATGATGTAAAACATGATCTGGAAAGGGTATGCGGCTATCCTTGATTTATTGCATAAGCTACAAAGCAAGCTTACATGTTTCTAGATACCCGGTGTTCGCGCCATTCACGAGCTTCATATTTGGCGGCTGAACCAGTCCAAATCCCTTGCGTCAGCCCACATTCTGCTAACGGACGAGGCAAAAGCCAACTTCAGTTCTCTGGCTAAAACGATCAACGAGTGTTTCCACGCATATGGTATTCATTCAGTCACACTGCAACCAGAGGTGTGGTCAGACCAGAAGGGGTTCGTTGCCACTCCGGCGGGAAATGGTACTGATACGACCTCCGTGCAATCTGTGAGACCTGACTCGGGTGTATCAGAGCGAGATTGCCAACTTGTTTGCGGGAAGCTGTGCGAAGACCTTTCATGCTGCTAAGGACCGCATTTCAACTGTTGGCTTACATTTGTGTATCGTATGTTTAAATCCGTTCTGAAGCCTATCATTCAACTAGAATATCCATGTCTATTCCCTAAGTTCTTTCAATTATCTCGATCAACTATCTATTTAATTGTTGACAAGGAAATGAAAAGCAACAATCATCCACTACTCATCTCCCGTATATCAACCATATGTAGCCCCTCCCAAAATAAACGTCTCAGGACTCTCCCGTGTCGTACAGGTAGGCTGCCATTTTCCTGGGCTTGGAGAGCGTATTCTTTCAAGGGATTGGTGCATGCTCTTCCCTCTTTGTCCCCGACCTAGATGCATCTTTCATGGCCATATCTGCCATGTCTGCCACCTTCTCCTCGCGCTTACTAGCAGAGGCCCCTGGGATATTGGCAACAGACGGTACATCAGCTGCATTGGCCACATCTGCCACGTTCTCCCCCTTCTTATCAGCAGAAGCCTCTGGGATGTTGACAATATACGGCTTGCCAGGTTCGTTGGCCATATCCGGCATGTTCTCCCCTCGCTTGGTAGGGGCGGCCTCTCTGACGTTGACAACCCGCGGCACATTGGCTGCGTTGGCCATACCAGGACCGTCGGCCATGGCAAGAGCATTGTCGTTTCGCTTCGTCGCTTGTTCATTTTCTGCACGGGCGAGGCCGCCGTTGGCTGCGTTGAAGGCGGGATACGGGGCGGCTATGGCCGCGGAGAAGGCCAGGGTGATGCTGGTGAGGAGGGATGTCTTCATCTTGGTTTCGAAGGTTGAGCAAAGAGTGGGTTCGTAGGAAAGGTAAGAGATAACTGTGTTTGTCTTCGGTTTAGAAAATGTCGAGACTGACTTGCGTGGAAGACACGGATTTATATCATGTTGGGGGGTGGGGGGTTGATCTTCTGTGGCGATGACGAAGGCAAAAGACATATCATATTGCAGATCATTGCATTCCTGCAGCATATGCTCTCCATAGTGTGTGTAGCTACGTAGTTCAGTGGCCTGAACTAACGTCATGTATGTATGTGTATCCTATAAGGTGCCGCAAGGGGGAGAGAGCGGGAGAGGTGTTGCATACAATGAATACTTATTTAGGTTACTGAGTATTATGGGGCTCATCTGTTCTGAAATCTGCACTTGTATATGAGTTTCTCTCATAAACGTCCCCAATGAACTAAACACGTCATTAATCAATAACCAATTTATTTCCAGCTTCACTTTTTCATACGCGAGAGTCTATAGTACATGTACCTCGCAGCTGAAGTAAATTGAGTCTCATTATATTGCATGCGAAGCTCATTTTCACCACACTCTTTTCCCTATTTCTTATATCCCAAGCTAAGACTTCGTCAATGTATTTCTTTTGTCAATGACCGCCTAACTTCCATCCACAGCATCATCATCTTTTACGAAGGCTATCAGAAAATCGCTCTTCCAAAATCGACAGCTAACAAGCACTAAGTTCGGTCTTTGTTTTCTCCAACAGTCTACTTTGCGGTGGTCTTCCGCTCCCAACGAAAGCAGTGTTGCCCCTTCCCTAATGCAATGCGTCTCGAGCGCTCGCCAGTTTGCCTAATAGTCTCCCCTTCCTTTGTCCAGCCCAGCTCAAATGGCACACTGCAATCTGGAGGGTCCGGAAGATTAGGCCAGGTAAGCCGCCTGGGCGCACTCAGATATCGTTCCATGGCTCTCTCGGCCCTCCTTGCTACTCATTTATCTAGGAAATTGCGGAAATTCGACATGTCAGAGTCGAGTTCACGGTGAAGAGGCCACTCAATATTCTGCACCACGTCTATGTTTCGGTCCCAGTGTGGAATGCTCGTACGATGCCTATCGTTCTTGATGATCTCATAAAGTGTGAACACAACACTCAACACATCCTCTCGGCCATCTAATAGACCGTCCCTTCCATTTACGGCCCAGTCAAAGTCAAAGAGAACATCGTTGTCCGTTTCAAGGTCGACAAGCAAGTTCCGGGGTGCAATATCTTGATGCATGATCCCCAGTTCTAGGTTCAAGAAGTCCACCACCTGGGTAAGTTGTTGTAGCCATTTGAATCGGAAAGGCCTTTTCGGAACGACATTTTCTAAGAGTTCCACCTGGTATATACTTCGTTCTAAATCCTATCACTCGGGGTTCCATATCTTCCAGGACAACGCTATCGAATGCTAATATATTAAGATGTGGTGGCATTTTGCTGAGCAAGTTCATCTCCTTCCGGGACATTTGTAACCTTCGAGGCATTCCTAGGGGGTTGAACTTGAATGCGACCTTCCGGTCATTATAGGATACAAGATCGACACCTGGTCCAAGTCGATCAATTTCTTTGAGTTGTGAGAAATAGATCGTAGAGCAATTTGGGAGTGATTGACACAGTGAGAAAGATACCCAATAAAGAATGTATCATCTTCTTCCGGATCGGTCGAGACTCCAGTGAGAAGCCCGTCATCGTCGACCGCGATTGCACGAACCTCCGGCGAGAAGAAATCAGCGAATTGCGCAAGAACTGAGACCTCTACATTCTCTTCAGGCCGAAAGAGCTTGGCTGTTCCTTTCACTTTAATCAATCGCAGCTGGTCCCAATCCCAGACATTGCAGTGGCTTTCGGTTAAAGGATTCTCTCTTGGGCCAAAATAGCCCTGGCCTTCTGAGAAGAATCTATCTTGAGGGTCGATAATGGTTCAAAGGTTAACGAAATTAATTTGTATATTCGTGGGCGGCTGGGGCGGACGAGTCTCTCGGCAGGTTGTGTGCAGCAAGGGGTGTTTTCAATACCCTTTGAGGAATCTTAAGATGCGGTGTCACTCGGCACATGATACTCGAGCGCTTAGGCGCGAGACATCCGAAAGCGCCTTCAAGGACACAGATGCTGTACAATCTATGTCTGCTTAACGACAATTCTTCTGGAAACAAACCATTCAGAAATTTTCGATCCATTATTTTCATCGTGATTTTCCATTCTCGCAACACATTCGATCTGACCATTTAGCTATTCAAATATCGCTCCTTTTCTGCTGTTGGAGTGTTGCCAATAATATATACCGGCATTCTCTGCAACGTTAATCACAAAACCCATCAACAACTTCATCAAAGGAAAGCAGCCAAATGAGAAGGTCTGTTGGTGTCATCTGCTTGGAACTCTGAGCATTCCGAGATCACCACCTAACTGATTCTCCCACAGATGCCAAGCTACAAACAGGGTCTCCTGACCGCAAAACTGCTGGTCGAAACGTTCGTACTTAACCCCTTGATTAAATTAAGATAGATTAAAGCGGCCGATAAACTTCACCGAAAGTTCTCCGGCCCGCGTCGCTTATCAGACCGTCGTTTTGCTTTGAAACGGATGGGGCTGTTGGCGCGTCTCCTTCGGGCGATGATTGACATTTCACGGCCTCAACCCAGATCGTTCCGTGGATGCTTCGTGCCGCCAACATGACAGGGGAGGGTTCCGACCGGAACGCAGCCAGAATTGGGTCGGGCTCTCTTTGAACATACTTTCAGATCTTGACAGGTTGACGTACTCGTTCGCTGATCCCTCATGGGAACGCTCCGCTCAATATCCCATACAAGCGTCAGGGGTCCTACATCATGTCGACTGGTTGGGCAATTTTCCGACGCGACAATGAACTCGGTGGAATCGCCGGAGGGTCTCCGTTGAGAGTGGCCCTATATAAAAATCTCACGAGGATATCGACTTCGAACCTTCATATACTACCTACGTGGTACGAAGTGCAACAGTTGTATTTTTTCTAGGTAGAACAACACTAGAAAAATGCGTTCCAGTCTCACTTTCGGGGCCCTTGCCTCCCTTTCACTCGTTCAGGGCTTCACTCACCCCGGCCTTCTCCATACCGATAAGGACTTTGACCGCATCAAGTCCAAGGTCCAGGCCAGCGCCGAGCCCTGGATCACCGGCTGGTACAAGCTGACCAACAACTCCTACGCATCCCCCTCCTACACCAACACAGCACAGGAGGTCATCTACCGCGGCGACGACGGCACTCATTCCCAGAACTACCCCAACTTATACCGCGACATTGCAGCCGCTTACGCCCTCGCCATACAATGGAAGGTGACCGACAACACCACCTACGCGGACTCCGCCGTCGCCATCCTCGATGCCTGGGGTACGACCATGACCGAGATCTCCGGCAACTCGGACAAGTTCCTGGCCTCAGGAATCTACGGCTACGAGCTAGCGAATGCAGCCGAGTTGATGCGCGACTATGACGGTTGGTCGACGGAGAGCTTCAACGCTCTGCGCGACATGATGGTGAACGTGTTCTACCCGATGAACCGGGACTTCTTTGTGCGACACAATGACGCCGAGGTCGATCATTACTGGGCGAACTGGGACCTTTGCAACATCGCGTCCATGCTATCCATCGGCGTCCTGTCTGACAATGAGACCATGTACCAGGAAGCAGTGGAATATTTCAAGAACGGCGACGGTAACGGCCAGATCGAAAAGATGGTCTGGAAGCTGTACGATGTTGATGGGCAGACTCTGGGCCAGGGGCAGGAAGCTGGACGTGATCAGGGACACTCGATGCTGGACTTTGCCCTGCTGGGTCCTATTGCCCAGTCGGCGTATAACCAAGGTGATGATCTGTTTGAGTATCTGGACAACCGTATTCTGGCTGGGTAGGTTCCCCACTGTCTCGCGATGTTTAATAGGCATACTGACAATACTCCAGTGCCGAGTATGTCGCCAAGTACAACCTTGGCGAAGATGTTCCCTACACTACATACGTCAACAGCGACGTCACGCAGGATGTAATCAGTGAAGCTGGGCGTGGTGATATCCGCCCTCTCTGGGAGCTGCTGTACAACCATTACGGCGTGCTGAAAGGACTTGACGTCACTTGGACGAAGAAGTACCGCGATATGGTGGTCGAGGATGGCGACGGAGCTGAAGGAGGTGGCGGTGACTATGGAAGCACCAGCGGAGGATTCGACCAGTTGGGTCATGGAACGCTTTTATACACGCTGGAGTAGATTGGATTTATGCTAAAGCAGAAGTTATCTTTCCACCGAGAACCCAATCCTTCCAACCCGCCATATTCAGTTCCATACACTCTTGGGGCGAGCTCACCCACTGCCTGATATCCTCGGTCGCAGTGCAGGACGCCTTTAAGCCTGGTGACAATCAAATGGCTAGTTTTGTAATCTTCAAAAAATAACATATAGGCTTTTGTGTTTTATGATTTATATAAAAAGATCACTACTGATATGATCTAGGAGGGTTTGGAATTCTAAATAAAATTTAGGAAAATGCTATGATAATTATAAATAGAAAAGCATTCTGAACCGATAAAATGATCGGTTAAGATAACGAAGGACACAGTCAGAAGTGGAGCGGGGTATCTTCCGTTTATTATTCGATTGATCTAACCCACGCTCTTTTCACTCCCGACAATCCACCGCTCTTGTTCTTCATCATGGTTGTGGAAAGGGTATCATTGAGTCCTTCAGATTCTGTACCACAAGGCCAAGATGTTGAGTTGCAGGGCACTCAAAGAGCCAGCCCAAGTCAAGTGATGGAAGAAACCCCACCATCTCATGCTGTGAACTTAGCACCCAGATGGAACGATTCAAAAGCCACGATCTGGAAGCTAAGTGCCACCTTCTGGTGCGCATTTGTAATGGGTGCTAATGATGCGGCGTATGGTGCGATAATTTCCTATGTTCGTATCAAGTTACCCCCCTATAATTCTACCGGTTCTATGTTCATACTTATATTTTATTTCCAACGTTCTAGCTTGAGAGTTACTACCGGAAAAGCTATACGGTTGTTTCCCTAGTTTTTCTCTCCCCTTTTGCGGGCTACACTATCTCTGCCTTTGTCAGCAATTCGATTCATCAGCATCTTGGTAGACGAGGCATCGCCATTATTGGTCCTGGGTGTCATTTACTCACTTTCACGATAATATCCATTCATCCGCCGTTTCCGGTCCTGGTGTCACTGTATGTTCTCATAGGATTGGGCAGCGGTATCCAGAATGCGGCCTGGAATGTGTGGATCGGAAACATGGCGAATTCGCATGAAGTTCTCGGGTTCTTTCATGGATTCTATGGAATCGGAGCTACGGCTAGTCCTCTTGTTGCTACAAGCTTGATCACCAAGGCTGGATGGGAATGGTACTCCTTTTACTATCTGATGGTAAACATACTACCCACTCCCACCCCTTTTCCCCTCGTGATTGGACATCAATTAGTTAACAGTGTGCTAGGCTGGAGCAGCTGCTATCGAGCTTGTCTACGCGGCCAGCGCATTCTGGCTTGAGACCGGGTCAAAGTACCGGCAGGAAAATTTAAACTCCTCAACCTCAAACGGAAACGGAATGATGCGCCAGACTCGCCTTTCCCTCACATACAAGGCTACCTGGATTTGTGCTGTTTTCCTCTTCCTCTACGGGGGCGTGGAGGTCTCCATCGGCGGTTGGATCGTCGTTTTCATGACCAGTGTCCGCCAAGGCAGTGCATTTGCAGGTGGTATGACAGAAACGGGCTTCTGGCTGGGCATCACAGTGGGCCGATTTGTCCTTGGATTCGTGTCGCCGCGAATTGGCGAGAAGTCATCCATTGCTATATACATAATCCTTGCGATCGTGCTTGAGGTCATATTCTGGCTCGTTCCTCAATTCATTGTTTCCGCGCTTGCGGTATCCTTTGTTGGGTTTTTCATGGGGACGATTTATCCCGGCGTTGTCGTAGTGTCGACACGCCTGTTGCCCAGAAACCTTCATGTCGCTGCTATTGGGTTTGCAGCTGCATTTTCGATGGGCGGGGGTGCTGTCTTTCCTTTCATGGTCGGCGCCATTGCACAGACAAAAGGTGTCATGGTGTTACAGCCCATTCTCCTGGCAATGTTGACTCTGGCGTTGGCGATTTGGGCCACACTGCTTCCAATCCCGAAACTGGAGCTGCTACGTCGAGTCATACTTGGTAGACCGTGACGGACAATTAAAGGCAGAGTATGAGACATTCGGTACTGTGATACCAAATGACCTAAACGGTGGCTATTCCTGAAAATCCTATGATGGTGTCAAAAGCGATTACAGGTCAGCAGGTCGCACGGTTGGTATTACCGGTTCCCCGTATATTAGGGTTACCAATAGATTACTTCTAAATACCAGGTAGTCATTCAATTCCTTAGATATCGTTCAACAATATCAAGAGAAATCATATTATAGATCTACAATAATCCTTTTATATACTATTGTAATGACCCTTCGATATGGCCTCGGGAATACATAGACTACGGCACAATCTTAGTTCTGGTGATTAAACTGCCATTTTCCTTGTTATCAGTCCCCTTTTTGATTGCCACAACATTACTTACGGATGTAAATGCCCTCATTTTCCGAAAATAGTAGTCGCTAAAATGGGGTTTTGCATACAGGGAACATGGGTGATGAAAAGTGAAGACGGTCTGCCTCCGTCCCTACTTAGTCCGTGCAGTCCAAACACTTGGAAAGTTATATATGCTAAGCCACAAATGACTTTACCGATCAGTACTGTGAGTCCAACGTTGTTCTGCTTTAATTGACTGACTGTTGGGGTGGTTGTTCATTCGGCTCAATGAAATGACGTCAGTCATCTGCTAGGAGGCATATCACGTGCCCAATGCCACCTCCTTAGGGCTAGCGTGTTTCCTTACTCTTCCTCCGCGTCGAACTTCCCAGGACAATATTGGACCATGACGATGATCATCCTGAGTTCCCTCTGTCGCGATGTCTAATGCGAATCCTGTTGCGCCATCTCCATCGCAGACCTCCAGTACACATCTAAATGCGTGTGTTCCCTGCGCCATCAGAAAAGTAAAATGTGACAAACAGGAGCCATGCTCTTCTTGCGTCCGCACTCGCGCACAATGCAGCTATCCTCTACGCGTGAATCGACCGCGGAAGCGTAAGAGAGGAGATATCGAAGAGGCTCTCGTTGATAGATTGAAACAGTATGAGAAAATGCTGCAGGCAGTAGGCGTTGCGTTCAATGTGCTGGATGTCGATAGTCTTGAAGCAGGGTCCGATGGGAATGAAATGAGGAACACCATTGAACTTGGGAGCAACCAGCCCGTGGCCTCATCTGGACCGGCTCATCAAGGAAGCAATGAAGCTTCTGAATTTAATCGGCCGATTGGTGGGGTGGTGACGAAGGATGACGGAGAAAGTTATTATGATCATTCGATGCTGATGACCTTGAGCAAGGAGGTATGCAGTTCTTTACATCATGCTAGCTGAATGCAGAATTGACGTATCTAGTTCACCCCTGGTGTCAATCATACTGAATCATCGAATGGCTTAGATACTGATCTTTTGATCCCGCAACTTGTTCTAGGCCCAGGTCAAGGAGACTCCGATCCCCAGCTGCTTTCTCCTGCCATAGCTGATGGGCTATGGTCGCTATTTTGGTCCAATGTTGATCCTCTCACAAAGGTGGTGCCAATCCAAGCAATGACTCGGTTCAAGGAACAGGGCTTTCATGTGAAATCAAGCAGCTCAATGGCTTTATTGCAGTCAATCTATGCATGTGCTGCTATGTCACTGAGTGAGAAGGATTGTCAATTTAAACTTGGCTGCGATCGTTCAACCCTACTGGCACAGACTACAAGAATTGCAAAACAAGCACTAGTCAATGCCTCCTTTTTCGAATCCCTAGATCTTACCACCTTCCAAGCGTTTGTACTCTTCCTGGTAAGCAGTTCGCCACTACATGATATGCAAAATATTGACGTCAATAGACCGCCATTCAGTGCACTTTAGAGTCGTCTTCCTTCTGGTCCCTCCTTGGAATGGCTCTTCGCAAGGCGCAAACCATGGGGCTCCATCGGGACGGAACTTTTCTGGGACTTTCTCCTTTTGAGACAGAAATACGTCGCCGTGTCTGGTGGTATCTCGTTAGCCTGGACGCTCGTGCTTCTGAGATGGCGGGCTCTAGGAACTCTATCATATCCCAAGCTTGGGATACCCAAATGCCTTCAAATATCAACGATGAAGACATTGACCCCACAATGACGACCTTGCCGAAGGATCAAACAGGGATCAGAGATATGAGTTTCTGTCTCTTCACCTACGTGACCATTGATGTCCTGAGATCCGCGGAGTTGAAGAGATCTTCCAATACTTTGTTAAATAGAAGGTTCCAGATCATACTAACCAAGGAGCAGTTCTCGGAACTGAGGAGCCTTCTTGAAGAAAGGTTTCTGCGCTTCTGTGATCCTGTGATGCCATTGGACCTTTTCCTGAGTATCATTGCGAGATCAACTCTCTGCAAACTAGAAAACAAGATAAGACTATTCGCCCCTGAGACCCCGAAAAAAGGGCCATCGAGCCATGACTCATGGTACGCGTATGGTATCCGGATGTCAGAATACGACAAGATGATCCACTCGAACGAGCTTCTACGTGGGTTTCTCTGGTATGCTCATGGGAACTTTCCATGGGGTGCCCTGTTTGGGCTCCTACGATCAATCAGTACCAGCGGATGGGGCGAGAAGGAAGAGAGGGGGTGGCAGTGTGTGCAAGACATTATTCGAAACTGTCCAGAGCTCTGGCATGACGACAAAGGCTTGACTCGGTTTGTTGGGACTCTGACACTCAAGGCTTGGGATGCGCGGAAGACGTCGACATATGGCTCTGCAGAGCAGAACAACGCCCCGGAGTTTATCGAATCGCTTATCGCGAAACGCAGCAAGATAAATGACTTTACAGCCTCGAGTGCTGTGGATAGAACCCCGGGAGAGAATTTTTCGGAAGCACACTTGGCCAGTGCCGGCTCTGCCGTTCAAGGCTATCATGAGCAGCCGCAATCTTGGAGCGACCCATCGTGGTCTAGTCTGTTATATCTGAATACCGCAGATCCGGATGTTGATTTTGAATCTTGGTTAACATGAACAATGCAATTGTGGGTTCTATGGTCAATAATTATACACTAAGTGAAGATTTTCGAGCAGCTTTCCAACGCTTCAGTACCGAGCCTCGCGGTGTTCAATCAAACAAACGCGTCTCTGCGAGACCGACTTGGATCAAATACCATCTTTTTCCGACTCCGGTCGCTCATCTACCTCCTCTGCGGTTCTCATATCCTTCCACTCCACAAACAGCGCCACAACAACCCCAACACAGGCAAGAGCAACGGCAAGGTAAAACACCTTGACCACCGCGTCGTTGTAAACACGAAGCAGTGTATCCATCTTGTCAGAAGAGACTGCGTCACGCAGATCCGTGGCTCCCGAGTTCACAATCATAGACGCGTCGACATCTGGCAGCTGTGACTTCACATTGTTGATCAATTCCTGGGACATGATATTCTGAGCGATAGAAAGAAACACCGATCCTCCCAGCTGTTGGCCGAAGAACAACAAAGAAATAGCCGGAGGGAGCTCTGATTTGGGCAGCACTGCCTGGACGGCATTTGACCCATGCTGCATGCAACAGCCCAATCCAATACCGAAGAGGACCTGATACCCGATCCATTTGGGGTGTCCTGTCGAGACAGTGAACGTGCTGAGAAGTCCGGCGCCGACTGCCATCAACATCGCTCCAGCTATCATAAATGGCGAGGGATAGCCCACGAGCTTTGAAACCAAGGCGCCGGAGAGAATAGACCCAAGAACGAGAGCGATCAGAAGGGGGAAGCTCATTTCGCCGGATTTCACCGCACTGGCGCCTTTTATGCCCTGGAACCAGATGGGGATGTAATAGATGACGGTCATCATGGCTCCTCCCACGCAGCTCGAGAAAGCGAATGCAGCTGCCACCGTGCGCTGCTGGACGGTCTTCGTCTTGATCATGGCTCTGTCGCCTTCGAGGGCCTGGTCAACGCCAAATGCGATGAACAGGACCCCGCTCATCACCAGCGAAGCAATGACTCTTCCGGAACTCCAAGGATAAGCCGAGCCTCCCCACTGCAGAGCCAGCAGCAAACAAACCACCGCAGGAACGAGCACACAGAACCCAAGGGGGTTGAACTGAAGCACCTTATCCAACAGCGACTGTCTCCCTGTTTGCGCACCTGCGCCCTCATCTCCCTC
Source organism: Aspergillus ochraceus (assembly GCA_004849945.1). Lineage (NCBI taxonomy): Eukaryota > Fungi > Ascomycota > Eurotiomycetes > Eurotiales > Aspergillaceae > Aspergillus > Aspergillus ochraceus. The sequence goes on from SSOS01000003.1 coordinate 302,675, forward strand.
TTTCCCCTCTCTCTCCTGCTTCGGAAAGATGAAAAAGATAATAACCAGCACCACACCTCCAATTGGCAAATTAATCAAAAAGCACCACCTCCACGACGCATGCGTTGTCAAGGCACCACCCAACAGCGGTCCCGCAACCGCCGAGACACCAAAAATAGCACCCAAGAACCCGGTATACATCGCACGTTTCTTCAACGGCACGGCCTTCACAATCAGGATCATCGACCCGGAGAAGATCCCCGCAGACCCGAAACCCTGGATGGCGCGTCCCACAATGACGGCCTCGGAATTCGGCGCCCCGCCGCATACCGCGGAGCCGACTTCGAAGATGACCACGCTGGTGATGTATACGATCTTCGCTGGGTACATTTTATAGAACATGCCTAAAGGCAGCTGCATCACGCAGCCGGTGAGCATGTATGCGCTGCCGTACCAGGCGATGTCGTCGAAGGAGTGGAATTGGTTCGTCATGCTGGGGATAGCGTTAGAGATGATGGTGCGGTCCTTGTCAACAGGTTAGTAGCCATTCAATATCCTGTGCTGTATATCCCAAGGGGCTTCTAACAGAAGAGGGAAAGAGAAAGGGCAAGGAAAACTTACTAACGAAACCAGGAACATGCAAAGACATATCGAAGTCATCACCACCGCCAGCGCCATGCCCTGGAGACCCTCTGGCTCGGGGACATGGTCACTGGCAGAGCCACTCCCTTCCTCTTGGCCTTTTTCTTCGTCTAATTTCGACATCGAAAACTCGTCTGAATGTTTCATATTGGATCACAGTCGCCGGGTTTCGCAAAGTAGAGTAGTAGACATTAAGCAAATATGAGGTAAAACAAGGTCGACCCAAAAGCAAGTGATCAAATATGACTTCCTTGTTCTGAAACTATCTCTTCTCCATTCGTGCACGAGTAAGAAATTCTCATTTATATACATCCCTTTTCAAGTAACCAACAATAAACCTCAATCTCTGTTCCTCCTAAGGGAGAAACGATTACCATATGCGGTTTAGCCCCGGGCGCTCGGGACCAATCGGGGTGGTTGATTCGGGCCCGAATGCTCAATCCTCCCGACATTTTGGGCTGTCCTGGACCGAGAGGGTTTTCAGTAAGTAGTTTTGTGGTGCTTTGATGGAAATGGCTTTAGAGGTAAGTATCTTCCAGTAATTCTTTACATATGGTTAACCGTTTGAAGGTTGCTGTGGTGGTGTCGGAAATTGGGTATTGTGTTTTCTTCCGACTGATATATTCTTCCCAGATTTTATCAGAATTCTGTGTTTTCTGAGCTTTTCGTTGAGCAACGATATAACACAGCAGGCTGTCTTTTCCAGGGTGTCAATGATCTTGCTGCATCTGGTGCCTTTTATGTGAGATCATTCAAAGATCAACGAACATCTTATACCTTCTCGATTCTTTGGAGACTGTTGACGTGAACAGGATCCGTTTTGCTGTATGACGGCGGGATAAGAGCAATATAGAACGAGTAATCCATTGAACAACGCATTAGATGATATGGTCGGACATGGTAGACCTGCCTGGTGTAATTCAATGCATTGTTCATGCCCTCAAAGGGATCATATCTTCGTTTCCAAGCAGCAATGAAAGCATGTACATGACGATTCCGTGGTTAGATATCCCAAGCAAAGGCGTTTGATCAATATTACAAAGATTACTTATAGCCTACTGTCCCCAATTTCTTGTCAGAAGATTGATATAACGCTAGAAAATGCCACTATAGGCCTGCAGGAGTATACATACAATCCGCTCAATATATCTATATCACGACTGGAATTCTAGAATTCAGCCAAGGAAACGTAAAGCCCATGGAAAAGAATCCAACGGCCATTTAAGACAAACAACATAAGCGGTACCAATAATATCAAACATGGAATATAATATGAATAATATCCGGTTTCAAAAAGCGAGTAGACGGTCTAGAAATCGAACGTCGACTCAAGTCCATAGACTGGGCCAAGCCCAACATTCATAACTTAACAAACAACCATCTCCCCCCCCCCACATCATTCCATTTGATTCAAGCCAACAACAAAGCAGCAGAATGCTTGGAAAATTCTATACCTGCGCAAAGGCATGTACCCTACAGTTTAAGGTAGACCTCATCCATCATGTGGTCCGATTTCTTAGCATTGGTCCGAATCCAAATTGCCAGCTCACTCTCACTTTCTCCCTCTGTGTGTTCTTACTTTTCTTGATACAGTGAGAAGCTCGCGGGGTAATTGGCAGATAACATAGTAAGAAGAGAGTGAATTTACCCTATCCGAGATTTATACCTCCAGACCTTCGATGTAGACTTGAATAGACCACCTGATGTCCAAGAAAAACCTAAATCACATCAAATCCCCGTCATTCAAAACCCTTATCAATCTAATAATCCTCAATTTCTACCTATTCAACACCAGACAACCACATAGACACCACCCATTCACTCAACCACCCAAGTAACCAACGCAACCAGATTCCAAACAACCGAATTTCAAACTCGCCTTGCCTTGCCTTACCTTATCTCACTTCACCTCACTCTTGAAATGAAAGCTGGAGCCTACTCTGCACTGTACACATCTACATCTTGGCCGACAGGAAGCATTTCATTTATCCATCCCACTAACGTCACTAATAGTGCACTAACACCCCCACACCTAGATGTCCATCAATATCATCCCGAAAAGCAAACAATCAAACAAACATTCAGCCCACTACATACATATGTTTGAGTAAGCAGACACCCATACACTCCGCCCAATCAGGCAATTCAGATGAAGTAAGATAATCACAACGAGAGGAGAACAGGTACAGGTACCACACCGTTCAAAGGAAGTTGTTAATCAGGCTGGGTGGGATGTAAATCTTTCTCTATCCGTGGGATGGATGTCTACTGCGTACATATATGTACTGTGTACTCTGTACATCGGTGTAGAGGGAGTTGGAGCAACTCGAACTAGAGATCTGTCTGTCTGTATGTCTGTCTGCTTTTGTTCACCGGATGGATGGGTAGATGCGTTGGGTGGTTGAGTTGGGAATCGTTCTTTCATTCCAACATATCGGTTTTTGGGTTATGTTTTGATCCTTGTTACATATGGCTTGATCAATGTTAAGAAAGCATGTACATATAAAAGCCTCATCAAAAATACCAAGAATATTCCCTATCAACACCCAGGTCAGGCTGGGTCACATTAGTCGCTACACTCTACTCTACACCCCCCCATAACCCAACTACATATAGTACATCAGAAATGATAAACTTGCCTCGCCGTTATGATCGACAAGGCAAGGATATCTGTACGACTTTTCTCCCGGTCCCAACTGCAATAAAGCCAATTTGGCAGGTTTCAACGCCCACAAGTATAAAGCTCCGGTCGCACACGCTGGTCGAGAAGGTTTTTTTTGTGCTCGGGCAGTTGATATCGAGTGCTAGCTGACGTGATGATCTTGGATCCTTGGGTATAGTTCGGAAGAAAGGGAAAATAAAGAAGAGAAGGATGATTAGAATGTGAAGAGTGGCCAAGAGCAGCCAGACAACATCGATAGGAGAGGTAATGTGAAAGACTTGAGCATTAATTGCTGCTGCAGGACCCCGAACAAGCATCGCTTCGCATCCTCGGGAGATTCCACGGTATCCTACAGGATGGACCTGTTGTCGAGGCACGGGGCACAGAGTGACACTGCATGCATGGATTTCATCCGGATTCTTCCATGGCGTGTTTTCCGTTTTTGCCTTCCTTATCCATGTTCATCCGTCAAGTCTCGTCACGAGTGACACGATCAAGGATGGTCCAAACTTCGATTAGCTCTGAGTGTTTTTTGGTCTCCAATTGGGGTCGCTATGATCGCGCCCTGTAATATCATCCCCTGCAACCAAAGTTAGACAAGTCCTGGCCACAGTAGTTAGCTAACTAGTTAGTTAGTTAGTCAACCTAGGCGATTAGATAACCACGGAGTACATCACACCGAACGCGCCTCGACTCGCTAGGAAGTCCGTGGCGGCCTCGACATGCAGAACAATCTTACATACAGGTGGCTGCTAACCGGCTTTGGACTGGGCCAGTACCACTAATGTATGTCCTTTCTCCTATCACCGTCCAGAGGGCGTGATCGGCCTTTCTCCGGCGTAACTTTCTCCTGTGCATAAGGTGACATGGAGACTGGTGGCTCCTGATGGTCTATCCTGGGTGGACGGATGTGCATTGTGCAGCGTGCACTAACACTTTGCAGTAAACTCAATAACAAGCAGGCAAGGTTCGCAGCGATCCGTTGGTGAGTTGTGACTGTCTCTGTGGGTTTGGGGGTTCCATTTTGCCTCCGTCTTCAACTCGGCCTGCAGGGACCAGGGATGGGCTTGTGCGTCATTTTCATATGGAGTGTAATTTCCCACTTACCTAGGTTGTTTCTGCACTGCGGGCCGTGGCGCTGGCAGGTCTCCATCTGTTCCGACAGTCGCAAACATAACACCAGTCCCATATACTTCGGTAAGCTGTATGGCGAGAATTTGACAACGGGTTTCGCATGTAGAATACACGGTCGAAACACTTCCACATACCCCCAGCCAAGTACTAACCAATTAGTACGGAGTACAACCAACGCAAAACCAAGAATTCCAATTATATCTCACACCCAAACCTCCTGGATTAGCGGCGGGATCGTCAAGGCTCAGCCGCAGCAGGATCCACTCGTTCAGGGCGAAGATGAAAAACCGGGTAAGAACAGTCCTATTATTCGAAGCTACCGCAGTAACCGTACGATGGGGGGCGAACGTCAACCATTTCCGGAGTAGCGAGGTCTCTTCCTCTCAGAGTGTCCATGCGGAGGCACCAGGAACGGTTTAATTTCTCGAGTAGCCGTGGTGGATGGGTGATGGCCCGGGTCCTGCGCCGGCGTCTGGGCTCGCATAGCTAGCTTTGTTGGTACCCGTACTTCTGTGGGCAATGTTACGAATCCTGCAGCGGTTGGACGTTCTGTCTCCACTGGATGTGGGAACGCTACTCGAGAGGCCGTAGGAGCTCTCCTAGTCTCAAGCTGCGACGGCGATGTGCACGATAAGTGACGGGACAGGTGGTTGGGAATGGGCCTGGCTTGTAGCCCTGTCGGTGGGACGGATCAGAGATATAGAAGAAAGTGAGCCCCGTACAGAGCCGGATATCATCGTGATTACAACTGATCACAAAGCTCTCAGTCAATCGGCAACTTTTATCTCGCCGGTCCGATGGTTAGTGCATCCAGTGGATCCGCTGTTAATGCAACATCCTGTTTACCACTCTTTCTAGTTTCTGCTAATAATGTCCACCTATGATGACCCTTGTCACTCGAATGGCGTGCTCCCTAGTGCGTGCGCTCTGTCTAGGACTAGGCACTAAAATCCGCTATCTAATGGCGCGCTCCTTGACCAAATTATCAACTAGCTGCGCAAATTGCTTGCGCGTAGAAGTAGTTCCAAACTCAGACGGTTACCTCAGCTTCATGGAGCCACAGACGAAGGCAAAACAACCTACTACCCGTATTATAGGCATGGGTGCTCCGATGTGGCAGAATGGCACGGACAGCACCGTGCATTTCGAATGATGCCATTGTGCATGAAGAACCTATCAATAGTACCAGTCACAGCAAGCCAGCTCGGAGAGTTCTTGTCTGATTGCACCCGCAACCGGCAGTAGACGATATCAGATCGACAATGTGATTGTGTCAAGAGAAGAAGGCCACAAAAGAAAAGTAGAAAAAGCGCAGCATGCGACGCGCTGCGATTCGGTCCTCCGCCGCATGCACGTCTCAGTTAATCTCGTTGGTCCGTGTTCCTGCTGTGGTCCGGCCGCGTCGCCAATCGAAGCTTGCGAGATCGTTGTGGGCGTTCGGGTGTAACCGTCCTTTTCCTTGGCCCTCTATCATCTCTTGTGTCAAATGTTGTGTCCCCGATGAATGTCTTCCGTGGCCATTGACGTTTCTGATCGAAATATGTTTGATAACGGACAGGGGGCTGGAGTGGGTTCTAGTCTGAGCCCAAATCTGAACCCAAAAATGAGGTGACACGATGATGGGTGTCAACGCTCAAGGGGGCATTGAATTCGCCGAGAGTAACGGTTGATAGCGCCCTATAAAGATTTCCCTGAAGCGCTTGGGAGACGCGAGAGGCAGATCATCATGTAGTTGACGACGATGAAAGTCGTATGCAGTATAGCATGACAAGTATGGGGTCATGAAGTATATAGAGCAGGGTTGGCACTGCGTAGGGGTGGCAACAACGGAGAAGACTCGACTTGAATTCTCGCAGATCAAAGATGGACACGTTTTGGAGCATCGTTAGCACGTAGCCATGTACGCCGTAGGACGGAGTACTGTGTACGATGTGGACAGGAATCTGGATGGACCACCTGACTCGGCCGTAGCTAAACTCAACTCGTCAGGTGCTCGGCCCTACGTGGCCTGAGGTGTCGAGGGTCCGAGACCACCCGCGGAGGGCCGTGCGACTTACGGAGTACAGACTACAGACGTGGCCAACCCAGGCAACTTGTTGCATACGAGTCATGAAATCAACGCTGTCTCCTGGGCTGTTTGATTCGTTTCGTGTCGATGGGATGCAAGGTATTCCTCCTTCTCCTCGCCTAACTTCGTATCAGAAAATGACCAGGGAATCGGGATTAGGGGCAACGAGAAAGAAGGCAAATCACATAACAAAGAGCAACAAAGAGCATCCGATCTAGATTCACTCTGCCGCGTCTCATGCACCGGAGATTAACAACGTCATAGCGTGGGATGGAACGTTGCCCCAACATGCAAACGACGGCGGCTAACCCTAGACTTGTCTCACGGCCCTCGTGCAGACTCCCTGCGGCGTCGTTCACCCGTTTCGGACAATCGTCCTCGTCTGGTTGCCGGGGCCAGTGAGATCGACTGGAAATAAATTCATCTTTCGCAAATCATACGGAGCCGTTCAGATCGGGGACTTCTAGACGTGCGCCTCGCCATGGACATCCAAACTTTCTCTGCAGGAGCTGTACTCTCTCTGTTTGGGAGTCCGGGTAGGCTACTGTGTACACCTAACACTTTTCGATGAGACGACCCGCTATTCCGCGTCCACGGCGATACTTCGAGCCGGGCAAAGCCGTGGCCCTCGTTAGGTTCGCTTTGTTTGCGATTACCAAGTTACTTTGTTCGGCGGACTTGCCACTAGGACTGCGAGGACTTCTTTGTTCGTCGCATCCAAATTATCGATGCCCAGCCGTCCGAGGTTTATCCTCTTTCGCCTGTCAGTCCCGGAAAAAACAAAGAAAAAGGGGAGAAAAGAAAGGCAAAGATCAGCAGGACCACCACACCCCGTTGGTCTTCGCTAAGTTCTAGAAAATCGAGCCGTGACCTCAGTGCCCTGGGAACCGGCTCGGCTCCAGGGGAGAGACGCATGGATGGGGAAGGTCCCAGGCAATGATCGGCCATCGTCGGGACAGGTGGCCAATCACGCCGAACAGACGATCTGGAGTAGTGCAAGCATCGCCTCTCGTCGTGCTGATGGGGGCGCCAAGTCTTCAGTCGCTGGTGGAGGAGGGTGGTGGACACTGTTCTTTTTTCAGGCATCTTTTCGACTTTCGATTTCTGAGGGTTGTTGGGGGAATTCTGACAGGGAAGGTGCTCCACCGAGCAAACGACCAACGATCGATCAATTGGTAGACGGTGAGAATGGATCCGAAACTATTGGGCGAGAGAGCAGGAGACCCAATCCCAAATGAAGTTAATGCACGCACACCCCGGGGGAGACCAGCGACGGTGATTGACCCGCGATGACCTCAGGGGTCCACCAACCACACCGGATCGGGGGGTGGTCATTGGCATTCGACGCGGCTGGAACCTGGGAAATCCCCCACACGAACCTCGCCCCGTTGCTCATTTGCTCTCCCCACAAAATGGCGCAAAAGCAGGTCGTTTTCTTGCTGCAGGTAGGCGGGCTTACCTCTACACCGTACTGTGTAGGTAGTACCCCCTAGGGCCTAGGTAGAGAGGCCGTGGTCTTAGGTTCCGTTCCGTTCCTGCTTGAAAGTCCTATTAATACACTGACAGTACAAGTGTACTCAGTACCATGAATGGGTTGGCTTTGGTCTGGGAGGACGACCCGGGATTACGATCGAATGCTGAGACCGGTCTCGTTTGAAGGCAAACTGATGCGGCGCCAACCGCCACCCCATCAGCAGCCACCGTCTCTCATTTTTGTTTTAATTTATTTCCGGTCTCTTCTTCATTCTTGACGTCCATTCCAAGAATGATCCATGGCCCCTTTAAACTGTTTCTAAGAATGGGCAATGATTCGTTCCGGAATGTCCGCGACTGTAATCTCCCGATCTGACCGGCAAGGACGACGAGAGGGAAGTTAATAATCATCGGGCGTCACGAGGTCTGGGGTTAAATTCCACGTTCGACGATCCACGGGCGCGTTACGTGACGGTACTCCTTGCCTGCCCTGGATCCATGATGGATCATCGCCGGGTCTCGATACGCCGGTGTACTCGCCGTACCTTGCCTCCTGCCCTGCGCTCTCACCGGTAACTGTCGCGCATCTTGTTGTCCCGATCGGCGGACTCTCCTGAGTAGGGGATATGAATGATTATAAACTGAGTATGGTCATGGTCTCAGTCATGGTCATACATAGTTCTGTACAGGTAGGTAGGATCCGTCAGACTGTGACAAAACATAAGATAGAGGCAAGACCAACAGGCAGCAGCAGCCGCAGCCAAGGGGCTGGTCAGGTCACTGCAGGCATCCACCACCGTACATACTTCCAGGTTATGTGGATCGGTAATATTAGGTAAGTCAATACACGGCAGGCGTATCTTATCTGGTGGCTGACAGCTATCTCTCCCTACAGTCTCTTTGGGCACGGTGGCTTTCGGCTGCTGATTCCTGCCTATCTGCCCTCCCCTGTGCGACCGCAGCTTCATCACTATGATAGTCTTTACAGTATATCGGAAGCTCTCCGAACCGTTGGTGCTTCAGAAACCGTAAGAAAAGTAAGTACAGTATACCTTATCCATACCTACCTATCTTAGGTACTCCTTACACCGTACAGTAGGGAGCTTCCTAACGGCACCGGACCGGGTCCAGCGTGCCAAACAGAGCAAACGGGGAAGGTCGCCATGGTCGAAGCCGTGGTGGTATTACGGAGTATTAATCTCGCTGTGATCACCTACCTAAGTTATTTCTCATCATTGTTATGGAGGGAGTGAATCTGAGAGTAAGGATCAATTTCCACGCGCGGCATTGCCCTCCGGCATGCTTCCAACCCGGTTCCCCAGCAGTTTATTCTCATGAAGAGTCCTTCAGGGCGGAGGACAGCATACGTCCGAGTCCAACTCATTTAGTTCTATTATAGAAATGGTCGAGCTGGTTGAGCTCTCTCAAGCTTGGAGACCTTACCCTCATAGGCAGGTAATTCTGGCCACCGTCTTACAGACGCACTGGACGTACCCGAGGGCCGATGTGACGGTACAGTAACATAGGCCTTGGCTCTGGGCCTGTCATGGCCCATGCTTCCCCTGCAAGTGTCGGCGCACCAACGCTACCTCTTAGCGTCCCCCACCCCGGCCCCCGGCGGGTCTCCCTGATTGGAGTGAGCCCGTTAGTAAGGGCGTCTGCTGTTTCGTGGGTGATCCCGCGACAGTCGCCGGGGTAGAAGTTAGAACCGGCTGGAGGTCCCGTGGTAAGCAATCAAACTGGATGGTGAGAATTAAAAATAATTATAATTATTATTATTATTATTATAATTATTATTATTATTATTATTCATCCGGTCAAAATAAAAAAAGAATAGGTCCGCCGGTGTCAAATTTGTACGAGGCAATTCTGAATTCTCCCTTAAGATTGCCCGTGCGAGATTTAGTCCCTTTTCATTAATTCAGCTAAACAGAAGTAGTGCCATTCCAACCTTCTGTAGAAAGAAACGAGAGAGAGAAAAAAAGAGACCTTGCTTACCTCTCGCGACCTTTTAACTTACCTTACTGAACTTGACTTTCTCTCTTTCTTCTTACTACTTCTCCTTCTCAACCATTTTCTCTCTCCCTCTTCCACCTTTCTCCCTCTTCCACCTCTCCGTCTATCCATCCTTATCCTCTCTTCCCATTCCCCACCATCCATCCCTCTCCGCCCCTCCCTTATCAATTGACGGCACTACCCACTTACTTCCCTTTGCCCCCCCTTCCTTGTCGCACGTATCAATTCCGCGCTCCATTCCCCCATTCGGCTATCTCCGGCTTACCTCTCCCATCCGCCTCACACCACGGCCCGTTGAGACAACGCATTCCACTCATCGCTCTTCAACGTCCGCTTGCGTTCTTCACCTTCTTCTCCCTTGAATCGGACCTCGTGGATGGATACTTTCTAGTCCCATTCTTGTGCACGTTTCTCGGTAAGTTGACATCCGTGGGCATTCCCCTGGATCCCCCCAAACTTTAACCCCTGCTGATTGCTTCGGCTTTCGAATGTTCCCAAAGATCGAACTCCCCAGGAACCGCGTTGCCACAATCCACCTGCGCCGCCCCGTGCTCCTTTTAACAGACCTCTTCCTCCATCAGGCCCATTCCGATCGCTCGCCTGGTCAGCTCCTTGAGGCTTCCCGGAATCTTTTGTTTTCCTCCTCTTTTTTTTTTTTTTTTTTTTTGCTTTCTTCTCCTGCGCCTCGGATTGACTGGTTGGTTTTTCCCTCGAGTTTCCCGTCTTTCTCTCTGCTTCATTCCGCGGAAACGCCAATGACGGCAGTATTATATGATTCCTATCGTCATTAGCATCATAATCTACGCCATCGTACCACCGTGCGGATATCGCTGGATCTCTATTTCTACCACGCGTTATACTGGTCATGATTTGCTTACTGGATTCATGGCACGCAGAATAAACAGTCGATGCTAGGCCCTGATCATCATTATCTCGAAGATTTTTGTCAAAACCCGTCAGCTTGGGTTTTCGCAAGTGAAATACTATCCCCAGACCTTTCGGCACGGCCTTTCATCTTATAAGCCAGCGCCGAGGACCTGGATTTTTTTCGCTATATAACCGGCAACTAGTATGCTAGTAGACTCGATGGTGGGTCAGGAATTGGGCAGTAGCCCCAAAGTTGAGGATCTTGCAAGTATAAGTGAGGTCCCCGCGGATATGTCGAGTGAGTTGTGGCGGTTTTATTTACCACGGCGCTATTTACTGACACAATGTGAATATTCTAGCTTCTAAAGATGCTGCGAAGAAAGCCGATAGCGCCACCGGCCAGGCCAATGCCAACGCCAACATCCCGCCTCCCAAAACCGATAAGCCACGCCCGCATGGTTGCACGACATGCGGTCGGTCCTTCGCTCGGCTTGAGCATCTGAAACGTCATGAACGGTCACATACCAAGGAGAAGCCCTTTGAGTGCCCGGACTGCGCTCGCTGTTTCGCTCGCCGCGATCTGCTGCTGAGACATCAGCAAAAGCTGCATATGACTACAACCCCGTCGTCGCGCCCTAGAAATGCTCGTAGAGAAAGCACCGGCGGCGCAGGCACGGGAACCAACCGCGTTCGCAAGAACTCCATTGTCAGCAACAACGCCGCCAGCACAATGCGGCCCCGTGCCAACACCATTAGCCATATAGACGTTGCCTCTCTAGGCATTACCAATGCCACTAACCCACCCCCGGCGGCCCCCGGCCATGCCTACCATCCCAGCCTGGGGTCAGCGCCCCTGGGATCCAGCTTGGATTATCGCGGATTCAGCAGCAGCCATGCACCGGTGAACGGCTTGACGAAGCTGGACACGCACGGGTTGCCCATGGATCTCTCTGGCGGTCTTCGCACCGCTCCCGTGGGTCATTTCGACGTCAACTTCGGCGAAATGTTTATGAGCCATGGCCATGGCACTACTATTAATCCCGCTCAGCTACACTTTGGCGGTTCTCCGCAGGCCTACGGAAATGACTCCCCGTCGTCTCCGTACGCGCACGCTGCTCATATCATGCCGCCGAACGCCGACCCGATGATGGAGGACGACTTTGCCTTTGAGTGGATGAACGGATTCGACCCCTCGATGCCGATGGGCAAAGGTAATGAATCGGCCCTGGACGGATCTTCTCCCTCGGCCATGAGCACGGGCAGCCAGAGCGGAATCAGCGAGGCGATGATGGACGGATCGAATCGATTCTCTGCCTCCACGGCTAGCTGGCACAACCCTTTCCCAGCGCATGCGGGGCCGCCCAACCAATTCTCCGTTGATTATACCTCCCCCGCTTTTAACGATCTAGGAATTCCACCGGAAACCGTGTCTCCCAAGTCCTTGATGGCGCAAAACCCATTTACGGAGACCTATGCCACCCCTCCATCCATGACGTCGGTGGGCCAGCCCATTTTGGGTGGACATTCGCAGAGTATGTTATCATCCTCTATGGCAACAAGCGGAGAATCTCCTAATCCTCTCAACCTGCCTTTCGCGAATAGTGCCTTACGAACTCTCCATTCCGCAACCTCCACGGATACCTTTACAGACTCCACACGACAGGCTCTATTAGCCAGCATGGCCACCCCCTCCGCTTTTAGTCACCGCAAGTACTCCCAGCCCGCCAGCGGCATGATCCATTGCCGCGAGCTCTTTGCCCGTTCTAGTTTCAACAACTCCTCCGCTCAGTTACCCAGCACCTCCGATATGCAGCGTTACATCTCGGCCTACATCACCTACTTCCACCCTCACATGCCGTTTCTCCACATTCCGACCCTCAACTTCCAGGCTCCCGAATATACGAACAATCTCCGCACCCCCAGTGGCCACCTCAACTTAAGCTCCACGGGGGTCGCCGGGGGTGGCGGCTGCTTGATTCTCTCCATGGCAGCCATCGGGGCCCTCTACGAATTTGACACGGCTGCCTCCAAGGACCTTTTCGAGGCCGCCAAAAAGATGATCCAACTGTACCTGGAGGAACGCCGCAAAGCCGACATGTCCGCCGCTCTTGGCCGAGGTCACGCCGGGCGAGACAACTCCGTGCACAACACGCCCCTCTGGCTGGTGCAGGCGATGCTCCTCAACGTCATTTACGGTCACACCTGTGGGGACAAGACCTCGGCTGACATCGCCAGCACGCACTGCGCGGCGTTGGTGAGTCTCGCCCGTGCGGCCGACCTGACCCATCACCTCGATCCCAAGGACCTCCCGCAAGATTACCTCAATACCGCCGTCGGTGGCGGGTCTGGGTCAATGGAGCCCGAAGGATGGAACTCGTCACCCTTTGGACCACCCCACGACCGAAAGGACTGGTTGGACTGGAAGGTTGTGGAAGAACGCAAACGTACTCTCTATGCCATTTTCTCACTCTCGTGCTTCCTTGTCTCCGCGTACAACCATGCACCGGCTCTCACCAACTCCGAAATCCGCCTGGATTTGCCATGTGAAGAGGATGTCTGGGCCGCCGAATCACCCCAAGCATGGAAGCAAATGGGCGGCCATCTCGCACCGAAGAACACCACTTCCTTCTCCGCGGCACTAACGACCCTCCTGACCGCCAGTCATCGAGAGCAAACCCAGTCAAGCTCGCCAGGAAACCCCACCTCTGGTGATGAAACTGTAAATAATGACTTGAACCTGAGCACTTTCGGTTGCTTGGTCCTTATCTACGCTCTCCATAACTACATCTGGGAGACTCGCCAGCGCCATATGGGTCGACAGTGGACCGCAAGAGAGACCGATGCCATGCAAGGGCACATTGAGCCTGCCTTGAGGGCATGGCAGACAGCATGGGCCAACAACCCTCTCCACAGTCTAGAGCGACCCAATCCCTTCGGGGCGGGCCCGCTTTCGGCCGACAGCATTCCTCTTCTAGACCTTGCCTACGTGCGGTTGTTTGTGAACCTTGGCCGGTGCAAAGAGGCCTTTTGGCAGAGGGATTGGAATGCGATGTCAGATGAGCTTGCACGAGGCACGGAAATCGTACACCAGGCCGATGACATACCTTGTGATGTATTGGATCCTTCTATGGTCGATGTCACTCAACCACCACCGGGCAACCGCCGTGATTCGGTGGCGGATTTAGGGGTCGCAGATCTCACCATTTCAAGAACCCCGACCCAAGAACATCCCACAGAGGCCCTGATGGGGTTATATCGGCCGGGCCAGTCCAAAAGAGAGCGTCATCTACGGAAAGCTGCATTCTACGCCGCGGACTCCATATCCATGTCTGACCGACTTGGGAACACTTTCGCCGAATTCACGTGTAGGGAGCTGCCAATTCAATGTGCCATGTGCGCCTTTGACTGTGCCCAGGTCCTGGCGGAATGGATCACGACGGTGCAGGAGCGCGTCGGACCCTACCTAGGGGTTCTAGGCCGAGACGACATCGATCTAGTACAGGCCTCCAACGCCATGCTACTGCAGGAGGAAGACTGTAAACTGTTAGACAAAATCAAAGAGATTCTCACAAGTGTTGAAAGCAAGATGCACAGAGAGGTACAGAGCAGTGCGACCGTGTCAGCTCTAAGCGTCTTACAGCGGCTTCCCAGCGTTGTGGAGGGAGGATATGGCTCCAAGATACTCATTGCCACAGCAAGCCTTCTTGACCGGGCTGCTGTCTGGCCAGGTTAGTTTCATCTTCCTCTTATTTACTATTAGACTGGGCGATTGATCTAACCTACGTTGTAGTGATCAAGTTGATGGCCCGATCGCTTGAAGCGCAAGCTATGCGTCTCAAGGAGCGTTCCGAAAACTCGGCCATGGGTTCCAACTGAACATGACGTGAGATGACACCGTCGCTGGCCTAATTTTCCTTTCCCCACCGTTTGTGGTTTTCACGTTTCACAATACTCTGCATTATGGTTACGTGTCATGACTGGGTTGTTCTTTCTTTCTCGCTGTCCTTCCTACCAATGGAGCTGCGCCCACTCTGGCCAGCTAATTAAATGATGCTTGCCTAGACGAAAGTTTATGTGATTGTCCGACATTCGATGATTTCGACCTGTTACACTATTTTCAACTTTTTTTCACTGCGGTCTATTCGGAGGGGTTATGCAAGAGTTTCTGTGGAAGCATTCTGTGTCAAAGAGTGTTTTCTTATTTCGTTATCCTTCTTCAACTTTGAGACGACAAGCAATGCCGGAGTTTCTATATGGGGTGGATGTCTTTCTATATTTATCATCTTGCATTTTCACGAACCTTGTTCATACTTTCCGTTGGCAATATCGGGGACTTTCCAGTCGAACTGTACCACATCTGTCTACTCTCCGAGTCATACACGCTTTTGACATGACTCTTCAGAAAAGAGACTGCGACACGCCCCATTTTGTCTACCTCCCGTCTGTAACCCTTTTTCTTCATTGCAAGCGATGTTTTGTGTTTCTGTTCGAATTCACTGTACGCTTTATGGTTTTTTTTTTTTTTTCTGTCTGTCTATGTCATGATCACTTTTTTTTTCACTCTCGTTCGATTTGCATGCATCGCACTCTAGGTACTCTCTGTTTGATACGAGGGATCAGCAGGCCCCAAACGCCCAACGGACCATTCACCTATCCTATTCACCGAAGGATGTTTCAATACCCCGGACTGGACCCTACTCATCTCCCCTTCCTGCCTTGTTTTGATTAGTTTGCAATATGAAGAAGAAATGAAACATCAACGATATTGATCCACGCACACACATCGGATGAATCCGTCTTCAGGTGGCTGGTTTTTTCGGGTTGGAATGCATACGCATGTATGCGACATGCTGCGCGTGCTAGGTATTTGTTTACCTGCAGCAGCGTGTGTATGTGTGGGTGATTGATATGATATGATATGGTACGATCTGATATATCTGTCTTTGTGCATATAGTGAGACGAATTCATCAATGTATATAAAGGTTGCCATTTATCTGTTGGTTTTGAGATTTTTCTGACTGTAGAAGTATATGTAGATGTTGAATCCAGGACTTCTAGAATAGAGGATGCAAGTCGCCATGTTCAGTCTGCTGTTGTCTTATGTCTTCGTACTATACAAACTTCTAATTAGGCTAGATTGTGCCATCTTGCATTAAACAAAGCTAGAAAGGTCCTAGACAAAAGAAAAGAAATCTATCCCAAAATGAGTAACTCCATTTTTGTTCTAACAAGTCTAACTAGACAGATAGATAAACAAATGCAGGCCCACAAAGCCCGAGAAAGGAAGAAAGGGGATAAAACATCTACATCACAGAGAAAAAAAAAAAAAAACCATCCATCCGTTTCAATAAGAAGTAAATAACAACACGCATCAACAACAAGAAAAAGAATGAAATTCAACAAAAGAAATGAACCTATACAAGAAGCCTCTCAAACGAATACTTGCCCACAGCCTTTCGTTTCAAATATCCGATTTCACGACTACTCCTGGATTTAACCTCCCCGGTAGTCTTATTGACCTTCGTCGCGGAAACATCATGAGGAGCCACCGCCTTCAAAGACAGGGGGAGGAGCTTCCCGCCGGCGTCGCCGTCAAGGGCATCGTCGCCGTCAGGGGCGCCGTAGACCATCAGGTCTGCGCCGTTGAGTTTCTCGTAACGGACGAGGGGAGCGTGGTCGGTCATTTCAGCTTCACCCTGGCCAGAGGTAGAGGGGATGAGGTCCTTGCTGGATTTGGACTTGGTGGGGGTCTTGGAGGATTTGGAGCCCGTGTTGGAGGGGAGGCTATGGAGGGAGTCTGTGTAGCGGATGTATTCGCGCAGGATGCCGGTGAGGTAGGCGGCTTCTTCGACGCCGGCGAGAGCGGCCGAGACTTCGGATTTCATGTCGGCGATCAGGTCCATCTCGCGGGTCGGGGCGTCGGTGAGGTCGGAGGCGGAGATCCAGCCGGAGGGACCGATGGCGTCGACGGAGGCGTTTAGCAGCGTGGCGATAGTATCCAGGGAGAGGGTGGGGGTGGTCTGGTGCGGCGAGATAGGCGTGGGAGGGTTCTCGGTGAAGCGGGTAGTGTGGCCGCCGACGGCGAGGGAGAGGCGCAGGTGGTGAACGAGCGAGAGGATGTCGGTGCGCGAGAGCGCGGAGCGGATGGAGCGGGTGAGGGCGGGGGCGGGGTGGGCATGGATTTTCTGGATGGTGGTGTTCAGGCCTAGGAAGATGTCCTTGAGCGCGTCTTGGATGGTGCTGGTAGTGGCGGTGGGCGCGGGCGTGGGTTGGTCGTCGAGTTCATCGCCGCCGGCAGTGATGGCCAGCGTCTTGGCCGTCTCTTCTTCCAGGGCGAGCGAGCGCGCATGTGCGGTGTTGAGGAATGTCTTAAGCGCGTAAGCCAGTTCGTCTGGGTTGAAGATCGTGGGGCCTTGGAGGACGCTGAGTAGACGCTGGAGGGTGGTGTCCGAGTCGATGAGCGCCTGGACAAAGGAGCCGATGGGAAGGGAAGGCAGAAAGCGTGGCTTGAGGGACCGGCGCAGGGCGATCTCGACGTTGTCTGCCGAGAGCTGGCCGAGCTGTATGAGCCATGCGCAGGTCTTGGACGGCCAGAAGTCGATGGATAGACGCAGGGTCGACGAGGCAGAGAGCTTGTCCTGGCTGCTGCCGGCATCCTGGACGGAGAAGATGAACGTTAACAGGAACAGGGTAATCTCGATGTTGACGTATTGATCACGGGTGGGCAGTTTCGACGAGTCGTTCACGCTGAAGTAGGCCTGGACCGCCCGGTCGAAGGCGTCGGCATTCTTAGCCCGAGCGGATTCGCGGAGATCGTCGGCCATTTTGTTCCACCGGTCGATCTGTTCCTGTGAGGTGAGACCGAGCGAGGTCACTTGGTCGACGCGAGGCTTTTTGGAAGCTGCATCCCAATGTGAGGCGGAGGAGCCAATGCCGCGTCCGATGGCGTCGATGAGAAGACCATCCCTGGGTCGCTTGACGGAAGAAGCCAACGTCGCGTGCGACGAGCTCAGGTCAAATCCATACAGGATGTTGCCTTTTGCTGCGACGGCAATACCGAGCTTAGCGAAGTAGCTGATAAAGGTCGTGGGCGCCTTAGGGCTCGACGAGATACTAGGCACATCCTCGAACGCGATACTGCGCTGGATGGATTTGTACTGGGTGTCGAACAACCCGATGATCGACTTGCCGGCACCGATTACCGTCTGCGGCGAAATTCGCATGACCGAGGAGAACTCTTCGTCCTCGAGAATGAACTTAGAAGTCGCCGTAGGCTTGTATTGCGACAGATCGAAGTTGATGAATCCCTTGCGGCAAGAGAGACTCAGCCCTGCGGACCCGGCGTGAAAATCCCAGGCCAATCCATGGCTCTCGAAGGTCTCCTGGGCATCGATATCCGGAATGCTGACTGTGATGAGGTGTTTCAGTTTTTGAGTGTCATCCAGGCGTGCCTGCGATTGCACGTTGCCGGGGACCGAAAACATGGAGATTTTCACGTCGCTCAGTTTGATTTGCTGGGATCCAGTAGGGTGCGAAACGACCAGCAATATCGATGGCTCATCCACACCGGAGTCTGTGAGGCTTCCCAGAGCCAAAGTCGCAAGATCTTGGCGTTTCTTGAGCAGCGCTTTCTTCGCGTCTTCATATTCGACAAGGAAGCATGCATGCACGGCATCGCTCGAGCCCTGCGTCAGCTCGCTAGGTCGGATACTCCATCGCTGAGTCCCCAAGTCAGCGGCCAGCCGGCGCACGCGACCGTCTTCGTGGACCGCCAAAACATCGAACGTATCGTCGTTTTCAACAGCACCAGAGGCAGTCGGGACCAGGCCGACGAAGATGGCCGGGCTATCAGAATCCTTGACCGAGAAAGACGAAGAAGAAATCACAGGCGCAGTCGATCCATTGCCACCACTTTCCTCAACAAAAGACTTGATCTCGCGCTGAGGGTTCACTGCGACGTACGTCTGGCGCTTTACAACGGGCTTGTTCGAAAGCTTTCTGCGCACCGAGCATGGCTGGCACGAAAACGAGGACTGCGGCGGAACGGCGTAGGAGGTAACGAGCTTCGGGGTTTGAACCTAGGAAGTCGAAATCTTAGCAATGATGACCTAAAGGCTCAGCGCAATTCCAATACATACGTTATATATGTTTACGGCCTCTCCGTCAACCGCAACAGCCACTTCATATCTCTTGCGCTTCTTTGAGTCGGCCAACCCATGCACTTCACCGATGCGGATTTTTCCAGTAGAAGCTTGCAAAGGGCGAGGCAGTTGAGCCAACACCGAGGGCGGTTGCAAATCCATCACAGCGGAGCCTGAACTGTAGAGTATCAAATTGCGCGACGGGTGCCGCTAAAAGCTGGATCAAAGTAACAAGCATGAAGAAATTCAATTCGATGCCATCCCGAAAAATTTCTGGATCTTCGATTCTTCCGATGCCGGCGCGATACCTGTTACGGTTAGCGTTCCCTCTGTGCAACTTATGCGAATAGCTGACTCATCCATCCCTCCGGCACAGTTCTCTGCCAGGTTCTTCAGGCAGCAACCCCGTCATCAAAGTGGCCCCGCGGAAGACGCGCTTCTGCGCGTCTTTTGGAGCGTCGCCGGCCGTGTCGCTTCCTCAATGATGCCTTTCTCAGCGACGACACCCCTTTCACCATTGTCGTCTCACCTCCTCTATTCTTCGGTTTACGGTTACTCCGGAACAATTATATTTACCTCCCAACAATTCTTTTGAATTTCTGTCAGTCTCCGCCTCTGGCCGACTGTTATTCGAGCGATGAGCATTGGCTCATCCAATGGGTATATTGCCGGGATCTATGGCCATGGAGCAAAGCGAGCAACGCAATATCCACCCATTTTTTCGAAAAGGTCACAATTCTCTTTACTTCCAGCCATTCAATACTCATCCTCAGCAGATGCACCTGCAAATCTACCTCCGCATAACCCCACCCACGATGCCTCGATATATGAAAGTGAACCATCCGTAAAACCCCAATCCTCCGCCGGCAATCATGTCTCTCACACGATGAATTCTCAATCGACCGAATCTCAAAACACATCGCCCATACTTGAGCACGACCCCAACTCGGATAGGAGGAAGAGACGCAAAACGGACAAATCGAATAATAAGGGTGGGCAAAATGGATCGATCGCGAGCTTTATGGGATGCAAGCAAACAGACGGCGCTTTGGAGAATGAGAATAATCTGGTGGATGGAATTCCTGCACAAGAGAAAACACATCCAACTCCAGCATCTGTATCTCAGGCTGTTCCCGCCCATGACGGGTCTACTTTAAACGCCCAGGACGACTCCGATCGATACGGACAACCAGAACAACACCCAAGCTTATCTACTACGCATTCAGCCGACTCTACGCCTACAAATGAACCAACGCAACGAAGATCTACAAGACAAAAAACAGTCAAGTTATTCCCGAATGGAAAGCTGCTGAGTTCACCAGGACCGGAAACAATTGACGAGACACCCAAGAAGAAAAAAACCAACAAGCGGGGGAAGACGAATGGCCAGAAAGATGGTGGGAAGAAAGCGTTGCTTGTCATAAAGTATGGTAACGATGATGAAGATAGGAAACGCCTTGGAGTCTTGATCGACGATATCATCAGTGGCCGAAGAAGACACGGCGCTCCAAGCGTGGTCCCTGTCCGTGTACCGGCTCCAAATAAAAAGATGCCATCGAAACCGACGCATCCGTTCTTTATGAAAAAGTCTACTCAAGCAGATACAATGCCAACTTCATTGTCTAGCCGTGGCTCGGAACAGGGTGGCACAACACCAAGTGAACACTCGGCTTCAATTCCCGATAGAAATAGGCCAGGCATTAATCCGACATCATTCGCCAGCTTCAAACCCAAGCCTAAATTCCCTGAAGCTATTCAGCCAGTATGGCCTCCACGAGACTTCACGCATATACGCGGTATCGATACAGAGGCTGTGCGGACCCCGAAGCCTTCCTTGAACATACACTTGAAGAAAGCCAAAATGGCAGCTATTTCTATCCATGACAAGGAAAATGTCCTTTCACCTGAAGTCCAAGGCTATCACCGTGACACTGCATCAGTACTACGAACCCCGGGCAGAGCCATCGCCAGTGGAACTACTCTGCAAAAGGCAGTGACCAGAGAGCTTTCTCCGCCATGTCTGTCCGGACCGAACAAAGACTCTCTAAGCAACACCTGCCATTCTGCCATCCGAAAGTTGCATTCCTCCCTTAGGTCCTCGATGACAGCCTTTGACCGTGGGCAATACGATACGCTTCTATGGGCTCACAAATATGCTCCCAACACCGCGGACGATGTTCTTCAGCCTGCTCGTGAAGCATCTACGCTACGTGATTGGTTGAAGTACCTCATGGTTTCAGCTGTCGATACTGGTAAACCTTCTAAGGATGCCGAAAAAGCCAAACGAAAGTTGGACGAGAGAAAACGGAAGAAGCGCAAGTCAGATAAGCTAGACGGGTTCATTGTTTCAAGCGAAGATGAGGTGTTTGAACTGGGTGAAATCAGTGGCTCTGACGATGAACTTGCTGGTGATGTGACCGTTTCATCTAAAAGGTCTCTAGTAAGGTCGACAGACTTGGCTGGGGTTTCTTCCAAATCCAAGGATGATAAACCACGAGTTTCGAATGCAATCCTGCTCAGTGGTCCTTCTGGGTGTGGAAAGACTGCATCTGTCTATGCGGTAGCTAAAGAGCTCGACTTCGAGGTCTTTGAGATAACGCCGGGCAACCGGCGCAGCGCAAAAGACATTCTGGACCGCGTTGGTGACATGACACGAAATCATCTTGTGCAACACGCCAGGTCTGGTGAACAGCGCTCAAATAGTGAACCTCCTGACATTGAGCCTCCAGATCTAGGGCCGGAGGATACTAAACAGAACAAACTAGCAGGCTTCTTCAAGTCAGTTCCAGCCAAAGCTCCGAAAAAAAAGGCAAAGTCTCCAGAAAAGGAGTCTGAAAATGAATCTAGCCAGAAGTCTCCTCGTCATCAGAAGCAGTCTTTGATTCTTCTGGAGGAAGCAGACATTCTGTTCGACGAGGACAGGCAATTCTGGTCCGGTGTGGTCTCCCTCATTCAGCAATCAAGACGCCCAATCATCATTACCTGCAATGATGAAAAACTTATTCCAGTCGACGACATCTCCTTCCACGCCATCCTTCGATACCGAGCTCCTCCCCAACACATCGTTGTAGACTACCTACTTCTGATGGCTGCCAACGAAGGCCACATGATAAAGCGAGAAGCTATCGATGACCTCTACACTGTTGCAGGCAAAGATCTTCGTCGGTCGATCATGGAGCTAGATTTCTGGTGTCAGATGGCGGTGGGCAGCGAAAAGTCTGGCCTGGACTGGTTAGTCGACAGGTGGCCTCCAGGAGTGGATCTCGACGAAGATGGTGATCCAGTGAGGGTGCTCAGTTTAAATACATACGAACAATTCATGGGTTGGTTTAGTCGGGACATGTTAATGAGCACCAGCTCAGACCATATGGTTGAGCCTCAACAGGAGTCCCTGGATTGGTGGCAACTGAGCCTTCAGGATAGTGAGTGGCTATCAGGCTTAAGCAAGCACTCGCCTCAGTCTGCTCCCTCTCAGTCCAAACAGGAACGACTTGATCAACTGCGACATCAAGACGACCTCTTCGACTGGAGAAGTGACCTCGATATCCTAGGCTCTGGTTGTTCTCTTGATCACCGCCTGGTAAGTTAGGATGTTCCCTTGTCCGAAACAACAGTCAATGCTAAACTCTCTCAGGATCCCGTCGATACCTTTGTGCCTCATCTTTCTGAGAAACAGAGGACAAACTACATAGAAGGCCACCAACTGTTAAATGCCGACCTCGCTCCCGATTACTCCTCACTTTCAAAAGCCATTGGGAGCACCTTCGGGGTTCTTCTGGACAAAGTCTCTCGACCAAACAATCAAACTAATATCGAGGCTTCGCAATCCACCAAAGTATTGGCAAATATCACCAGACCTAGAACACCAGGTCTCACGCCCGCTGATTTTCTTAAGGCCTTCGAGCCCGTCATGCGAGCTGACTACGTATTCCCTATTTCGACGGGGCGATTATCCCCATCATTCGAGAACGGGATCGGCCCGATCGCGGAGGATTTAGGGCCCTATATCAGAGCCATCATGGTTTTTGATCTCAGACTTGAACAGTACCGATTGCAGTTAAGCGGGCTACTCTCTCAACAGGGACAAGGAACGAAGAGAGTGCGAAAGACGAGGGCGAGTCGGGCAGCCCTCGAAGGGGGTAGCAAATCCGAAACTCGAAAGGAACGGTGGTTTCCCACCGACACCAATCCTGCTCTCATCCTCGCCACTGGTAAACCACAGTGGCAGGATCTCCTTGTCCAGAATGGATATTTCACCATAACATCCGTCGAGGATGTCCGTCAAGAGGCAAGCGAGCCCGCTGTCGAGAGCTCCAGCGAAGGAGGCATATAATGAAACTAGATGTATGGATACCCCTGTCCGGGCTGGGCTTGGAGTTCTTGCAACATGAATGAAATGTATACTATGTGATTTGAAAGATACACTGCGTGTTAAATGGGAATCCCTCTGTACCTATACTTCAGAAATCACATGGGCTGGTAAACACGATATCGTCATAGCTGTCCAATAGTAGCCTAGCGTGGTCCACCGCCCGCCTCCCAAGGAAGTCGTCCGTTGCTCGCTCGTCCTTATCACTCTCTCCCTCACTCATGTACTGGGAAGAGCCGGTCCTTTTCCCTCTTGTGCTTCATTCATCGGATCTGTTCGAGTTGCCAATCGATAATTAATTAATCGTGTCCTGTCCTCCTTTCGGTGCTGTTTGAATAGGTCGTCGTCCTTGGTGCTGCTCGCGTTGATCCGTCCCATCCCCCCATTACTGACCCCGAACTCCGCTCGTTGAGTAACAGGAGACCCGTTGGATCCAGCTCTTTGCTGCGTCGCTTGTTTGAACATAAACACCACTCCTCATGTCATTATTCGGCACATCACCGGAGGACTCTCCGGGGGTTCAATCGGCCCAGAAATCCAAGTCCTCCCTCTTCGCCGATGAACCCTTCGGTGGTGGTAATTCCGCCCTGGGCTCGTCCTCGCTCTTCGCTGACGACGACGGTTCGAGCTCCCCTTGGAACAACAATACAAGCAAACGAACCGCCCGGCATGAGATCGTGAAAACGTTACTGCCCGAGTCCGATGTTCCCGACAGCTATATTGACGCCTACGACCTGGTGCTGTCGGGTGGAGATCGCGTCGGCGCCCGGGTGGGCTTGACCTCCGTTCGGGAGATACTGTCAGGCAGCGGACTAAGCGCCACCGACCAGGTGAAGATTCTCAATCTTGTTGTTTCAGGCGACGGCGACGACGCGAATGGCCTCGGTCGTGGCGAGTTCAATGTGCTGTTAGCGCTTGTGGGTCTTGCGCAAGAGGGCGAGGATTTGACATTTGACGCGGTCGATGATCGACGAAAGAGTAAGAGCTTCTCCGCTTTATCTATTATCTGGATGTTTTGTTAACTTTATTTAAGAGCTTCCAACTCCTCAGAGCTCATATCTGGATACGCTGCAGGCGAGACAGGAATCTGCCACCTCCGACCAGCCCGCCGAACGACCAGCCACACCCCCTTCCCGCTCAACGCAAGTCCAAGAGCCGAACTCGGCACATTCCCGCAGATCCGGTCGAGAAACATTGGGCGGCCTAGAATCAGACCCTTGGGGCAGTCCTCAGCTACACCGCGACCATCCGCATGCGCAAACCGACTCTAACAACCCCGTGTTGAATGGCTACGGGAGTGTGCGATCGACGACGAACGCTTGGGCCAATCGCCCTGGTGAGGAAAGCGGCCGCAGTGATGTTACCTCGAGTCATCGCGCGAATGGGCAACCGGATACGGGATCTGCTGCGAGCAGCGCAGGGTTTGGCTGGGGCGAAAGCTTCGGCAATCCGTCCGTTGGGAGTGGGCTTGGAGGCGGGCCTGTCCAAGCTGGACTTGGTAGCTTCGGTCCTGCGAATAATGACCAGGGGGAGTCGAATTCTCGTCGCCGGTCCCTTGGCATTGGCCGTGTGGCCAGTCCGCATCTGGAGGAGTTGATCACCGTCACCCTGCTACCGGAGAAAGAGGGCATGTTTATGTTCCAGCATCGCAACTACGAGGTGAAATCCGCTCGGAGAGGAAGCACCGTCATCCGTCGCTATAGCGATTTTGTCTGGCTACTGGACTGTCTTCACAAACGATACCCATTCCGACAATTGCCCCTTCTTCCCCCGAAGAGGCTCGCAGGTACGTAAATGGCAAGGCTTGCTTACAAAAGCTTACTCACCTCTTTTCGATTGAAGTCAATGGCACTCACCTTGCAGCGGACTCTACATCTTTCCTCGAAAAACGTCGTCGCGGACTCGTTCGGTTCACCAACGCCCTCGTTCGTCATCCGGTTCTCAGCCAGGAACAGCTGGTCATCATGTTTTTGACCGTGCCTACGGTACGTATCGTTGGGGGCTTGACGGCGTTTGGCTAACATGATGCCAGGAGCTTTCTGTCTGGCGAAAACAAGCTACGATCTCGGTTCAGGATGAATTCATCGGCAAGGCTCTTCCTCCAGACCTGGAGGACTCGCTGCCGGCCAGTTTGACGGATACGTTCGAAACGGTCCGAGGCGGTATCAAACGGTCTGCAGAGGTCTATATCAATCTCTGCACGCTGCTTGACCGCCTGGCCAAGCGCAACGAAGGGCTTGCCGCGGACCATCTGCGGTTTTCCCTTGGACTGCAATCCCTCACGGAAGTGACTCGTGACACCTATGCCATCGACACCAACGACGTCCCTCTGCTTAACGAAGGCATCAAAGCTACCGCCAGTCATCTGTCCGCGAGCCAGAGCTTGCTCGAGGACGAGGCACGGGCCTGGGAGACAGGGATTCTGGAGGACCTCAAGCGTCAGCGAGACTGCCTAGTTAGCGTGCGAGAGATGTTCGACCGACGCGACCGATATGCGCGCAGCAATATTCCACAGTTGGAGCGACGCATCGAGACCAACGAGCGAAAGCTGCAAGACCTGCGGACTCGGCCCCAGGGCACCGTCAAGCCGGGCGAGATTGAGAAGGTGGAGGAGTCGATTTTCAAGGTAAGGCGCCGTAACCCTCAAGAAAATGCGAAACTTTGGAACAAGGTGGAGCCCGATGCTGACGGGGGCACGTGGATGGCAGGACAAGGAATCGATTGTACAGCAACACGCACGCGGGGTGTTCATCACGGAATGCATCCGCGACGAGCTGGTGTATTTCCAACAGAGCCAATATCACATCAGCCGCCTGCACCAGGACTGGAGCCAGGAGCGGGTCAAGTACGCGGAACTGCAGGCTGACAACTGGCGGTCATTGAGTGATCAAGTGGAGGGGATGCCGTTGGGGGACTGATCGAATGATTGATCACTTCATACCTTGAGAATTTCTGTTTTGTCATCTGACGGGTCATATTTTCCTTTCGTTTCTGGTCTTGCTTTCGTCCCTAAGTTTTCCCTGCGTTTGACGGAGCCCGTCGTTGCTTTTCTGTGTGACACCTTAGCCGGATATATTGTCGAGTGCGATATCTTTTTGGAGACTGTGATCTAAATGTGACTTTGAGTTTCTGAAGCAGCCAAAACCCCAGGTTACTCCAGGCTGCTTCTCGCTGTGACCGATGCCTTCGCTATCTCTCTCGCCTTAGGGCTTAGAGGGAGGGTCTACTCCGTAGTAGGTAAAGTACCGGTGACAAGGGACGCCTCACACAGCAGGCGCACCCAGCAGGTATCGGTACCTGAGAGCATCGACAAGTCCCATCCGACTGGCCGGTGGGGGCGGACGAGTGGGCGGCCAATGGGCGGGCGTCACGGGAGTCTTGGCCGCCCTGCAGGGCTGGGCGCGCTTACCATACGGTGACCGTACGCGGTATGGCTGAGTCAGCGTTCGTCTTCCTCGTCTGCTTTTCTGTTCTTTTCTTCCATTCTTCTTTCCTCTCTCTCCCTCTCTCCGGAGCTGACAGGCAGTGTTCGAAGTACGCCAGGGTTCCGTGAAGTAATTGCTCGATTGCCACCAAGCAGGTCGTCTCGTCTCGTCTCTCGTGTGCCACTCCTAGGTAGTCCCCTATCGTCATCCAGTGGCTCGAGCCCAACCACTAAGCAAAACTAACGCCGACTAGCCAGAGGGTCCGCTCCGCCAAGCCGCGAGTGCGCAGCCCTTCCACGAGTGAGACTGGCGCTCGCCTGGCAAATCCCCGCCGGGTCTCCTCCTGCCGCGTCTGGGCGTCGCATCTGATTCTGATTCCTTCCCCAGACCTTCCCTCCATCGTCATCAGAGTCAGTATGTCGGTCTTGGCCCGACTCTTGGATTTCTTGGTCTTCGCTTCCTGATTTTTCGCGGCCTCCTACCCGGGAGCCCTCTTTCTCCCCCTCTCCATCTTTTCTCTGCTGCCCAGACTCTTGTCCTTCTCTGGTCGCTTCTTGTTCTCTCTTGTCCTCTCTTGACTTTTTCTTGTCCGTTCTTGTCGGTCCTCTCTGCTGTTTGATTTTTCGTATCTTTCGGGGTCTCCCCGGCCTGCTTCTGTCGATTGCCCTCTCCGCCCGGCAAGTAGCGACGGACGATCTATCTCCAGGTAAGTCCTCCGGAGCCTCCAATCGCAAGACCGGTTTTTCGCTCTCTACTCCCGTATCCTGTCCTTTCCTCGTGAACATTTATACTTTGTTATTTTCCGGCCCCCGTCCGCCGACTTTCCCACGAGTGCTGTTGCTAAGTAATGTCCGTCCCCCTTGCAGAGAGAGCGACAGGATCCCTCATCCAGCCCGAGAACGAGCTCGCGGAGACCTTCGACCTCTTCCCTCGCATAAAACGCCTCGCGCGTCATCGTTCGGACTTATCTTTCCCTTCCTCCGAGGCATGCCGAGATCCACGTCGGACTTGATTCTCCCGTTCTCCGATCGACCGACCAATCTTCGGGGTGTGCAACCCTTAGCATAAGGCGATAAAAAGGACTTCTATCTCGCGAGATAACAATAACTGTGCGATAAAAACAAGACGCGAGCGTAAGGACCCTGGCAAGCGCTGTTGTACGCGGAGGGACGCCCCGGGCTCTAGATAACAAGGCTCCCGACGAGGTCCACTTGGTCCTTCCAGCCCAATCATGGCTTGGGAACATCTGGATATCGATAAGCCTCACCTGGCGTACATGATCCTAGGCGGGTTCACCGGCCTGTTCATGCTGTGTTCCCTGCTCGTCAAGGAGAAGCTGTACATTGGTGAGGCGACGGTCGCGACCCTGTGTGGGATCATCTTCGGGCCCCATGCGGCGAACCTCTTCAATCCCATGGAATGGGGAAATGTCGACAAGATCACCCTGGAATGCTCTCGCATTGTCCTGGTGGTACAATGTTTTGCCGTCGGCGTCGAACTGCCCAAGGCTTACATGGAACGTCACTGGAAATCGGTCTTCCTGCTACTGGTGCCGGTCATGACCTGGGGTTGGTTGATCACAAGCCTGTTCATCTGGTGGATGGCACCTCTCTCCTGGCTCGAAGCGCTGGTGTGTTCCGCCTGTGTGACGGCCACCGATCCTGTGTTGGCGTCGTCCGTCGTAGGTAAGGGTAAATTCGCCAAGCGGGTGCCCAAGCATTTGCGAGATCTGCTGTCCGCCGAATCCGGTTGCAATGACGGCATGGCGTTTCCATTCATCTACCTATCTTATTACATTCTGCACTACCGTCCCGATGCCGGCAAGGTGTCCCTGAACTGGTTCTGCGTCACCATTCTCTACGAATGTATCGTCGGGGCGATCTTCGGCTTTCTGATTGGATACTTCGCGCGTCATGCCATCAAGTTTGCGGAACGTAAGCAGCTGATCGATCGTGAAAGTTTCCTGGTATTCTACTTCGTACTTGCGGTCTTCTGTGCTGGCTCTGGCAGTCTGCTAGGCATGGATGATCTCTTGATCGGTTTCGCCTGTGGTGTCGGGTTCAGTAACGATGGTTGGTTTACGGAGAAGACGGAGGAATCCCATGTGTCCAACGTCATCGATCTACTGCTGAACCTGGCCTACTTTGTCTATTTTGGATCTATCATTCCGTGGGAGGATTACAACAACCCCGACATCGGTCTGACCCCGTGGCGACTGGTCGTGATTGCCCTCCTCGTCATCTTCTTCCGCCGCATTCCCATCATGTTACTTTTGAAGCCCATCATACCTGACGTGAAAACATGGCGAGAAGCCCTGTTCGCCGGTCATTTTGGACCCATTGGTGTGGGTGCCATTTTCGCGTGCATTCTGGCGCGAGCCGAGCTAGAGAACGGCAACACTCAACCGGATCCGACTAATGAACTACCACAGGCCGGGTCGTCGGACTACTACGTCGTTCGGCTGATATGGCCGATCACCACGTTCATGGTCATCTCGTCCATTTTGGTGCACGGCTCGTCGATTGCCGTTTTTACGCTCGGAAAGCGCATCAACACCTTGACCATCACGCTGTCCTACACACAGGCCAACGAAGAGGGTCCGTCCTGGATGAACCGTCTGCCTCGTGTGCAGTCCATCGCCAAGGGCTCTATGTCCTTCCGGAAAGCGGATGAGTTGGAAGAATCGTCCAACGAACCGGAATATCCACCGGGCACCCTTCCCCCCATCGGCGTTCCTGGTAACTTCTTGCGTCGACAGCGGGATGAAGATGCCGACTCGCCTCCCGGACGGCCGCGCAGCCAACGACCTCGTCGCCGTCGCCGCCGTGGTGATGCCGGTGCCGGCGGCCCTATCAGTCAGTCTGCAATCGCACCTCAGCGCCAGCCGGGAACAGAAGACGAGAAGCTCGAAGATGAAGAGGAACGGTCTGAACGTGAAAGGATTGAGCGTGAAGGCTCCCCGCCGTCCAAGGAACGCGACCGTTTCGGCCGCGAAGCGGGTCTTGAAGTGTACTTGGAAGGACATAACCTCATCATTGAAGATGAGGAAGGTAACGTTCTGAGAACGGAGAACATCAGTCACAAATCCCCCAGTGAACAGCAGCAGCACGTCGAAGAGGAGCGCCAGAAGGTGCAAAGGGCAAGGTCGGAACAGCTCGCCAAATCGCACAGTCAACCCAACGGCAAGCCCGATAGTGGCGATGGTGTGCAGCCCGTGGCAGAGGATAAGACCGCTTTCGAGAAGGCCCGCAAACGGTTCGGCGACTGGATGGGTTTCGGCAAGGGCCGCGCTACCGAGGCCGACTCTCAGCCCGGTCAGTCTTCCGAGAAGACTGATACAGCTGCCGCATCTGGCAAGGCTTCGAAGCCAAAGGCTCGCTCGGCGCACGCGTACCAGTTTGGAAATACGATCATTGTCGAGGACGAGGACGGGGAGGTTATCAAGAAATACTCCATTCCTTCGGCTGGTTCGTCTTCGGCCGCCGGCGCCGCCTCCGCGCCTGACAAGAAGCCTGATGCTGGTGCCGCTGCACCCGTGCGCCGCGGTATCACGCGCATGGGGACCTGGTTCGGTCAGGGAGAAGCCGAATCATCTCAAGCCGCCAAGAGCAAGAAAGTGGCCGATGACGATTGGCTGGCTGATGACGGACTTCGTTTTACGGTGGCGGAAGACGACAGTATCGGAAAGAGGGGGGTTGGTCATAAGGGACAGCGGATGAACAAGCACGAATTTGTTAACCAGCTTCGCGGTCTCGGGCCCAAAGCCCGTCGTGAGCTGGTCGAGGAAACCGACGCTCCGGAGCGAGTCAAGGATGTCGCCCGCGGCGAAGAGAAGGAAGCCGTCAAGGAGGAGCGCCGCCGTTCCTCTACCGGGGTGCCTGCTCAGGCACCCGCCGGAGACACTCAGCAACAGCAAGCTGCCCCAGCAGCTGACGATGACGACGAATTCACTACTGACAGTAGCGACTTGACCGATGAGGGGTCTGACCGAGGGGCGCCGGGTGGTAATGTCGCCGCTTCTTTGGCTCGCTTTACTCGCGGGACTGCCGCCGACGAACGCCGCACCAGCGCTCTGGATGCCCCAGCTAGTCCTCGGCCGCGCAGAGATTCTGAGGACGACGGCACGGCACGTGTACCGCCCTCGAAGTTGCGAGAGGCGGCTGGTCTCACACGCCCTCCCCAAGAAGCCGATTTGGACGATACCGGCGAAACTCCGGCTGAACGGCGCCGTCGTCTAGCCGCCCTTGGTGAAGATGACTCGGACGAGGCCGTTGAGGAGTCCGACAGCGAGGATGACGGCGAGTTCCGTCAGGTGCCCGGCAAGATATCATTTGCGGATGGTACCAAGCCTGCGCGAACCCGAACCGATGAAGGAAGTTCAAGCGAGGGTAACGGATCCGGGTCGTCGAACCAAGAACACCGGCCTCGGATTTCCTGGGGCGGCGAGAAGGGTCGAGAGACTTGAAGATTTGAGCAGAAAGAAAGCGATGAAAAAAGAAAGAAAACAGTACTATACAATGATCAACTAAACGGCGGCCAGGAGAGGCGGTGAGCTTAGTTGGCACTTGCGGTGAGAGAAGAACCAAGAAAAACCAAGAAAAAACACACCCTCTTATGTGTCATAGGATAGGCACAACTTGGCGAATTTCCGTCTAGATCTTGTTCAGCTGCTACTCCATACTGTCCGATTTTGCTGGACCCTTGACTGTCTTGTGTTGCCTTGATTGAGCGACTCCCATTGCATGAGTGTTTCTTATGTATAGAATTTTTTGCAAGCTTCTTTTCCCTTCTGTCGGTTCTCTTTATTCGGTTGCCTCGGACCGATCAGAATCCTGTTGCCTGAATTCTGGACCAAGATCGAACTGTTTCTTGTAGTTAGATTTGGCTCCGTCTCTTTTTTTCCTTTTCCTTTTCTTTTCCTTTCCTTTCTTCTGTGTCCTGTGGTATCCCATTATCCATTAATTTGTTAGATCGAAGCAGATGTTGGGTTCTGTTTAATATAGACTATTTTTTCTATTCCCCTTCATAAATATATAGCTATTTCTCGAGGAATGATTGATCAAGTAATCAACTGAATACTTTCAGTGGCAGTTCTATGTTCACGATATCAGTCTCTATGTTATCTGCTTCAGGCATACCGTTTCGCGTTGGTATTTGAGGCCTGAGGCAATCTGCCAAGCATCTCTCATATACAACAACTAGGAAGACCTCTTCTTCTCAGCAATCATCTGCCCATTCATCTCCTTAACCATCCTGACCAGTTGAACTCATTCATTTCAATCGTCGTCTCCATAATTTTAGTTTCGCACCTTTACACGAATGACCTATATACATATTCAGGTCAGTGGCTTTATCCCTCATGAGGAGCTATATATTCTCACTCAATATTGCGACAATCTTGTCAGGGTTTTTACAACTATGTGAGGGCAACCTACTAATACCCCACCCTGTCTATGCATCCTCAAGCATCCTCATAATAGACTGGTTCTTGTTGAACCAATCCCAAAGTTGAGCCCCCGAGAGATCCATCTCCATATCCACATCCCCACCTGCCAGATTCTGCACCGCCCAAGGCCCAACCAGCCCATCCGCAACCCCTACCCCAACATCCCCGTTCGGCTCATCTTGCGGTACCATATGTGTTAGAGGAGCATCCGCAGTATTCGTCTTCCCCAAGCATCCTAAATTTCTCGCAGAGTCCACTGCCCCGAGCCCAAGACTCTCCATCGACCACGACATTCCGGGTTGCACACCGTGTGCGCACGATTTAACCTCGACGTACTTGGTCGCGACATCGTATAACGCTCTAAAGAGATGCCGTTGCCTACTGCACATGCGATATGGGCTCTCGCTCGATGTAGACTCCAGCGTCTGGACGAGCCCGATCATGTGGTCTAGGTCGGAGGCGTCGTTGGTCTCGATGATATGGCAGAATAGGATAATGAAGGGGATGAAGGGAGACTGGATGATTGTCCTGTTATATGCACGTTAGGTTAACCTGGTTTGAGGAACGGAACTCGGGGGTGGTCGGGAGGAGGAGGGATGAATTAATCGACAACGAACCAGTTGATGTATGCTTCCAGGAACACGGTCTTCCCTTGCGCTTTGGTGATAACGGCCACGCATCGATCGTGCTCTCGGAGCGTATCTCTAGCGGCATCGATGCATTTGTGACAGAATGCCGACGTGGAGGGGTTCTCTGGAGCGATGCTCCGGTAGATGAGTGTCAGCATGGAAAGGCCGATGACTCGGTCGGACAATCTGGCTATTTTGTGGAAGTCTAGTCCTAGTACTTGTCCTTTGTTTGCTATGTAATGGTCCTGTGGCTAGTTAGTTAGAGCCATCGGCATTTTCTCGTAGAGACAACCGGATGCTACTAGTTAGTTAAGCGGGCAAACTAACATGTATGTCTTGCGCATGTTGCATGACAGATTTCAACTCTTCCGCAAGAGCCTGGGCACGGAATGTCCGAATGTGCGGTGGTTGCATGAGGGCCCCTGGGCTGTAAATTTCGTCATATATCCGGCCCTGGATACTCGCCATATTGATCCAACCGGGGGCCAACTCAGCCAAGAAAGTGCTGCCGGGACGCTGCATACCAGAACGAGTCAAGGTAATGTCCTGATCGCGGAAGGACGATGAACGACCTAGGCGGAGCGACAGCATCTTCTCGGT
The DNA here is from genome assembly GCA_004849945.1 of Aspergillus ochraceus. Classification (NCBI taxonomy): domain Eukaryota; kingdom Fungi; phylum Ascomycota; class Eurotiomycetes; order Eurotiales; family Aspergillaceae; genus Aspergillus; species Aspergillus ochraceus. The sequence continues at coordinate 336,127 of SSOS01000003.1, forward strand.
CATGTATATGGTCCAGAACAGGTCCTTCTTCCGGGCCTTTTCTTCCACTCCTTCTATGCCGGTAGGCGTGTTATGTTGTAGGCCAAGAGCCTGAATTGTATGTGAGGCTGAGTTGATGAAATTCCACGCGGCAGATGGCTTGCTCTTCTGAAGGCAATATAGCGCCTGGTAGGTAGCCGGGGCGGTTAGTTGGTACGGGGCATCTTTTTTGGATCGATTCTCAAAAGCAACTTACCGCCAAACCCATCGCATACGCAAAGTCCATATTTGTTGGCTGATGAAAGCGAAGGTTGGCAAGGACCGCTTGGAGGTTTCCCTCGCAGTGGAACGCCTGCGCGTTATAGTCTTGCTTCGTTTCCTCGTCCACGACGGCTTTTGAGCATTCACAGAACAGCCAGAACAGACCGCAATGGACGATTATCAAGTCAGCTTCGGTTGCCGGGCCCGGCGATGCGACTTTGATAAAGTAATCATAGAACTGGGAGGGCCTAATAAAGTCGCCCAACCAGAGCGTAGCCACTTGCGGACATTCCCTGGCCATCCGCAGGCACATGAACACTTTTTCGGTGGGCGGCATAGGGAGGTTGCGCGTCGTCGAGCCGGGTGGGATCGCTGTGGCATGAGGATACAGGCTATCGAGCGTATCGGAATGTTGCTTCCCAGACTGAACGGCAGCCCTGAGGCTGTCCAGGACGGTTTCCATCTCGTGCGCGACTTCAGCGTTTGTCGCGTTGTCCACGGCATCCTGCAGAAACCGACTGGCGAAGACGGCGTGAGCGAACAGCGACGATTCTCCCTCGTACTGCGCTTTGGACGAGCTGCCGTGCACTTCACGGGTTCCATCGCCGACGGGGTTATAAGGCAGGGACCCTGGATTTGGCGTAGAGCCGAGCGAGGAAGCAGTTGGCGTTGGTCCGAACGAGGACGAGTATTGGTCTTGCTGGTTGGAGTTGATATTCTTGGTCGGTTCGTGACTCAACAGGCTCATCCTCCGGCTGATATCGTCGATCTTCCTCGATATCGCATCCAACTTGGAGTCGCTTGATGAACATCAGCATGGAATTCCGCCTTCTTAGGGCTCGACAGGAGGGACTAACTATGTGGTCGAGACCATCACCCTCTGACGCCTTTCTCTAGGCTTAGGGCCGGTTGCGTACGAGCATCGCGCCCCAGCTTTGACGCAGTGAGAGCACGGACTCCCCCGGTCGCATTTCACCTTGCGTTGGCGACATCGATGACACTATTTTCGAAGCTGGTCAGCCACAAGATATGATGTCACATAGTGATAGGTATATCGGAGGCTCACGGCCAACTTCTCGGTCGCAGCAGCATTTCGTTCTTCATTTTCCTCCGCCTGCGAGAAAGAAACATCTGGTTCTTCTTCCATCTCACGAGGAAGCGAGGCGTGCAGAATCAATAACCTGTACTGAATACATCGGAGCCTCGATGGGACGTTGGGGTGCGAAGAGAAGGAGCCTCGGTGGACACGGCCGTCCGAGAGTCTCGGCATCTCGGAGGCTCCGCTCTCCGCCCTGACGCCCTTTCCATGTGTAATACGCTCTGATGCAGCGCCAACATCCTGAATATCATGATCCCCAGGGGTTGGGAACGGGGCGATGTAGCCTCCAAGCCCCCGAGGCGTGAGAGGGCAAGGAGGAAACGCGCGTTCGGTCATGATGGCAAAGCTTGAGAGTTCTCTGTCATTGTAGAAGCCTAAATAGCCAGTGAGTTGCTTTCCTTTCTCGTTTTCTATATACTCGTTCCTTTCTGTTTCCTAATCACTATCTTTCATAAGATTGAGCAAGCTTGTCATCTTGCGTCGATTGTCCGTTCATTTAACTATTTTCCCTTAAATGGCACCTCCTTTAGGTCCTCAAGAGGCTGAGAAAGTGGCCGGAGAAGTCCATGATGCTCACATTCCAATTCAAGCTAAGAAAGAAAATAATGAGTCCGTCGAGAAGAAAGGCCAGAATGGGTTACTGGTAAGTCTATCTGGAGAGTGTATGATTGCATCCTGGCTGACGAGCTGCAATGCTCGCACTTACAGAGAGTTTTCTCCTTCGGCGACACCAAACTCCACATCCTCGAATGGATTGCTTTCGGCGCCGCTATTGTGTCCGGCGTTGCTCTCGCCCTGGTAAACCTGGTGATGGGAAACTTCTTGACGCTGCTCAGCGACTTCAGCTTCTCCGACGCGAACTCGGTCCCTGACAATTTTATGTCCGCCGTGCGGAAGTCTGCGTAAGAGCATTCTAGTTGATGGCAGGGTCGACTGCTAATGAGACTGAAGACTCCAGTTCGTTTACATAGGTATTGCCCGTCTCGTGGCTACCTATATCTACGCATCGTTCTTCACCTACGTGGCGTACCACTTGACCCGCAATGTCCGACAAAGCTATCTACGGGCTGCCTTCAGCCAGGAAATCGCCTACTATGACCGGGACGCCTCAGGCTCCATCTCGCAGCAGGCGACCACGAACGGCAAGCTCATACAATCCGGAATTGCAGAGAAACTCGGCATCGTCGTCCAAGCCATCTCCACCTTCGTAGCGGCCTTCGTGATCGCGTTCGTCTCGCAATGGAAACTAACCCTAATCCTTATCTTTATGGTGCCACTTCTGCTCATTGTACTCGGCACAGCTGGTGGCATCGATGCTAAGATTGAAACCACGATCTTGCAGGTCTACGCCCAGGCCAGTAGCTATGCCGAAAACGTTCTTGCAGGCGTTCGAACACTTCAGGCCTTCGGTCTTCGGCCGAGGGTGATGGCCAAGTACGACACTTATCTGCAGGATGCGTATACCAAGGGAGTGAAAAAGAATAAGCTCTATGGTATCGTGTTTGGAGGACAGTATTTCGTCGTCTACGCGGGTATGGGCCTGGCCTTCTGGCAGGGCATTGCTATGCTCGACCGCGGCGAGATATCTGACCTAGGAACTGTCTTTACGTGAGTGCCCAGACTGCCATTTCATGACAAAAGTCCCGGGCTTTAGGCTTACCAGAACACCAGTGTTCTCTTCTCCGTCATCATGGCTGCCAATACGGTCATGCAAGTGACACCGCACATGGCAACATTCAGTCGCGCAGCCACAGCAGCGTCGGAGCTCTTTGCGCTCATCGATAGACAATCCGAGATCAACCCCTTCGATGGATCAGGAGACAAACCCGACGAAACGGCCGGCGTTATCGATCTGCACGGTATCAGCTTCAGCTACCCTACGCGTCCAGATGTCACCGTCTTGGAGGACTTTACCCTAAATATCCCGGCAGGCAAGGTCACGGCGTTGGTGGTGAGTAGTGTCCCATGGTATCTGTTGTAGAAGCCTCTAATGAAAGAAAGGGACCATCTGGTTCGGGGAAAAGCACCATCATCGGACTGCTCGAACGTTGGTATAACCCCAATGAAGGCAGCATCTTCTTAGATGGCAAAGATATCAGTCAGATCAACCTCCAATGGCTGCGGACGAATGTCCGTCTTGTTCAGCAGGTAAGCGCGTGCCACATATTTGCACGAAATATCCCTAACAAGTCCAGGAACCGGTGGTTTTCAACGGCAGTGTGTTTGAAAATATCGCCAACGGCTTCGTCGGCACCCAATGGGAGTCAGCATCGCAAGACGACCAAATGCAACGCGTCCAAGAGGCGGCAAAGCTCGCCTTCGCGCACGACTTTATCCAGAACCTACCTGGAGGATATCACACACGCATTGGCGAAAGAGGTGGCTTGCTATCCGGCGGACAGAAGCAGCGAATCGCCATTGCTCGCAGCGTCATCTCAGAGCCCAAGATCTTGCTCCTCGACGAAGCGACCAGCGCGCTTGACCCACACGCCGAGGCTATTGTGCAGAAGGCCCTCGACAGCGCCTCCACGAATCGGACAACCATCGTCATCGCCCACAAGCTTGCGACCATTCGTAATGCAGATAATATCGTGGTCATGTCCAAGGGAAAGGTCATGGAACAGGGACGTCACGAAGAGCTGGTATCCAGGAACGGCATATATGCCACTCTCGTCAGGACCCAGGACCTTGCACCTACTAATGTCGAGAGGAGCCACAACTCCCAGGACACAAGCATGGAGGAACAGGCTTCAGAATCAGGAGACGATCTTCAACCTCTTGTCAAGATCCGCACGGCCGAGGCGAAGCGACTGGCTGCACGAAAAGACAGGGAAGACCACGACTTGTACGAGAAGACGGGTATTATCCGCAATATCTGGAAGCTTCTGAGAGCAACGCCTGAAATTTGGCTTTGGTTTGGGGTCACAGTAGCCACGTGCATTGGAGGAGGTAAGTGATCTTGAAAGGCCCCCCAGTTCTGGACATGGAGACTGGTACTGTCGTTACGCTTGCTTACAAAATTGTCACTTGCAGCTGCCGTTAACCCTGGGCAAGCCCTCTTGCTGGGCAATATCTTGAGTGTTTTTACTTCTTCAGATATGGTCGCTCGCGGCAACTTCATCGCGCTGATCTTCTTCGTCATGTCGCTTGGTATTCTGGTCATATACTTTATTATGGGTTGGTCGACCAATACTATCGCACAGGTGAGAAATCCGTTGAAATAGGCTTCTATTCCAAGCCCTGTATTCAAGACACTGACCTCGGTGTGCCATATTCTAGACTCTCAGCAGGAAAATGCGACGAGAAATCTTAGACTCCTTCCTTCGACAGGACCTCCAGTTCTTCGACCGGCCGGAAAACACAGTAGGCGCGCTCATCAGTCGGCTGGATTCCTACCCGCAGGCCATCCTAGAGTTGATGGGATTCATGGTCGCCATCATCCTCATGTCCGCCATCAACATCGTCGCATCGAGCATTCTCGCGATCGCCGTGTCCTGGAAACTCGGACTAGTGGGCGTCTTCGCCGGCCTGCCGCCCATGCTCTTAGGCGGCTACGCACGCGTTAAGCTTGAGACCAAGATGGACGACGAAATGGGCCAAAGGCTGTCAGCCAGCGCCTCGGTGGCATCGGAGTCGATTATGGCCATCCGGACCGTCTCGTCGCTCGCTATCGAGAACACCGTGCTGAGGAAATATGTCGACGAGCTCGACCTCGCAATCTCCAAGACCAGCGGGCCCATGTTCCACATGATGATCTGGTTCTCGCTCACCCAGTCCGTAGAGTACTTCGTCCTGGCTTTGGGGTTCTGGTGAGTCTTCTCTTGTTCCTGCTTTCTGCGAGATTGCAAATAGACGATCGATTTGACTGATTTGGCTGTAACAAAAACAGGTGGGGATCGAAGCTGATCAACGACGGCGAAATCAGCTTTTATCAGTTCATCGTATCTTTTATGGGCGTTTACTTCTCCGGCCAAGCCACCGCATTGGCTTTCAGCTTCGCCAGCAGTGAGTACAGGGCTCCTAGAGGTTCAAGCACGCCTAGGAACAGATTTATACTGACAGATTTTCCCCCAATTTCCAGGCTTCACCAAGGCAAACCAAGCCGCCAACTACTATTTCTGGCTCGACGAGTTAGAGGGCACCATCCGTGAGACAGAGGAGAATCGCAAAGAAGGACCTGCTTACGGGTGTCGCTCCTACGACTTTCAAGACGTGCATTTCTCGTACCCCCTGGCGCCGAATACGCAGGTGCTCAAGAACGTGTCTCTATCAGTCAGTACCACCTTCTTCCCTTCTTCTTCGCTATACCTACCCCTTCTACCCTCTACCTCCTACCCTACCCTAAGGAAAGACTAAAGGAACTAACATACTCCAACCAAACTCACAGATCCACCACGGCACCTTCATCGCCTTCGTCGGCGCCTCAGGATGCGGTAAAAGCAGCATGATCTCGCTCCTCGAGCGGTTCTACGACCCGACAACCGGATCCATCACCATCGACTCCTCAGCCCCGTTATCATCGCTAAACCCGCTTCTCTATCGCAGACAGGTATCTGTCGTGCAACAAGAACCAATGCTTTTCCCTGGTACTATTCGTGAGAATATATCGCTGGGGGTTTCGGGCCTCCCTTCGGTGGAGAAAATGTCTTCGCTATCGTCGACATCCTCGTCGTCATCAGAAGGAGGAGAACGTGATGAAGGGATACTAGAGGAAGCCTGCCGCTCCGCCAACTTATGGGACTTCATCACCTCACTCCCAGAAGGTCTAGACACACCATGCGGCGGCAACCATCTCTTATCCGGAGGACAAAGACAACGGATCGCCATCGCGCGGGCCCTGATCCGTCAACCTCGGGTCCTTCTACTCGACGAGGCGACGAGTGCGCTGGACACGGAGTCGGAGAAGCGGGTACAGAAGGCGTTGATGGAGTCCGGGTCCTCAATGGACAGGATCACGATCACGGTAGCGCATCGGTTGTCGACGGTCCGAGACGCGGATTGCATTTTTGTGTTCTATGCGGGTGAGGTCGTCGAGGTTGGAAGACATGATGAGTTGGTTGCCAGGGGTGGGATGTATGCGAAGATGTGTGAGGCTCAGAGGTTGGATGATGCTGGGGTGTGAGTTTGGTGTTTCCTTCCTGAAGAAGAGGATCTGGTTGTGGGAGGGGATTAGGATGTCGGTTCCTTTTCTTCTACATGCTTGCTCGGTTTAGATCGACCTGTATATCTGCCTGCTTTAGATGGTTTTGAATATCGCATAGATGGTCCGTGACGTCGTAGAAGGATGCCCAAAGACACATTGACTAGGTAGAACTGGAGGTTGTTCAAAGTGATTCAAAGGAAGAAATGCCAGTCAATAAGTTCCATTCAATCCACGCATGCAGTCATATTCATCATGCTGATCAAGAGACGCTGAAAGAGAAAAGACAAGTAATAAATAAATCAAATAAAAAGATAGATAGAATGGGAAGATAACCTGAATAGAAGGGAAGAGAAAGGCAAAAGTAGTAGTAATATAAACAGGGTAGAAGATGGATTCAAAGAGAACAAAAAGGTAGGAAGCGAAATGAATAGAAACCAAAGAATCAGACGCTGAATTTTTGCTTTTCCAGTCCGTTATAATTCCCAACACCGTAACCAAACTCCCCACTTATATAATAATCAATATAGTTAATAAACTAGGTAGGAAGCAAGGGCTTGCTTGAATGAGAAGAATGCAAATGAAAGAAAAGCATGGAGTAAAAAGGGTATCTTTTCTTTAAACAACAACAATAGCAAAGTCCAACGGCTTTCAGAGAACTCCGCCGGGAAGGTTGATCTGGGCCTGTCGTCCTTCAAACCCTGCGCTGTTGGGCGCTGAGCCTGCTGAGGCTCCTCCGGCCGCGGCGTACATGGTGTTTTCAAAAGGTTGTAGGTGCTTGCGTAACATGAACATCGGCTTGCGCCCTTCCCTTTCTAGCTGCTTGAAGAGAATGAGAGGTCGTTCGTCTAGCGCGAGACACCGTTCTTGGTCACCATATACAATGTATAGCGCATACTGCCTCCAATCCGCGCTGATATTGTACTTTTTCAGCGCAGCCGGTAGAACTTTGTGGCAGGGATCATCCATGGAAACGCGGAACGACTTGAAGATCTCCACGCTGGGAGGGTCCCCACCGGCTCGGGAGTCGGAGCGTGTCGGGATCTCTGGGCGCGTGGCTTGGGTCGGTGTCGGATTCAAGCGATCGGGTCGAGACTGCGTGGGCATGCTGTCTTCGTAGTGATCGAAGTTACCGCGGCTGGTCGTATTCGGCTGGGTGTACGACCGCGAGGCCAGTGTTTGTGTATTGCCGTAATGACCACCGGGCGAGGTGGGAGACGGGATGCCGGGGGAGAGTTGCGATTTGCCGTTCATCGTGCTCAGGTGCGACGAGGAAACGGCGGCCATCGAAGGGTCCAAGGCGCCGTGGTCATTGTACGGTCGGTTTTCGTGAATCGAGGGTGGAATGTGGGTAGGAGAGTTGTTTTTCGGCGTGGTGCCGCCGTTGTGTAACCGCTTGGAGAAGGTGCGAGAAATGCCGGACACGGACCGTTCCAGCAGCGTGATGCCGGAGGGGGAGCTGATCGGTTGGTTATCATGATGCCCTTCGGGTCCGGAGCTGGGGATGGCGGACGGAGGGGGCAGGGGCTGCGACCGATCTTTAGCCATCTTAAACACAGGCAGAAGCTCTTCTCGTAGTCGTCGATATTCCTCTGCAATGCGTCGCATCTCGGATTCGACGGTCGTGATCCGCTCATCTCGTAGACGAATGGATTGAATCAGGCGAGCAACGTCGTCTTGAGAGGCATTCTCGTTCATGCTTTGATCTGCCGCTGCCAGACAGGGTAAGTAGGAGAACGAAAGGGGGTGTTGTTCAAGGTAACTTACAGAGGGGAATATAATGATCTGCGTCAAGCGGGATGTCTTGTTTGACTTTGGTCTCGTAAACACTCTTCAGAATGGTCAAGCGATGGCCCACGCTGATGATGCCCATCTCCTTCAATTCATCATGTTTCAACGCGATCAGCGCTTCTCCCACAATTTCATTTTCTATCAATTCGATGCAATTTATCAGCGACCGTCAATCCATTGAAACGATTATTGCCGGTGACCAAGACAACTCACCTAGAAACGCCGGGCAGTATTGGCGAAGTCCGAGAGTGACGAGGAAGCTGGCGCACTCTTCGGCAGTCCATTCGGTGATGATCGTCCGAGGGGATTGCGGGTTGTGTTCGACATTTGCGTAGGAAGTCGGCGTATGCTCCGCAGAGGGGAAGTCGGACTCCGACGGAGAGGCCTCCGAGTCCGTGGCCAAATGGGGGGAGGTGATCACGCTGCGCTCGTACTCGTCGTCCGCATCGGAATCGGCATGGTAGGAGGTGTGAAGAGACATGGCGGATGTGTGATAGGAAGGAGGATTTACACGAAAACGAGGGAAAAGAGAGGAGAGGAGAGGGAGATTGTTATGGAGTGGAGGCCCGGTCCGGTGGAGGTCAGTCGGCGCGGCTCGAGCGTTCAGGGTCCAAAGGACGGGAGAGAAGGAGACAAGACGTTAAGAACGAGAGACGGAGAACGGTCGGTTGTAAATTATCCCATTTATAACGGCGAACACCCAGTTGGATTTAGGCCGACGAAGTGATTAATCGTGCCGCATGGGACAAGGCAAGACGGGCGGCTGGAGGAAGGACGAGAAGCCGAGATCGCTAGGAATGCGGAGAAGGCACCGAATCGAGGGTTGAGATAGAGAAGGGGTTGCAACTTTGCGAGACTCGATAGAACGAGGCGAGAGGACAAAAAGAAGGCGAGGGTAAACAAGACAAGGCGCGGATCGAGAAAAACAAGGCCGAGAGGAACGAATCGACCGGGCCGGAGAGCGGGGAAGCTGTTCTGGGCGATTCCAGGCAGACGTGGATTCAGGCCGGGCGAGATGGGAGGGCGGCCGACGGCGACGAGGCAAATACAATCGACGGCGAAGAAGGCGATATGGAGGTTGCAGACAAGAGATCAACCGAGATGGAGATGGGAAAAGAGAGCGAGAGGCGAGGAGGAGAGAGAGGAAGAGAGAAGAGGATGGAGACTGGAGATGGAGGCGCTTCGTTCGGATCGTCGCACGTGACGCCGGTCTGGACTCGACTGGCTTTTCTGCTATCAACTATTATCAACTTATCAACCCTCAATATTCTTCTTCTCTTCTTCTTCTTCTTCTTTTCTTCTATTTCGTCAACTCGAGAAGAGCCTCCCGACATTATGTATTCGCGATCCACTATCGAATATCGACTCCCTCCGAATTGTCACCGGCCACCAATGCCTTGCATCTCCCCAGCCTGGCAGGATTCGTAAGGGACGGCAACTATAGAAACTACAGGTACGGAGTCGTTCACTAGGTCCCTCGGAGTAGAATAATTCATCAGAATCATCAGAACTAAGCCGGCCAATCGATCGGATTCTCCATGTCATGAATCAGCTCAGGGGGAAACTAGCAGCCAGATAGTCAACCGGACTATTGAACCGCTAGCCTCGATCATCTCCGCTGCAGAGCATTCTGAAGGACAACGCTGTCAGCTTTCCAATAGCGCCGGAGCCTTTAACTCTTTGGGCGGGGAGTGGAAATGCTCCGCCGTCATCGTGCCAATATTTCTTCTAATTCTTATACGGCTCGCACACCTGTTTGTCTTGGCCCGGAGTCGTTGCCCTTCTATCGGTCTTCCTTTGATCCTTTCCCCTTTCTTCTTATTCCGCTTTTTCTTAATCCTTCTTTTCTTCATCTTTTCTATTGCCTTTTTTTTTTTTTTTTTTTTTCATCTTCTGCCACAGTTCCACTCCTCCGACTATCCCTTACTCACCCCCACCATCAGACAATCCCCTCCGGACGATCTATTTTCGGCCGCATCTTGCCTCCGAAGCAGGTCCTTGCCTGTTCGTCACGACCGTTGCGCTAGCATGTGGCTGTCTGGTAGTCTGTGCCCCTCGTGCACGTTCGTCCCTTCGCTCGGAGTCGCCGCCTCAACGCCAACGGGCGCGTTGACCATCTCGCACTGGCGTTGCTATTTTCATCCTGCCAACTCGGAATCCTGATGGTCAATAATATTATTTACTATTATTGTCCCACCCCCCCAATAGCTCTGAACCCCCCCTCCCCTTGACACATTTGCGGCTGTAAGGTCGTCGCCCGCTCGTCAAGGGCTCCGGGTGACACAAGGTTATCTCTATCCCCGGATTTCTAAGGTCCTCGAGAGACCAGAAGGGGTTAGTCCCAAGAAGCTAGCAATCTCTGGAAGCGTTCCATGGTCGTGGCCACCTGCGAAACTGCTCGGTTTGGTTTAATATCGGTGACTCACTGATATGTGAATGCGCTGGTGGTGCCTGGTGTCTTGGGAGTGTTGTCCTTTCAGGACTAGCTGGCACCTAGTGAGTCTGGTCGTAGTCGTTGGTGAAGAAAGTACTTCGTAGTAACTGCTCAGTCAATGAAAGGGTGACTCGATTTACCCTTGTTTGTTATCTTGATTATAGCACATTCATCGCCTTTGGTTAAGGGTGGCCCGTACTGTTTGGAAAATCAGCTTTCGCGCTGGGAACGGTAAGATTGCATTCTAATGTATTTAAAACCTCTAAATCACACAAACAGTCTATCTATGTCTATAAACAGGTCGTCGACTTCCACCGAATGGCCATTATATCTGCATCTTCTTCCTCTTCGTCTCCCTTGTAGATCTTCGAATCAGATGACATGGCCGGTCGCGCCCGACTCTTCCACGACGAGACAACCTACAAACAAGATTGGTTCACCACAAGAATGAGAGCTATCAACAACAAACATCCAACTAAAGTCACGCTAATTACCACTACTTTCTCCACTGCCGCACCTTCACCCTCAAAAGCCATGTCACAATATACACCAGCAGGAAATTTGTCAAGCAGAAGCCCAGAAACACAGCCCAGTCGCGCCATCGATCCTCGTAGAAATAGTGCAGGGTTTCTGCAAAGTCATCTCCCACTGAGTACGGACAGTAGCTGCACTGTTGAGTGCCGCTTGGGTTGGTCAAGTATCCCGGGTTCCTCTCCAGATACTGCGCCACGTATTGCTGGCATGTCTGACCGGAGGGTGGATCGAAGACAGCCATCTCGTCGGGGGTACACTGAACCTTAACCCCGTGAAGAACAGTGGCAACGGTTGGCTCGAAAAAGTAGGTCATCGGATCTGCCCAGTAGAGCCAGGGGCGATAGAAGGAGTTCAGAGCGCTGCGGGGGTTAGCCGCCCCAGAGAACATGAGCAGCGTCACCCAGAAGAGGGACATGGCGTAGCCGGCCATTGTGGCGTTGGCGAAGAATGCAGCCATCAAGTAGGTGGTGCCGATACCGAAGAAGGCCAAGAGGAGATACATGAAATAGACGAAGCCGGCGATAGAGGCTGTACTGGCGAACCCGAAAGTCCAGTAGGAGACAAAGAAGATTAACGTGAACAGCACAACGTTGAATGGTATCTCGACAAGTATCAAGGCGGACGTCAGTGCCTTAAAGTCATATATTCCGTTTCGTTCACGTGCCTCGAAAATCGACCATTTCTCGTACCAAATCGCGTGGACGTCGGCGGAAATTGTCGGGATGATCCAGGTGGAGAGAAGGATGCCAAGCATGTGGTTCTGAAGACCGGCGCTGCTGTTGCTGATGTGGAAAAAGGTAAAGGAAACAAACATCTCGAAGAATAGGCATTTGAACAGGCGACTGAAATTGTATTGTCCGTTGCGCCAGACCACCTTCCAATGGCGCTGAGTGAGAATCAGGATTTGCGCCACGATAGGGAGCGCGTACTGGCCCTCCTCGCTGTCAAGGCCCGACTCCGTGGCGGGGGTGAATGTCATGGAATTCATCGAGTGAATCTTTTCCCGAAGTGCTTCTTTTTCCGGGGAGTTGCTCCAAATTTGCGGCCAGTCTGCGCTGTTTGGCCCTTTTGCAGTAACGGTGGAGATGATAAACTCAGCGGGATTATCTTCGGCACTCATCACTGCACCATATCTCGCAAAATAGGCCGAGATTTTCGAGGCGTGATCGCCCGTTTCACCAAAGTAAACGGTATGACCCCCGGGAGCGAGTAACATAACATGATCAAACATTTCAAAGAGAACGCCTGATGGCTGGTGAATCGTACAGACAATCGGAACTCCTTCGGCAGCAATCTTGCGGAGAAAAGCAACGATCGAATAGGCCGCTTGACTATCAAGGCCAGACGTTGGCTGTATTGCTCAATGTTAGTGGGTTGCTGATTCCTGTCATGGAGTCAATCTCACCTCGTCAAGAAACAATAGTGCAGAAGGCTTTGCGGCCAGCTCGACACCGATCGTCACCCGCTTTCGCTCCTCCACGCCGGTACTTCCGACCAGGGCGTCGGCAATCTTTTCAAGCTCTAAGAGGGATATGATGTGCTCAACATAGGCGAGCTTCTCTTCCCGGGAAACTTTGGCGGGCTGACGGAGCAGAGCGCTGAATTGAAGCGCTTCCCGCACGGTGGTAGCTGGTTCGTGGATATCCTGCTGCATACAGAAACCACACGAGCGAGCAAATGAAGGACTGAGCGCAGCACCACCAAGTAAAATGTCTCCGGTCATGCGCCCTTCAGCTTTTCGCCGGGAGAGATTGTCCAACAGGGTCGTTTTGCCTGCGCCAGAGGCACCCATCAGCGCAGTCAACTGACCTGGCTTGACATAGCCAGATACCTGGTTAAGGAGCTGCTTTTCGGCTCCTCCCGCGTTGACAAAATAGTTGAGATTCTCAAAGGTAAACGAGGGACGATCTTGTTGGATCCGCTGGGCATCTTTGGTTGTCTTTTCCATCGTACTCGGTGGTTGTTGGCTAGCCACTGCTGATTTCTCTGATGCGGCTTCCTTCTCTGCCTTGACAGCTGGCCCTTGAGGTTCACAGGAATTTGAGCTTTGTGGGACTACGGCGTTTCGCTTATACACAGGGCCTGTAGCGCTGCCGCTATCACTTGTCATCACTGTGAGACCGATAGCTCCGAGAACAGTGTATAGGAACCACATTGAAAGGATAATGCCAAAGTCTTGCCACAGATGAGCACGAGTATAGCCATACATTTCTTCTGCGTAAATGGCCCCATCCACAAATCGCGAAGCGTGATGTGCACCTTGCATCGGACAGGCCTGGTGGCGTATGTCGTTGTAGCCAGGGCCCGAAGGAATTAGTTGTGAATCCGTACAGTGCAGTTCGATATTGTAGAATTCGTTGCCTATCAGGGCCTCCATTGCGTATGGAGTCGGTGTGATGCGACGTATCCAAGATCCCCAACGGTGCATCGTTGGAACAGGGGGTGCATATCCAGAATAAAGACAAGCAACAGGGAGGGCACAGCCTGCCAGCAGATAGGCCAGGTTCAAGCCCGGTGCCCAAGCACCCAGCATCCGGAACATGGTGGAGACAGCTGAGTAATGAACGAAGCTGATGAGGACGAATATGAAAAATTGCGAGGCGCTTTTACTGAGTCCGATCAAAAAGTAGTAACAACAGGCAAAGACCAGTGACTGGATCAACGCAGCGGGAATATCTGCGATAGTCTGAATAACAGCGTATGCGGCAGGATTGATAAAACCCATGTTATGCTGCTTAAAAAGGATTGACCGAGAGTTGACTGTCTTCACAACTTCAGTCAAGGCGTTTAGGCAGAAATATGCGAGGGCGAAGAAGAGGGCTCCGCTTCTCTCAAATGAACCGGAGGCTGTTTTTGGCGCTGCATAAAAGCCTGAGCCTGCGATGACTGCATTCACACTACACAGCGCCAGGATGGTGAAAAAAGTGTTTCTATCGCCCCAGAACAATCGGTAGTATCTTTTTGTCCCGACGAAGATCTGCTTCCAAATTGTTGAGGGTTCGATCGCCTGTTTGAGAGCCATCGGAGACCGGATTACAGCTACCTCGCGAAGGAACTCTTGTTGGATTTCGGGACTCATCTCCGAGAGACGGGCGTATTCTGCGATCTCCTTCTGCATTTGAGCGTAGTATGAGCTTTGATAGAAGGCTTGCGCAAGAGAATCCGGATCAAGGTACAGGGGCCCACGATAATCCTCTCGAATCGTTCGTTCCTCAGGCGAGGCGATGGACGTAAGGAAGTCAGGTGTGGTCTGTCGGTCAGGGCAGTGAAAGCCGAGGTCTTCGAAGTGTCGTTTTGCTTCAGTTATCTTGCCACTGAAGATCATGCGTCCCTCATACATGACAATGGTCCGATCAAAGCATTCTTGGTACATGCTTTCCGAGGCCTGATACAGCGTGACCACGTTCGTCATTCCTGTGGCTCTAGACATGCGTTTCAGGAGGCGCAAGAACTCCAGAGCGGAGGAGCTATCAAGACCACGGATTGGATTATCCCAGCAAACAAGGGTAGAATTGATGGTCATCGCTTCAGCAAGAGACACTCGTCGACGCTCACCACCGGACACGCCACGGATAAACGAATCCCCCACAATGGTGTCCTTGGTATGAGAAATCCCCAATGACTCCACCAGCTTGTCGGTCAACTCCGAGGAGAACTGGCTATCACTTCTATCATGGTTGGCAGGCTTTCGCAGCCTTAATGCAAAGTCCAGTGTGTCTCTCACCGACAGCGTCGGGAAATGCACATCATCCTCGGAGCTGTAGACAACCTCAGACTTGAGTGCATCCGTCATCTGCTGCGCATTGATGCCCCCGTAATGTACATCGCCATTGACTGCTTCGAATGATTCGCGGTTGTTCCCTATCGTCTTGAGAATGGTAGTACATCCGGACCCGGGGCGGCCGAGAACGAGCATAGTCTCCCCGGGAAAGAGCACGCCGGATACTCCCTGGATAATGTTGCGTCGAGGTCTCGTCTGCTGTCGAACTGTCTGATTGAGGAGTTGCACTGGTGTTCGAAGAATCTCGAGGAAGATCTGTGGCAGGTCCATGACCGTTTTCTGGGTCCCCGAGCGGCCTTGCACCGTGACATCTTTGAAAACGACTCCCAGGCGGCGTCCGTCATGGCGATAAATTGGCAATCGGTCTGAGGGATGTTCTGATTTTTCCAGGTCCACCTAGATTCACAGTGTTAGCATGAATCAAGGAAGTTAATTGTTAAACCTGCCTCAGAAGATGGAGTAGAGTCGGTCAACGACATGATTTAGGCGCGTTGGTGTCAATCGGTTGGTTGTGATCCGACTACTTCAAGATGGGATCAGAGCCTGTTTATTTAAAGACTGAAGAGGAATTAGAGCAGTTCAGTTGCCCTCAAATGGTGACCCAGGGGAAGCTCCGGATTCTCTTTCGGCTCTAGATCTTTGATCCGGACAAGCTTTAGAGTGGGTAACTCATCTCGGAGCGGAACACGGGTTCGGGTCTTGCGTGACATCCGATTCGCCCGGCGACAGAGGCATTTAGGTTGATCCTAGATAAAGTGGATTAAAGTAATAGTGTCGTGGTAGTACCGTAGTACCGAACCGCCGGGACACCGCATCGCACCGGGCTCGGTGCCACTACCAAAAGGCAGGCTCAGGAGCCAACTAGGCATTGTCCGTGGCTGCCGACCACCCACGGAAAATACTGCCGGTGGATGGTGAGTAGCAGAATGGGTATACCTGCATTACTTAACTCGAACCGCAATATCCGGACCGAAATGTGGGCGGAATTCGGGGCTGACATCCAAGCAGTGACCACATCGGTTACCGACAACTGTAGGACCGGTCACATACCGTTTCCCGGATAATCCGAGTACACATTGGCTTGGTTTCTGGCGCTTTGTCCGAGGTCTTCCACTGCGCTTGATCTTTCCTTTTACCTTTTTCCCTTGGGAGTATGCTGTTCCCTGGAAGACATCCGAGCGGTATGCAGCTACTTGTACAATAGAGCCCGAGATAACTCAGCATAGTTTGACATAATCGATGTAGCATGTGAAGAGGGTTTCAGTTCCGGATATTATTTTAACTCTAAGGACAAATCACCAGGTGTCAAAAGAGACAACTGGGAATATGTCCGGGGGTAAAGCCTGCTTCCAACCAATGCGACATGTAGTTTGCCTCTGGTGCGAGTATGGATGCGGCATAGTTCGGCTGATCGGTTGCCACTGCCGAAATTTCGTTCGGTACGCTGGAGGGAAACGGGTTTTCAGACTCATGAGAAAGCGGCCCTTCCGGGGGGGGGACAGTGTGTAGCCAGGGGAACGCGCCAAGCAAATCCTGATTCAGATGAGGGTCGATAGTAGTGGAACGGAGCGCATCCTTGGCAATTCGCATGACATCTAGACTGACTGACTTGCCATTGGTGGGGCCGACGTGGTGAATCTGGTCAAGACATTCAATCGCTCCTTCAACGGCAGCGAACACATCCTTGGCATGATCAGCGCGGGTGTTTGGGTCCAGCACATCATAGAGCAGCGTTACACAAGCGGCGACCAAGATGGTGGCTGACGACCCATCAAACCGGGCGCGTGGATACCGTCGAAAATAGACGTCGCGGGTTAGCGCAATAATATCAGTGGCGGCCGTAATAGTATCCTGGATGGACAAATTTAGGTCCCATGTCTCTCCCGCGCGTCTCTGGGCCTCTTCTCGAGAATCAAAAAAGGCGGCGAAGAGCAGGGAGGGTCGATGCATGAGCATGCGAAGAAGGTAATAATGGCAGCCTAGCGACAATCGCTGCATCTCCTGCCATCCGCAACCGATAGGTAGGCTAGCATCAAAGAAATGTAGATCTGGGGGGAGATCGCGGGTGACGGACTCTAACCAACTCTCGCTTTGGAGCGCAATCTCCGGTATCACCGCAAGGCGTGATGGGTTGGAAATACTTTTGGGCGAGTAAATCTCCAAAAAGATTAGGTCTGCGATGCGACCGATACCAGCCATGGCGCGGAGGAACCCACACAATCGCATTGGGTCGCGATAAGTCGCGTCGGTCACGGTGTCCAGCGAGGTCGGCGATGGCAGGTCCTCTGGATAAGTTGCGTCGTTTAACTCGTCTCGAAAGGCAGATGGGCGACCGGTGTAGAGGGCACTTGTCCTTTCATGCGCATAGATTGTCCAGAAGGTGCGTTTGAGGCCGTGAAGTGCCACGTTGGCCCCATCGACTACTTGTTGTCGATTGATGCCGAGTGCCATTGCACTGCGGGCCGCATGGCCCAGGTACAGATAGGCCTCGTTGGGTCGCATGAGCTGATAAGCGTACATTGCCTGCGCATCCGATTAGTGAGGTCTGGAGGCTCGAGAAGATCAGACTGACCCTGAGCAGTAGGAAGTGCGTTGACGACAAACTGATATCCTCGAAGGTCGCATGTAATCCATTCGCCTTGCTGGCAAAATGGCTCGCCCATCCTTCTAACCTCGAAGTATCCTGTTGTCCCTCGGCGATGGCTACTCTGGCGCCGATTGCTAGTACCATGCACAGGATATCGCGACTCTTGGCGGAATTCTGCTGCGTTGGTGGTTTCCAAAGGGATTCCCATTGCTCAAGAAGATCATCATGATTGAGCACTGGAATCTGCGGATGAATGATCTCGAAGTAGGATTTGATCAGCCCGGTCCCCATCTCCTGCGAGATATACGCGTCAGGATTGCCAGCGGCGGTGCGATCGACATCCAATGAGAACATGAAGTGATGCAGATTCCATTTTCGCATCGTGTCTGATATGGAGGCTCCGGGAGATAGAAGTGTCTCATTTGTCGTTCGCGTCATCCGCTGACACATGCGCTGGATAAAACAGAAATGAGACGAAGGGCCTACGGGCAATCCGCGTCAGGGAAAGGGGGCCACCTTAGCTGGGGACAAAGGACGATTACCATAAAAGTGAAAAGAGCCGGTGTCGACATTAGAGACCCCGATGCCTGCTCGCAACTCCTTGTGCCGTTTGAACTGGACTGGGTCATGTAATGTGTGTGGAGGCCGTAGCGGTGGCAGTGGAGTTGGGGTCGCAAGGTGCAGTTGCGAAGATGGCGAGGGTACTTGTTGGCGACGCCTTCGCCTGTGGCGCGACGACGACTGGTAGATACAAGAATGCCCGCCAGGAAGACAAGCCGAGCAAGGGGCGTGTCCATCGCAGCGGACCTTGCGCGAACGGCATCGGTCACAGGCCCGAGCAATCCGGGGAGCCGATCTCTGCTCGGAGGCCATTGTCAGACAATAAGCTACTAATTATCCTAACTCAATCCCTTCATAGCAACCCGTTCGGACAGAGGGAGGACGAAGGGTGATGGGGAGAGGAGTGGGACAAGACAGACAAGAAATGATGTTAGGAGAATGGGACGGAGTTGCACTACCGGGACAACACATGGCCGGACAAACCCAACGCCTACTAGGGAAGGCGGTTAGCCGAAACTGTAGTCCATCTATAGTTACTCTACTCTATACAGATTATCTAAGTTTCTATGATTTACCTCCCACCTTTCCTTGTTTCTGCTTCGAGTAGTTAGCGAATTTATACAGGTATCATTACTTTCGACGGACAATTTCCAATCTATCTTGGGCTGGTAAATTCGCCTTGTCAAACAGTCAGTCGATCATTGTTGTCCCGCTACCTGTATCTAGAACTAGTTATACTAGTTACACTTGATTGAGTTAAGTCCATGGGCCTTTCATTAGTTAAATCCATAACGTAACTACCCGTGGTTCATTCAGGCTTTTGGCCCTGTTGTTTACGAGATATAATAGCTCCACCTTCGAGATTCTGGACTTCTCCAGGTGAACATAGTACTTACCAGAGTCCTTGTATAGACTCCTCCCTGACCTACTTTATCCTTTCTGTTTGACCTTTTTATGACGGAAACCTTCGCTCTTACAGCGGACAGACTACGAAATTACCTATTTGGTCTGAGAGGAAGACAAAATAAATGGAATGCCCGCAGCCCATCTTCCAATGTCATACATAGCATGATTTGAACGGGAAAGCCTTGAATGAATGCAGATACATCGCAGACTACTCTTCCCTGATGTCCACGCTATCTTCTGAAACAGGGTACAACCCAGCCGGCCCTTGCTCCCTTCTTGATATACATACAAAATCAATCTATACCGGCTCAACCGCCTGAGCAACGCCATCAGCCTCCGCACTCGAAACGTGCTTTCCGGTCTTCTTGATCGCCTCTAACACAGTCTTGTAGCCGAGGGTCTCTTGCGCCAGCACTTCCACGCTCTGGGTCTCGAGACTAATGTCCACGGTTTCAACGCCTGCACAGGAACAGTAAGCCGGGCGGCGGAGTGAAATGGACGCAGGAAGGACAAGGAGACAGGATGAGAGAGGCAATGAGCTCACTCACCGTCGAGTTTGTCTAGGACACGCTGGATGGCCCCGCTGCAGCCGCTGCAGCTCATGGCGACATGGAATTGGTAACGGTGGAGGGAGTCGGACATTGTGTGGTTCTTAGTTGGGAGGGGGTGGGGAGGGTACCGTAGCTTGCGAAAAGATTTTCGGTTGCATTTGAGCGCATTAGAGGGATGCGAGGGCAGTCATTAGTTATGTAGATTTATCGAAGGCCTGTTTCGGGCAAAGGGCCGTCGGATCTTAACTCGGACCCAGTGCATCCGAGCCGAGCGATTTCCCTGCTCTATGGTCCTACCTACGGTGTACGTCCTACGGGTCTATGAGTAGCGGTAGACCAGGGGTGGGGAGTTGATTAATCAAATAATGCGTACTAGGGCATGGAGCTATTTCGGATGTCTCGGGTCTCTTTGCTCTACAGTTGTCTAAACACAAGTTGTACACACATACAAGCTCACACACTGGACTCTATCGCCTGCAAGGGGATATAACCGGCCTCCGGGTCTGCTGTCCCTGGGCCACGTCCCCTAAGTACTGTCCACGGGTAAGAGATGGCGCGCAAGATACCGCAGTTTGGTCCTGCACGCTCCGGAAGAGGCTTCAAGGGCGCCTCCTGCTCCTGTGCCTCGAGTTTCTCCACCGTCATCCAGCTGGGCCTCTTCCAGAGCTTCAAGAGTAAACTACTCGTCACCACTGAGACGCTGGAGGCCGCCATCGCAGCCCCGGCAGCCATCGGCGGTAGCATAATGCCGACCGGAAGCAGCAGGCCCATGGCAAACGGGAGCCCGATCACATTGTACAGACAAGCCCAGGCCAGGTTGATTTTGATGCGGGTCAGCACCGATCGGCAGAGACAAAGCGCAGAGGCCACGGAGAGCATGTCATCTGGCTGCATGAGCACAATGTCAGCAGCTTCAACAGCCACGTCTGTTCCGGATGCGAGGGAGATTCCGACCGCGGCGGTTGCGAGGGCAGGAGAGTCATTAATGCCATCCCCAACCATTATAGTGCGATGACCGGAGGCTTCCAGAGATTCAATGAAGGCCTGTTTACCCGCTGGGGAAACGGACGCGTGCACGGCAGACGGGGGGATCCCTACTGCGGTAGCAATAGTGATGGCGGAGGAGTAGGAGTCCCCGGTGACAAGGTATGTAGAGAGACCCATGCGGTGTAGTGCTGCGACGGCTGCCTTGGACGAGGGCTTCACCGAGTCGCTTAGGAAGATTGTTCCGGCGTAGAGACCGTCGATGGCGACGTGAACCATGGTCATGCCGGCGAAGCCGCGAGCAGTCTTGCGATGAAGCCGCGATGGGCCGCTTTGCATCGCCCTTGCCGGAGTGTCTGGATCTAATTCCCCCGGGACAGGCACCCCATGAGCGCCCAGAAAGGCGGAGTTTCCGACAACGGCGTGGTGCTGCCGGCGTTCAGCATCGGCGAAGGTTTCAACGGTGGCGGAGACTCCCTTTCCCACGGTGTTGTTGAACTCGATTAGCGCGCCTGGCAGCTCCTGGTTGTCTGCTGGCGCCTGCGGAGTTTCGCTCATAGCCCTTTCATAAATTGCTTTGCCAATGGGGTGCTCGCTGCTCATCTCTGCCAGGCCGACAACTGTCCACCACGTCAGCGCCCTCGCCGACCAGAACGGAGGCATCTCCACGTCAGCTACAGACATCCGGCCAGAGGTCAGCGTCCCCGTCTTGTCAAACACCACATGGGACGCCTTGGTAGCGGCCTCCAGAATCGCTCCGCCTTTAATCAAGATACCTTGCTCAGCACCAACACCGGTGCCCACCATTATAGCAGTTGGTGTGCTCAGCCCGAGCGCACACGGACAGGCAAACACAATCACCGCAATGCAGAGCTTTAGACAGACCATAATCTTGCCTCCACTCTCTTCAAGGAAGACTCTAGGCGGATTGTGCAGCACATGGCAGAGAATCAGCCATCCAAAGAAGGTCAAGAGACCCAGACCGATGATAACAGGCACAAAGTAGCCTGCCACAATATCTGCTATACGCTGGATTGGCGCCCGATGTGCCTGTGCATCCTGGACCAATTTAATAATCTGGCTTAATTGTGTATCGGCCCCAACACGGCTAACTTTGAAATCGAGGGACCCTGGGCCATTAACTGTTCCTGCTGCGACCTGACTTCCAGGCTCCTTTTGTACCGGGAGCGGCTCGCCCGTAATCATGCTCTCGTCAGCGTAGCTGCTCCCGCGGATAACGAGGCCATCAGCCGGGATTTTGTCGCCAGGTCGAAGAATAACCATGTCGCCCACTTGCAGAAGCTCTGTCGGCAGCCAGCGTTGCGCGAGTGCGGCCGCTGGGGAGGCAATCGCGATTTCAGGTCCAGCGAATGCCATATCCAAGTTCAGGTTGTCCTTGCCGGTGTTACATGATTCTGCCCGTTTTTCGGCAGCAATGGGGTCCTCGTAGATGGTCGTCGTGGAGGGCGCAAGGGACATGAGGCGCGAGAGAGCCGCAGAAGTATGGCTTTTGGCCCGATTCTCCAGCCAACGGCCCAAGGTAATGAATGTGATTAGCATCGTACTCGTGTCAAACACGGTGCTCGGGCGTGTTTGGTATCCTTTGATCACATAGAACAGCATAGTAAAGCAGCTGTAAAAGAAGGCTGTAGACGTGCCCAGCACTACGAGAACATCCATAGTAGGGGACTTGTGCTTTAGAGATACCCAGCTACTGATATAGAACCGTTTCCCAACACCAAATTGCACCGGGATGGTCAGTAGCAGGCATACTAAGTCTCCCAGGTAGAGGCCCTTCAGCAGCTCGAGGGCACCGAAGTCAAGACGAGGAAGGTACAATGGGAATATCATGCTGATAAAGAAAACCGGTATCGCACAACACAAGGAAAAGAGAAAGGCAAATTTCCACTGACGAATCTCCCGTGTTTTCGCAAGGGTCTGGATTGAATCACTGTTCTCGCCGCTAGAGACAGTAGCAGCGTAGCCTGCCGCGACAATCTCATCTATCACGTCACGGATACCAATGACCGAAGGTTGGAAGGCTATACGGAGCTGAGACTCCGCCACAGTCGTAGCCGCCATCATAATGCCTGGTTTGCGCACGAGAGTCTCCTCCAATGCAGCCGCGGATGGTGCATCGCACAACCCGTCCACATTGAAGGCGACCGTGCTGGTGTTTCGTGATACATCCGTGTGCGGTAACGACGATACTAGCTTTGCGTCGAAGCCAGAGCCTTCGATGATCTCGACTATTTCCTCAGCCGTCAGCACAGTTGGGTCATGCGTTACCGAGGCCCGCTCAGCCAGCAGACTGATCCCAAAGTGAACAAGCCCGTCCATTCCCCCTTGGAAGCGCCGCTGGATACTGGCGACACAGGCGCCGCACGTCATACCCTCCACGGAGATTGTGCTAATCACGGCTTGGGACTCATTGCGGTCGCGGCTGTTGAGCTTGTATCCCTGTCCTCCGGAGTCGGGTGTAACTGACTCGAGAACCTTGGCTGTGAAGCCACGATCCTTGATCGCATCGGCGAGCTGGCCTGGACTTGTGGTTGACGTGCCATGTTTCACCACTGCTACTTCCGACAGCAGAGCCACTGTCGCGTCCTCGACACCTGGCTGCTCTCGAAGGCATCGTTCGACTGCGGATGTACATGCACTGCATGTCATACCTCCCACTGATAGGGTTGTGGTAGCGACAATCGTTGGCGGGTGCATCTCCTCGGAATTGCGGCGTGATATCAGTGCGACCGACTCATCAGCATCCTTCGATCCGTACGGGGCTTCGGTCCGAGCCATGACGGACGATCGGAGGGACAGGTGAAGGGCAGTAAAGTGAATAAAAGACGAGTTATGGTCTTATCAAGGAGAGTGTGGGCTGAGAATTTCACGAAGCATCGTCCTACCTCGAACGGTGATGGGGAGACGTTGACTGCGGATGCATCAGCCAGAGCTGCGGTAAGAACTTGAAAGTGGTTGGAAGACGGGATACCTCATCAGATGCAGGAGAGGCCAGTTCAGAATTATTAAATCGGACGTTGGGGGGAAGAGATTCACAGGCGCTTGTTCTCGGATGCTCGGATCGCGAGTCAACCGTCCCGAACGCCACGCCATAAGAAGTCCATGCTGATCGGTTACATTGTATGTAAGTACATGGAAGGGCCGAAATTCTGCCCCTTGTTTAAGTATGCCATCCCTTACCCACAAGAGTTCCAAGCATCTATCAAGTTCAAAGACAGCTCCAAGCATTCAGTGTTCTCAGGCATCTCCTGTCCCTGGTCCCAGAATGCCGTAGGAAACAGCTGCCAACTGTCGTCAGGGACTGCTCCAACAGGGTCTACAGTAAGATAGCTCTGCACGGCCTGCGTCTCTTCATCCACGGTCTCGGACAGCCCGCAGTCGTCTACAGGGGCCGGCTCCGCGGTCCGCGATTGCTGGTTTTCCTCTACTTGTGCCGTAATTTGACCTAAGACTCCCAAGGAGGCCAGAATATCATGGACCAAGGGCTCTTTTCCGTGGCCCAGGTGGCGTGAACTAGGTGCCACGCATGACACTAGTGGGCCTTGATATTGCATTTGGCACGCCCGCCGGTATAGCTCCCGTAGTCCCTGTACCAGAAGGGACCGTTGCTGCTCCAGGAATTCCACGTACCTAGATTCGGGTCAATTCAGAACCTCAACCACCGTCTTTGCGGCCAGTCAGAGTGGATCTCACCTACCCATCGGGGACCATTCGCGGCGTGGCCCGCCTGCGTTTGGTAAAGGTGCAGAACCGGTCTGCTCGGCGACAACGTCGACAGGGAATGGACTCCTCGCACTAGCGGTGATTCGAGATTTAGAACGGGACAATGTAAGGGGGGTTTCTGCTAACCTTGGACTTTCTGGAACGACACTCGTCGCATGCTTTGCTAACCCTTGCGCGGGTTATGGGGGAGAACGAGCCGCGGCCTCTCATGATTACCTTGGTACGGAGTACAGAGGAGGTAATAGAGTGAATATCATTTCCGCTGTGATCTATAGAGCCAGACCCGTCTTAAATAGTGGGGTGGCTAGATCCATCCAGGTCACAGGAGCTATGGGCCATGTTGCTCGATTTCTGAAGGTGAACACACCTACGCTGTACTGGGGCCCTCTCGGGATATAAAAGCGCCAAGTTCCGAACTTATCTTCCGATGGAGTTCGGTCCGACGGGTCGGAATAAGAAGAATTGGTTCATTGCAGGTCATGGTTTGCTTCAGTGTCCTTATGCATTATGGGTGCTGATCCGCTCTAAGATCTCTGGTTCCTCAGTAAAAACATGCATTGAGCAAGGCCGTGGAGTTACCCTACCAGAGTCTATGCTATCGTAGAAAGAAGTACTACATATATATATCGAGTAGGAGACAGGCATTGACTTGGTTGTTTAGAGTCCAGCACAATGCGTCTGACACTTTGTAAATCACAATATCCTCTCATCGTATTCCTGTACGATTTGATATACAGCGTGCTAGTATGCCACCTGAACAGTTGACTCGATCCACCAGGTCGTCCGTGCCCATCGATGACGCCGCATTGGGAATTACTTCGCCGGGATGAATGATTGTCAATGACTTTTTCTATTTTCCCTTCGCCACATCACATTCATTTCTTGGGTGAACAATCATCTATTGAAAGTCACAGTTCTATTGTGGTTCGCTGGTCTCGAGTCGGGCCATTTCTGTTTCTCCGCGGTCCCTCACTCCCTCTCTCTTGGCTCTCCTCCGTCAACTCAACTCTCTTCTCTCTCCTCCTCACGTCTGACCTGCGCAATTCGCACGCTAACTTCAACTCCTGTCTGGTAAGACTTCTACCCCTCTGCGAGCTCGTCTCGAAACTCCGCACTCCGTCATCACCCCCTTCCGTGAACCAAGCTAATCGTCATCGATCGCGACCAGATCGCAATTCTTACGCTTTACTATACCCATCCATTTGCGATCCTCGACTGGTCGACGCCACCTCTCCTCCTCTTCGTACTGGACCATACTGTGCATTCAAAGCGCGTCGCATGCACTCATTACCGACTTTTCTTCCCCCATAGCAACAAAATCTCTTACTCGAACCCAAGTCGATCGGAAAACCCCGGACGACGACGAACAAAATCTAGATCTCCGGCCGCCGACGCGACCAACCAACACCAGCACTCACCTCTCCTTGTCTCCCCTCCTCCTCTCTACGAATTCAAAAGAACCTCCTCCGATCGGTAATCGCTCTTCAAAAAACCACAACCCTCGAACCCCAACCCAAACCGCAAACCAAAAAAAAAACCCCCTCCCTCTCAAAAAAAAATGCCCTCCTCATCAACCACCCCCTCCTCACCCTCCATCTCGACCATCACCCCAGAAACCCTCGAATCGGACCTCCTCGCACACCTCGCCTCCAGCACAGCCCTCGAAGACCTCCACTCGAATCTCCTCTGCTCCCTCCAACGAATGGGCTGGACCGAAAAGATCCGAAAACTGTCAGTGGAGCTACTGCGCGCGGGACGCTGCGATCGGTTCGACGAAGTCGTGGAAGCGGTAGTCGCGTCCGCCGAGGGACGGGGTCATGCGCTGTGGGGGGAGGACGCGAACGCGAACTCGAATTTAGAGGCCGACGAGGGGGCCATCGATGGCGGGGAGACGGCGGCGCTGAGGAATCTGGATGTGCGCATTCCGTCGGAGGTGGTGGAGCAGGGGGTTCGTGCGATCAAGGAGGTTCTGAGAGAGGTGGTGGTTTTGGAGGAGGAGAATGATTCTGGGGAGGGTTCGGGGCAGAGGCAGCAGAGCAACGGCACCGAGAAGGACAAGGACAGTAGTAAGGATGGCAAGGAGAAGGAGAAAGGAAAACACAGTGGTGCGACGGAGAAGTCGTCGTCCAAGAGCTCGTCTAAGGCCGGACAAGATGGGCTCAAGAACGGTGATACAAGTCCCGTTAAGAAGACGGAGAAGAAGCCGAAACCCGGGAAGGGGAAGTAGGACTTTTTTTTCTCTTCTTTCAGCTCTTCGGTCTTTTTTTTTTTTTCATTTCTGAGCACTCTCCTGCTTTTCTCCTTTTTTCCTTTGTCCTGATGCTCCCCGTCATTGATCCATGAATAATTTCAGAGGCGTTCTTGGTCCTTTCTTCCCTTTTGCATCCATTGTATGCTTGCTTACCCGTTCTTGATACCTTAAGCCGTTCATCTTGCTGTCTGGTCCTTTCATTCTTCATTTGGCTGCCATTGACATCCTTCATGCTATTTTCCCTTGCTCTGCCATATCATGTGCTTGTCCTGTCATATCCTGTCCATTCATCAATCATGTCCTTATTCCTTGCTGTACAACAGATTATCGCATCGATGTGGAAGACTGGACCGGCACCTTCATACATAGTTAATTTATCTACCTACCTTAGGACATCACCCAGGTAGAAAGAGTACTTCTACTGATTTTAAAGATCTACTACGTTTGAATGCATATACCTACTCACTACCTTGGACATACAGTAGACAGAAGATACCAAGGTTGGTTGATTATCAAGGCGATGACCTTTATAACATAACACAAGTGTAGATAATAAAACATACGACGTAATCAATCCCATCCAGAATGAAAGAGAATGGAGAGACCAGAACCAAGTAACATTCCCGTAGTCTTCATCAAACACCTGTCAGGCCATATCGCTAGATCTAACTAGTGCCGGTAGATAGATAGGTAGCAAACTTTGGAAACATTAAAGGACATGAAAAAAGTGAAATGGATTCAGACACAAAAAGAAAAACTAAATTTAATCGTAGAGGCTGTCGTCATTTCCGGCTTCACCGAACGTGTTGTTGTCCTCGACTTCACCGGCAGACGGGAAGCGGAAGAAACTGCTGCCTCCCGAGTTCTTCAGGCTCTGCGCGAAAGCCTCGTACCGGCGGATCTCCACGTCGCTGACGGACCGGCGAGCCGACTTCATAGCCTCCTCGAAGTGAGCGCGGGTCAGCTCGGGCACGGGGTCCTCCTCGTCCAGATCCTCGTCCTCATCCATCTTGACATCCTCGCCGTTGGCCTCACGCTGCTTCTGGCGTTCGATATCGGCAGAGATCGACTGCTTGATGGCAAGCTTGACCGCCCGCTGGGTAACGAAACCAAGATCGGCACCGGAGAAACCGTGCGTCTTGCTGGCGATGAAGGACATGTCGATATCGCCGGCGACGGGGGTCTTGCGGAGCTGAGCCTTGAGGATACCCTCACGGGAAGCCTGGTCGGGCAGGGGAACGTAGACCAGGGTGTCAAGACGACCAGGACGAACAAGAGCGGCATCCAGTTGCTCAGGTCGATTTGTGGCACCAATAACGAAGACGTTCTTCTTCGAGGTCATACCATCCATTTCTAAGAGACAAAGGCGTTAGTATGGTCGAGATTATAGGGGCGGGGGGGAATGAAAACTTACCAGTCAGGAGCTGGTTAACAACACGGTCCGAAGCACCACCAGCATCGCCGACAGAACCACCACGAGACTTGGCAATCGAATCCAACTCGTCAAGGAAAACGACGCAAGGAGCGGCGGCACGGGCCTTGTCGAAGATATCCCGAATGTTGCTCTCAGACTCACCGAACCACATACTGAGCAGCTCGGGACCCTTGACGGAGATGAAGTTGGCAGCGCACTCATTGGCGACAGCCTTGGCAAGCATGGTCTTACCAGTACCGGGGGGACCATAGAACAGCACACCTCGAGAGGGCGAAAGACCGAACTTCTGGAACTTTTCGGGGTGGTCCACGGGGTACTGGACGCTCTCGATGAGCTCGCGCTTGACCTCCTCCAGACCACCAATGTCCTCCCAGCGAACGTTGGGAACCTCGACGACAGCAACCTCGCGCAGAGCGGAGGGGTTGGAGACACCAAGAGCGTAGCGGAAGTTCTCCATGGTAACACCCAGCGAGTCAAGCACCTCAGCCTCGATAGTGTCCTCGTCAAGATCGATCAGATCCATCTTCTCACGGATCTGCTGCATGGCGGCTTCGGAGCAGAGAGAGGCAAGATCAGAACCGACGTAACCGTGGGTATCGGCGGCAATGGTCTCCAGATCCACGTCCTCTCCGAGCTTCATGTTCTTGGTGTGGATCTGCATGATCTCGAGACGGCCGGTAGGGTCAGGGATACCGATGTCAACTTCACGATCGAAACGGCCGAAACGACGCAGGGCGGGGTCAATCGAGTTGGGGCGGTTGGTGGCAGCCATGACGACAACGTTGGAGCGAGCCTTCATGCCGTCCATGAGAGTCAAAAGCTGGGAGACGACACGGCGCTCGACCTCTCCGTTGGTCTTCTCACGCTTTGGGGCGATGGAATCGATTTCGTCAATGAAGATGATGGCGGGGGAGTTCTTCTCAGCCTCCTCGAAAGCCTTGCGCAGGTTGGACTCGGATTCACCGGCCATCTTGGACATGATCTCGGGACCGTTGATCAAGAAGAAAAACGCACCAGTCTCGTTGGCCACGGCACGAGCCATCAGAGTCTTACCGGTACCAGGAGGACCGTACATGAGGATACCACGAGGGGGCTTGATACCGATGGACTTGAAAAGCTGGGGATGACGCAGGGGCAGCTCGACCAACTCACGGATCTGAGCCATCTGCTTGCGGCAACCACCAATGTCATCGTAACCAACCTCGTTGAGGTTACCCTCCTCGTCCTCTCGCTGGATGGGCTCACCCTCGCAGTGAATGATGGTGTCCTGCGCAACGATACCGTACTCTGGGGGATCCACCTCGACGACCTTGAATTCCACCTGTCTCATACCACCTCGTACCATGAACAGGTCTCCCTGTCGCACGGGTCGGTAGGCTTCGCGGAAGTAGGGGGCGAGGTAAACATCGAAGAGAGATCCGGTAAGACCCTCGACGGTGTCTGCGATGGGGAGAACAGCAATCCGCTTGGCCTAGAGCGCAGAATACGAGTATTAATCACACAAAGCTCGAGTGGCGATACAATCGAGGACCTTGGCGGGGGAGAAACTTACATATTTGATATCGGGGCAAGGGTGAACGGTGATGACATCGCCATGCTTGACGCGGAGGTTGTGACGAACGACACGGTTGATACGAGCACTTCCGTCATCGAGATCATCGTCCGCCAGCACAATCAGAACGGTGTCTTTCCGCTTCTTGCCCTTGACCAAGACTGTGTCACCTCGGAAGAGCTGAAGGGTATCCATGGTGTTGTTGGAGAGGGCAATGACGGAGTTGTCATCGTTGACGGCATCGGTCACACTAAACGGGTTGCCAGGTCAGTATGAGGAAATCGAACAAAAGGCCCACTTTCATCTCGGTGGCCACCTACATCAACGAGTTGGGCTTCTTCTTCTTCTTGAGGATAGCTGTCGAGGTGTCGAGTTCCTGTGGCAACAAGAACAGATCAGTATATTTGGCCTTGGAGAGCTGTATCTATCCCAATGAGAGTTACCTCTTTCTTCTCGGCGCCAGAGGCGTCGCTGGGTGAACGGTTAGCTTGTATTCCTCGCCGCCCAAAACAGGATAATCCAAACATACTTGAGGTTGACCCTCTTCTTGTCGTGGGTGTGATCCGGCTCCGTGCTCATTTTGAAGTCTGGAAGAGATGGAAGACGAATCTAGTAAGCTCTTGAAGCAACGTAGGCTTAACGGACGTCGCTGGGATGGAGTTGACGAACCCGGCGACAGGGATGTGGGAGAATCAAAGGAGATGGATGAAAGTTGAAAGGGAAGTAAGGATCCAGCAGACGCGATGAAGGTCTGGGTGGACGAGGCAAATTGGTTAAGATGAGGGGAGGGGAGGGGAGGGGGGGGGAGGTAAAGTAGAGAGAGAGGGAGATGGAAGTGAGATCGGAGGGTGACGAGAAACAGCTTCCGTTAAGAGGTGACGATAGAGCCAGTGCCTGCCGGGGCTGATGACTTAAGCTGCCCTGCCTGAGGATCCTCCGTCACACTGGATTTGTCCGGTTGCCGCCACCGCTTGGGCGGAGAGAAGCGCATGGAAGCCGGTCGTATCCACCAGATCATCACCTTGTCGCTTTCTCATCGCAATGCTTTCCACGAGGCATACTGCATCTTCCCTATCTTCCTGTCTTCCGATCAGACCCCTTGCTGACCTCACTACGCACTAGACTGCTGCCTGCGTGAGTTCAGGCACCGCGACCACGGCCAATACCTGGCTGCCTGAGGCATCGAGATTTCACCGGACAGTCCTGGAACTTAGGACCAGCTCATCCCGTTTGGCGTCCAAGGCTCGATGCTTTCCAGAGTGGAGACTTGAAACTTAGCCTCTGTCTCTGGTTCAATCGGCTTCTTGAAGGGGTATCAGATTGCCCTTTCTGGGGGCTCTGGTTACTCCACTCATCCACCGCCGTCCTTTTACCCCGATGCTACGGACTTAACTTCCACTGGTACGGATGAGAGATGATCTCATTTATACAAAAAAAAAATCATTTGAGATATCTGCCTCTCATTGTCCTGTTCTGCGGTATCCCATAGTCGTCATCACCGTGGCAAGCTAGGCACAAAGTGGATGCTCCCCAGTTCACATGCATATCGAAGCCAATTAGAGAAAAGCACATGGTGAGAACATGATCGACGGCCAATCAATATTATCATCCTGACCCGGATGAGCTACTATGTATATTGCCTCTGCAACGTGGAATCCGTAAATTATGCCACCGGGATGGGGCACCATTTGTGCCTGTCGTTCGGAAAGAAGACGGAAACGGGCAGCTTCCGTTATTAAATTTCATTTACCTCTATCAATAAAAGCAAACGAAATGATAAGTACAATCATGGAAGCGCCCGGACCAGACAGGGTGAAAAGCCCAGGCAGAGAAAGGCCCATTAGGCTACAGCCCCAAATCACTCTCTCAACAGAAAGGTGAATGAGGCTGCGCATATCAAACGCTTTTATTTGCCATCCACACTTTGGTCAGAGGGGAAGAAGTAAACTGCGCCGTAGTCATATGGGGGTCATTCTAACAACAGAGGGAAGTCTTAAGTAACTTACTGTATAGCATCTCTAGCCTCCCCAGGCAGACTGTCACATCCATCACCTTCTCAGTGATCAGAAAACGGTTCACTATAACCAGGACAAAATTTCAACCGCATGTGGTCTCACGTCTATCTATCCAGTTGCCCGGTGACGTGTGTCCCTGAGCTGACATACATCTATTGCCGGCTAGGGAGAAGCAAGAGGTAAGTACAGAGCTTGATATTCAAAAGAATCTATCAGCTATCCCGCCATCGCCTTCAAACCGTGCTTTCATATCAAACCACATCACTAACCCCAAGTCTAGACATACCGACCCCATTCTACACAATCTCAAGCACGCCAACCCACCCGAAAGTTGCGATATCCAGACCAACCATCTGAGCAGTCCGCCCCAGAAATGACATCCCAGGGATGGCACCCACAAGACTACCAAGACGCCGTAGCCAACACGTTCAGCGAGGACGAACTAACCCGACTCCTTGAGAGAGACCCGGCTGCGCGCCACGCTTCGCCTACGGGGCGCTCATGCTGCCCACCGTGCTGAAATATTTCATCAACGAGAGCCAGAGCGTCAGTATCCACGAGCGCATGACACGCGCCACAGTCTCAGGGTACAAGCTGTATCAATTCTCTAGCACCAGCACCCCAGTTCTGCGGCCGTGCGGTGAGCCCGGCTCGGTCGTAGAGGGAATGCTGGTGCTCGGGCTGGACGAGAAGCAGCGGAACGCGATCTATGAAGTCGAGGGCGGGTTGATGGATTTGGTGAGCGTGCAGGCGCGAATCCACTTGATCGAGAAGCTCGAGGGGCATGAGGTTCGGAGCGCTAGGACCGTGGACGCGGGTGCGTTTGCGTGGACGGGGTCCGCGGATGGGCTGATCCCCGTAGAGAACTCGAGATGGGCAGTGGATGGCTTTTTGAAAGAGCCGTTTTATGAACAGATTGTGGCATCGCAGCGTAGACAGGCTTTGGGCAGCAGAGACCAGCCGTCGACGGTTTCTGATGGTCTTTGATAATGGATGACAAGGGCCGGGATCTTTAAGCTGATGCAGCATTGGCGACTGTGACAGAGCACGTCGCAATGGTGGAACGAAAGGCGAAGCAAAAACACGGCGAATTTATCCTCAGGCTAGGATGTGACCCCGAGTATTTCCCAGTATAAGAATCAAACCCCCTTTCGCACAATGTCTAGAGCAAATTCAACGCAACGTCCAATCCACTTAACCAGATGAACAAACCAATTCAAATTACCGTGATATTCTATATATACAAACCCCGACTCATGCTCTCTGCTCCCACGCCGTACAAATCAAGATTTATGCCGTCGCCGCCCACATGTCCGACACGCCCCAAGCCCCTGCCATGAAGCTCACCAGGCCGGTCAGATTGTCCGGGAAACCGATGCCCTTTTCAAAGCACCAGTGAAGACACACGGGGGCCCAGCAGACGTTGTTGAGCAGACTCTTCTTCCAGGCTCGCGTCTCGGCGCTCACGGCCTCGCGGCCTTCCTTAGTCTGCGCCGATGGATCCGCGGCCTTCTTCTTTAGCAAGATGCGCTTCCGCCACAGCACGAAGAACTGGAGGAAGATGTGTCCGAACCAGGCACGAATGCTCCATAGATCCCATTTGGCGGGTCCGCCCCATCGGTCGACGAACCGCTTCGAGATAATGCCCTTGTTCGCCAGGTAGGCGCCGTTCTCGAGGGCTTGGTAGATAACGTTCACGAAAACTTGTAACAGGGTCAGGGTGTATATTGTGCGATCTGACGGAGGCGATTTGATTGTTGCGGAACCCCAAGTCCAAAGGGGAATGAGACCCAGGAGTCGGATGGTATAGCGGGTCTCGGACATCAGCGAGGAGAGGGCGAGCAGGCGCGACTCGGACGAGGGAGACTTCGGAGGGACAGGTTTAGTCCCGGATCGTAGCCGGGCGAGGAGACTCAAGCGTTTCTGTGCAGCGATCCATGGCGCCGAGGAGAGGAGGTGATGGAGTACATGGGTGAGGTAACCGGTTACGGCGAAAATTCGTTCCTGACCGTCGGCGGTGGACGCGAGCCTTAAAGACAATGAAGCATTAGTCTGTGATCCCACGATCGCTATGAAGTGATAACCTACCGGTCAAGACGACCAACAAGGAGATCCGCGGTCCTGAGAGCTGCCAGCAGCTGACGTCGAGCAACCGAAGACGAAGGTGGTGATGGTGATGGTGATGGTGATGATGTCGCGGGGCTGTCCGACTTCCCCACATCGGGCTGAGAGTCGGCCATGGCGAGTGTGCGGTGACAGTCCTGCGTAGGGGTTCCAACAAACCGCAAAAGGCGTGGTGGTTAAAAGCGTAGGAGCGCCTACGGAGTATTTAAGGAGAGATCATGCCGCGCATTTGATCGGCGGGTTGGCGGATTTGCGCGTGGTTCAGAGCAGTTCAGATGCCGAGGTTCGGAATTCCACCTGCCCGACTCGCCCGCCACGGGTGAGGCGTGGTCACTGGTCACTTGCTCGCGGTGTACAACGTCTGACAGGTGCGGTCAGGTACACGATGTATCGGTATATTCTTATGGAGATGCTGGTTATCAATCTACACCGAGTAGCTGTTTCTCGCTGTCGGATAGGCCGAAATCTCTCTGGTGGGGGGAGAAGCCACGAGGCCGCCGACAATCGCAACGGAGCGAGCGTCACCGGTTGGCATTTTAGGGCTCGATTTTCTTTTCTTTCACGTAAGAAGCTGCCTGCTGATGTTGATCAATTTACGCACGGGGTTTGGCTGAGTGTTGAGGATTTTGCTCCACTTGCATGAGTGACGGTTCTAAATTGCGAAGGCAGTTTCGAAATATATATCCTCAATCTTGTCGAATAACCCCAAAAGAACTTATTATGATACATGCTGGGATATGATCTATCTTTCCTCTCCTTCATGCTTTGCTGGGACAGAATACTCCCCACTTTGTGGACTCGACACCTTGAGTAGGCTCTTGTTTCATTGACCGACAAAGGTCGCTCAATCCCTGGCGCGTTCCAAGCGACGAGTTTGACGAAGGTCAAAGGAACGGGCTTGGGGTGCTATAATATACAAACTTCAGCTGTTTCCAGAAGATCGGATAAGTCTCATTCATGGTTGCAATTGATTTGAAAGCATGCTACTAATCGTACATTCACGGGACGGATGAAGATAATAAAACCAGAAGTCGTGTGTACATCATGATATCAGTCCATCCATCCACCACAGAGGACGGAACCAACAATGCCTGGATGGTGACACACAAGGAAGCCTAGATCCATCTCAACGCTCGCGTCGTATTCAAGCCCTGTAAGTTGGAGGGTGGGTAGGAACAGCCGGCAGCCTGCCTTCTTGTAGGTATAACCCTGTTTGAAGAAGGGGGTTCCTTTCGTTCATCTTCCTCCTGCTACTTCTAGTCTAGTCTAGAGTTGCGCCACTAAAGTTGCCCTGACGAACCAAGGGAATCACCGCAGTGACACTCCTCCATACGTTTCTCTATCACCACCGGTCTCCGATTCATCGCCGATTTCTACTCCGATAAGGATACTTGAAATCGATTCGTCGGAGTCAATGTCGGCAGATTCATCCTGTTTGATGTCACCCTTTCCCACAATATCCAATGCAAGACTAGACAAGTCGTCTCCGGTGAGATCGATCTGAAAATCAAGCACACTGCCCAGGCCTTCCTGTCCGCTGTCATCCGCGCAGTCTTCGAATGTCTCGACCGTGGGGATAGGAATTGCAGCTGAACGCCAACCCAATTTCCGGACGATATTGGCATCAGAGACCGGTCTACCTGCCAGCTCGAACGCAGCTGGAGGCCCGATGGCGGGATCGTTGCAGATTTCGTTGATGCTGCCCCAGGAGCGCTCTTCCAGATTGGCAAACCGACGCTCGCAGTGACGACAGGCTCTGAGGATGCACGGCAGCGGTGGCAGCGGATGCGGGAACAAGTCGGCCGTTGATCCGCCAGGACTTGCAGGAGAAGATGCGGTCTGTCCGGTCTGCTGCATGGCAGGTCCTCCAGACCCGTACTCGGCTTCTAGCATGGAGATTGAAGAACTCGGGGCTCTCTCGAGGTCAGCCATTGTCAGGACGCGCAACTTTTGCTGAATCAACACCTCTCGCTCTTCCTCCGTGTATTGTCCGGTTTCGATCGCTTTCAAGATCCAGGGACTGAGAAACGGGCCTCGGATGGGATCCAACGGGTCAGAGAAGCCCGAGGTGTCTTCGACGCAGACGAAGAACCATCCGAGAAAAGGGATCCTACCACAAGACTCGCACTGCTCATAGGGATTTACGCAATGCTGTCGTTCCACCACGCTGTGTGTGCAGAGCGGTAGACGGATGAATGGCTGGCGAGGTGGAATCGGCGGAAGAGGTCTGCTAGAAGTCTGGCTGGAGGGACTTCCTTGAGCAGAGAGAAGGTGATTGGAGGATAGGTCCTGTAGGTGAGGCTGTGGGATAGAATTGTCCGACGATTGTTGACTCCAGACCGGAGGGTTTGCGGCATCAGCCAGTTTGGCTTCATCTTCGCCGTCTACCATGATGGGCTACTGATGCTGGGAGAGGAAAGATGGACTGAGTAATGAGGAAAAGAGAGATACTGAAAGAGCAATGCATTGTAGACTGGTAAATGACAGAGTGAATACTTTCACTTTCACTTGCATCTGCCTCACACTTCCTCACTTTCTGAGGTCGCTTATGTCGTCAGTCGCCTCGACGAGAGGAATGAGGTGAATAAACATGGGTACTCTATTTCAACAGCCATGTTGATGTAAGGAGGGGTTCAACATAGGCATCTAGTATTGCAAATAAGAGAAACTTCAGCCAGGGCACTTTAATCCAATTGCTCTCCTGTATCAACTGTTTGGCCTGTGATGCTTGTTAGTCAAGGTTTCAAGAAGGGAAAATTGGATAGAACAAATCCATTCTGTGAACAATAGAGTATACCTAAAATTGATATTACTTTCACAGCTAGAATATCATTGTCCATGATATTTACTCCCCAGAGAAGGCATCGGAGGTGACCGAAGCCGGGACGCGCAGGCCGCGGGACGAAGCGCCCATGGGAAACTGCCGGCCGTCGTGGCCGGTCGGACTTTGCCTCTCTCTTTCTTTCTCTTTCATCTCAGCTCCTCCACTTGGGAATTCCCATCCACCGCTGTTGTGGTCCTCAATTGCTTGCATAATTTTAGTCCTATATTAATCCTCTCTCCCTTCTCCATCGGATCTTTTGGGAATCCAAGCGTCTCTCCATTCTTTCATTTAATCCACCCACTTCCTCCACACTCCCCTTCCCCCCCCCCTCATCCATCATCCTAACTCCCAATTCCCTTCCCATCCGTCATCCTACCTCGGTAAGCTTCCTCTGCCATCCGCTTTCCAGCCTCCTCTCTTTGGTAAACAAACCATCTCCACTTCGGACCCCCCTGTTTCGTTTCTCCTGTTCCCTTCTTCGCGGGACTCTTTTCCAACCTCAACCTCTTCACCCAACCCCGTCGTGCCCCATTCTATTCATTATTCCCCCGTCAACCCATCATTGCCGCCCTCCACACTTGGCTCAACCTTGGTCGGTCATTGAATTATTGTTCTTACTCTGTAACGCCGAGTCGCTCGCTAACCCGTACTTTTGCATCAAAGCTAGGCTCGCTGCTGGGTTTCGCCGTGATCCACTAGTACCCGATTGACCTTATCGCGCGCTTCCGAGATCCTCCCTTCCTTTTCACCCTTTTACCCTCCCATCATTTGCAACCATGTCCGTCAAATTCGAAGATGAGGCCTCGCGATCGCTCCGCAAGGACACTAAGGAGTTGGCGCATAAGGTCGGCGAGCGCTTGACTGGAGGGAAGTCGGAGGCCGGCTACCTGGCTGTATGTTTACCTATTGTGATTCCCAACCTTGCCGCCCGGCGCGGACCGTGTCGCTGACTTGGGGATTGGACCTCGCTGCAGCTCTATCTCCGGCAATTGCAGTCGAACCCGCTGCGCACCAAGATGTTGACATCGGGTGTTCTCTCGGGTCTGCAAGAAATCCTGGCCTCGTGGATCGCGCATGATGTCAGCAAGCATGGACACTACTTCAGCGCCCGCGTGCCGAAGATGCTTCTCTACGGAATGTTCATCAGTGCCCCGCTGGGCCACTTCCTCGTTGGCATTCTTCAGAAGATCTTCGCCGGCCGGACGAGCCTGAAGGCCAAGGTGCTGCAGATTCTCGTCAGCAACCTGGTGGTATGTTTGCCCTGTCTGGATCGAAGTCTATTGCGATAAACTAACAAGTCTAGGTCTCCCCCATCCAAAATGCCGTCTACCTCACCTCGATGGCCGTCATTGCCGGCGCGCGCACGCTGCACCAGGTCCGCGCTACCGTCCGCGCGGGCTTCATGCCCGTCATGAAGGTCAGCTGGGTGACTTCACCCATTGCGCTGGCTTTCGCGCAGAAGTTCCTGCCCGAGCACACCTGGGTGCCGTTCTTCAACATCATCGGGTTCATCATCGGAACCTACGTCAACACCCACACCAAGAAGAAGCGCTTGGAGGCTCTGCGACGGGTAGGTTGATTTCTTTTTGACACATAATAGATAGCTAACGCGTGATGAATTAGCGCTACGACCAACGCCGCGGGCCCGGCGGTCCCGGCAGCGAATACGACAAGGAATACCGGTAAATAAGGTGGATGTACACTATTTGCTGTCACTTAACGAGCAGCTAGTGATCCGGTGCAGTCTTCCAACCCAATTGAAATTCAATTGTCAAGGAAGCGTGCAGTCTAAATCCTATGATATCACAAAGCTCATGGGGTCAAACTGCTATTGGAACGAAACCATCTCATCGTGTTGATCTCGTTTCGTCTTTCCTTTCCCTTCCTGTTACCCTACCCTAATCCGGCCCGGAGATCTTCACTCTTCCCCCTCCCCCCCCCTCTCTGTCTCGTCTCCTTTCCGTGTCTGATTGTTCAGATGAAGAGATGTTTCACTGTTATGATGTATGCTTTCTCTTATCCTATTCTACCCTTTTGCCTCCTTTGTATGAGGATTTATCTTGGCGATATACATACCTGAGAATCGATTGTTTATAATGTCGCCTTTTATATTGTTGAAATGCCAAATATTCAAATTTTTGTATCGGATTTATTGGTAGTAGCCTACAGTGATCTAGATTTGGGACTGCTTGGTAACATTGTCTTCTTCTAGTAATAGTATGGTTTGTAGGTCATTACGAGAGAATCCTGCCATCAGACTTATTTTGGAAAGTTTTAGAAAGTAAATGAAAGACAATTCATCTATTCATCCTGATGCATCTCAGACCGGGCAATCCTTCGTGATCAACCATCCCACCGACTACATGCACACATAGCAGGTAGTCAGCTAGTATGATAATTGATTCAACTGACTACCCCCTCCCGTCAAAGACACCCACTCAGCCAACTAGGTAGTAGGTAGACAGATTGATTCCGTAGGGAGAGAGCTCGAAGACAGATAGTTAGAACCGATTACTCAACCTCCATGCCCCCGTCCCTCTTCTTCCCCACCCACGCCACAAACTCATCCAACGCGCCAGGCCACGCCCCATCCTCGCTCCACCACCCAAAGGCCTCATCCTCACGTGTCTTCCGCATAAACACCTCTACCTGCTCCCACAGGTCCTTGTTGACGGGCTTCTTGCCGCGCTCTTCCAGGAACTCAACCCACCAATCTAGCCACGGCGTGGTCGCCGTGTTCCATTCGATGCCGCCGTTCGACGGCGTGAAGAACAGGCTCCATTGCTCGGCGGCGATTTCGAATGGTAGGTTGCGTTGGCCTTGCATGCGGCAGAGCGGGAACGTGTAGCGGTATACCCGTCGGAAGAGGTCCGGTTGGGTGGGGATGCGGGCGCGGATGTCGGATGCGTGGGTGGTCATTTTGTCGAGCGTGTCGCAGCTACAGAGGTGTGTTAGTCGGGTGGGATGGTCGGGTGGGATAGGGTAGGATAGCATAGGAAAGGGTATCTGAGGAGAGTAGATAGAAGGGTATACATACCCGACAGTTCTCCAACCATTCAAGAACCCCTCTCGAGTAAACTCTCCCATAGAAGGCGACTTCAGGAGCTCGGCGATGCCCAGACAAGTCACCTCGTCCAGCTGCACCTGGATATCACCGAAGAATTTCATCGCGCCATCGATGCCGATGGTGTCGGGGCTTTCGGCCGGTTCGTCTGTGGGTTGTTAGTCTTCTTTGCTGGTTGAGTTGAGCGATGATAGGGGGTTCCGAGTGGACTTGCCTCGGTAGCTGTCGAAGATTTTGTTGATAGCAGAGGTGCTGGCACCGCCTCCTTGGGGGCTTTGGAAGTATCTGGTGTTGCGTTAGCTGGTATGACCTGGGGTTTTAATATGAGAAGTGTGTTTGACGTCGTTGAGTAGGAGAGAAAGGCAGAATGAGAGATTGAAGCTGTGGGACCATCATGAATAGTGGTTTATGGCAGAAGTGACGTGAATGGTGATGGGTCAGGGATATCTATGTCTGCCCTCCTCTCGGCTGGTAGATCATGAAAAATGCGTATAAGTGGCATCGGAGATGCTCCATTTCATCCGAGGCTGGGTAAGGCCGCAAAATAACCCGGCCCGGTAACTGGAAAAGCATCTTGAGTATGATTCATACTCGAGGATGCTACTTATCCAATCTGATCGTAGCCAAAGCTAGCCATGACTCGATGGTTTTAGTGATGCAATGATCACCTTCACGGCGACTCACACAGGCTCCTCGTCTGAAGCAAAGGATCATATCTTGCCATAACCACTTTTGGACAGCAAACATGCAAAAGGCAACAGTCATTCCAGCTCCTGTCTAATGCAAGACGTGGAGCAGAGCCGCCATCATATCAACAGACCACAGCCACATGGCCGACGCATGGCGATCAACCAGCCTCGACAAGATCGAAACGAGAATCCCAAACTCAGATGCCCCAAGAGGGAACGAATCCTTGAACTCTACATATTGCGAAAAGCAATAGCCACCAACAGAGAGAGAGAGAAAGAGCAGATGGCACAATGGTCCGAACCCAGCGCCAAGACTTAAAGATAGGCAGTGAAAGCAAGAGAACAAAAGAAATTATCTACTCACGCATCAATTGCTTCTTCAACATTCCATCTTGCCGATTTCAGGAACTAGAAAAACATCAGATGTCAGTGAGCGATATTGGGTATGCCATGTTCACGTGACACGATGATAAACCGGGCGAGAAAACAAGATCACGGGATCTGTGGGAGGAAAAGCCACGGGAAATCACTGACCTTAGCAGCTACTGTATCCTTGGTCTGTGTGAAGCCCATGAACTGCGCGATCTGTTGCTTCTGCGCGCTGGAGTATGGAGGCATGGCGGGGTGAGAGAAACAGGCCGGCGCCTGCGATAAGCTGCGGATGATGGAAAAAGGTGAAGCTGGGAGATGGAACTGCGTTAAAGGAGTGAGAGGATGGATAGATGGACCGGTGATTTGGTCCGGGAACAAGGGTTTCTGAAACGAAAGTAGGTCGTCAAGACTGGAGAGCCCAGTATATCTGATCTGAATTGATTTGAGGCAAAGTTGGGCCTGGCCGCTGACTGATCGTCCCTGCACGTGCCCCGCAGTTGTCGTTTAGTGTTGGGCGGTTATGCCGTTGTGTATAGACTGGTAGGTGCTTTGACTGTTTTACAGAAATATCACACAAATAAGAAGAGTACTCTATTCAATTCATTGCTACCAGCCATGCAAATGCTGCACTATCAGATATACTGGCGTGATTGTAGTTCTGGTAGTATCACGTGCCTCATGTATATCCGGATTCTTTCCTCCAGCGTTCTGATAAACAGCAGTCTATCGGATATAAACCGGAAAGCACAAGTGAGATAAAGTATCCAGGCATTCAAACAAATTTTGACGTTTCCATATCTAGTAGGAAGCCATAATCTAGAGAATCAATTTCGAATCCAGACAAGAGACACTTTTAGCTGAACAGATAGACGACTCCAAAACTCCGACAGAATCCCCAGGTATCTAGCCTCCGAATCCCATGCTCTGTCTTGCCAATCCACCTCATACCTCCTACGTCGTGAACAGAGTATCTTCCTAGAAGTTTGTCAGTATCATAGCCCATTCGAGAGTCGCCGCAGCGCCGAAATGATCGTCTTACCTCTCTGAGATACTCGCCCAGGTCAGATTGCCGGTGCACAGCAATCGATGTAGGGGCCAACTTTTTCAACTCTGCCGTGGATCGCGCGGTGATTCCAAAGCCCTGAGACCGTTAGCACTGGGCAGTTCAACCGCTCGGAACCCAAGTTCTTACCAAAGGAGTATCGTCCATGTTGTAGACCACCACACCCTGATGCTCGGGAATATCCTCGCTCCATCGTCCAACGTGGGCACCGAGCACACTCGAGCCGTACAGGAAGGGCATCTGGCCGTTGTCGCGGATCCAGACCTTGTAGCGGGCGTGGGGCGCAATGATATCGAGGGCCGTGAGGTGGACGCGGAATTTGCCCGTCTTGGTGAATTTGCCCATGCAGGTTCCGACGGTCAAGAGGTTCGCGCGAGGAATCGATGTCGCCAGGTTGGCCAGCGACAGTCTCATATAATAGACGCGGTTGCCGTGCAGTCGGAAAACGTATCGGTCGCCCTCGTCTTCAGAGGTGATGAGGTTATTCAATGAGCGACCGGTGTAAATGGCCAGCTTGCCCAGCATGGTCTTCAACTCTTCTTCTGTTAATTGACGCATTTTGATGGTAGGGAGGTGTGTTATTCAAGTCGTGATTGACAGGATAACTTTTTTTTCTCTGATGGGAGAAAAAAGCTCCGCGGACAAAAACTCTAGACGGAGTGGAGATCCTTTAGCGCCGGCAGGTCTTGGCACCCGTGCAGAAAAAAAAAGTTTCGACCGCCAGGAAGAATCACCTCGTCTCAACCATCTCGAATTCGTCGATTTCCGGAGAATCAATTACAAGATGGCCCCGAGTCGCACGACGAAGAGAAGACGCGTCAGCCCTCCTGCCGATGAGGGCAGTGGCTCGCAAGCCAAGAAGGACTTCTACAGCAACGCCGCCGAATGGGACCTCGAACAGGATTATGAGCGCCGTCCGCGCAAGATGGGCAAAAAGGACAAGGAGCGAACGCGGTTACCGATCAAAACGGCTGAAGGTTTCCAGAATGTCGAGGAGGCAGAGCTCGATGCTGAAGAGTCTGACAGCTTCCTGGGCACCGATGACGACGACGACGACGACGAGCTACCGGATGCCGACGAAGGGATTGAGGAAGAAGAACCCGAGGAAGAGAAGCCCAAGATTCCCTTGAAACTACAGATTATCCAAGCGAAGGAAGAAATCGCAAAGGCTGCCACGCTGATCAATGAGGACCCCGAGGAGCATCTCAATTCGTTTAAGACAATGTCGGAAATGGTGGAGAAGGACTCGCACGTCGCGATCAAGAAATTGGCTCTGGCCGCACAGGCTGCTATCTATAAGGACGTCATTCCCGGGTACCGGATCCGACCTCTCAGCGAAGAAGAGATGTCCGGCAAGATCTCCAAGGACGTGCGCAAACTCCGCAACTTCGAGCAGACCCTTGTGTCGGGATATAAGCATTACGTGCACACGTTGTTGGATCTCACCAAGCCCGTTAAAAGAGGCCAGGCCGAGGTGGATCCCGGCCTCAAGAGTATTGCCATCAACTGCGCCTGTAACTTGATCCTTTCCGTGCCGCATTTCAACTTCCGGACCGAGCTTTTGAAGATCCTGATCAACCGCCTTGCGCGGAAGAAGGTCGACGATGACTTCGTCAAATGCCGCGAGACGCTCGAAGATGTCTTCCACCGAGACGACGACGGAATTGTTTCCCTCGAAACCGTGCGCATGCTGTCGAAGATGATGAAAGCTAGGGACTACAATATTCAAGAAAGCGTTCTGGACACATTCCTCCACCTGCGCTTGCTAGGCGAATTCTCCTCCAAGGCGTCCCGAGACAGAGTTGATCGCGGCGAGGACGAAGAGAACGACTTCCGCGGCAAGAAGCCTAAGCAGAAGAAGGAATTCCGCACCAAGCGCGATCGCAAGCTAGAAAAGGAGCGAAAGGCCGTGGAGAAGGACATGAAGCAGGCGGATGCGTTGGTTTCTCACGAAGAGAGGGACAAGAACCAGGCCGAGACCCTGAAACTGGTGTTCGGAATCTACTTCCGGATCTTGAAGCTCCGTATCCCTAATCTCATGGGCCCGGTCCTTGAAGGTCTCGCCAAATATGCCCACCTAATCAACCAAGACTTCTTTGGAGATTTGCTCGAAGCCCTGAAGGAACTCATTGGACACGCGGATAAGAGCGAAATGGAAGGAGACGATGAAGATGCCGATGTAGACAACACAGAGGACGAGACGACAACACGAGACGCCCAGCGAGAGGCCCTTCTCTGCACCGTCACAGCCTTTGCCCTCCTGGAAGGACAGGAAGCCAGCAAGGCCGCTGCCACGCTGCATCTGGACCTGAGCTTTTTCATCAAACAGCTCTACCGCTGTCTCTACTCCCTCTCCGTCAACCCCGACATCGAATTCAACCCCAACAAATCCCTCCGCCTTCCCGACCCCAACATGCCCGACTACTCGAACCGCCGGTCCCGCAACAAGGTCAACTTCCAGACTCCCACCGTCCTCCTCCTCCGCTGCATCTCTTCCACCTTACTCTCTCGCGCCCACGGCATCCCGCCCTCCGTCCGACTCGGCAGCTTCACCAAACGCCTCATGACCACGTCTCTCCAAGTTCCCGAGAAGTCCGCCATCGCGACG
Organism: Aspergillus ochraceus; assembly: GCA_004849945.1. Taxonomy (NCBI): domain Eukaryota; kingdom Fungi; phylum Ascomycota; class Eurotiomycetes; order Eurotiales; family Aspergillaceae; genus Aspergillus; species Aspergillus ochraceus. The sequence goes on from SSOS01000003.1 coordinate 380,476, forward strand.
CTAGCGCTCCTAAACCAGGTTGCCAAGCATCACGCGCGCCGGATCTCGCCGCTCTGGCACAGCGAGGAACGCAAGGGCGACGGCGTCTTCAATCCCTACGCGCAGGAAGTTGAGGCTACAAATGTATTTGCCGGAACGGTATGGGAGGGAGAGCTCCTGCGACATCACTACTGTCCGCAGGTGCGCGATGCAGTGGTGGACATGGAAAAGATGATTTCGAAAAAATAATGCTGTTCCTTCCTTCCTGTAACTACATAACGCTGGATAAGTAGCTATCATTCATACCCCGTCATGGCCAGTCATCATTATTTTCTCAATTTTTGCAGTATTGAACCATTTCTTCATTCCATTCATAACTATGCATGATTCAATATTCTTCATCGGGCTTTTTTATTGGTGAGATTTTAAAAACATTTCATGGCCCGGCAGTAGAAAACAAAAACAGAAACAGAGAAAAAACAGAAGCCACGTGATCCCATTCAATCAACGTCACCTCGCAGGTCTCACCCGATCAATCACAATCACAGTCACAGTCACATCGTCACTTTCACCTCAACGCAATACCGAACTGAAACCAACCTGATCAATGATCCCCAAGCCAAGTCAAGTCCATGTCCGGCCAATCAATCACCAAATCTTCACTTATGATATCCCAAGAATGGAATCCTTCAACGCATCTGAAAACACAAGAAGGTACCAACAAAACTGATATCCCATTATGTACCGAACATCTCAAGACCGAACTAACTTGACTAGGCGGAATAAAGTGGTTGTCAAAAAAGAGAAAAATAGCCCCCGACTGGACCGATTAATTGATTGATTACTGAAGGATGAATGATCGACGAGCAAACGAAGCGAAGAATTAATTGTTGCCCTGGGGATACGAATTGCCCTGGCCCTCTCCGGACTGATTCAACTGATAAGGACGCTCAGTCTCCGGGGGCGCGTGGCCGCGAGTCTCCTGGTACCAGCGACGCATATCGATGCCCTCACTGGTGAACGGCATGCCGGGCTGGTAGCGAGGCGGCATCATGACGTTCGGAGCACCGGTCAGAGAACTGGTAGCCAAGCTATTGTTGGTACCATGTGGACCGTAATAGTGAGACACGATTGCCTGAGGGGCCTGACCGAATGAAGGCGGATGGGGGTGGGGATGGGTGAATGGTGCCGGCTGCTGCTGACGGCCGGGCAAGCTCGGACGAAACGTCACGGGAGGGTGACCGACATGAGGAGGGCCTCTGTATGGGGTGCCGGGGATGTGGTGAGGGAACAGCGGGTTAGGGCCGAAGGGCAAGTGCTGATCCTGAGAGGGGGTCTGGCCAGATGGCTGCTGCTGCTGGATCTGTTCAGCGGACTGCTGACGAGCGAGGCCTCCGAGACGTTCGCGTTCAGCCATGATGGCCTTCTGGCGTGGGGTGCGCAGTGCAGGGTGCACGAAGGCGGGATCTCCCTCGGTGGAGTGGAGGTCATAGTGAGGAATGGGGATAGGCTGAGAGATCACTGGCTCGATGGGTGCGCTGATGTCAGTGGTCCTTTTCTCCTTGTGGCGCTGGGGAGTTCTGAGGAAACCGCTGGACGAGGATTGGTTGTTGCCATCGCGGTTTCGCTTGAAGCTGCTGAACATGCCCTTTTTGTGCTTCTTGTTAGGGGTGGACTTGACGTCCTTGGTGTCAGCCTTCAAGCTCTTGGTCTCAGACTTGGCCTCGTTGTCCTCGGACTTTTCGTCAGTGATGGCCTGTTCGGTGCTGGGCTCGCCTTCAATCTTGGGCTGCTCGCCTTCAGTCTCAAGGGTGTCGTCTTGGGCCTTGGACATGATCTCTTCTGGGAGAGGCTGGACCTCCTTTGGCTCGAGCTCGGGTTCCTTCAGAGAAGACTTGCTGCCCTTGTTGGTGGACTTCTTGTCGGCTTTCTTAGCCTTCTTGTCCTTGTCGGACCGGCTGAATCCAAACACCATTTTGTTGGCGTCAGTTATGTCTTCAGGTGAGAGCAGTGGAGTGTGGGTGGAGCTGCCTGGCCTGGATCCCTTTGGTGCAGGGCTGCCAGAAGACTCCTGCCGGGGATCCTTGATGGCTCGTCTAATCTCACGATCAATTGCAGAACTGGATTCTTCGATTTTGTGGAGGGGAGGAGTGTGGAAGATGGTGGGAGGAGAAGGGACAGAAGGGTGAGAGTGAAGGTTGTTATTGTCACCACGTTCACTCAGGTCACCACGGTCACCAGCCGCACACGTTTGTTCTTGCTTCTCGGCGCGTTTGCCTGTCTCGATCACACTGCCAGCACTAGTAGTCACAACACATTCACCTTGCTTGTTATGTTTTGCGGCCCTTTTACTTTCTTCCGGTCTTTTCACCATCTCCTCGCTCTTCGAAACTATAGCCGCACGAGCCTTCTTCTTACTGTTTTGCCGCTTCTCATACTCCTTGGTTCCCTTTGCCAGGTATTGGCCTGCCCCCTGTGACTCGCCGTGCGAGGAGCTCCATCCCACGGCGGTGTTGTTGGGGGCTTTGCTAGTGGTGACAGGCAGATTTCTGATGTCGGCCCTTACCTGTGCTATCTCTGTGTGGATGCATTCTACGAGTTTGTTCTCCATCCGAAAAGACTGATGCTGCAGCTCACTAACCTGCATCCGCAGATACTCGATCGACTGCTGTACCTCCCTGATCGTATCGGCCTGGTTGACGGTGCGCGTGCTCAGCATCCGAGCCATGTCGGTCCCAGACTCTATCTGGCGGATCAACTGGTCCGTGGACCAGTTAATATTGCTCTCGGTGTTGCGGGTCAGCTTACCCAGCGCGGTGTCTAGATGGTGGTGAATCGAGTTGGCGTGAGACGTGACATGCTGCTCCAGGGTCGTCGTGTTCTGGTAGCCGGGATGAGGGGGAGGAGGCGCGAAGCCTCCGTGGCTGGTGATGCCGGTGAAGAACCTCGCCTCATCCACAGACATTTGCGAATTGAGCTGATGTGGATCGAGCTGATGAGCAAAGGGTGCGTGCTGTTGTGCTGATCCATACTGCCTGGGCCCCGACGGCACGAAGGCAGGCCGGCTCGGTGCTGCGCGCGGGGCCTTCTTCTTCCGGTTTTGATCGGAGGAAACGATCATGGGGTGCTGCTGCTGCTGCTGTCTGTTGTCTGCCGCCGGCTTGTTCTGCTCCACGGTGACGGCTTTTGGTGCATCCGTTGCCTCTGGCGTCTCGTCATCGTAGATGGATGGCGAGTACTCACGGACGATCTCTGCAGCGGGCATGGTGGCCCCCGTTGCTTTGACTGGGGTGGTCGGTCCTTGTTCTGCTTTCATGCTGTAAATTCTTTGCCCTGACATGACCTCCGGATGGCCGGCGTTTCGCAATTCGCCCGTATGGGCCGGAGGAGAAGATCCATCGAGCAACAGCGTCTCTAGTCGCGTTCCAGTCTGCGTCTGCCTCATCGTGAGGCTATCACCGTGCTCTTCATGGATGAAGGCATGCCGGAACTTCTCGTTCTTCTTGTCGCCTTTCACCATGGCTGGGGGAGACGAGTACATGCTGCTTTGCGAAGCTCTATCCGTGCCTAGCGACTCCTGGAAGCTCGACTTCCCCGGCGGCGCCGACGACGGCTGTTTTGTATCCACGCCGCGTGCCTTGGGCACGTACAGTCCCTCCTTGTCGGACGAGGGAGGCGACTGCGCCGACCGTGGTATTCCCAGACCCCCCTCCGCCAGGATTATGCCGCTGCTACTAGACTTCCGCAGAGAAGGCACCGCCGGGGGAGGAGACGAGTTCTCCCGACGAAACTCCCTAGCTAGATCCTTTAAACTGAACTTAGACCGCAGCGACGCAACTTTGGACTTCTTTCCCGAGTCTGTCGGACTGTCCGCCGCCAAATCCCCCGAGCGCTTCTTCGTCAGTCTCGACCGGTGCGTGGATGTTGACCGTCTCTGGGATTCCACCTCCGCCAACTCGGCCTCTGTTGGTGGTAGGTGGCGTGGCTTGGGCATTGGGAGGGCCAATTCCTGGTCGTAGTCTAGGCCGTTGGATCGTCGGCCGCTGCCGGTGCTTGGCCGGGGGGGTTGTTCTGTGATATTACTGCTTGTTAGTCTATGGTTTTGCTTCGTCTGCTTCTCTCATTTATTTAACTTCATTCTTTGCTAAGAAAAGAAAAGAAAAAGAGTCGAAAAACCAAAACCCCAAAAAAACCGAAAGATCTCTCTCGGCAACAGAAGAAAAAGATATGCTTCAAGAAACACAGACAGAAAGAGATACCCCAACAGCATCAGATCAACCAAACGAACAAGCCAAACACCAAACCCCAAACCAACCACAAAAGAACCACGAAAACATACCTTGACCAGGACTGCCACTCTCACCCAACTGCCGCTGCCTCTCTCTCTCCTTAGCCTTCATCTGCGCGAACGCGTTGCCTTGAATATAAGACATCTGGGGCAAGCTGACTCGAGGATTCGATGATGCGAAGAGATCAGGAGGGTCGCGGTCTCGAGTCTGTTTGTTCTCTTGGGGAGACATGGGGATTGTCAGGGTTTATGGACGATGGAGGTTGATAGAGGATAGACGATGGGTTGTTGTCGAATGGTGGAGATTAACCGATGCTGAAGAGATGAGGTATCAACAAGTGAGAAATGGAATATTAGAGCTGTCTTGCTAGCGAGCGGATACAGCGACTGTCAGTGAAGATGTGATGTGGTAAAGATGGTCAACTGTGAGTATAGATGAGAGACCTAGGCGTGAGAAGGAGGAGGAGGAGGGGGAGGAGGAGGAGGGTGACAACAAGATCCCTATCGAGCAACGTCACAACAGCTCAAGCGCAACAGTGGCAACGTGACGTGACGTGAAGAAGATCAACAATGAGTCTGTGAGCGAAGCACGATCTAGCACAAAAAGACTGAAACAGATGGTGGAGGGCAAGCTCTCTTTCGAGAAGACAACAACTTGGACTATCAACAATAACAACAACAATGTTGATGTGAAAATGACGTGAAGAAAGGCACTCAAAGACGGGTACTTGAGAAAAGAAGGATACAGATAATAAGGATGAAAAAAGGCTGAACAGAGAATAAACATGTTGAAGAATGAAAAGAAAGAAAGAACGCAGTCTGAATACACGTTGACGTGAAAGACACAATTTCCCAACCACAAATACACTATCCAGAAATTTGCAAAAGGAGAAATGAAAGACGAAGTTACGTGAGATAGAGAAATCAACAAGCGAAGAACAACTTGACGTGAAGCAGAAGAAAAAGCTCTCTTCTCTATCACTTCCTCTTACTCTTCCAGTGGCATACCCGTCTAAAGGTGAAGGTAGGTATAATATGGTCCCAAGTGCCTTCATCTCCATCTGGGCCTTGTTTATGGCAGCTGCAACGGTGGAATTCACCTGATGGAGGTGAATTTAAGTGCTTGCTGGTTTGTACGCTCAGTGGTACCCTGGTTCTTAGGCATAAATATACACTAGAGGTACAGCAGATAGGCAAGTAGATTGATATATCAGACATCAATTTCCTATCTACATCCATTCCCTTCTTTTCTACAGTATAAAAAAATACTTTGCTTTCCCAAGAAAACAAACGCAGAAAGCTCCATGACAAATAGGAAAATAAGAACCACATATTGAACTCATTCACGACATGGAAAACAATGACAACTAACAGTGTGTACTTTAGATGGTCTGATATCAGACAGCAAAGAGCCCAGAGTATCCTATCAAGCTTCGATACCGTTTGTCCAGTGCATCGATTGCCCTACAATAAGACATGCAGATAGCTAGATTCTTGATCTTATTCCAAGTCCCATTGATTGGTGACATACGCTACCTGTACAAGACTTCTCGACCCTTGATCATAATGGGCATTATGGGCATTATGCGATCTGATATGTATGCAGTAGCAGAAGGAGGGGAAGATGGTGGTGGTAGTGGTAGGTACTCATCAGTTCAACAACGAAGTATCCCGCCCCCAACACTCAAGAATCAACAAACCATTTAAGAAAGTTCTTCAGTCAATTGTCCCATGGGACTTACAAAACACCAACGTTGATTAGATACATGCATTAATGATCTAGGACATAAGGGATCGGTAAACCCTCATGCCTGACAGCAATAAATACAGTAGTCATGAAGTCTACGACCACTAATCACAATTACAAGGAACTTTACCAGCAAGATCAAAGAAAAGAAAATTCTCATTATCATAAATCATCATGAACATCAAATCATTACATCCCATGCAACAAGGCAGGTAACCAGACATCAACCATCAGACAAGTTCGCTGATATCTGGCCACAAATGCATTCATCCATCCATCCATGTATCAATTAGTCAATCAACCACGCACATCCACCCATGAATCAAATTTCAAGAAACATGCGGGGATAGACAAAGGCAGTGAGTAGACAGAAATTGCAAATCGAGATGGGCGAGCAATCCAGTCTGGAGAGGAGAGCATGTGAAAAAAAGCAAAGCAAGTAACCTGAATTGATGACGAACAGAAATATCAAATACAGGGGAATCAAATCAAACTATTTCAAACAAAAGGAGTGACAGGTGAAGAGGACAGAAGTTGTTATCACAACTTTATCGGGTATATGCATGCCAAACAATGCTGGTAAAAAGGTAGCAGTATTCACCAGGTCTAATGAAGACTCGGTTTCTTTTCTTGGCAGTAACAGGAATAATAGACATTTTGGAATCCCGGGTGGAGATGGGGACAGGGATTAAGATAGGGAAGGGTGTTTACTGGTCGGATCGTCCACGACGACGGAAAGGCGAGAAAATGGCACCGAAAAAGTTGACGAAGACGGCACGCAGAATAGTCTTCAACCAGCCATCAGCCTGGTTGTTCAAGGTATAGGCCTGGACAGAGCGGTTCTGGCTCTGGGAGCGAGACTTGTCACCGTCCTGCTTGGCCACCTGCTTGTCCTCATCAGCCTCGTTGGAAGCAGCAGGCTCAGCAGAAGTAGTGGGCTCAGTAGCAGCGGGCTTAGGAGAAGGCTCAGTAGAAGCAACAGGTTCGTTCGAGGCTGGTGCCTGGGCTTGCTGTTCCGGTTCCTTTACTGCAGGTTGCTGGGTTTTAATAGGCTCTTCAGAGGCGCCATCAGCGGCAGGGACTGCTTGAATAGAGTTAGCTTCATCCACATGTCGGTCAGATAATGCAAAAATTCTCTTACCCTTAATCTCTGGTTCAGGCTTCTTCTGGTCCTTTTCTTCAGTCTCGGACTTCTTATCAGCAGAAGCAACGGCGGCTCCAGCGGCAACGGCGCCAACACCGACAGCAGCGGCAGCACCAGCAGCAATCACTTCAGGAGACAAGACACTGTCCTTTGATTCAGCAGGCTCCTCTGAAGCATCCTCCTTCACAGGCTCGGTGGAATCCGTTTCGGGGGTGGGCTCAGCAGCGGGAGTCTCGGTGGTAGCAGCAGGGACAGGCTCTGTCTCTTGAGTCTCCTGAGCAGGAGTCGATTCTTCGGCGGGCTTGGTCTCTTCCGCAGCCTGAGTCTCCGGGGCCTGCTCGGTAACCGCTTCGGTGGCAGGCTCAGCCACTGGCTCGGACAAAGCTGGCGTCTCCTTAGGAGCTTCAGTCACCTCAGTAACTTCGGCTTCCATGTTGTTCTGGATGGTCGATTCCTCCTGAGGCTCCTCAACAGCGACAGGCTCGGCTGCAGGCAGGTCCGCGGGACTCTCAACAGTAGGCTCCTGGGTAGCGGGCTCCTCGATGACCTCTTCCTTCTTGTCAGAGACATCGATGGGAGCCTCGGCTTCCACGGTGCCTGGCTCCTCTGCAACGACTTCCTTGGGTGCCTCAGCAATCACTTCTTCGGCTTCGACCTTGGCGAGAGAATCTTCAGCAATTGGCTCCTCAACCTTGGGTTCCTCGGCGGGTTTGGGGCCTTCTTCAGCCGGCTGCTCTTCCTTCAGTTCGGTGGCGACAGGCTCCTCGACCTTGGCTTCTTCAGGCTGAGGCTCTTCGATCTTGGGTTCGGCAGGCTCCTCGACCTTGAGCTCCTCAGCCTTGGCTTCTTCAACCACGGGCTGTTCAATCTTAGATTCTTCAACCTGGGGCTCTTCGGCCTTAGTCTCGATAGGCTCCTCGACCTTGGGCTCCTCGACCTCGGGCTCTTGCGTAACCGGCTCCTCAGCAGTGACTTCCTTGGTCTTGGGTTCTTCGATAGTCTCCTCAACCTTAGCTTCCTGAGCTTCAGGTAGCTTAACCTCGGGTTCCTCAATCTTGACCTCTTCGGTCTTGACTTCATGGAGTTCAGGTTCGCCGGCCTTGGTCTCCTCAGCCTCAGGCTCCTTGGCCTCGGGCTCCTTGACTTCAGGCTCTTCAGCCTTCACTCCCTCAGTCTGAGGTTCTTTAGGCGTGGGCTGCTCGACCTGAGCTTCTTCGGTCTTGGGTTCCTCGAACGTAGCTTGTTCAACCTGAGGCTCCTCGACCTTGACCTCCTCAGCCTTGGGTTCCTCCGCCTTGGTTTCAACCGGAGCCTCCTCGACAACGGGTTCTTCAGCCTTGGGCTCCTCGGCCTTAGGTTCTTCAACCTCAGTCTTAGCCACCTCGGTAGTCTCCTCAGCCTTGGCTTCTTCTGCAACAAGCTCAGCCTCCTTAGTAGGCCCCGACTCAGCAGGAACCTCCTCAGTAGCAAGCTTTTCAACGGAAACGTCTTCGGGCTCGTCCTTCACCGTTGATTCCTCGGTGGTCTGCTCAACAGGAGCAGCCTCTTCCTTGGCCGGCTCCTCCTTAACAGGTTCCTCCTTGACGGGCTCCTCCTTGGCCGGCTCCTCCTTGACGGGCTCCTCGACGGCAGGCTCGTCCTTGGCAGGTTCCTCAACAGCAGGAGCCTCAGGCTCAGTCTCCTTGACAGGTTCCTCCTCCACAGACTTTTCAAGGGTCGATTCTTCAGCAGTAGGCTGGACAGTTTCCTCAACGACGGGTTCCTTAGGCTCCTCGGCAGTCTCCGCAGCGACAGCGGCATCGGTCGACACCTCGGGGACCTTTTCTTCGGTGGCCTTCTCTTGGGAAGACGTCTCAGGAACAGCCTCTTCGACGGCAGGTTCCTCGACCACCTCCTTAGAGGCTTCGGGCTCGGCAGCGGGGGTTTCGGAGACCTGTTCTTGGGCGGGCTCCTCGACGGTGGAAGCTTCGGCGGCAGGCTTTTCAACGACAGGTTCCTTCTCCGCAACGGGCTCGGACTCCTGCACGGGTACAGCTTCGGGAGTAGATTCCTGCACAGGCTCGGCAGGGGCAAAATCCTCGGTAGTCGACTCCTTGGGAGTCTCCTCGGACACTGGCTCCTCCTTGGCAAGCTCCTCAGCGACCTTCTCCTCTACCTTCTCTTCGGCAGTCTCCTTGGGAGCTTCCACGGGGGCCTCCTCTTCCGTAGGTTGCTGAACAGTCGGCTCCTCGGAAGCAACCTGAGCCGGCTCGGCCTCCTTCACCTCTTCAGCAGTGGTTTTCTCGGTAGGCTCCTCAGCGGCTGGCTTCTCTTCCTCGACAGCTGGCATGGCGGGCTCCTCGGTCGCCTCTTGCGTTGACTTCTCGGTAGCTTCGGCGGCGGCGGGGGTTTCGGGGACAGACTCCTTAACCGGCTCTTCGGCGGCAGGTGCTTCAGTGGATTCCTTCGCGGCCGTCTCTTCCGTGGAGGGCTCCTCCTTTGCGGTTTCGGTGGTGGGCTCCTCCGCGGGAGTCTCGGTCGAAGGTTTCTCAGTAGCTGGCTCCTCGGTAGCGCCGTTCACCTCCTTGACAGACTCTTCGGAAGCAGGCTCGTGGGCAGTCTCGGAAACGGGCTCTTCGACCTTTTCTTCAGCGGCAGCCTCCTTGGGCACTTCGGCCGCCGGCGTTTCTTCAACCGGCTTCGCTTCGACATCCTCCTTCACAGGCTCCGCGGCAACCGCAGCCTCCACAGAGGGATGCTCATCGACAGACTCCTTAGTGGGCTCTTCGGCGACAGGTTCAGGCTCCTTGGGAGCTTCAGCGACGGGAACAGGCGTCTCCTCCGCCGCCGGCGCTTCCGTCGAGGACTGCTCGACGGGAACTTCCTCCTTGACAGGTTCCGGAGATTCGTTCTCGGCGACCGGCTCTTCCGGCTTAGGTTCGTCGACCGGCTTGTCCTCGGCGATGACCGGACCGCTGCTTTCTGTCGAAGGCTCCTCAGGTTCAGGCTTGTGTTCACCCTTTTCAATGCCCTTCTTCTCGACAACAGCGGGGACTTCTTCCGTCTTTTCGACGACCTCTTCCACCAGTTCGGGCTGGGACTCAGTCGGTTTCTCCGCTTCCACCGTTTCGGTCGTTCCGTTCACAGGTTCCGTCGCGGGCTCTTGCGTAGCAGGCTCGGCGTCATTGACCGCAGGGGCCGCTTCACCGTTTGAGACCGGCTCCTCGGGTTTCGACTCAACAACGGGCTCGAGCTTCTGTTCTTCAGCAGTGGGCTCCTCAACCGCAGCGTCCTTCTCCGCCGTGCCGTTGGTCTCAATGTGTGCGGACGAGTCCTTCTCCGCGGACTCCTTGGCAGGCTCCTCCGCCTTATCAGCGGTGCCGTTTTCAACGGGCTTTTCTTCTTCCTTAGCAGCCGACTGATCCTCCGAAGCGGCGGCGGCGGCGGACTCGACGAGGAGGATGTTGTTCACGAGACCATCGTCACCGGGGGCTGTAGCGTAAAGCAAGCAACCAATTAGTTCAAAAGTGTCAAACCAACGCAACAGAGGCAGGATCAAACATACCACTCTTCGCCGTCTCGTCGTGAAACCACGGGCCGCTGGCGCCCTCTCGGAAGCGATACTGATATTGCCCAACGGGGACCTGCACGTCGCGATAGAACAGGTACTCCGTAGAAGTAAGGCCCTCGTCATCCTTGAACTCAACGGTCTTCACGACCAATTCGAGAGGCTCCCATTTTGGATCGGAAAAGGAACCCGCGACGAAGATGACGGGGGAATCTGAGGGACGGCGCACGGAGAGGGTGACATTCTGGCTGACGGTTTCAGCCATGATGAGGATGTGTTGGGGAATTCAAGAAACAGTAGGGGAAAAAAAAAAAAAGTCGTAACAGTCGTTATGTTAAAAGCAGACGCAATCAATGAGATGAGGGGGAGGAAATCTCACGAGACTTGATTTCTGGGTCAAGTCTGCAAAAAGTAAACAAAGACAAAGAAGCGTCAACAAACAAACAAGCAGAAAATTGACGGACAAAAGATAATAATGTACAGAGAGGATGGCGGGGGTATTTGGAGGACAACAGAAAAGAAGTGAACCTCCCAAGTAGAAGAGGGGAAGGAAACGGAGGTAGGGTAGTTGTATGTGGTAGGAAGTAGGAGTAGATGGAAGAGGAAGAGGAAGAGGCAGAGAAGAGGATGAGGGGTAGACGAAGGAATTGATAAGGATGACGAGGAGATTGGTCCGTAGGGAAGAAAGCAAAAAGGGAGGAGGCAGCAGAAGGAAGTCGACAGGCTCTTCAGTGTAGGACTACAGAAAGAGGAGGAAAAAAAAAAAAAAAAAAAAAGATGGAGCTCCGGTAGGGTTCCACTGCTGTAGTAAGTAGGCCAGTAGTAGGAGAAACAACTACTCTACTAACCCAGGCGGGGCAGTCGTTGTCCCAGTGACTGCAAAGTCGCCCGTTTTAAATTATCATTTTATCATTTTATTCTTTTTAAAGACACCTTCTCGGTCTCTCGCTCTCCTTATGTGGAATCCTCCACCCGTAAATAATTCAACTATAGAAGTCCCCCTATACTCCGGATCGATAGTCGACGGAGTCACTCACATATGATACCCGCTACTCAGGGGCACCAGAACCCCCGATCGCAGGACTGCAGAGCACGTACAGCATCCTCATCTTACTGACTGACTCTTCTCCTCCGTCCAACAGAAGCACCAAGATTTTCCGATTCTGCGAAAATGCGGTGAGTTGGCGCCATCGTGCAATCACCAATCACCGCCATGCCGGCCGCTAGTCTTCCCTATTGAAGTTAGGGATGGGCGAGGAACTTGTTAGCCTGGCGATACTCCAGTGTCGGCTGATAACCAGACCAGAACAGAAAAAAAATCTGATCAACGGATGAGGATGGAAGTCGAAAAGTGGACCGACCTACAGATGAGGGTCGAGGGAGCTTTTAGGGCGGTTTAGACTGTTTAGGGCGCTGGTGGCACCATTTAACGGTGGATCGGTGCCAGTCATGACGACGGTCGTTTTCCCTTTTTATTCTTGATTGTTTATTTGCGATTCGATTTGATCGGATTCATTGACGACGGTATACTTTGCAAGCACTAGGGTTCTATGAATGGGTAGACAGTAGTATCCCGAATCAGTAAATACTACACCGGAGTACATCCAAACCCTAACGGTGAGATCATCGGGCATGAATTGCATGAACCGCGGCAAGTGAGTCATTCGCCTCGATAATCCGAGTGTATTCCATTGCATAATTTCTATTCAATTTCTTCTCCTGCGCAATGGGATTTGTGTCGGTGGATCTAGCAGAACCATGGATCCGACGGACGTTGCCCTCGGTAATTCCCAGGAACTGACTGCACTTTCATAACAATCACAACTACTCCGTAGATCGAAGAACGAGGTCTGCCCGACGAACTCTATTTGCGTCTACTTGCATCTGCACTCCTGTAGGTAAATTCGCTGCGGCTGTGCGTGAGGCTTGTCTGACCCGCCGGTTCGACTGGCTGCAGTTGCCAACTCATCGTCGATCGCCTGCCTGGATCCAGACTAAGCCGCGGCATTCTTCTGCACAAGGTCAAGAGGGTTCAATACTAGAAACTAATCTGTCGGCGGCAATAACCCATCGGACATCAGTATAGTAGGTAAGGAGGAATTGAAAAACACAGGCCCATATATCGCCTCGCTAATTCACGCAATTTCGGCAAAGAAAACATCAAGAAACAAAAGCAAATGCCCGGATGAATGCCCCTATAGCTCGACTCCAATTTCTCGGAAATCCAATAAATCCCGTGTACCATGAAACGTGACGTAAGAGAGGCCGTGAACTCGTAAACCATGCCATGTCGCTCGTATGGATCGCGCAAGGGATGCTAGAAAAGCAAACAAAAACAAAAGCCATATGCAAAACAGACCGAATTGAATGAGAGGGAACCACACAAGGTTTCAGAGGAAACGCATCAGAAGATCTCCAGATCTTCAAACTCCACCACCAAGCCGTCAGCCGTGCCGGGGCTGTCCATTGTCGGTCCGTTCATCATCTCCCACATCGTGTCGCCGCGAGTGAGACTATTCGGACGACTGGCATACACCCCCACGTGGATGAACTTGTCCTCAACCCCGTAGAAGAACCAGGTCACCTCGCGCAGCTTCTTCCACGTGCTGCTGACGGCGCTCGGCGTGCGGGCGTAAGGCGACGCCGACGGGACCTGATACCAGATCCAAAGCGCGTGGCCGACGCGCTCCAGTTTGATGCGCAGCGAATGCTGAGTCGACGCCGGTGCCGCCTCCGACAGGTTCAGGGGGGACAGGCACCAATCAGCCCCGTCAGCCGTGGCGCTGACCGACGACGCGTTCACCGTCCCCGACGAGAACTCCATCCCCGCCTTGACCCATTTGCAGGGGCGCGCTGGGGACAGGGGACCGTCGTGGCTGGACCGAGTCTCTGGCGCCAACGGGACGCTTTCCGACGAAAATGACTGGGGGGCTGCGCCGGCAAAAATGACCAGCCCTCCCTGGTCCCATTCCATCTCCCAATCCGCACTGACGGTGACTTCGGCCACCACAAATGGATTCCGAAGCGACGTGAACACAATGGGCGCCGTCGAAGTGTCGCCATTGGGGGGTTTGCGCCAGAGGTCAGTGTTGGGACCGGCGGTGAGGGTGAAGTATTCCATACATCGAGGCAGAGAAAAGGATGACGGCAGGTTCAACGCCGTGAATGATGAGCCGTCCGGAGGCATTTTGATTGATTGATAACGGACTGAGCAGTGCAATCCGATCCGGCAGATTCTCACCACTGATTTCCAACAGCGTGATAGAAGCTAGACACGGAGAACAAGAGGCGAACTAAAGAAAGAAACCGTTTCGTTCGAAATAGAATCAAATCTTTCCGGGATTGACAGGTCAGGATCACCGCTGAACCAGTGCCAGATGGTTCTTCCCCCGTATTTGGGTCTGCAGTCGTGCTTTTAAACCCTGGACCGGCGCAAAATGCAAACATCCGAATTACCTCGGACGTAAAACGAACCCCGATCGATGTCCAGAAGAGAAACAAATTAAGGGGTAAAAGAAAGGTGACCGACAAGTGGGCAAAGGATGGTTATCTCTTTCCTCTAAGCCCTTCGAAGCAAGGGCGTTCACCTTGTCAAGGACCGACTTCAACTGGAATTCAGTACTTCCTTTCTGGATTCCCTCATGAAGGGAGTAACGCGGCCCTAGATCGGGGAAGGTCGAAGCGATCAGGTCGGGATCGGAGAGACAAAAACAAGTCGATTGGGGGAAGAATTATGGTCAGGCCTCTGGGATGTGATGTGATGATATTCGGCAATCACCGCGAGGACCGTACGTCAGTCAATCCGAGGGTTTGTCAAACACCAAGAAAGGAGTGTGGGAGAGTGAGGATGTGCGCAGAGGAATCGTCAGGAAATAAATGAGGCCGACAGGTTTCGCCCTACCCAGCAGATTTATAGTAAAGCGAAGTGCAGTCACGATGGGTGGCCCCTGATCTGGGCACAAAAGTCAGGAGTCGACGATGTCCACCCGAACCAACGCGCTGGAGTTTCCTCTTCTCTTCTTCTCTTCTTCTCTTCTTATCTCACGTAGTGTTTTTTTTTTTTTTTTTCTTCTTCTTCTCTTTTCCTTTTTCTGTTTGTCTCATTCCTTTTTTTTATTATTATTAGAATTTCTTCTTTGTATTTTCTTCTTTGTATTTTCTTCTCTCTTTTCTTTTTTCATTTTACCCTCCCAAGAATGTGCGTTCGCTACGGTCGATTCCTGGAGGCGTGGCATTGGCAGCGATGATTTGTTGTTCAGGGCTGCTTCTGCAGCGAATGCAGGCCAGTTCAGGAGTGGCGGGTCCCATCCTGCAGCTTGGGGGAGACAACAAACACGGTGGAGGACCTTCAACCAGGGCAGCTGAAACAGATGGCGAAAAAGCCCCAGACTCTGCCAGCTGAAGCTGATGGATGGAGGATGGATTCTTCTTCCGTTTGCCACTCCGCGATGCTTGATCTTAACATTTGATTGCTTGGTCGCTGCTACGGAACTCGTGGGCAGTGCTCCAGTTTATATCAGCTTACCCTCTGTTCGCATGGTCTGACTCGCCAGACTTGGGCCAAAGCGATGGCTTGGACTCCCCCTAGCCAGCCTGACGAATTCCATCGCCTTTGTGACCAGTCCAACCAGTCGCATGCATGTCAATCTCGATCGTGTGGATGCCCTCTGTCCCCTCCAATCCGCCGTCCAGACCGGAACCTAGGACGCGATGAACCTGCAGCTGAAGAATTCTAGCTGGACGCAGTGGCAACGGCCCCGTATCCTTCCGTAAAACCATCACTGATGACAGGCATGACGTTCTCGCGACCCGGGAGCCTAACCACGTCTTGCATCCTAGCATGTCGGGTCTCCGGATCCCAAAGGTACCCTCCACACGGACAGCGACCATGAGCTAGCAGGGACACCCACATTGTGCATCCGTCGATTAGCTACTGTCGAGTATCCTTCGTTCGTGGCCAATCCTGCGGCGGATGTCTGCTTGGCCAATCCTACCCTACTGGCAAACGAACTTGTCTAGGCCTTGCTCGTATGTACTATCGGCCCTTTTGCTTTTTCTGTGCCTGGCCATTGGTCCGGATATAGTACTTCGTGCAGGATGATGCCGTTGATAGTAACCGGCCCGCTCCGACTTTGGTGGATGTACGCTGTCAAACATCGCAGACCCAGAACTCTATAAATCACATGGCGACTGGCACCGTTGGCACCCCAAATAGAGATCGACATCCACGTACTGCAGTGTGGGAATTCC
The DNA here is from genome assembly GCA_004849945.1 of Aspergillus ochraceus. Lineage (NCBI taxonomy): Eukaryota > Fungi > Ascomycota > Eurotiomycetes > Eurotiales > Aspergillaceae > Aspergillus > Aspergillus ochraceus. Next base: position 396,431 of record SSOS01000003.1, read on the forward strand.
TCGAGCCATGGGCGGGGGCATCCGGCCGATCCCCAATCTGTGGTTTAAACCGAGGCCGTTTGCATGCAATTCCCCATGGACTTCCATGTCGTGCATCACAACATCACTGCATTCACTGCGATAAGCAAGGCTAGATTATACACTACAGTGTAGTAAATTCCCTCTTTGGCCGATTATGCGATCGATGGGTCATCCGTCACCTCATTAAGCTTTGGAGTCCGGTTCACGCAAGAACCCTGAACTATCCAACGATTATGCTACCCCGTGTCGATCCTTCCATTTCCATATTTGAAACCCCACGGGTCACGGCTAATGCAAACGACCTTTTACGCTTGGATGGTGCGATCCTGTCTTCCCCCAGATGTCTCACTTCATCTCTTCTTTTCTTGGCTTCCCTGTCAACCGCCATCATGGCTCCGTGGCGCAGATCAACAGCCTTCAGCGAGAGTCTACTGTTTTCCCCGGATAGCTACAATCACAATTCATGGGATACGAATATCCACCTGCTCAGGTCGAACCTAGGCCTGCTGCCATACACCACCGTTTGGCTGGTCTCGGAGTTTCTGATCCTCGTAGCCCTTCTCGTTTTCCTCCCGGGGGCTTGCACGATCAAACAGTCCTCATGCGGTGCAACGGCACTGTTTCCGTCTCTGGCGGTGATCGGGTCTCTCGTCTCCTACCTCCTGTAAGTGGCTGCGACCATGCCGGATTCTGCTATACTATGTAGTGTCGACGCAGATACCTGCTCGTGCATCGTGCTAAACGCACACCTAGTTCGCAAATCCTCTCCACCATCCTCCTGCTTGTTTACTTCCTCGAAGCCACCGTCAAACAAAGCTACGTGATCGCGGGAATCTTGCAGATGATATTTCGGCTCCTTGCGCTACTACTACTCTGCTACGCATTGTACCGGGTTATTTTCGAAGCCCTCGAGCGCATTTCCTTTCCGGCGGAGCTTTCCACCCTCGTTAAAAGAGGTCACTTGGGGGCTCTGGGGGCTCTATCTGTAGTCGTCATTGCGAACTGCGCCCTACGGATCGTGTCTGTTGTCAGGACGGTGGAGGGCACCAATGCCGATATAGCGGCCCATGACAACCGACTGACAACATCTCGCGCCATCCTCTTCATGATCATCTCTTTGGAGATGTTGCTCTGGGTGGTCTTTTACATCTTCAAGTCGTCCTCTAGCTCTGAATTGTTGGACAGTCAAGTATCTGGCCCTTTACCTTCTCCCCCTCCCCGCGCTCGCAATGAGATAGCATGGAGTCCTAACCTTCCCTAGACCCGATCCATCTCTCTCATCACCTCTGCTCTCTCCTACCTCATTCTCACTCTCACCTCGACAATCCGAACCATCCGCTACGTGTACCTTCACATCCCAGAGCCCGGATACGTCAATGCCGCCTGCGCAGTGGTCGAATTCTTCAGCATGGTCGGCATCTACACCGGTCTTACTATCTACTGGATCCAAATCGAGAAAGACGAGGAAGCTCTCTCAATACAGAATCGTCTGCGTAGTGGACACTCGTCAGAAAGAAAGCCGTACGTCCCCTATCGGCCTTCCATCGGAGAGGTTTTGGGTGGGCCGGGTTATTCGAACAAGGTCGGAGGGACTGATGGTACGTGGATGGGGAGTTCGGAGGAGGCGTATATGTCGGGAGGCATATAGTAACTATATACTTCTTGGGGCGCACTTCTAGGTAGGTACTGGAGAGCGGACGGGTGATATGAAGAGATTATTCTGTTCTTACGTGATATACCCCATTTGATAGCATTTGTTGAATATTTCAAAGCTTGAGGATGAAATTCTCGGCAAGAGTATTATAGCGATCGCAGACAGACCACAGCAGAAGTGTTATTCTAGGCTATTTTCTCCAGTAAAGAAAACCTAGTTAGGATAATGTATTCTAAGACTCTTAACTTTGAGTAGACAGATATATAGACGCAGACTTGGATGATTTGATTCTGAAAAAAAAAAAAACGCCCGTTTATTCGATTTAGCTTCTCCCCCATGTCATGATAGAATCCAAATCTAATACAAGGATACTCAAAAATATGGGGGAAACAAAAAGACAAAAGAATAAAAATCACATCTCTGGAACTAGAAAAAATAGAAGAAAAAGACAAATGACGCAACCAAATCCTTGAAAGCGGTGGCAGATCCGGCCAACCAAACTAACCAAATCGGGCACCACCACCATCTATCACTCATCCGTCTATCAACCATCACCATCAACCATCCAAACATCTGAACATTTACCCAACACCTCTTCCTCCCCTCAAAATATCCCTTCTATATCCATCTTACTACCCCCATCTCCCCTCCACGAAACCAACCCAAACCAACAACCAGCAAAGAAAGAAAAAAAAGAAAGAAAACAAAATGGTCTGCTCGAAATGCCAAAAGAAACTCAAATCAACCGAGCTAGCGACGCCCGGCGTAAAACGCAAATCAGAAATGTACTACGGCTCGCCATCGACCTCGACAGGCGGCGGTGCCAGTTCTAGCAAGTCGAAACCTACGTTGGGGAATACGGGTGTTGGGAAGGTGTGTTCATACTTACATTCTTTCATATACCCATACATCAATACATTCACAGCTACTGTACATGTGGAGATCTTTCTGTTTCTCTCTTCTCATTCAGCTATAATCCTCTGGGAGATATATGTTTAGACTGAGTATACTGACCAACTAAACAGAGTAAACTCCTCAGTTCCAAAGCCAAGAATCCCTACGCGGCGTACGCGTCGTCCTGCGAGCTCTGCCAGACCAAGACAGAGCAAGGGAAGAAGTATTGTCAGCGGTGTGCGTATCAGAAGAATGGTAAGTTCCTCATCCCACTTTGCTCTCTCTGTCTCCCTGTATTTCGAAACATTATGTCCTTTTTAGGTTGAAACAGAGCTGATTATGTGTCTAGCGTGCCCGATGTGTGGGAAGAGTTTGGCTGCAAAGACATCGAAAGACCAGCCTGTTGTGCAGGGGCAGAAGTTTAATTTGAAATGATTTATTTTTTTTTTCTTTTCACAATTATGGTTCTCATTGATACTACGTTTATGTTTATAAAACGGCATGGTTGGTTGTTCAGGTCTGGGATGGCGGGCGTTGGGTGCTATAAATCAACTCGAACTACGTTTTCCAGTCTAGTCAGTTTACACTACAGTTTAAGCTCCATACTCAGTAAATCCAAAGATGATATCAAAACAAAATAAAGCTAGTTATACAATACATGACCATACCTATAAGTATATGCAACCCACCTGGTCTGTATACCAGACCCATCTGCTGAACCAAATCGCTAAACAGTTCTATCGGTACATTTCACCGTATCCAACTGCCCCACTAGAGCCTCTCTCTAATAACTCCTCATATTCACGTATTTACCGCTCAGCCAGCATGTTCTTAATGCTAGCGTAGTACTGAGCCCGAACGTACTTCGCAATCTCCTCCTTGGTCAACCACTTGAAAGCTTGCAGGTCCTGCACACTGGCAGACAGATCCGCCTGGCCAGCCATAATGCGCGCCTTCATGTAAAAGGTCTTCTCGCCGAGGTGTTCCACGCCGTTGGCCTCGTCGATGTGCGGCTTGCGGTTGTTGTAGACGTAGTGGCCGACGGGGTGGTAGCCCACCATCCAGGTGTTCATGTTCACGCCGGCAGTCTGGGCGAGGGTACGTTCGGCGGCCTATTCAATCAAAGTCAGCCACTCCTCTCATGAGGTTCACAGGTACACCTAGGGTGGAGGGGGATAACCCGGATAGACTCACCAATCGAAGAGTCTCCTCCGTCTCCACCGGAGAGCTAGGAAGCTTCCAATAACCCTCCTTCGACTGCACAAGCAGATACAGCGTGCGCGGCAACGCACGGTTCAGACTCGTCTGATCGCCCTTCTCATCGGCCTCCGTCACCCGGGAGAACGGTCTCGGGATCTCCTCTTTCTTACTAGTGTCCTGGGAGGTAGCGTTGGCGGTAGCCTCGGCGTCCTGGACGAGCATCTCGACCTGGTGCTCCGGCTCGGACTCGACGGCGCCGACGAGCAGCTCGTCGTTCCACGCGTCCTTGGAGTAGGCGTTGTACTTGCCGACGTCACGCGCGGGGGTCTGGCGGTCCCGGATCTTGCGCTTCCAGTCCTCGTCGGCGGGGGTGCCACGCTTGAAGTAGAAGTATTTGGTGAAGGGGAGAGCCAGACGCTCGTTGAGACGGCGCTGGTAGAAGTAGTACGCCTTCTCGAACGGCGTCAGGTCGCGGGTGAGCTGGGGCGGACGGGACAGGACCACGCCGGCGTTGATGGTGTAGGTGGGCTTCAGGACGGGAAAGGGGACGGAGGCGGCCGACGAGGAAGAGGTGGATTCGGTGGTGGGAGCAGCAGCGGAGGAAGAGGCATAGCTGCGGCGAACGAGGGTTTCTTGACAGCTTCTGCACACTCGGGGGTCGGCGATGGAAGGCCCTGTTGTTGTGCAAGTCAGTAATGCCCAGGAAGGAAGTTCAATTGGATGGTTTGATCAACATACTCAATACCGAGGCTATGCGCCTGGCGCCATTGGCTCCTGAAGACATCTCCGTTGAACAGGGACCGTGTTGCGGGTTGCTGGTCAACAGTTCAGATACCTTTTCCCGATAATTGATTGCAAGAAAAGTTGGCGGTCACCTGTCTTGAACCGTCGGAGGCGCTAGTCTGGAAGGGGACTGGTGGTACACGTGACTCCTGCGTCCCTTTTTCTTCCCGAAAAATTTCCTGCCGCGACTTTTCTTTTCTCTTTCTTCTCACGGCACCTTTTCCTTATCATCACTGCGTTATGCTACTCCCACGACCAGTCGATCATTTACCGGTGCTCAGAGTGAGTACTTGGCGGCTATTTCGCTAGCAGTACCTTCTTTACGTCCAAGGTGTACTGTTAGATAGATGCTGCATACATTCCTTACTGCCATTGCGGTATGGACTAGCTAGTTGTATGATTTCGTAGAAAATACTGGGTTAATACCAGTGCGCCGCTCGCTAGATATGAAAAGTAATCTACGAGTTCCCTACATGGCAAACACTCTCCTCCGTGCCAAACACGCGGAGCTTGTTGCTGTAGACTGTCCAGAACTCAGCGCCGCTCCGAGGGATCAATTGTCCTTTGCTAGCTTTCTCGGCTGCTTCGTCTCGCTGAATCTTTTCACCCTCGCTGGCAAGATCGCGGTCGGCGTCTCCAACCTCGTCGATTCCCAGCACATCAAACCTTGTGGGAAGACTAATGTCCCCGGTTTTCTTAGCACTGCGTTTCTGCTTCGAACCCTGTTTGTTGGGCTGGCTTTGTGGTTTCGTGGGTTTGGCTGTCTCCGACACGCCGCCGTCACGAAGCTGCGCAGAAAGCTTGATGAATACCTGAGCCGTGAGCAGACTATCGTAGCCTGCTTCATGTTCGTTTTTCCGGCCATTATATTTGGCATGCTGATGGTGCATTTCTAACCCAACCATTAGTCCATATCGCATCGAGAGAGCGGGTAGACTGACTGATTTTGGGTGTTGCAGTCTGCAACAGCTTCTCATTGATCTCACTCAGTGAGGACCGAGGAATGATAGACCCGCAGTTATGCGTAGCTAGGTATTTCGTGTCGACCAACACGGGAAACATCTTATGTACCATGCTCTGAAAGTCCTGCACGGTTTCCGGCAGCGGCCCAAAAAAGCACCGGCAGAAGTATACCAAATCGACGAAGAGATTGTGACCAACCAGTACAGGCCGGTGTGTTTGCAATTTCTGTTTCATTTTCTCCGAAAAAGTCTTGAGCGAGGCTTGTGAGTTCACAGCTGTAGATGTGGTTATCGTGCTTCGAAAACAGTAGGGATCGAGATGGGAGAGATTGCCGCCTGCCAGCGCTTCTGCTACCCATCTGAACCCGGTTCCTTGTGATATTCGTTCTCGTGTTCGCTTCATTCGTTGTTCACGAACCGCTTTCTCGCGTTCTTCGTCGTAGTCAATGATCTGAATGAAGGTGGGGTGGCTGATTGTCACCAGTGATGGGTACTCTACTTCTATAAGTTGATGCACGAGTCTTTTTCGGTAGTTGTTCAACGTTGACGGCATCAACTTGGTGTCATCATCCATAGTATCGCGACTAGGCGGCGGGATGTTGAGGTACGATTCGCGGTTCTGTAGACAGTTAGGACAGTCATGAAGAATCCGGAGTATGCACCTACTTTACCAAGAGCAAGCCAGTCCTTGACCAGCTTTCGAACTGCTTGGACGAACTCAATAGAGTCATGCTCTGTCTCTTTAACCTCCATAACTGCGTGAGATTTTGTGCGGTTGAATCTTGCCGAAGCTTTGGCCATGGCTATGTCCTCTTCCTCCCGAGACAGATATCGAACACCATAATTGTACAGCGAGTTCAAAGAAAACTGATTCTGAAGCAGGAACTCCATGGCTGTTTCAGAAATTAGCTTGCATCTCCTCAGCGTACACCACGAGACACAGACCGCTACTTTGGAAGCTGATATCCCTTTCTACGTCCAACTTTTGATCGATGCTCGGATTCAGGTATAAATTATAAGGCCGGAGTGTATAAGTTGCTGGGAGACCTATCAACACAATTCCCAGGATGTGTACAGTATAACAGTCTACCTTTCTTGATATCTTCATGGCCAACAGTGAGGCCGATTTGCACGATCCTGTATTTATCAACACACTCCCTGTACTCATCATACCGCTTTTGTAGAGTGGGTTTCCCACCTCCACTAGACGGTGCTGAATTGGTGGTAGGAATTCCGGAGAATTCACAATCTATCGACACGAAGTGACAGGTTGCTAGATCATCTAGGAGCCTGGGAAGGTGGAAAGCAAATGTTCCGGCTGTGATGTCCATTTTGTCTGCTGGTTTTCAATAATAGTGGAGCCAGTCAAGTCATGGAAAGGCGATCGATCAGATGTAGGTCTGCTACTCATGAAGTCAAGAATGCATGGAAGAGCTCAGTCCGGGTGCTTGATTCGGTCTGTGTGAGATTGAATAAGAGTTCATATTCGAAGCAACAGCATATTCGAAGGACGTACTCTCTTTCGAAAATAGCCTAGATGTCATGTGGAAGTCTCACCAAGATTGGTGTTTGTGAAATGAATCTCAGGATCGATGGAAGTTGTTGTTCAGAACCACCGGAGAAGCGACTGTCCCGTGACATCAGACCCCCGGATTAGATCCAGAACGGCCGAGCCGAGGGAAAACGAACCCCGACTTTAGTGTCAACGCTGTCTCCTCCAACCTCCCTCCGCACTCGCATTGCTCCTCTTTCTGCTTTTCTCCATCCCGATACCGACATTGATCTTCCCTCCCGAGCATTCCACTGTCTCGGTCATCGCTCCAGATTGATCCATCACATTCCTCTTTCCGCTCGCTGGCGGTGAAACAATGGCCGACAATATGTCAGCGTCCCAGTCGCAACTCGCCTCCTCCACATCGTCTCTTTCGCCCTCGAAACTCTGCTCCAAAACCTACAAGAAAGCCTCGCAACTGTATCTCACGCGTCGGTTACAAGAATCTCTGACGGCCCTGGAGCCTGTCATCACGCCCAATCGATCGACCGAGGACCAGCAGTATTCCAATGGCGACGATTCCACGGCGCCGATTGCGACCGCCCCCGCCACGTGGAGGATCAAAGTGTGGAATCTATACATTACCCTCTTGAGCACCATACTTGATCTGGGACCCGAGGAGGGGAAGCAATTATTTGGCCAGAAAGAATGGAAGGCGATTTCGACCAAGGTCCGAGAGGGGGAAATCTGGGAGACCGTTCTCCAAACGGGCTACAAAGGTCTAGAGGGGTCGGTCGATGCGGAGGTCGTATACAATCTGTGAGTAGGTCCCTATTGACACTGTGAGTAATGCTAACCCGGTGCTTCTGAAAGAGCCACGTTATTACTCAATCACTCGCCCTCGCAAACGCTGAACCAGCAACGACTTGAAACCTACCTCTCCTCGTATGGCCAGCCGAACCTAGATATCGCAGAGCACATGCAGAACTCTCCCAATGGCTCGCAGAAATCTCGCGCGCGCCCGAACGGCGGCACCGACACCCCGAAAGACCTCGCCGCTCGGGTCAGGATCATCGAGCTCTTTACGCTCCACGTGCTTCCCCGCAACGAGGAGTGGGACTACGCCAGCGAGTTCATCAACCTGAGCGAGGTCCTCGACGAAGAACGCAAGGAACTCTTTCTACAAACCCTCGACGGACTCAAGGAGGAGCGGGAGCAAGGAGAGCTACGCGCCGCGGCGCTCCAGCGGGAAAAAGATGCCGAGATGGAGCGACAGATGCGCGAAGCCGAGCGCGAAAGAGCGGAGGAGGCCGCTGCGGCAGAAAGCGCGCAGAAGAATCACGCTCGCAATCACAGCGAGGTGGATTACGGCATCGAGAAGCCCAACCCGAACGGCAGCCCCAAGGCGCGGGGAAAGCAGACAAGCAGCAAAGGCAGTGGCTCGTCACGAACTGCGTTCTCGCCGCCCGGGTCGAAGAACGTGAAAAGACCCGAAAAGCCCGAGTCTCGGGCCAAACAGACACGGGCGTTCACGAACGTGCTGCGCAACCTCCTGCAATACATCTCCAAGTCTATTGCCGGGAATCCCCTGTCTTTTGCCCGGACGCTATTATTCATGCTCGGCTTGGTTGTGGCTCTAAGCCGAGAGAACGTGCGGGAGCGAATCCGGAGAATCACCGGGTCTGGATGGCAGAAGATCAAGGGGACTGTAGGGATGGGCGTGAAAGTGAGCTATATTTAACGTATTTCTTTTCTTTTTCTTTTCTTTTCTCTTTCTTCTGTCATTGTTCCCATTCTTTTCTTGGAATCAGACTACGGACTGAATTTTGGCCATGGTTATCGTCACACTCATCGCTATTAGACTGGATGCACAGGTCAACATGTTACATAGGAGTATCCTTTCATTTTACAAATTCTCTGTACAATGTTTGCATGTGAAGAATTCTTAGAATAGCATCTGCAGGAATGCCCACGGTATCTTCTCATCCATCCACATATATCCATAGATCATAAACACATCACCCATCACAAACACAAACACGACCATTGCCGTCTAGACTCTAGATCCCTTCCAAATCGCAACGCAATCAGACCACCCCATCTCCACCTCTCACCCCAATCCCCTCATGCTCATGTTGATCCTCACCCTCATCCCCCTTCTCCCTCTCACCCACCCTCCCCCTCCACCTCCCAAGCACATGCACAAAGAAATGCGCCACACAAATCTGCTCCGTCGTATACAACAACACAGGCACAGACGTCTTCGCCTTAACCACCAGATCCAGAGGCGTCCACATCGCATAAAGCAACGGAATACCCAGCGCGGTGCTCTTGGCCGGACCACAGAAGCACACAGCGATGGTTTCCTCGGGCGAGATGCGTTTGAAGATGGAGGCTCGTTTGCTGCCTCCGAGACCGAGGTTGCAGAGGACGCGAGGCGGACGACACAGGATGAAGCAGAGGGCTGTGAGGAAGATGTAGAGGGCGATGTTGAAGAGGACGACGAAGATGATGCTTCGGGCGGAAAGAGTCTGGAGAGCGCCGGTGGCGAAACAGGAGGAGAATGTTGTCCTTGTTTGTTTTTTTTTGGGCAGTCAGTTTATATAACTCGAAGCATGAGATGGGGTCGGAGTCGGGAGGGATTAGACTAGGTAGGTAGAGGAATGGAAGCGAACATACCAAACCAACAACAACATACAAACCGTCCCGATCTTCGGGATGCGATAACGCTGCAACACTCTCGCCGTGGGATCCGGCCAAGTCCACCGCACCAACTGGCCCACGACCAGCGGCAACAGCACACTGAGCCCCAACTGCTTGAACACGTCGCGATACATATCCTTCAGATCGCCGTCGCCGTGCCTCCAGGTCTCGAACTCGGGGCGGTCCGGCAACACCGTGACCGTCCATGCAGCGGTGATGAACGGACCCAGAAGATTAGCCAGCAAGACCTCGACAAGGGCCGCGGCCTCGTCTCCGCCCGCGGAGCGAGTCATGACCACATTCGAGGCAATCGTGGTAGGGATGCACGCGGTGAAGATGTACCCGGCCAGCAAGGCCCGGTCGATATGGGCGTGCGGATCGCCGGCCAAGATGGCGTGCACGACGGCGAGCATGAGGGCGGGGATGAAGAGGAAGGAAAAGGCCTGGACGAGAAGATGCAATCGCCAGTTGAGCATATGCAGGAAGAGTTTCTGGCGCGGGATGCTAAGGCCCGAGATCAGGAAGATGAGGGCCATGGCGCCGTACAGGATGCTGTATTCGGAGCGGATCACGCCGCCGTGTTTGGCGACGTTGGGGAAGTAGTAAGCCAGGGCGCAGGCGACGCCCATGCCGATGAGGAGCCATTGGTGGAGGACGAAGCGAAGGGTGGATTTGGAGAGCTGTTTGAGCTTGCTGGGCGGTGGTTCTGTCGTTGTGGTATTGTCTGGGTTGTCGGTGATGGTGGTTTGGTCTGGAGGGTTGGTATCCGGGGCGATTTTCGAGTCCATGGCGTTGGCTAACTGGTGACGATGGAGGAAATCGATTTAAAAGCAGCGGACACATTCATTTCATGTAGAGAAAGCGGTGGTTTCTCTCGCGATTCGAGAGCACTGCGGACGAGGAATTCATCCCTGCGGATGAAAAACCGACAGCAAAAGTCGCCATGCTAGCGTAGCGACGGATTTAAAAAGAAGAATCGGATCAAATCCGATGATCTGATAGACCGCTGATATGACGAATGATCAACAAGTGTTCTTCAGCGATTGTGAGGTTGATCATCGAATTTTCAATCCATTGGTCGAGGGTTGATGGACGGAAATTCCATCAGGCTGTTTGTTCTGCCAGGTAGTTTTGTCAAGAAGTTGTTTAAAAGGTACTAAACGGCTCTTGGTTCGTTAGGGACGGAAGACCCTAAAGAGCCCGGTCCCTGGCGGCGGTCTTTAGGGGTAGGGAACATGGTGCGGTTCCTAGCGGTCCCAAACCCCAGTTACTATATGTTTCTACAAGACGCGTATTTACGCTGGCTTCTGACCTTCATCCTCATAGCAAATTAGTTGGAATTGTCTTTATACGCCCACGTAGGTCTTGTACTAGGTCCCTGGTGAATTTGGATCGACCCTTGCCGCAATCTGGATAATTGAGAGCACAAAAGTCGAGAAGGCCAAACAGGGCAGCAGCCAGGTCCAAATCGTTAGTTGTACTTATCTGACCTAGATGATATTCGTCTGATTAGCAGTCTTAAATATCCAGTCGCTCTAATCCGAAATGCTCTTGAATTTCAGCTGCTCCACGTCTGCGCATCGGCTCGACGTTCAACATCTCTTATATGACTTGCTGTCTCTGGACCTGCCCGATTGAATTAGCGATCTGAGAATGTTGAATAAGAGCTTATGGATAACCTGACTTGAAGGATCTTGTTCACAGCGGTCTATTGCTCACTTCGCAATATTCAACGTATCCTCGAAAACGTTCATCTTTGCGAATGGCTACATTCCACAGATTTGGCAACCAAGCACAGTTTAAGACGTCATGATCACGCATGTGACTGTGCCTCCGTCGTTTGACTGCGATTAATGTCTGTCGGCTGTATACCCCATACACCCTGTCCAATCTGTTTTCCGTACAACTTCACTAGAATACCCACTACGACCGGTCCAATGATCGTATTGAGCAGGATTGCCCACACTCCCGTGATGAAGCCTTCCTTGCTGACGTAGCCCGAATCATTGTAGCCGATTTCGATGATCAGCAAGCCGATCTCACCACGAGCAACCATGGCAGATCCAAGGAGCAAGGCCGCCTGCCAGGTCGCACTAGGTTTGGCATCGGAATCCGTGCCTGTCTCCCTGGTTTGATGCAAATGTTCCTTTTCCTCGGGGGTTTTGCGCCTCATGCAACCCCAAAGAGGAACCCATATCCCCACGACAAACTAGTCCGCATTAATACACACCCGCATGATCAAGGCCCGGGGCACATACCTTCGCGAAAGCCATCAAGAGAGTATATAGAATTCCTCTCCAGATACGTTTCCCCGTCCAGAGCTGCACGAAAGGAATGGCGAATCCGACACTCGCAAAGAACAACGGCTCCATCAAATACTTTTGCACATCGAGGAGATATCGCTCAAAGGTGTGGACGAACGTGGGGCTCTTGTCGGCCTCTCGTTCTCCCTCCTCGCGACTCAAGACCACAAACGGGCCCTCGGGGTGCTTGCTTGGAATGTACGTCAGGAACACGCCGGCCAGGAATGCGCCGAAGAGGATTGAAGTGCCAGCATAGGCGGCGATACTGATGAAGGCGGACAGCACGAGAACCATCAAGACGATATTTGAGAGATGGTCTAAACGGGCAAAGTGGTATTCGATGTATCGACGGAATAGCGGAGCGAACACCCATTTGGTGAGCACCGGAGTCCCGATTGCCATGGCAAAGGACGCGACGATAGGCCGACCGATGAGCCAGCCCAGGTTAACGTTGTTGCCCTCGGAGAGCTTTCCAAGGTCGCCAATGATACTGAGAAAGTAAGTATCTAATTGGGATACGTCGTCTTGGTCTGCGCAGCTTACCTTGACAGTACCAGCCCTACCACATCGTCGATGACGGCGGCGCTGACCAGTATTGAACCCACCCGGGTCTGGGACAAGTCGACAGATTTCGACGCAGAAGCGATAACGGCAAAAGTAGTCCCTAGCAATCACATCAATATTCTGAAGAGAGGTATACACCGAGGATAACTACCTAACGAGGTGGCGGATAGACTTGATCCGATGATGAATGTTTCGACGGCTCCTGAGAATTTCAGTCAGACGATCAACGCTCGGAAAGAGCTAAGGACCGCAGAGCCATCGAGAGATAACTACATACCATAGCCGTAGCCCAAATACAGCAAGAGATACGACAGGCCGATGGGGAAGCATACACCCGTCGCGGCGCCCAACATGCTCGGGGAGAAATTCTGCTTGAGTAGATCTAGCCGAGCGCCAAGTCCACCTGTAACGTCATCGCACAGCGTCCGTCAGCACTCATTATCACTAGCTTCAGGGTGGCATAATACCCTCAAAGATAATCAAGATCAGACCGACATATCCGACCGCCAGAAAGGTACGCTGCCATTCCGTGTCCAGAATATCCGCAAGCGGCGTTCCATACACCATTCCAATTACAATTGGGCCGATGATGCCGGCTCTGATGATCTTGGCTGACACCCATTCTGCTAGGGAGAGGAAGAAGAAGAAAGAAATGATTATAAGGATTTCGACAACTGAAAAGAATTAGCATCGGCATCTGCTCTCGTCGGGTGCAAGACGTCAGCGTACTGCTTGGCTCGTGGTAAGGAAGAAAGCCTCCTGCCATGTCTTGTGCACAGCAGCTGAGAGGATCAGCGAAGGAGATTGACTCTTGATTCTTAATCGGTACTGGGATCCTTGTGTGTGTGTGTCGAACAGCGCCAGTGTTTGTCAAGTTGGATAGAATGAAATTCCATGTTACATTCATTCGCCTCGAGGGTCGCTGACAAAAATTGATTAATCATCTTGTCTGGCCATTCTGTTCCCCACTGACACTAGTGGATCCCCCCATGGGAAAAGTCAAGACTCAAATGTCTTCGAGGTGTGTCTGTCGCTTTCTCACCGGACAACCTCCTTGTAAAATTGATTTGAGTGGGTTTCGCGATAAATTTCGGGAAAGTCAATCTTGACGGTTTCAATTTATATTAATTGCCCATAGTATAGCCCCCTGTACGCATATATTTGTGGCCCACCTGTATTACAAAATGCCCCATCAATTAGTTATGGTTTGGTTTGAAGGCGCACTGCGGTGTAGCTTCTCGTTTGAATCGTTTCTTATGACACTCATCCGCCTTCAATCATGGCTCCATTGACCAAGATATCTCGGCCAAGGACGTGCACGCTCTTCCTTATTTTATGCAGTCTTGCTAATAGAAGTACCCCCGAACCATGCGTATCGACGTTCGCGGCCTGCGGATGTGATACAGATATTGCAGATTAGGCCACAGCACGTTCGGTGCAGTACGGTGGATATAATATCTCCGCGCGATATCTGACACAATTGTATACCTGGTTTCATTCAATCAGCACACAAGACATCAAAGGGGGTTCTTCCAAACTTACACCCACCACCGACACCCGGAACCTCCCCCAGGCATCTCATACCGATCTCGCCGAAGGCTATAGATGAGGCGAGTAATTAATGATACCGTGATGCCTCTCCCAAGGGGAAAGTCCCAATGCGATATAGCAGAGGTGGGTCTAATATAGTTCAGTCGAGTCCACTCCAGGAGTCCGGTCACATCTCCGAAATCAGCCTTCATGTTGATCCGGGTTGACGATCTACGGTCACTATGAAGGAGGTAGATTGACCAATGGTTGTCGCTGGTGTTCGGGCCTGCTGCACCACACGTGTGTACCTACTACCACACGGACATCCGTGATTGGCGTTGTGTCCGCTTGAATGTCACGCTGATACAATCTATATGACATGGTGGGCAGATGATCCTTGAACAGGACAATGGGCTGAAGGGCGATCTGTCAAGAACAGCGTGAATTGGGAGCTCAAACCCTGGCTACCTGGTCTGGGTTTATAGAGTCGTTGAAGCCAGATCAGACATCGGCACTTTCCAGCAATTGTCAGGTATCAAGGGGCAAGCAGGCAAAGAACCTCAACGCTTTGTTCATTAAGGGGGAACCTCTCTTGACGAGGTAATCAGATTTCCTGAACGTCTTGCCGGCCTCATATCTATGTTCTATTCCCGATTGTTGTAGGGACTTTTTAAGAGTATTGATTCGTGGCTCACACTATTAACACTGTCACTGCGTGAAGCCATCTGAGCACGTCTACATCTAGTATGAACATAAACGCGTATCTGACTGGTCCAAGAGACCATATGACAAACGGTACCTTTTTCACGGTGTAAACTCCACCAATAGATGATCCCAGCTTATTTCCCTTGGTTCCACGTACCGACTCAACACCATCGAAGATACCCAAGATACAAACGTTTACGTACCACAGAAAGCCAGTCACCCTCCTTCATCTTCTGCCACCAGGGTCCGAGTCCAATGCAGTGCAACACTGAGACGGTATTGCAATTCACCTTGCTACCTCGTAATAGTTCTCCACCCCTCCCCCGCAAAGTGATGATAATCTTTTGCCCCCGATGAGGCATTCTCCCATTCAC
Organism: Aspergillus ochraceus; assembly: GCA_004849945.1. NCBI lineage: Eukaryota > Fungi > Ascomycota > Eurotiomycetes > Eurotiales > Aspergillaceae > Aspergillus > Aspergillus ochraceus. Next base: position 411,616 of record SSOS01000003.1, read on the forward strand.
AGATCAAAATGGAACGCCCTGACAATGTGGGACAGCAGCCATCGCGCTGCCACAGATGCAGTGAACCAACCTTCCTAGCCTTTTTTAAGGAAGGGAATCAGAAGGGTAACGCAAACCGACCATACTACAAATGTAAGTGTGGGAAGTTTGCGTGCTTCTCTGATGAACGTGGGTTGTCATCCGACAACTCACACTATCACTGCGGGAATGGCACGCTGAGCAGGCGTGCCATCTCCAGTCGGGCCCTCGGACAACAAAGCGGGATTCTACTATTGTGCTGTCGGGGGTTGCGATTTCTTCAGGTGGAGGAGGGACGACGACGGGGTTGATAGTGTCCTACGAAGGTCCTATCAACCCTCGTGTCTTGGCAGGTCTTGGGTGCTGAAATCCTCAGAAGGTGTATTTAACTAGCCGATATATTCTCCCCCCGTGAAAAGCAATCCCAAAGTATCTAATTCTCGGTTTTGTTTATAGATCTCTGATCCCCCTTCCCCCGATCACGAGAAAACGAACCCTCGGGGTTTGCTTGAAACCCCGACACACAAAGCCTTGTCCGCAGAGCTCAGAAAACCAGTCGATCGATTTCAGACCTTCCTCCTCAGCTCCCATGCACATGCGGTACAATATACCCTCGAGGCGGCACGTTGCTCCCTAGGACGCTAAGTACTCTGCTACCTTCCCCGGAACGGGCTTCAGTGGGAGCAGCTCTTCCCATACTTTGGTTTAGGTTTAGAACCAGGGTCCTAAACCCTACCTCGGACAAGGATAACCTATCCTATTGAGGTATGGACGATGAGCATAGAGGGAAAGACAATCAAGTAGGTATAATGACCATGTAGCCGGCACTGGCAGGATGTATGTGGCTGTCACAGACCTATTACACCCTATAAGCACCTAGTAATGATGGTATATCAGCGTTGTTCTCTGCTTGTCTTGACTCTTCTTATTGTTTCTTTTCCCGATTTTTTTTCCTGGTCAATTCTGTACCACATGCATGATCCATAAGGTCTTTGGGGTTATTTAGGTCTCCTCGTGGAGTACATTCGGCTGATCTTAGGTTTGAATAACTGGGTAGAGGTGTATATACCATGAGACTAGATAGATAGATCAGATAGAAAGGACGAAGAAAGTGTAGATCCCCGAATACTATAATTTTAAGAAGTCTTATATACTCTGTTTTCCACTTCTTCCATCGCTTAAGATATTGAACGTGAGGTTAGCCAATGCTAGTAACCGACCGGAGCCAATAGGAATTTCCACTATCTCGAAAGATGAACACAACCGGATTAGCTATTTCAATTACAGCAGTATACCCTCTGATCCTCGACGGATAAGCCTTCAGCGCGACCTCAACGCGGTGGAAAAAAGGTCAAGAGGCGTGGATAAACTATAAACCGTAGGTCGGGCGCGTAAATCGTAGGTGTAGGTATACTAGTATGTTCCTTACGGTGTATGTATTCACATGCAGATTGATAACTCCAGGTGCAAGCCAACAAAAAAAAAAAAGATGAGTCAGACACGAGATCAACAGCCTGCATCACGAGGATGGGTACCTGAAACCCAAACCAAAGAAACAAGAAAGACCAAGAATCCAGAAAGACGAGGATAACCGACGGCAGAAAGCAAGAGAGGGAAAAAGCCTCGGTTGAACGCAGAACAGTTCTTGGCCCGGCTTCTCCCGTGTTAGTCATTCTCTACTGTCCTTTGTACTTCCGCCTCCGCCTCCGCAGTCTGCAGAGAGGACTTGAACTAGTACTGCGAGTAGAGCGCATCACAAGCCTTGGCTAGCAGACACACCGTCGCTGCCTGATGACGACGGTGCGCCTCCAAGAATTGGGCAAGCGTAGGACTGAGCATGTGAAGAAGGTCCCTTGGTAGCGGCAGAGTCGATGAGGTCACGCCCGTCGAGGGAACCACCGTGGCTGAGAGGAATGCTGCCTCGGATGATGGTTCACGTTTAGTCAATAATAATAGTTAACTATGTGGTTGTACAGTCGGTCGAGTATGGGGAGGAAAATGCGGAGAAGGACAGACAGTATACGGAGCACTATTCTATAGACTGCCAGTCCAACTGTCGAGAGCTAAGGCAGAATTATGAAAGATTAACGCGCGGGGTAAAATGTTCAACCCAGCAGTCTTTCCTACTGTAGTCTTCTCGATCGTACATCTGGTCCTCCAGATCTCCGTAGGTTCGGGTGTGTTGAATCGCAAACGGCGCTGCTGCTTCCGCTCGTCCAGCAGCCTCCGCTTCCCCGTCATTAAATGCCCCAAGATCCGTAAAAGTCAAAACCCGCCACTTGGACCGAGCCGTTCATTCGATGATCCTCGTTCCCGAGAATTAATATTATTTATTTTAAAATGATTTTCCTTAATTCTGCTGCCCCGGCGCCGGCTGACCTGAGCCCTCCTTCCCTCTGCCGATTTAAATAGCCTGGAGTCGAGCCGAGGGACATATAGCTCTTATACTTCCGTATCTCCCCGGACTTCTGGAACGCCTGTGAAGGTCCGATATCGTCCTCTCTCACCCTGAGCTCCCTTCTAATTTAGAAAAGACCTCTTCCGGGCTCGTTTGAAGTTGTTTTGTCCGGCGTCTTTCTCTCTTTTCGATCTACTCCTTGTCTTGTCCTTCGCTTTGTCCCGGACCGCCGTTGCACGTGCCATCGCTCCAATAGCTTCATATCGTCATCGCACAGTTCTTGCTGCCAATTGACTCATACCTTTTCCTTGGAATAATCACAATACCATCATCATGTCTGCGAAAGGAGGCAATGGCAAGAAGACAACTTCGCCGGCTGTAAATCTGATCGGTATGCTCTCGAGTTGCTGGAATGACAATCTGCGCACGTTGCTAACATGCGCAAACAGCTGGTGGCGGTGCCGGCATGATGGAGGCGCTCGTGTGCCATCCTTTAGATACCATCAAAGTCCGAATGCAGTTGTCGCGACGCGCTCGAGCTCCGGGAGTAAGTTGCTTCGCATGCATGGCGTCCTTGAATGAGTTCGGCTAACATCCGATCTCGATAGATGAAACCCCGGGGCTTCGTCACTACCGGCGTCGAAATCGTGAAGAAGGAGACCGCATTGGGTCTGTACAAGGGTCTGGGTGCTGTCCTAGGAGGTATCATCCCGAAGATGGCCATTCGGTTCACTTCCTACGAGCAATATAAGCAGCTTCTTTCAGACAAGGAGACCGGCGCAGTCACAAGCAAAGCCACTTTCCTTGGTAGGTCACCCTTCTCCAATCACATACCTCATGTCCAGTCACGCTAACCAAGACATTTTCTTGAACAGCTGGTCTTGCTGCTGGTGTGACGGAAGCCGTGGCCGTGGTGAACCCCATGGAAGTCGTCAAGATCCGTCTGCAAGCGCAACATCACAGTTTGGCCGATCCCCTCGACACGCCCAAGTACCGTAGCGCCCCGCACGCCCTGTTCACCGTCATTAAAGAAGAAGGATTCAGCACCCTATACCGTGGCGTCTCCCTGACCGCGCTGCGACAAGGAACCAACCAGGCGGCCAACTTCACCGCATACACCGAGCTGAAGGCGGCGCTGCAAAGGTACCAGCCCGAATACAGCAACACCCAACTCCCGTCGTACCAGACGACCCTGATCGGACTGATCTCCGGCGCGGTCGGGCCCTTCTCGAACGCCCCCATTGACACGATCAAGACGAGACTGCAGAAGACGCGCGCCGAGCCCGGCCAGTCCGCCGTCTCGCGCATCATGGTCATCGGCAAGGACATGTTCAAGCAAGAAGGCGCGCGCGCGTTCTACAAGGGTATCACGCCGCGTGTGATGAGAGTGGCGCCCGGTCAGGCGGTCACGTTCACCGTGTACGAGTTGCTGAAGGGGAAACTGGAGGCCTCGAAGTGGAGTCTGGTGGGCGGCAAATATGAGGAATAGATTTGTCCGAGGTCATCTCATCATCCGTGGACGAATAGGGCCGCTGCGTGTTCTCTCGAAAGCATTTGATACCATGAGCATGGTGGCGTTTCCGCTTGGATTGCGACTTGCGATCTCTGCATCGTTAGTACATACATATTGTTTGATCATTTTGGGGGCCTTTCTGTTTTTTAAAGGCCGAGTGGACGAATTCCACTGGCAAGTGGATTGTAAATATCCCCGTCTTTTTGTCATAGTTTTGAATACCAGCTTTCATATTTCAGATGTCTAGAGAAGAAGATTGACATGGAGGACAAATTCCGCGTCCACCTTTCCGACGATGTAAGCCGTGGCCTGAGGCGAGCACTCCTGCAAGCCCCGCTAAAACAACACACCGCTTCCCGTCGTCCCCTCCGCAGTTCCCAACCAAGTCAACAACCACTTGAACAGGTCACTCTCTTCAAGGCACCTGGCTTCCCGCAGGTGCATACTCCAAGATGCAGTCAGGAATCTCCGGTATGTTTGATGACGGCTTTTCTGCAGGAACCTCCCACACCGACTGATTACACTTTCCTCTCTTCATCTGTCCCCCGCCATTCCCGATCCCCCATATCATAACCATACCTCAATCCATCCTCGATAACACATACAATCTGCTCTACCCCGTACTAATATATAATAAAATCCAGTCTCCCCGGAGCTCCAAAATGCCTTCAACCGCTTCACCTCCGACTCATCCCTCTTCTGTCTCCCCGTGACAATCACCAACGAGAGCCTAGCCCCTCTTTCCCCTATCCCGTTCTCCGCCCCGAACGCCTTCTACCCATCCCTCAGCCAATTGAACTCAGTCCTGGAACCCAAAACACCCATCTACCTCCTCCTCCGCCGTCCGGAAGCCGGCTCCGGCACCTCCTCCCTCATCGCCCTCACCTACATCCCGTCCAACGCGGGCGTGCGAGCCAAGACCCTCTTCGCCTCGACGCGGGCGACTCTAGCCCGAGAGCTCGGCACGGAGAAGTTCGCGTCGACGATCTTCGCCACGGAGGAAGAGGAGGTCGTGGGCGAGGGTGCGTGGAAGGAGCGAGATGCGGAGAAGAACGGATCGGGAGCTGGGGGCTTTCAGCGCGAGGAACTGATGGGGGAGAAGGAGCGGGAGTTGGAGGCGGTGCGGAGAGCGGAAGAGGAGGCCCGGAATGGCACGCCGAGTAGGGATATTGGTATCGGGGGTTCGTTTGCCAGGGGTAGTGGTGGGAACAGTCCGTTTGGGGGTGGGAACCACGCGTTGCAGATGCCCGTGGATGAGGATGCTAAGGAGGCGTTGAGGTCGCTGCAGCAGGGTGGGTTGGTGCAATTGGTAGGTTTTCTGGAAGAGAGAGGCGGTGGCAGACGGGTTCAAGATTATTTGATTAAGATGGCTAACTTCTATGGAATTTCCCCGCATAGGTCATTGATATCCCAAAGGAGACCTTCCGACTGGGTGGCGCGGGGTCTGGCATTGACCCCAACGCTGTCCAGGAACAGATCTCGACCTCGTCGCCACGCTATACTTTCTACCACTATCCCGACTCTGAAGCAGTGGTCTTCATCTATACCTGTCCATCCGGATCGTCGATCAAGGAGCGCATGCTGTACGCCAGTTCTCGATTGTACGCCCTTCAGCTCGCCGAGGACCAGGGCCTGAAGATTTCCAAGAAGGTACGGAATTCCATGATCGGGGGCAGAGATTTTGATTGCAGGGTTTCGCATATTAACGGAGAATCATTGTAGATCGAAGCGTCTTCGGCGGATGAGGTTTCGGGAGAACGGTTGCACGAGGAGGCCAACCCCTCGCAGAATAACGGGCCCCAGCGAGGATTCGCGAGACCGAAACGACCCGGCCGGTAAATCCGTGTCCCAGCGACAGCACAACTCTTTTCTTCTGCATGATACATAGCTCTTCTTTGTGTAGTTTCGCTTCCCCATTCCAAGACTACCGATCAGATATCAGACATAGACATCCGAGCAGGATCGTAGAAAGCAATGCAAACCAGTCGTCTTAGGCTCCCGAAATCCCCAATCCCAGAAAAACGACCAGCTCGCATCCGCATCGCAGAACCGAAACCAACCAACCCCACCAAAAGGCCAAAGCCCAAAGCCAAGCCCAAGGGTAGGGTTAAGGTCAATGATTCCGAAAACTCTTCTTCTGGTAAAACAAATCCGTCCTCGAACTACCCAAATTGATAATCTTCGGACACCCATCCCGATCCTTCTCGAGGCGCGTACACTCGAAGCAATAGAACGCATCACTGATGCCCTCGCCGCCGCACACGATGCATTTATTCTGGTAGTTGCCGAACGAGCACTCGTCGCAGATGCGGACTAGGGTCGTGGGCCGCACGTACGAGTCGCAGACGGGACATTTGCCGTCACATTTGTCACACAGGCGGCCGATTGAGATGCCGGGTTGCTTGCGGCACATGACGAGGTCGGGGTGATGGCGGGACATGTTGCTTAGGTATCTATCGATATAGGGGAACTAGGGACGAGGAAAGAGGAGCTGTTGAATGTAGATTTGCAGAGGTGGTGGCGCGCGATAAACAGGGAGGAAGGCTCGAGTCTTGATCTCGTCGAGGGGGGTTGCGCGGTGTCTTCTTAATATGAGAGTCGAGCAGACGGAAGGCAATTTAATGAAATGAAAGAGCAAGTATTATTTGTAAGCGCTGGCGTTGTCTGCGTCGTAGGCGTAGCGATTGGATTAGCAAAGTGAAGGAGATGGAAGGACACCGCCGAAGAGAAGAAGATTCCACGGCTTTTGGCGCCAGATCGGGAAATGGTCCGTGCGGGACTCGTCGAAGTGCCGCCGTTCAGATGATGGATTGAATCCGGTTGCACCTTGCAATTCCTTCGCAGCTGATGAGTGAACGAGAATGAGTGAATGATTGATTCTTAACAGGGGGAGTTTGATTAATTTTTTATCGACGCTTGTTTGCAGTCTTACTCTTGTCATCAGTTTTACCTGTGTTTTCTTTTCTTCTTCGTGTCGAGTCTCGCGAGGTAAACGATTCGATATGGCGGAAGGGTGAGTCCAGTACCAACACAAGCACCTATCTGAAAGAATCTCCTAACTGACAACCCCTCCCTACTTGCTTGCTTCCCAGTTCCCTCGCCTCCGCTGTCGCATTGCCCGAACAGGAAAACGTGATCACATCGCCAGACGCCGGATTCAAGCGGCGCCAATCGTCCATCTCGAACCCTGACGCAGAGAACAAACGACGCCGACTCAGCAGCACCACACAGGATGATCATGATCACCACGATCGTCGCCCCTCCATCTCAGACCGCAAACAACACTCCCCGGGCACCGAGCGGAGAGCGGATCGGAAACCCGGCCGGCCGGCCGGCGGACGCGATGAGGAACGGAAGCGCGGACAGAGACTATTCGGTGGACTGCTAGGAACGTTATCGCAGAGCTCGAACTCAGCGGCACAGAGACGTCGCGCGGACATCGAGCGCAGACAGAAGGATAAGCTGAAGCTACAGGATGAGGAGTACGACGGGCTTAAGAAGAAGAGGCGTGGGGAGCGCGCGGCGATTCGGAAGAAGGAGCAGAGGCTGTATGATGAGGAATCGGTGAGTTTTATCAGGACGGGTGTTGCGCAGTGGAAAGTGACGATGCTGACGGTGAATTGTAGATGCGAACGCGCCACGCAAACTTGTTGGCCATGGCTCATTTCTTGAAGACGAGGGCTGAGCCGGTATTGGTATGTTTGATTTTTCGAGGTCTGCGTCCGCGTGCTTGGGTGATATGGAACTAATGTTTTACAGTATTACAAGCCGTGGCAACTTCGTCCGGACGACCATGCGATCATACGAGACCAGATTGAGGATGCGGAGGCTACGATCTCTCGCGAAGTGGCAGAGTTCGAGACGCGTTACCCGCCTCAGCAGGAGGAACCTCAGGAGCAGACAGAGCAGCAAAAGCAGCCGGAGCCTACACAAGAAGGAAATGCGGAACCAGCTGCAGCCCCAGAGAAGGAGACAGAAGCAGATGCCGATACAAAAGAGAAGGAAACAACGAATGAAGCTTCACACCCGGCAGACGATGCACAGCTTGACAAGAGCACCGAAGATGCACCGACTAACATTACGCCTCCTAATGATAACAATGTCCCCGTCAGCAACGAACATTCAGATGTGCACCGAGGCCATGAAGACGACGGCGGCGAAGTGGTTGAGGACCAGGAGGATACTGTAATCTATTAGCATGGCGATTTCGTTTTCTACTTCTCCAATTTCTTTTCTATCAATTCTTTAATCCCAAACTGTCATCTGGCAAATACTCTACCTTGAGGATGGACGTGCATACATAAATGAAGTATAGCGATGACATACCACACTTCCCTGAGGAGTAGAGGAATATCCGGAGAAGCCGAGGCACTTCGGCAGAACCCAAAAAGAACCCAGCCAAAGGACGCTGACGACACTACACTACAAATCAATAGAAACAAGAACAAACGTCCCAGAACCCGGTTACACATATCCAGCACCCACGGAACCGAATCGTACTAGTGCCCAATCTCGTAGCTTCGTAGCCTCGTTTTTCTCCATGAGTTCTGCTTCCCCATTTCCGTGGGTTCTGCACGTGATGAACAGCTGGCGGGGAAAGAGGAGCTCTATAAATAAAATGGGTTGTCGGTATGCAAGTTTCTTGGATTTCCTCCGTAGATACTACCTGTTCCTCGGGCTAGAGGGTCCTATTTTCATTTTCAATTATTTATCCCTCGTTGTCGGCTTACTGCACACTGCATTGCAGTCATGTCCGTCGATAAGATCTCTGTATTCGACGATCCGCGAGTCGAGCGACGTTTTGCGACTCTGAATGGCAAGAATTACGGTATGTAAGGATGTGAATCTAATTGATTAGAAGAAAAGTTCCAGTTCTTGCAGAACCACCGACATGACGAAATTGTGTTCTTGGCATTCGCGTTACCTTACGGAGTAACTGAACTGATTATATATTATCTGCAGCTTATCTCTACAGCGAGCCCGAGTCGGGCAATTACAGAGCAACCATTTTTCTTGTGCGTGGACTCCCACCTGGCTCCGGTTTACTTCTTTCCGAATGGAACCTGCCTTTTGAAGATAGAATCTTAATTCATCCATCCAGATTCATGGCTTCCCCGACTTGTCGATGGGATGGCGGTACCAGATCCCCATGTTAAGACGGATGGGCCTGCGGGTCGTCGCGCCGGATTGTCTAGGATACGGACGAACAGTGAGATTCGCGACCCCTACGAATGGCAAATGTGCTAAGATCAAGGATAGGACGCCCCAGAGAACATAGCTTTATACTCACACAAAAGCTGTGCCGACGACATCAAAGAACTCGCCTCGCACGTCGGAGCATCGCAGATCATTCTCGGCGGTCATGATTGGTACGTCTGTCGTCGCAATCTTGATCGCTAAAATCAATGTTCTCAAGTTTTCAGCACTAAACACTGAAACTAACACCAAACAGGGGCGCCGCTCTCGCCTACCGAGTTGCGCTATGGCATCCCGATCTGGTCTCCCACCTATTCACCGTGTGCGTGCCGTACGCACCACCGCAGAAGAAATTCTTCCCGCTCGAGGAGATGGTGAAGAAAGTGGCGCCGCACTTTTCGTATCAGTTGCAGTTTAGCAGCGGGGAGCTGGAGGAGCCGACGCGGTCGAAGGACGGGATTAAGAAGTTCCTGTCGGCGTTGTATGGTGGGCGAACGCCGGAGAAGGAGTTCGTGTGGGATGCGGAGTTGGGGATTTCGGTGGAGAGGATGGAGAGGATTTTGCCGTCGCGGTTGTTGAGTGACGAGGTTTGTCTCTCTCTCTCTCTCTCTCTCTCTCTCTTGCTGTTTGGTCGAGATCGAGATGATAATGGGCTGGTCCTGTCTCGTTCTTCTCTCGGTACATACAGTGCCAATGGGTTATACTGATGACACTGGAATTCAGGAACTCGAATACTACGCCACTGAATTCTCACGCCACGGACTACACGCTCCATGTAGGTCCCTCCCTGCCCTTTCATCCCTCTCCCACCCACAAACTAACCACTAACACTATAAAGTCAACTGGTACCGCACACGCGAAATCAACTACAAAGAAGAACTCTCAATTCTCGACCGCCGCATCACCGCGCCTGTCCTCTTCATACAGGCTCTCCGCGACGCAGCTCTCCCGCCGAATCTAGGCCGCGGCATGACGAAGACGATCCCGCATTTGACGTTCAAGCAGGTCAACACGTCGCATTGGGCGCTGTGGGAGCAGCCGGCGGAAGTGAATGAGATGATCGCGTGGTGGTTGGAGGAGGTGGTGTTTACGGATCCGAGGGTGGTGAAGTTGTGATTTATATTCAGCTGGGCTGATGTTGGAATGGACCGGAGTGTACTGTTATAATGTACTGCATTGTGGATGAGGTAGGTAGGCAGCAGGGATTATGCCGTGGTATGGTCGCTGAGACGAGCGGGCTCGTTTTGGAGACCTTGCTGGGCGAGATTCGGGGTAGTTATATATGGGGACTACAATGGTGTGAACTATGTACTGAACAAAAGTAAAATCAAATCAAATATGATATAGTAAATACTATCATAAAACACATTAAGATACTATAAACTAACCGTAAGCTACAGTACAAACTATACAACCACGATATCAATATACGAAGAATCAAGAAGCACCAGATCAAAACTCCATCACCTTCGTCTCAATATAACACCCCGCCTCCTGCAACCGATCCGCATATTCCTGTCCCAACGTAGCCGGCGTCACGATACCCCCTCTAGAAACCCTCCTCACCTTCTCCTCGCCCTCCAAAAGAACCATCGCGCCCTGAGCCATCAACAACCCCGTCAAAGCATACAACGAGCCCTGAAACTTCAACGTGCCCAGCGCCCGTTTCGGCTCCTTCGCATTCTGATCCGCCGTCGCCACAGCCCGATACTGGACGCGATCGGCAGTCGAATCCTCCAGCCGCGGTCCGCTACCGGGCGAAAAAATGAACTGCTTCACGAGCATCCGCACAGGCGGCAAGACCAGAAGGGTAAGGGAAACGAGGAACGCAAAGTGCAGAGCCACGCCGACCAGGACGTTTCTGACGCGCACGAACTGGCGGAAGTGGAACCTCGGTCCGTAGAATTCCGGCATTAGCGTGCTGCTGCGGTGCACGATGATGATGTCGGCGATGGCGGTGGGGGAGGTGGCTAGGACGCCCATGTCGGGAATGCAGCGGACGCCGAAGAGCTTTTCGGTGATGGACTCGCCGGGGATGTTCTTGGGGGGTGGGGAAGCGGCCAGCGCGAACGGGTGCATTGATTTGGAGAGGTCGGAGAAGGAGATTGCGTCGAAGAGCGTGAGGATGGTGCTGAGGGTTCCGCCGCTTGCGCCGGAGCTCCTTCGAGAATGGTTAGTTAGATGGGTAGTGCATTCACGGGGATGTCAGGTTGGCTTACTTGAGGTCGTCGATTGAACAAGTGATTTCCTTGGTGTCGCAGGATAGCTCTTCTCGAACGCGTTTGACGAGCGACCAGGAGAGCATATCAGCGGGGGCACTTTCAACACCCATGAAGGGAATGATCTGGCGAGGGTTAATAATATACCCATCGATGGAACACTTGGGTTGTACTCACAATCGCCCCGTTTGCCTTGGCGGTCTCATGGTATTTCTCGACCACGCTCTTGATGAATGGCGGCTCTCCAGTTCTAAGATCTAGTCAGACGGACTCTGTATGTATATAGCTCCGAGGTAAAGGGACCATACGCATCAATATAATGCGTCCCGTTACTCGCGCAGGCTTCGACCACCGGAATCGAATACAAGATGTACGGGCCGACGCAATTAATGATAATCTTCGTTCTCTGCGCCAGACTATGAAGTTCTTCGCGATTGAGCTGAACAGCCAAGACCTCTACTACAGCGTTAACAATGGCAATTGACCTTAGTAACTGCACGGCTCAATGGAGCAATACCTGGCGGGGTGCGGTCCGGGTTCAACGCCTTGATCTCCTGCGCTACGTTCTCAATCTTCTCGACGGAGCGCCCCGCAAGCGCCCATTTCAGATTAGTGGGCAGGTTCTTGACAATGTGTTCCGCACAAAGCTTTCCTGTGTAACCTGTCGGACCGAGAACGGCTAGGTCGAATTCCCGGCTGGATTGCATGTCGGGTTGGGGTGTTTAGGGAATTGAGGATGGACGGTGATACAAGGATAGAATGGGCAGAGTCACGGATTGGTGATATATACAATGTATATACGTATGTAGATATACAATATATATAAGTATCGATGGAAAGAAAAGATATAGATAGAGACAGGGGTCCGGGGGAATTCTAGACTGCGTCTCAGGAGCGGCATCAGGCTAGCCCGAATGGGATGGACGGAACATGATGACATCATCCAGTCATGTGACTACACTCAGGCCCTCGCTCGCACATGTTTGCCACCAATGCCCATAGCATAAGAATAGTGATAACAACCAGAGACATAAAGTGAAGGGAAGTAGGCTAAGTTCATCTGAGATTCGGCAGTATGGTTCATAGTAGTAATAATAGTAGTATTGTGGTGATGACTTTGAAGGGCGGGGGAAGAAAATTGGCAACATAACAGCGTCAAAAATGCAAAATCGATAAGCTAGTCTGAAAATCAATATCGTCTTATCGCGTTAGTTTATTAAGCCACTGAATAAGGTAGTCATGCCGCAATCTACAGTACACAGCAGTGAAAAGTTCAGTTCCTGGACCACCTCTTTACATCACATCTCCGGCGCGAGCCCCACGTGACCGTCGCCAAGAGTTCGAGCCCTAAGCGAGCCCACAACGACTCCCGCCTACCTAGAAAGCCTCAGTCTCGATTTCGACTTACCGCACTGTTACCATCTTCGACTCAACAGCCTCACAGCCAAGATGACGAAGCGCACCAAGAGTGAGTATTATCGCCTGCCAGGATCATGTCGACCCCGAGGAAATTAATCACTGACTGAAAATTCCAGAGGTCGGCATCACCGGTAAATATGGTACTAGGTACGGTTTTCTCTTCGCCCTGCATTCTAGGAATCCGACTTGAATTCGATGGCGCTCCTCGCCCGAGAGCGATCCCACCCCAAATGAGACGAATTCGGATTCAAGACTTCGCCCTCGATCAGACGAAAGAGAACGGTTGTATTGACGACGTGATTGAACAGATACGGTGCCTCCCTGCGTAAGCAGGTGAAGAAGATGGAAGTGTCGCAGCACGCCCGCTACATCTGTACCTTCTGCGGAAAGAACACCGTTAAGCGCAAGGCTGTTGGTATCTGGGAGTGCAAGGGCTGCAACAAGTGTGTTGCCGGTGGTGCCTACACCGTCTCGTAAGTCGAGCGCCTGTCCTGATAAATTTTCTCGTCATCGCCACCCTCCGATTTTGGGGACCGGCCAGACTGGACCCCTGTGCACAGGGAGGTGATTCGAGTAACACAAATACTGATTGATGCGATCGTCCTACAGTACCCCCGCCGCCGCTGCCACCCGCTCCACCATCCGTCGTCTCAGAGAAATCGCGGAGGTTTAAGTGTGATGATGGGATTTTCTTTACGTTTGAAATAAAAAATATAGCGAAATTCAATACCTGAAGAGCTTAAATGAGTGAACTCCTACGATCTTACCACTTTCCTCCGATGTCAATAGCGCCTGGTGCCTTGCGGATCGCCGGTTTCTCGCCGTATCCAGATAGACTTCAATTCCACCGGTGATCTCGGATCTTTCAAATCTTTCCAACCTTTCTTAAGAGCGCTTCGTAGCAGATATCTCGCGTCTGCAGTCTGTCCGTCTAGTGTGCGTTGCGCTGGGATCCCTACCGCGTTCTACAATATTGGAAAGCTGGGAACAGTGGTCGTGATCGGGTCTTCTGACGTTGCAGAATTGCAGCCCTATGCATGAAGTTGTGATTCTACCAGAAAAGGAGTTATCTGGCCGAAGTACTCTTATTTTATCTTGGACGCGCGTCTGACTCAGAACGACAGCACACAGTAGGTACGGAGCCAGTAATCTTATTTTCGTTGTTGCCTTTGGAGGTCCTTAGTTACTACTCGGCGGAGCACCTGTTGGTCCCAAAACACATACTCCGTATAGTTATCTACTCGGCTGTAGAGTAAAACGGCTAGCGTCAGGTTTCACCGGCTGACTAGGGGAACTGACGACACCTGAACACATGAACACCTGAGGCCATCAGGAGGGCGGCTGCGCACACGCTTTTTCCGGGCGCTCATTGGCGCTCGAGGCAGGCCGGTCACGTTGCGGGCCAGACTCCTTTGCGTTAGATCGGATTGCAGGTCCACCTTCAAAAGGCCGGCTGCTTTCTCCCCACATCACTTCGTCTTGCTTCCTCTCTCTCCCTTTCCTTTCTTCTTCCCACGCCTCTGTCTTCCCATCCCTTTTGGCCAGCTGCTCTTCATGCCTTCTCTTAGCTTCCCTGCAGACAATCCTGGCACAACCCCAACTGTTAATGTCCGACACTTGTATTGTGTGTTTAGGAGACCTTGGCGAAAGCGCCAGCGATCCTCTTGCCGTCACCGCCGAGGCCGCGCCAAGACCTGATCTCCGAGTAGATGGCAAGCCCAATGACCCTCCTATCGAGGCGAACGGCGTGGACGGCAATGAGGATGCTGGCCAGATCGCCCAATTACTCCCTTGCGGCCATATCCTGCACAATAATTGCCTGAAACCATGGGTCGAACGGGCCAACAGTTGTCCCATTTGCCGCCGCAGCTTCAACATGGTGGAGCTGAGGGAGCGGCTCGGAGGTATGTCTTTCCCATTATGCGTTTCTTTACCACATCTTATGCACACTACGTGCATTGATAGATAATGGACATTCGCTAACGATGAGGTCTTCCTCCCCCTGCAGGTCCCGTATCGTCATCTTACTCCGTGCAAGACAGAACGCAAGTGGCGGACGTTGATCCCTCTATGGTAATAGAATATATAGATGACGATTTGGCCGAATTCCAGCCTTGTCTCATTTGTGGAGATGCAGATAATGATGAACTCCTGCTTCTCTGCGATGCGTGCGATGCCCCGTCTCATACCTATTGCGTCGGGCTCGATACCGTGCCGTCCGGCCCTTGGTACTGCTCGCGCTGCCTCATCCAACGCACGTCGGGATCCTCCTCCGAGATGGCCGAGCGATCTCTCCGGACTCCGGACCGCCGCGGTCGCCGCACGAGGGCACAGCAGCGGAGATTGCAGAGCAGGAATCAGATGAACTCTCTCCACTGGGCACGGGTATGGCAGTCCGTCTGGGATCATCTCAACCTTGATTTGGATTTTCCTTTTGATGATGACAGGGCTGCAGAGCGTGCCCGTCAGCAACAACGACGCGAAGAGGCAAACCAGCGAGAGTTTCGAGTCTGGCAGCGTCGGTTCGAGGTTGCCGAGCAGCAGGGCGGCAGCAATCGATTCCGAGACACGGCTGCTCTCCTCGACCTCGAAGTTCCTCGGCCGTCACGGCCTCGTGTCCCACGGGAACCTACGCCGGAGCCCGAGTCTCTTGAAGAAATGCGAGCATGGAACGCTTTCGAGAGAGCTCGAGAGATCGAAAACAACCCAAATGCCGCGAGAAAGAGAAAGGAATCCACTTTGTCGCCGTCACCGGAGCCTACCGAACCCGAAAGAAAGCTGAAACGTCCGCGAACCCGCAGGGCCCAGGATCTGGCGGCTCTGGCTACGCAGAATGGAGAATCCTCTCGAGCTGCTAGTGCCCAAGCCTCTGCTCGAATTAATGCCGAGGGTCCGGGCGAGCCGAGCTTCCTTCAATCCCTTCTTAAGGAAGTAGAGGATTCCTCAACTCCTCGTGGTGCTAATTCGCAAGGTCCCTCGGCCCAAGTTTCAGTAGCACCAACCGATCATCCATCCCCTGGGCCCTCATCCCCATCAATATCGCCTGCTCCGTCAAATCACTCTTCTCCCCGACTATCATCTTCAACACCACCCCCGCATCTTCGGAGCAGGCCGATTTCTCCAATTCAACTCGCATCCCCCACTGACCCGTCGTCTCCACCATTTTCACCTGACGTATCACCGGCTGGGGCTGTCAATGGCACCAGGGAAGATTCGCCACCGCAACTTGCTGCCGAGCGGCCTCAGCGTCGTGTACCAAGGGTCTGGTTGCAATCAGTGGGTGCACGGTCTAACGAGAGTTCTCCAACCCGAACCAAACCGTCCTCGGCCGTCAAATCTGACATCCAAAAAATAGTCGGGGCCGCATTGAAACCATACTATCGCTCAAAAATCATTTCGAAAGATGAGTTCACTGATATCAATCGCAATATATCTCGGATGCTCTATGAGCGTGTTGGGGGTATTGGAACCCTCGAGGCGGGCACTAAGGCAAATTTGGAAAGCACGGCCAAGGACGAAGTGGCGGGAGCCGTGGATTCTCTCAAGCAGAAACAGAGGAGCATCAACGGACATGAGGATAGTGCTTGATAGTTGGACTTTATACCGCATGTGCCGGCGTTAACGCAGCGATTTATCTTGATCCCATTAAGGGAGAAGCATCTTCTTGGGCGTTTATCTATGACCTGCCGGAAGGGACACCACAGGGATACCTACTTCTTGTGATTATTCATTTTCTGGAGTCTAGGGTGGCTGGCTTGGGAATTGGCATGAAGCGCACATCGACTTTTGTAGCTGTATTTTCTGGATATTTATGACTGAGAAGATTTTCCTGAATAATATATTTTACAGGCCCGTCTTGATGGCGGCCTCATCAGCGACCACTTAATATTTTTTCTATCTCTTCCATGAGATAATTATTCTCCAGAAATAAGGGCCTTGATTTGAAGATTATAAATCTTCGCTCTGTACCTGACCAAGACGGAGCAAGGTAAGTAAGTGCCTTGGGGATCAGGCCCGTGTAACCACCCCGCCTTTACCTCTCCGCGCTTTTCGTTTCCTCTTCGCACAATCCTCTCCACTGACATGTGCCGATGCCAAAATGACAACATTGAAGAATCTAGTGCACGATCTTCAGAGGCTAGCTGATCTGTTGTTTGCTGCCTAAAACGTCTATGTATGCATTCCTCCGAGCCGGTAACCGAATGTCCAGGCCTTATCCTGTCTACTGGCTGCATTAGCTGGGTTTTATACAGAGTTTTGACCACGTTTCTATTCGACGTGTGCTTGCATACGCGATGTCTACAGCCAAGAACTAGTAGATTGCGACATTAGTCTACATCGGAAGTTCGCTGGACCCTGATTATTGTGTCATGAGACTATCATATTATTAATGGTGGTGGCGAAAACCAGTGGAAGTGAGAATCCTGATGAAATTGCACATAGCAAATGGACTGACAAATCGACGTCACAAAGGAGCGATAACTGATCAGCATAAAGAGAGGAATTTCAGGATTGGGCTGTCGGCGCTGTGTTCGTTCGATATCTCCGAGATTGATAGCATGGGGTTGCCTTTCATTGATCAAAATTTAAAAGTCTTCGAGGTCGGACTGTCGGAGCCAGACTCCCGAACAGCGAACATATCAACAACGGACAATGCACGCTGACGAATCGACCGGAGCTTGCATTTTCACTGCTTCAGTCGGAAAGTCCAGTCTGACTCGGTCTCGGGAATAATGATATGACCATTTACCGATACCCGCTGAATGATCAAGAAATGTCAAGATAGAGGGAGGCTAAGGCGTCGGCTAGAGTGGGTTCCCGACCCTCCTGACCCAATAGCTTATGCGAATCCGAGCATGGTCGGCCTTCGGACCGCTGCAAAGCGCGAGCAGCGTTTTCTCGAATCCACGTTTCCAACTTCCACCCCCTTCTAAACAGTTGGATTCGAAAGCTTTGACTCATGTGTGTGCCTGGTCTCCAATCATACGGACACCAACATACCTGGGATATGGCCTATGGGCCGATTACCCGGACGAGGCACGTACCAAGGTAGTTTTAGCATGTCAGATCTTCGCTCTCGGCGTTAACGGTTTGCGACTGACGCTTTCAGGCCTAGAAATGACCCAATCTTCACATGGACCGGACTGATCATTGGTCCATTCGTACCCTTTCGGGCCCCTCACGGTTTTCACCTTTTTTTTTTTTTTTTTTTTTTAACCCTAGCGTTCCTTTCCCCATTACGAATCAGTGTGTCGGAGTATCGGTGCCGGGCATTTCGGACTTAAGATTCTATGATGGTGGAGCACGTTCGCGCGCTGGACACTCCGGAGTGGCAGCTTCAAACCGAGATGATTCTAGGCTGGTTTTGATTTACTAATTGTTAGATCTTTGGGTATATTTTTTGTTGTTGGAGGCCCACTCCTTGATATTTTGCAATGACTTATAATCTCCGAAGGGGCCCATATTTCGGCCACAGGTTTCACAACATTCCACACTATATAGATCCAAGTTTCCTAACAATTCACCCTTACTTATAATTCTCGACAATCAGCAAACTATCTCTATTCACCTGGAGCGAAAAACGACGCTACGCAAGGAGGAAAATTATTAGCCCCGCCGATCCTGACCCTGCGCCACGAAGACCAGAACAGCGCAACGACGAACGACATCGGCATGGCTTCCCGTCTCGACCATACGAACGAGCTTCCAGTATCGTCGGACGTTACCTTGAACTCTGAAACGCATTCGACAGCGGGGGACCCAGAGAAGGAGCTCGAGCGCTCCCACGAAAAAGACTTGGAAAACGATGGAGCACTTGCTCAACTACCTGGCGGCGAGAAGCCAGCGCCGCCCCAGAAAGACCCGAACTTGGTAGAATTCGATGGGCCCGATGACCCCGAGAACCCGCAGAATATGCCATACTGGAAGAAATGGGTGTTGACGATGACATTGTCTTCGATGACCATGTGGATCACCTTTGCGAGCAGTGTCTTTTCGACCGCTACTGTGGTGACGGCCAAGGAATTCAACGTTTCGACCGAAGTTATGACACTAGGAACCAGTCTGGTTGTCTTCGGGTTCGCCCTAGGACCTTTGATGTGGTCGCCTCTGTCTGAATTGTACGGACGCAGACTGCCATTGTTCTTTGGCTACGCCGTGTTCGCGATCTTCCAGATCCCAGTTGCTGTCGCGCAGAACCTTCAAACCATCATGATTTGTCGCTTCCTGATGGGTGTGTTTGGCTGCTCCCCTCTGGCGGTTGTTGGTGGTGCTATGGCCGACTTCTGGAACCCTATCGATCGCGCTGTGGCCATCGCAATGTTCTCGGCTGCAACTTTTGTTGGACCCGTCCTCGGTATGTGCTTCCCCCGGTGATGTTCTTTTCCACTTGCAATTGCCCTTCTAACATACGAGCGTAGGTCCCATCGTCGGTGGTTTCATCACAGACTCGCATCTCGGCTGGCGCTGGACGGCTTGGATCACTCTGATCGCCTCGGCAACCTTTGGCATGATCGCCGTTATCATCATCCCCGAGACATACGCACCCGTTATTCTGCAAAAGCGCGCTGCCCGCCTCCGCCGAGAGACTGGCAACTGGGCACTGCACTCAGCTCTGGACGAAAGCCGCCCTACTGCATCGGAGATCATCACCAAGTATCTGGTACGCCCGATCCAAATGCTGTTCCTGGAGCCCATTCTCCTCTTGATCACCATCTACCTCGCCCTGATCTACGGCATCCTATACCTGTTCTTCGAGGCCTACCCCGTCTCCTTCCAGGAGGTTCGCGGATGGACCAACGGAGGCGTTGCCGGACTCCCCTTCCTCGGCATCATGATCGGAGTGCTCTGCGGAGTGGCCCTGATCATCTGGCAGACGAAGACCCGTTTTGCGCGCAAATTGGCGAAGCACGGCCGTGTTGTTCCGGAGGAGCGTCTCGTCCCCATGATGATCGCATCGGTCCTGCTACCTGCCGGCCTCTTCTGGTTCGGCTGGACCTCTGACCGCAACATCTCCTGGGTCCCTCAGGTCATCGCCGGCGTGCCCATCGGCATGGGCATCCTGGTGATCTTCATGCAAGGTCTCAACTACATAATCGACGTCTATCTTATGTTTGCTAACTCCGCTATCGCTGCGAACACCCTCGTTCGGAGCAGCCTCGGAGGCGCTTTCCCGCTCTTCTCCGTGCAGATGTACCATAAGCTGGGCGTCGACTGGGCTTCCAGTTTGCTTGGCTTCATCACCGTCGCGATGATCCCTATTCCCGTGATCTTCTTCATCTATGGTAAGAAGATCCGGGCGATGAGCAAGTTCTCTCCCAAGCTGTGAAGGAGGGTTGATTCTTACTTCTTAATGTTTTCTGTTGTGCAACGAGTTATGCATTAAAAAAAGCGGGCATTTGCAGGGCGTTTTTTTTTTTTAAACAATATAGTGTTTATAGATCATTATAGATAATTTTAATGTCAACTTTATAGCAACATCATGATTA
The DNA here is from genome assembly GCA_004849945.1 of Aspergillus ochraceus. Taxonomy (NCBI): domain Eukaryota; kingdom Fungi; phylum Ascomycota; class Eurotiomycetes; order Eurotiales; family Aspergillaceae; genus Aspergillus; species Aspergillus ochraceus. The sequence goes on from SSOS01000003.1 coordinate 431,866, forward strand.
GCAAACAGCCTTTTCTGGCGTCCTTCTAGCCATTCGGTAGGTACCCCGTGCGCATGCCTGAGGCCGCGGGCTTTTCACCCCTTGCTTCCTCGGCATCATGTCTTCGTCAACTCTAAATAGTCTTCAAGTCGCACCATGACCCCCGGGTAATAAATGTAAGTAGGTAGTTCGAGTATGTACAGTACCTAACACGACCGCACTATCTACGCCGTCTGTCGAAATACAAATTCCTTATCGCCCACGGTGAACCCCCCGTCTCTGTTAGCGACACCCCCGGTCATTTCATACTTCATGGCCGTCTTCTCCCTGCGTGGGGTCGGGAGGTACACGGTGCCCTTCGTACCAGGCGGAGGGGTCACAGTCATATACAGGAAATCACGACTATCATAGCTCCACTTCACCTCGAACGCGCCCTGCGGGACGGGATAGCGACCCTCCGCCCACCTCAGATCCAGCGTCTGTGGCGTGATCGTCCACTCCGCGTAGCCTGGCTTAGCCGGCGTGACCCCGAGCACATATCTGCTAAGAGCTGCCGTGGGACCGGCGCTCCAGGCATGACAGAGAGAGGTACCGACGCCGAGGCCAGGGGTGCCGTCTTCGTTCAGAACTTCCCAGAAGCAGCCGGTGTAATTGGTGTGGGTTGGGTCGCTCATGGGGCCCCAGAGCGTATGGAGGATGTGTTTTGCCGCGGGACCGTCCCGGGCGTGGAACGCTGCTTGGAGATGGTAGCCTGAGGCGTAGGGGCTGATCTTTTGCGCCCATCCGCTGGCTGCACTGGCGCGGGAGAAGGACAGCGGGCCTGCGGGGACGTCGAGCTCGCGGGCCATGGTGGATAAGAGGGCGTGGGCGGTAAAGTTGCCGGTTCCGTTTACGGGGATCGTGTCGCTGAGGATGGCGAGGGCGTTTGCTTCCTGGGAGAAGAAATCGCGGTGCGAGTCCGAGTGGGAATACGCGTGTAGGGAGTTGCTCCAGAAGTAGCGATTGATGGCAGGACGGAGGGCGTCCAGGCGGTGCTTGTAAAGAGTGGCGTTGAGACCAGCGTCGTTCATCAAGGGGATCCAATGCTTGAGGGTTGAGGCATAGATCAGGTTGAACTTGGCGACGCCGCCCCCTACTTGCGGGTCGTAATAGTTCCAGTCTCCGGCTAATGCTTGGTTGGATATATTCAGGATCCCATTCGGGAGCACTTGAGAATGTGCCCAGTCGAGCATCCGCGCTGCCTTGGGGGCCCAGACTGAGAGGAATTCCGTATCCCCGGTCTGCTCGTAATACTGTGCCATGGCGCTTACAATGCTGAAGGAATATCCAATGAGACCTGTGATATTGGCAGGAATTTCCGTAGAACGTGGGGGTTGTTGCACTTTGGCATTGGGAACGAAGAAGCCGGGAAGAAGTTGAAAGGAGCCTAATAAGGAAATCGTGCCATTGATGTATTCGCGGCCATGAGTGCTTGCAAACGCACTGCCCGTGGTCATATCCAAATCACCTGCATAGGCAATCCGATCCCTGCGAGACCCATCCACCTCAACTGGCAAGGGGTTGGTGCCTAGGAGGAAGTCCTGCAAGTCAGACTTGCTGGTTAAGCGCGAGCTGTATATCTCGGTGCCGAATGCAGTCAATGAGACATTGGTGAATATGGCGGCGTGGTGGAGCGAAGCACCCAGACCGAATGAGCCGAAAAAGCTCGTGCTTTGCGTGAAATTGAGGACAGTGGACCCGTCAATAGAGATAATGATTTGAGTGCCATTCACACTAGAGTGAACCTGATGCCAGTGACCCACAGAGACGGAGGGCGGCAATGGAGCAATGACCAAGGGGTCTGAGAGCTGGGTTGCACCCGCATGCGCTGAGATTGAGTTGTTGGCAATATTGGCAAAGAGGTAGATTCCGGCGCCTAGGGTATCACTGAGTACTGTGAAGCCAAACCCATTCTTGATGGGCTTAACAGCAAAGTCTAGCTCAAAGGCAGTCATTGTGCTGGCATAGTCCGCCGAGAAAGGCTGAGGGCTCAAACTCTCGACCAAGGCGCCTTCATCGGTGATGACCCAGAAGTCCGGCAGCGAGTTGGCAGGGAATTCGTTCAACTGGATGGTACGGGCCCCGGCTTCCCAGATGCTAGTCACGACTGGATCGGAACATTGAATTGCTCCAGGAAGCTCACTGATGGGCGTATCATCGACGGTGGGACGGAAGCCAATAGACGACAGCTCTAGCTCGCCGGCGGTCGAGAGGTTGAGCTTTTGGTATCGAAGGCCGCCTTGAACCAGGCGGTTGATGTGAACGGATTCCGAGCCGCTGCTGAGGTTGTATCGGTTGACGCGATAGGTGTCCATCGCTGCAGATAATTCGATAGGCCCGTCAGACTAGAGAAAAAGCCGTTGTCAACATCATCCGGCCCTTTTAGTGTCCTTCTTGAAGGTTGCTACTGACCATGTACGAATCTAGGGCAGCTCTAGATTCACTATAGGACATCTCAAAAACCGACGTATCTCCCGCACGGTGGTTAACCTCGAAGGAAGCCAGCCCTTCGACGTTCCTGCCATAGTCTAGAATTAGGATAGAGGGCGTGGTGCCGTCGGAAGACAATCTCAAAGTAGTATTCTCATTGACAGGAATACGACTTCCATTCACTTTGTAGGACAAGGGCCAGGTGAGGTTGGAGTACGTCGCTAGGGCCTGCCAGGCCAGGAGCTGCCCAACCAAGAAAGACGGAATGATACGCATCGCAAATAGCTTGTGGATGAAGGACGTATAAAGGGAGAGAGTATGAGCGTCTTGCGGCGGCACCCTGCCTTAAGTACAAATAAACGTCTGCCAGTCATCATTTCGTTTTCAGGAATGGTTCTATACGAGCCAAGGCTTCACTCTGTCGTACTCGTAGTTTATTAGTAGTGACTTCACAGAAAGGAGATACGGGTCGGAGAAGAGGAATTCATGGATCGACAACCTTGGCAAGGTGACGTTGCGTAAACACATATCCGTGGCCTCTGGGAGCCTTCGGACCCACTAACAGCATTTCTGCAGGCTCCCGGAGGTCACGGATAAGAATCTTACTGCTCTGTAGTAACTAGAAGCATGATTTAAACTATTAGTTGAGTGGAGCTCACCCCCCACTTTACTGTCTTACGGAGTCCTGCCGGCAAGGCACATCCATGGATGTTTAATGTGCGGCATGGCAACGATCGAGAACGGTTCATCCTCCGTTTTCTAGTCTTTCCCCCCGCAGAAACGACGGAGTATGCTCGGCACTTCAAGGATCGACCTTGAAATGATGGCTCCGATCATTCAGAGGTTACTCAGACAACAATATGAAAGATGGAGGCATAGACCACAGTCTGATCCCCTTGCCCTCGCGTTCTACTCTAGAACACAAGATATCTTAAGAAGTGCCCGGAAGTATTCCTGGGAGAGAAGCTTGCAGCCTCTACCTGGGATAAGAAATAGATTTCACACGGAGGTTCAGCCGAGCTTGTGATAAACGGGGGCCTAGCAAAGAGTCTAGCGTAGGTTGCAACGTGGTGTCAGGAAGATCAAGTCAAGAAGTTGTACGTACCTAAACCTTGGAAAGAAGTGGTGGATCTTTAGACCTTCGCATTCTCGCATATTCGTATTCTCGTGTTCGCGTACCTTCGTATACTCGTACCCGATTCCAAGGAAGTTGCTGGTCTTGGACGGACTCCACCGCTCGGTATTAAATGGACTGTCTGAAGTAACGATGAAATATCTATTTCTGTGGCCCAGAAGTTGGATGAACGCGGGTTCTGGTGAGAAGCTAGCTTCGATGCTGTACAATTTTATGCAGATGAAAAGACCAAAAGAGTTTAGTGCACATATGACCCACAGTGGATCTTGGCGGTCATCGCCTCCTTCATTGGAATTCAAGCTTTCTATGATTCTACATTTGAATTGGTATCATCAAAGTCGACGAACAGGGAGAGGAAGTGGGTTGAAATAGTATTCTATGAGTCTTCCTTTTTTTTTTGGTTGTTTCTTTGCCTAGTAGTCATTGAATGGAGCGTGTATTCCAGATCAGTTGCAACAAAAGGGGATACCCAAAAGCGTGCAGGAGTACTATGCTGGCAGCTGGAATGAGGAGGAATGAGATATAGACACCTTTCTCCCCCACACATGCGGTTGAAATTGACTTATCCACGACTTTCGGTGCTCTTACGGCTGCGCTCGCCTGCTGCTCGCCATTCCAGCCTTTCGAGTAATGGCCCACTGATCGAAGAGCAAACATTACCATTCTACCACCAGAAACGATATTACCAGTTCGCATTGGAGATACTCTCAACGACCGATACCGAATCATCGCCAAACTTGGCTATGGCGGCTATTCCACTGTGTGGCTCGCCTGGGATGAGAGGTTCTGGCATGTTCTTGCATCAGTGGGTTCATCGACTGATCTGAATACCTAGAACAAAGCAGTATGCTTCGCTTAAGGTGTCCATCGAGCAGAACGATGACAAGCCATCCCCTATACTAAACGAAGTCAACATGCTACAACGCATGAAGCAATCCGCTGAAGCTGCCAGTCACCCTGGCTTGTGTTTTACCCGCCTTGCTACCGGCATCTTTGAACTCCATACTCCTTCCGGAAGCCATTAGTGTATCGCGTCTAAGCCCCAGGACCATAGCATGCGCACGCTACAAACATCTTTTCCTAAGGCAATGGTGCCGAAGCTCGTAGTACGGTCTTTGGTGCATCGACTGTTCTTCGCTATCAATTGGCTGCATGCAACCTGCAATCTTATTCATACAGGCTTGGTTAGGACCTTCCCAGGCGATGTGCACATACTCATTAGTTTATAGACATTTCCCCTCAAAATGTCTTAACTGAGGTCGAAGATGATAGTAGTTTCAAGGACATCGAAGATCTAGAATCGCAAGATCCTAGCATTCCGATCATCAGTGACTCTGGCGTCCCTGTCTACCCGTCCCGGGAGCCCTTTCTAGAACTTGACGGCATCCCGGTTCTTACAGATTTCGGCTAATTACGAGACGACGACGGCGGTATAAATCAGGGCTGGATCATGCCTGATTTGTACCGAGCTCCGGAGGTATTATTGCAGATTCCCTGGACTTTCCAGGTTGATACGTGGTCTGTTAGTGTGATGGTAAGTGACGAGTGCCAAAAGAATCCCTGGTCCTGTTTCTGACCCATTCGATAGACATTAGAACTCCTAGAAGGCAAGAACCTTTTTGATCCTATCGATCATGTCAATGATCAATATGTTCTTCCATTGGCATTGGCTCAGTATATCGGATATCTTGGGCCGCCGCCACTGCGCATGATCCAGAATAGCCTTCTCTCTTCGACTTATTTCGATGAGAAAGGTTAGTGACGTGCTATTCTTATCTTTGTCTGTCCGATAGCGGAAAGGGGAGACATAAATCAGGTCCATCTAACCATGTGATAGGCAACTGGATACTACCTGAGGCACCGATTCCCCAAACGTTTTTCGAAGACTTGGTCACAATTATACCCCCAGGTGAAGAGAAAGACCTGTTTCTCAAGTTTATACGAAAGATGCTAGCCTGGGATCCGGAAGCAAGGGCAACAGCAAATGAAATCATTGAAGACGAATGGCTTCAGAGACCGTTTGATACAATGATTTAGCGCGTTTTGGTGGCATCAACTAGGTCCGTTGATTGAGGATGCTAGCGATTAAAAACGTTCAGGGGTATAGAGGCGAGCGATTATGCAGAGTAGAAAAAGTTCCGACCTGATCAGGGTGAACATGGCAATGCCTTTCTTAACGTCTGGAGATACTAGGGCGCGTACCTTCTACCTGCCCCAAAGCTGGGGTACCTGGGGCCTGAGAAAGCCTGGGCGGTCAAGTGAATCCCTTCTACCCTTCGGCATTGACTCGGATTTGCTTCGGGGACATTCGGTAGCAATGCCTACTACGGTAGATTGGTCTCCTGTTGTTGCTGTTGTTTTCGCACTTTGTCTATGTCTCGATCGTCCAGAGAGTTTACATATTGACAGTATCTTGTGCCTTACCTGGTTAAAAGTGTCATTCTACTCGGGGGTTAACACCTCTTCGGTACTTTCTCTACAACTACTACTCACCGCATCTTAAAGAAGCTGCTCATCCTTCATTGCTCCGGAATGTTCTCTACGCGTTGCCTTAAGCGCAGTCTTTTCCTGCCACGATGCGATGGTTATCTTGCATAGCTGGGAATGTAGATAGAAGTAAGTCTGTTCGAATCTGGAATGGGAGAGAGATAGAGTAAACATCCCAAATAATTCGCCGAGGGTCCGTTGTACTTCGATCGCCTACTACAACAGGCGTATCTTCCTCCAAAACTTCATATCTACTCGGAATTGGCGGCCAATCAGGCGCTTTAGCGCTTAGGCGAACTAGTGGGAAACTTATCATTCATTGTCTCGTTTGGATCTCCATTCCCCGCACGCTGGACGGTCAACGTGGATCTCTCATTGTTTCAATAATCCCCTGGGGAATTCGAAATCCGCAGCTTTTTTCTATTCGTTGTAGTCTGGTTAAAATAAACGCTTGTGCAGCTACCAATCTGTCTATATCGCCTGCCAGACAACAACGCCATGGGATGCAATCGGGACAATGCAAATCGCATAATAGACGAATATATCTCAAGCTTAGGGGACGGCTTGCGGCATTTGAACCAGAGCGTGAGTACTATAGCAATATCCGCAGGCATCTTCAACACTAATAATGGAAAAGATCCACGACAATCCTGAGCTTGCATATCAGGAATACCATGCCCATGCAACCATATGCACCTTCCTGGAAGAGCACACTACTATTCCTGTGACTCGGAGCGCATACGGTCTCGCCACGGCATTCGAGGCCGTCAGCGGATCTGGTGGGAAATGCATCAACTTCAATGCTGAGTATGATGCTCTTCCCGGCATTGGACATGCCTGCGGGCACAATCTCATCGCAACGGCGAGTGTGACGGGCTTTCTGGCTTTATCGCATTTGATCGAACGATCTGGAATATCCGGACGGGCTCAGCTGCTCGGAACCCCTGCGGAAGAAGATGGAGGCGGAAAGATCGATCTGTTGAAGGCTGGCGCATACGACAAAGCCGACGTATCGTTAATGATGTAAGCCCTATGGAAACTCTGTGTTTGAAATATCTGAAATCTAATGAGAGAAGACATCCAACTTCAGACGGCCCCCTTCATGAACACGGCATCACGGGAGTAGCCGGCCAGACATCCATCTCCTGCTTTGATCTCATATGCACATACGAAGGCGTCAGCGTGCACGCCAGCGCCAACCCCTGGGATGGAGTCAACGCCCTAGACGCCATCGTTTGTGCATACAACAATATCTCACTGCTGCGGCAGCAAATCAAGCCCGAAGAAAGAATCCACGGAGCCATCATGGAAGCACCTAAGATCACCAACGCCATACCCGAAAAGACAGTCACCAAATACACCGTCCGCTCGTCGACCATGAAAGACACAATCGCCCTTGGAGAGCGCGTGCGTGCATGCTTGCAAGCCGGGGCTCTCGCAACAGGCTGTAAGCTTCGTATCGAGGAAACTCCACTCTACGCCGACTTGCGAGTCAACGAGCCTCTCTGCGACGAGTTCGTCAAATGCATGGCAGAGCAAGGCGAAAAGATCCAGGCCATGCATGATGACCCTATACCGGGGTCTACGGACCAGGGAAATGTCAGCTACGCTCTTCCGGGTTTGCATGCTAACATTGGGATCCCGGTCTCGAGCGGTGCGTTCCCGCATACTCGTGATTTTTGTACGGCTGCGGGAGAAGCACCGGCCCATGATGTTATTCTCAAGGCTGCAAAGGCCATGGCGATGACGGGTTGGGCCCTCTTGACCGATGATTCATTGTATGGGAGGATGAGAGATGCTTTTGATCAGGATTGTAAACTACGTTAGGCTACTGTCGGGCCCAGTTCTCTAATATCAAGAATGCGCCACGGGATCCGCAGGGAATCCGTGCGAGTCTGGCGACTGTCTGTCTGGACGAGGTTGGGAGTTGATCTAGGATTGGTGATTCCAGAGCACCGATTTGTTCTTTGCGTATGTTGGTTATTTTGAGGTTATCTGGCACCTGTCATGATAAACATAGATGGCAGAGCATGTGCCGAAGAAAATCCTTGGCGCAAATACCTAACAAATGGACATGCGGTCACGACAAGACGGTTCTGGGAGCTTCATGTGTAGAACATCATAGAGAGAAACATGATGGATAGATCGTAAACATCGGAGTGCAGAAAGGAAAAGGGAAGAAAACACGCGACGCGTCCCAGGCAAAGGCGGTCAGGGCGTCCCCTCTCGTCCTTCGTTTCGCTCCGGAAGTTCTTGGTCGATTCAGATTGTCTCCTTATCCTCCTCCGCTTCTCGCCCATTTGACATTGTCCCACCCAGCTTAATTTCTTCTATCCTATCATATTCGGACCGCTCCCTCCCAGCGCATGGTACCTTGAAGCTTCTTTTTCTCTCCCCCCTCCTTCTCCCCCCTCCCTCTTCCCCCCCGTTCCTTTCACCCTCGGCTTCCCCGCGCAATCGTCCACAATGCCTGCGCGCACCCGTCATGGCCCCTCCGCCGCGACGGAGGTCGCAGAGCCCGAGGAGATCGCCGGTGGTCTCCGTCGTCTTCACTTCAATGAATCACTATCGTGGCGTGTCGGTCGAGGCGCCATCCCCATCGCAGACCTGCTCCACCGCCTGCAGACCCTCGCGCAGGAGCTTCGCAAGCTGGAACAAGAGGAGGTAGAGAAGGATTCGCTCAAGAAGGTATCGCAGGAGCTGGCCACCGCTCAGCTTCTCGGTCACAAGGATAAGGGCGTACGAGCTTGGGCGACGTGTTGCATTGTCGACGTGCTGCGGCTCTGTGCGCCTGACGCGCCGTTTACCGCTAATCAGCTCAAGGTGCGTTTCAATGATTGCGTCCGGCAGAGGATGTATGCTGATCATGCATTGGACTTCTGCCTTTTGTTTTATTGCAATCCCCGGATACTATTTTTCTGGTCGTGATGGCGCCGATGATTACGACGCTGATGCGGATACTGACCTTGCTCCCCTCCCGATCTAGGATGTGTTTACCTGCATTGTCACCTCGATTATTCCCGCTCTCGGGGATCCCGCGAGCCCCTATAATTCTCAACACATCTACGTGCTCAACTCCCTCGCTGAGGTGAAAAGTGTTGTCCTCATGACCGATTTGGACCACCCCGATTCTTTGATTGTCCCGCTTTTTATCAGCTGCTTCGATATCGTCTCCGGCTCCTCGAAAGCGTCGACCGGCGAGGAAATCGCGAAGAACGTCGAGTTCGACATGACTAGGTTGCTTGTCACCGTTATTGACGAATCGCCGGTACTTGCTCCAGAGGTAGTCGACGTGATCGTCGCGCAATTCTTGCGGGTTGATCCCCGTGTCTTGGAGCTTCCCGCTGGCAGGAAGGGGAAGAAAGCCGATGCGCCGGTCGATGTCAAGCAGGGGACGTTACTTCTGAAGGATTACCCTCCGGCCTATAACATGTCGAAAGCGATCTGTCAAGCGTGTCCGGAACGGATGACCAGCCACATCAGCCAGTATTTCAACAATGTCATTATCGACGTCTCCGCATCGAAGAATGGCGCATCGAAGAATTCGAATCGCCGGGTTACCCTTGACGAAGAAGAAGAGGAAGAAGAAGACATCAAGGAGTTGAACAAAGCCCATCGTCTCATTCGTGAGCTGTGGAAAGCCTGTCCGGAGGTATTGCAGAACGTGGTCCCTCAGCTCGAGGCCGAGCTCTCCGCCGAGTCCGTTTCCTTGCGTCTCCTGGCAACCCAGACTATTGGCGATCTGACTGCGGGAATTGGTGTTTCCGGACCACCTCCGGCACCTCCGATGGATCCCACCGTCTATCCTCCGGTCACGCTGGAGGAGTATCCCCAAACAATTCCTCAGACGAACGTCGTTCTGACGCCATTTTCTCCCAAACCTTTCTCTCAGGCACATGGATCTACTTACGAGGGCTTTTTGAGTCGGCGTCTGGATCGATCTGCCTCTGTAAGAGCTGCGTGGGCAACCGTCGTGGGCCGGATCCTACTGACGTCAGCCGGTGGCTCTGGACTGAGTGATAGCGAGGAGCAAACGCTCATCAAACACCTAGCAACGATGTTGCGGGATGCCGACGAGAGGGTTCGCGTGGCGGCAGTCGACGCGGTAGGCAATTTCGGTCTGTCTCATGTCGTGCTGAAGCTTGGTGCGGATGGCGGCTTTTCGTCCTCGGACTCGATACTTTTCATCCTGGCGGAGCGTGTCAAGGATCGAAAACCCCATGTGCGAGAGCGGGCAATGCGCACCCTGGCTCGAATGTGGGCTGTCGCCGCCGGCGAACTTGAACACGATAACGAGCAAGTCGTTTCTCTTCTCGGAGATGGTCCCTCCAAGATCCTGGACGCATATTACACGAATGACCCCGACATCCACGTGTTGATCGACCGTGTTCTCTTCGAGATCCTCCTCCCGCTCAACTACCCTCCGATTAAGCCCAAGCTGACTCGGGGTGGGTCAAGCCAATCGCAAAAGCAAAAGGACTCTCAAACCACGGAAGGTGAGGGCGAAATCGACGTGGACAAGGTCCGCGTTCGTCGCATTCTCACCCTAACAAGGGGTTTGGATGACAAAGCGAAGAAGGTTTTCTTCGCTATGCAGGCCCGACAAATACAGATGAGGACCGCGATCACGCTTTACCTTCAGGCCTGTGAGGATTATAATGGCGGCGTCATGGAGAAAGACGAGCAGCGGATCAAAACCCAGATCACCCGCGTCATTGACGGTCTGTCAAAGATCTTCCCTGACTCCTCACGCGCGTCTGCCGACCTGTGGAAATTTGCCAAGGCGCACGACCGACGAAGCTACCAGCTCATTCGCTTTGCTATGGCCGCGGTTAGTGATTATCGCACCGTCGTCAAGGCTATCAGAGAGCTTGTGAAGCGAATGCAGAACGCCAACAATGCCCCTGTCCTCGAAACTCTTACCCCCCTTCTTTACCGATGCAGCTCGCTTGTGTACAATCGGAGTCACATTCCGGCGATCATCAGCCTTTCGAGGACAAACGAGAACGGCCTGGCCGGCCCTGCGCACGAGCTGTTGCGGGAAATATCCTCTCGCAACCCCGAGGTGCTTGAAGCCCAGGTCCAGGAGATGTGCAAAGATATCGAAACACAGGCACCGAAGGCCACAACCACCAATGACACCGGTACCGAGGAGATCCTCAAGGCTTGCGCAGGATTCGCAAAGAAATTGGGATCTAAGCTCCCCAAGGAGCGCAAATTCTTTCTGTCCCTCGTCGACCACGCCCTCCACAGCCCATCCCCCCAAGCTGCCAAGCATGCCGTTTCGATCCTTATGGCCACCGCGGACAAGAAAGAGATGTACGCGAAGGACCTTATCCAGAAGTGCGTTGCTAAATGGACTTTTGGGTCGGATAAGTTCCTCACAAGGCTGGCCACTATGGCTCAACTGAGCCTTCTCGCTCCCAACGAAGCAGACTGCGAGAGCGATACCATCATTTCGATCGCCGTTAACCAGATTCTACTCATGAATCGGACTCCCCGGCCAGATTCAGGTTACGCTTGGTCGGATACGGTAGATGACGAGACTGCCGCCAAGGAATGGGCTCTCAAGATTATTGTCAACCGTCTACGTGCCAAGGGAGGCTCTGATGGCGAAGATGACTTCCGCGCCCATGCGGAACCGGTCTACGATACCCTCAATAAGCTTGTGGCTAATCAGGGTGAGTTGTCGAAGAAGAAGGATACCCCGGGGACGCAAAAGTCCCGGTTACGCCTCCAAGCTGCCAAGTCGATCCTCAAGCTCTGTGCATCTCACAGTCTCTGTGACCGAATCTTTGCGCCCCGCGACTTCAATGACATTGCGCTGGTCGCTCAAGACCCGGTCGCGGCTGTGCGAGTTGGATTTATCAGTCAACTCAAGAAACAGCTGGTGCAGACTACCCACTTGAGCCACCGCTGGTATACGATCCCCTTCCTGCTTGCTTTCGAGCCGAACCCAAGCCTGAAGGACAGCACTCTTACTTGGCTGCGGTCTCGAGCTGCGTTCTTTTCTCAGCAGGGCAGCAGCAAGAGAAGCGAGCAGACCGCCATGGAGGCTATATTCTCCCGTCTTCTATCGCTTCTTGCTTACCACCCTGACTATCCACCAGCCGATCTAGACGATGCCACTCAGTTGGCTGATCTGACCGACTTCGCCCGCTACATTCTCTTCTACCTCTCTGCGGTGGCCAACGAGCAGAACCTGTCGCTGATCTTCCACATCGCACAGCGCGTCAAGCAAGCACGTGATGGTATAACTAAATCGGATGAAATGACCGTCCGACTTCATACACTTTCAGATCTGGCACAAGCGACTATCCGGCGGTTCGCCGATATCTACTCGCAACAGCGCAAGTTTGGTGGGGGAGCTGCAGGCGGCACGAACATTCTCCAGACATATCCCGGGAAGATGGGGATCCCGAGCTCCATCTTCGCCGCAATGGGTAGCCACAAGGAAGCGCAAGAAGTGGCCGACAAGAACTTCCTTCCCGACGACGCGGATGACCTACTCGACCGCCTCGTGCGATCCGTGATGCGGATGAAAGGCGGGTCCCACGGCCAGGCAGCAGCGAAGAAGAGAAAGACGGATTCGAATGAGCCAGGTGGCGATACTGGTTCCGCAAAGAAAGCCAAAAAGGACAAGGCTCCCCGTGCTCGGAAACCATCCACAGCCGCAGCCTCCAAGACACCCAAGAAAAAGAAGAAGAACGAGGATGACTGGTCTTCCGACGGCGAAGGTCGGAGTGGAGGTGCAACCGCCTCTGCCCGAAGACGCAGTAGCAGAGGCAACGCCTCGCGGAGAATCAGCTACGCAGACCGGGACAGCGACGAAGATGACGTGGAAATGGACGAATGGGACCAAGACCAAGAGCAGGCCGATGAGCCCGAAGAGGATGAGGCCGACGAAAAGAGTGAAGCAGAAGAAGACAAAAACAACGTCATGGATGAATCTTCAGACTCGGACGCTCTGTCCGAACCCCCGGACGATGAAGACGAAGCCGGAATGGAACCTGAAGAACCAGAAACCAAGGAGCCTTCCCCATCGCCAGCACCGACGCCAGCGCCAGCATCTGCCAAAAAGGCTGCTGCCGGAAAACGTAACGCGAAACCGACGACAACGTCGTTGCCCACGCGGCGATCCTCAAGACGAGGATAATGTTATTATACAAATAAGTAAACTCGGAGAGACCTTCCTGAAGGCCGCTAAGCTGCGCGTCTGCTTCTTTCCTTCCCTTGTCTGTGTAAAGAGACTGGCATTGGCTATCGATGACTTTGCTGTCTCCACCTGAAATACCTTTCTTTACTCCTTATTCCGGTCACAAATCAACTGTATGTTTGTTGTACCTCTCTATTTCTTCTTGTGTTTTCTTTGCTGGAGCGTTCTTTCATATCTGTTTGTTTCCTGTTTGTCCCCTGTTCTTTCCATGCCTCTCATCTATGTCTGTCCATCCATCTCTTCATCCAATTATTCAAGTGAATTCGAGTAAAGCGCAATGGATGTAACTAAATAAACTAGGCACTTGTTTATCTGTGATAGTCGTCGCTGTTGCTACTCCTCCTTTACTTTCTTTTTCTATATTTGTATCTTGCTGTCCCATAAGTATTCCGAGTACCAGTGTCAGTGTCAGGTTTATTTTCACATTGAAATTTATACCCAATTTACTTATTGCCTTTTTTATCTTTCTCTTCATCCTTGTCTCAACTATGATCTCATCTGCTCCGATCTCAGCTCATCTTAAGTTATTAATTAAATCAAGGCCATTCGGTCATTGCCTATCATCTAAGAAAAGACATTGAATCGAAGAATAACAACCACTCTTATTGTAGTTATAGCTGAGTGCAGTGTATTACATTGTAGAGCAGGGACTTCACCACAACAAAGCAGAGGAAGAATGGAATTGTATTTACGCCGACCATGGACTGAATGTCACAGATGTAAGTTAAGAGAGTAGGTGGGTAGGTAGGTGGTGGCAGTGGTAGTAATGGTGGTAGTAGGAAGATCAGATCAGTAAGGCAAAACACCATAGCCTCGCCCCGCCCGAATGAGAAGTATCAAACACAGTCAACAATCGGTAGACCAAGGAGAAGAATGTAGAATTTCCAAGACTGTTCAAGCCGCTCAAAATCATGTACATGACAATCAACAAAATCAAGTATCCAAACCAGGTTGGGTCGGCTTTCCCCATGATAGAAAGACAAGATGGAAATGAGGATTAGAAAAAGAAAAAGTATACATTGGTGTTAGGAAGAGAGAAAAAAAGGAAATGATTCATCATTGACTCATGACTTATGATGCATTGCCTCCGGCACCGGCACTTCGAGCGAGTCTTTCTTCCACCCGTTCTTTATGCTGTCGGTTTCTAAGATGGACTTCGAAATTGTCGACCGTCGTGGCGGGTCCGGGCGTGTACAGCTTCCCTGGACAATCGTGGCATCGGATGCGAGGGAGGTATTGATATTTCAGCTTGTGCCCCGGGTGGGAGGTCGAACTTGCTACCGGGAGCATCGTTTCGGTATCAACCGCGGTGTAGCGCATGACACCTTCGAAGGAATCGTTGGGATACGTGCGTTTTAATCGCGCAAGTCCCGCTGCAAGCCAACTTGGAGGCGGAGGCTAAGTCAGGGTAAGGTCAGCAAGGCACCATGCTCGGGGTTTATTCTCTCCATTCGGAAAGTTTTGTTCATTTCTTCTTCTCTTCTCTTTTCCCCTGGATCGTTTCGCTTCTTGTTTTTTTCTAACAAAAATAATTCTTTGATACAGTGATGACAGCCAGATATGATCTAGTGTCGCGTGCGCGGATCCCAACAAAAGGTTTTATAGACATATCATTAGTAACTCACCCCAGAGACACCCGGCTGAGGGGGTTGAACAGCATCTATGGCCCCAATTTGTTGAGCGGGCGTGTTTCGTTGCGTGGGGGTACCGACATTGGGTACTCGAACTTGAGGCTGAGGATGTGAGGGCGGCGCCATAGAACTCTGAACTGGAGTCTGCGCTCCAGGCGTGCTTCGCTGCGAGGGCAGCTGGGCCCCGGGAGTCGATGCCGAAAGGCCGGGGACCGCCTGCGGGCCATGGGTGAGATATTGACGGAACTTCTCCCGATTGATCTTCAGCTTGACAATCAACCGGTCCGCCTCTTCGACGCTCTCTTCGCGATAGTCGCGTCGTCGGGCCGAGACCCTGCTTTCGTGATGAGGTTCTGGCGTGGCGGATTGGCCAAGGTTGGCTCGGAGAGCTGCATGAGCTGCGGTGGCAGCCCCACGCATCCCTCTGGTGCGCGCCGTGCCCTGGGCCAGATGGGGACCGATGGCGGGAGAGGCCGTTATCGACGATTCGTCGCTGTCCGAGTCTTCGGAGTCGTCGCCACCGTCGCGCAGTCCGACGGCGGCACGTCGGTGCCGACTTGACCCAGACCGCTTGAACACGTTGCTCTCGTCGATAGATGCGGCCGTATTGGGAATGACCGACGAGACAAGCATTGTCCGAATCGTGCGTTGGCGGTCCTTGAGGTCGGGCAGAGCCGGTCCGCCGCGTCTGTTGACCGACCGCTTCTGTCTTCGTTGGTCTCTCGAGATGGACACTTCGGTGCGTTCCAATTCGGCTTCGTTGAGTTCGTAAAGATACGGCGTATATTCCTTGGCCGCTTGGAAGGGCCGGAAAGGAGAGATCATGGGGGAGGGTAAAAGAGCGGTTTTGAGGTCGGGATCTTCGATGGGACGCCCGTCGAATGGGTGGGAGAGGATGTAAAGTGATTTGGTGAAAAGCTGCGACTGTTCGCGGATCGAGTGTGCGATCGCGGTGGTAAATTCACCGGAGAGGGAAAGGTCGTCAGTCATGCGAGCAGCAAATTCTTCGGGGGAGTTGAGAGGGTCATTGATATCCCATTCGAACTGATCAATCAGCGTGTGCTGGCCGATGGTGATGTTAAGTTTGACAAGGATGCGCATTTCATCGTTTTTGTAAGCACTGTACGGGAGGTGCGGGTCGAGCGGTTCTTCTTCCATGTAGATCTGAGGGTAGTAATCGCAGAGTTGCTCCTGGATGCTCTGCGAGATCATCCGGATGAGTGGACCGCAGGTTTCGAGCGGCAGGCCCAGGTCCTCGGCCAGTTTTTCGGCGAACAGATCGGGGGAGACGACGCGATCGTGCAGGTTCCAGGTGAAGGTATCTCGAATTTTAATTTTATCCCAATCGATGTCTAATCGGATCGGCACCAGGTTCTCTATTTGGTCGTTCTGCGTCTTCAGATCTTTCCGTGAGATGCGCAACTCGCGCGTCCTTCGATTCCCTGGGCGACGGCGGTTGGATGGGTACAACAGCTGTGGATGTTGTCCCCGCAGATCTGTTCGGGGGTTTCCAAATCCTTCGTATCCCACTCCGTAGAGAGCGGCCGGGTTCATATGATTCTCGCGTCGGATGGTTAGGAAGTAGTCACGCTCGGCGCGCTTCTGGTGGGTGATCTCTTGGCTCGGGTTCTGCCAGGCCACCAAGGCTGAATGTTGGAACTCGCGGTTGACATACTGCTCTAGGAGGATCTTGTCCGCGGGCGTTTCGCGCACCCGTACCGGTAATTCTTCGGCAGGCTGGGCCACGGAGCCGTTTCGCGCCCGCTTTTTGCTCGACGCCAAACCATTGGAGTTGTTGGCCGGATGCCCCGACGAGTCACCATTCGACGCGTCCTGACTCCCCTCGGCGGACGACGACACGCCGGAAGCTGCTAGTACCGCCTTTGCGTTCTGTTTCCCTTCGGAGATGGCATCCGACCCATTCGTCGACGGGTCCGTCAAGAACTCGGTGGCGACATCGCCGGATTGGCTGTCGGGATGGATGTCGCCGGGGAGGTGTCCCATGTGAGGGACCTCAGGAGATGGCATGATCGCTAAACTGAGGCAGGCGGCGGACGGTGGAGTCTTGTTTCTAGGCGAGATAAGAGGACGTGTCACTTGCGGGAAGGGATGGGCATTCGCGCAGCGACACTCAATCGACAAGAATTGCAAGCCAGAAAGAAGCTAATGGTTAAATCACGGCAGCATCCTTAGCGGAGAATCTACCTGCGACACAAGACATCCGGGTCAGCCAACGCTGCATGAGCAAGACATCATCGCACGAAATGTGACGCGCCAGCGCAACGGGGGGGAGCGCGCGCTCTATCGCGGAACCAAGCAAGCGGGAGGAGTCGCCATCCTGCCACGAACACACCATCCGCGCATCACTCGTCGCGCGGAACACATGGTCAAGGAAGATACAGGAGAGAGGGGAATGAGGTGACAATGGTAATGGGGAGAAGAGATGGATTGGGGAAGAGGGGAGGCAAACACACACCACCAACGCCAACGGAGGGCAGATGGGAAGGATAATAGAATGATATAATTATAAGGGAGGAGGGAAGGAAAGAATAATATGATAAAGAAGGCAAAAAAGGGAAACCAAGGGCAGTCGAGGAGACGAATGACGAAAAGCAGCTACTCACCAGCGAGAGAGAGCGACAGCAGCTTGAACGGGTCGGCAGTCGGTCTGGGTCTGTCTGTCTCGAGCTCTGAACTGAAGGGAAAACCCGATCAGCTGACGACTAGACCCTTAGGTCGTTCCTTGTCTCCTTCTTACCGTTAACTTATCACTTGGTCCTAGTTTCCCCTTCCCCTTTCCTTTCGCGGTTCATCAAACGTGGTTCCGATCGATTCCCCCGGATGTGTGGGGGTCTGCTTTGCTCCAGAGGTATTCAGGAGGGAAGAAGAGGAGAGAGCGAGAGAGAGAGAGAGAGAGAGAGAGAGAGAGAGAGAGAGGAAAAAAGAGGAAAAAACCCCCAGCGGCCGACTGGCGGGCTGCACCCGTTACAAGTGCCTGCCCGTTCGCCCCCCTTGGCTGGGGAGGTTTGCGGGCAAGCAAGCCGCGACGGGTCTGTCCATATTGAGGTCGACTGCTTGGGGACATCTTCAATGGAATTTTTCCGACGCCATTCGGATTCTTTTTTTTGCATCCTGAGGCTTCTGTGAGCATCCTGAGGCACCCGATTGCCCCGTGACCGTATCGCTGCCGTATTACCGCGCCCGTTTCGGTACCGTATCGCTGCCTGGTGGCGACGCTTTCCCCGTTTGGGTATATCACGTGAGCTACACTAGGCCCGACAGTGGAGATCACGGGATGCCGCCGTATTCCGCGTATTGCCATGATCGTAGTTATCTTCACTAGAATATGACTATCACCATGGCTGTATAGCTATAAGTATGCATACATCTCTGTCTAAACCCACTAGCCGGACAACCTCACGTCACTCACCACCGCCCGATGGTCCGAGTTATAAATCCCGTCGTCGAACCGGTTGGCCAACACCGCATACCCCTCGACCTGCCATGGCTGTCTCCGATTTGACTCGGACTCGGACGATGCCGAGTCGGTCTCCAACAAGACGTAGTCGATGCGCGTCGGCGGCTGTCCCTCGTAGCCAAAGCCCGTCCACGTTATCGTGTTGCCGTAGTGTTCCGCCGCGTCCACCAGCTTCCCGGCGTCCGCCAGTCCCGACTCCGGTCCCGTCAGCGCCTGATACGCCTCCTGCTCCTCCTCGCTGTTGAAGTCGCCCGTCAGGAAGACCCCCGCGATGCTCTCCCCGTACGGACCCGCGCGATACTCCGCGATCTTGCCCAGGATGATGTGCGCCGCTTCGTATCGCGACCGCGAGCCCTGGTCGTCCAGGTGCGTGTTCAGCGCCAGCACGGTGCGTCGGCTGCTGCGGTGCTTGAACACCCCGACGGTGACGATGCGGGTGGACGCCGCGTCCCAGCTTTTGGACGGCCGGTCGGGCGTCTCGGACAGCCACGTCGTCTCCCAGTGCTCGAGCTGCCAGACCGCCGGTCGGTAGAAGATAGGCGAGTACTCGCCCGCCTCCTTGCCGTCGTCGCGACCCACCCCTATATAGGCCCAGGTGGGGTCGGCCTCGGTGGCAGCGTTAGATGCAGTGGCGTTGAGTCCGGTGTGGATGTCGACGATCTGTCGGTGCAGCACCTCCTGCAGGCAGATGAAGGCGTCCTGGTGGCGCGTGTTGAACAGTAGCTCGTTCAGCAGCGGTTGCCTGCGCTCCTCCCAGGGGCGCTCGCCCCTGAAGGGGGAGCCGGTGGCATATCGGATATTGTGCGTCAAAATGCGGAGAGGCAGCTCGGTGGCAGCTTTCATCGTGGTTATGTGGGTTTAGATAGGTATCAGTCTAGTATATGCAGGTATTGAGAGGTGCGATCAGATTCCAGGTGTAGTTTACTCAGTGTACAAAGTAGGTCAACGGTAGAAAAGGCGGGGTGAATCTTGGACAGAAGCTGGAATGAGGAGAAGCTGAGCTCCCACGATCGCCTGATTGGAGGACGATTGCCACTCCTTGAACGTGACTTACTTAGTAACTACCTAGGTAACAATATTCATGACTAGGAGAACGAGGTAGTATCCCGAGGCTAATTGGGAAGACCTGGATCGGTAGACAATGAACTTACAGAGAAACCTTGGTGTGTATTGTAGTTGCTTATGGTTATCGAGGAGCCATCTGATTATCCGTAGCTAACTGATTACCGCAATTCATGCAGGCCTTAGAACTATTTGTTTGACTTGAAGCTATATATCTCCATCAACCCTTCTAGTATTGAGCCGTAGTGCCTAGTTGCTGCATGACAGCTCCGAACAGCATTTGTTGATTGTTATAAATACTGACCATCTCACAATCTGCATGCTTATTCTACCCTGCAGCGCCATCTCTCAGCCTGTTCTATGTGTTAGTTCTCTAGCTGAGCTGGACAGGTCGACGTCATGACTGCAGGATGCGTATTGACGGAATCCGGGGGAAATGAGCTCTAGGCCTCTAATTCTCCCGAGCTGCCCAGATGATAGCCTGCAGCCCATGCAGTACAGATTAGATACAGCAGTCTAATTTCCCCGCGTCCAGGCTCCTTAGCTGTTCTAACTTCTTACCGAATACTTTGTTTACTCTGGACGGCACGCGGGTGATGTCATGGTTGTGGTTACGTAAGCCACGCACACAGCTGGCGGCATCTACGAAACGCTGCTGTCGGAGGAGATGGACGACGGGGGGCAGGATAGACGGGCAGTCGATGGTCAATGAATTAACTTTAGACATGTAGAGCCAGAGAATTGACTCGAGAGCTATGATCCGACCAAAAGAACCCTGCCAGGAAAGGACGGTAGGGCTCTTATTCTTACCAGAGTTACCTACTATTGAGTAAAGCAACCCCACCCAGCGGTAATGCCGTCGTAAAGTAAAAGGAAAAGCAAAAGCACACGAGACTCGACAAACAACTTTTCCCTCTTTCCCTCTTCTCCTCCTTCTCCCCCGCTGATTCTCACCTCAATTCTACCTTCTCCTCGTTTCTTCACCCCCTCCCCCTCTCTATCCTTATTCACCATGGCCGAGACCACTCCCACCCAGGCCCCCGAGGTCGGTAAGTGTCAAACCTCTCGTACCCCTCCTCGTTGCTCTGCTCCAATTTGAAAAAGCTCCGTCGTTTGTGGGTTTCCCTGCCCGCTTGATGTGGGCTGCGTCGCGGAGCCTTGACAACCACCGAGCTTGAGAACCGCCGGAGAAGCATCGAGACCCCGACGGGGGTTTTTTTTTTGGCAGGCGTTCTTGTTTTTTTCTTTCCTCTGGCCTTTCTTCCGACCTAGGGTCTCAATGTGGTCGCCGATGTTCACCGATTCCAACGTCATCCTTCTCGTTCTCCCAGCTAATCATGCGATGGACGATTTCTAGACTACACCCTCAACAACCCCGACACGTTGACCAAGTACAAGACTGCCGCGCAGATCTCTCACAAGGTCCTCGATGCCGTCGCTGGTGCGTAATTTCGAATTTTGGTCCTCTGCTGGATCTATACCGGACCTGCATTCTCTAACGTCATCACTTAGCTCTGTGTAAGGAGGGAAGCAAGATTGTCGAGATCTGCCAGAAGGGTGACGAGCTGCTCGACGAGGAAATTGCCAAGGTCTACAAGGGCAAGAAGATCGCCAAGGGTGCGTGTGGCCCCCGTCCCTCCGACTGGAGAGGGTGCTTTGCGCGTGGGATATTGACATGACGTTATAGGTATCTCTCACCCCACGACGGTCTCTCCTAGCTCTCATGTCACCCCCTACACCCCTCTCGTCTCCGAGGCCGAGGCCGAGACTACCCTGAAGGCCAACGAGATCGTCAAGATCCAGCTCGGTGCCCAGATCGATGGCTTCGGAACCATCGTTTGCGACATGGTCGTCGTCGGTGCTTCCGACGTGGTGACCGGCCGCGAGGCCGACCTGATCCATGCCACCCACTACGCCAACGAGCTTCTGCTGCGACTTATGGTCCCCGCCGGCCTCCTGGCCGGTGGCTCCGAGGAGGAGAAGAAGAAGGCCGCCGCTGAGCGGGCCCCTACCCAGGCCCAGATCTCGCAGCTCGTCGAGAAGGTCGCCAAGATTTACGACTGCAACGTCGTCGAGAACACCACCAGCTGGCAGTTCGAGCGTAACGAGATCGAAGCCGAGAAGAAGATCATCCTCACCCCCGGCTCCGGTGTCCGTGGCGAGGGTGTTCCCGACGTTGGCGAGGTCTGGGGTGTTGAGATGGGTCTCTCCCTCGGATCCGGCAAGGTCAAGAACCTGCCCCTGCGTGCCACCCTGCACCGCCGTACCACCACCACCTACATCCTCAAGCGCCCCAGCTCTCGCCAGACCCTGTCCGAGGTCGTCAAGAAGTTTGGCCAGTTCCCCTTCAGCTTGCGCCAGCTGGAGGACGAGAAGGCCGCCAAGGTCGGTGTCGTCGAGTGTGTCCGTACCGGCGTCCTGCGCCAGTACGAGCCCGCCGGTGATGCTGACAACGCTCCGGTCTCCCGTCTGTTGACCACCGTTGGTATGTTTCACCCAGATCTTCCGTCAGCCCTCTTTCCCTCAACCCCCCATTGGATTTGACATGGGACGGGAATGGGTGGTGTTTCTGTTTGTAGGTTCACATGCTAATGCGCGCCACAGCCATCACCAAGAACGGTCTCACCAAGCTCACTGCCCCTACCATTGATCTGTCCAAGTACCAGACGGACAAGAAGATCGAGGACGAGGAGATCCTTAAGATTCTCGAGCGGCCCCTGTCCAAGTCGACCGGCTCGAAGAAGAACAAGAACAACAAGAAGAAGACCGCCAAGAAGGCCGGCGGCGAGGAGTAAAGTTCTCTCTGGAGGGACTCACCGGCGTCCACCGCAGTCTTGGAATAGTGAAGAAAAAGCGACAAATTTCTCAGGCCATCGTTGGAACATGTTCATGAATTGCCCCGATGAATCGGATGGGATGTGTAATTGCAAATACCCTTGATAATCAGAACGGAGAGTTGAGTTCCGCGAATCCATGGTGTCAAGAGACAGGAAGGCATCGAAAGAACCATATGATTGCCTTGTCTTTTATCCCACGGCGACCTTTGATTGAAACCTGTTGTCGCGTATCTACTAGTTGAATCAAACAGAAGAAAAAAAAAAGGAGAAAGTTATGTATCAGCCAATAAATGACAAATTAAGGAGGCGATCCTATTTCACCTCGGACTCGATGAAGCTCACCTACATGGCATAGTAGTTTGCACGCTTCAACTATGGGCCCGTGCTAAAGCCCTCCAAGACCCTGAAGGGCATCTTCTCTATTCTGACAAGGCCACGATGGTGATAAGAGTCCCGCTGTAATGGGGAACGAGGATGCTGCCCAACAGCCACCCACCATGTCAACTCTCAGATTATCACTAAGCACCCTTCACGATGCAAGTCTCTCCTGTCACCTCTTTCTGTGCACTCGTCACCTCTGCCTCCGCTTCCGGCCTCGAATTCAACTACTAACTATAGCGACGGCGGCTGCAAAGACTTCATCTCCGCCACTCCTAGCGTTCCTATCCCAGAAGCCACCAGTGCCGTCCTTCCTGAGGGAAAGCTGTTAGTGAATACAGGCTCTTTATTGTGATTCACGAACTCTAGGTAATTGTATCCTCTCTCTTGCGATACGCCCTAAATTGCATATCCCTGGTCGAGGGTGTGCTTGATGGCCAGCCACGTTCGCTGGGACTCCCTCACTGGATCTTCCCTTTCAGCAACACTCACTTTCCATTAACCTCTAGATTAGGGAAATATCAGATCCAGACTTTCTCCCCGCCCAATAATTGTAGTAGACTGGGTATGAAGCCCGTAGTCCCCGGAAAGGTCGGCAAGACCGGGAAGGAGGGGCGAAAGTACTCCGTAGAGTCCGAAATCAAACAAACGAGAAAATCCTAAAGAAGCTTTGAACAAGGAAAACCAGCCTCCAAGCGACTTGGATAGAAAAAGCACTGATCGTGCTGGGTGGCACCTGCGAAGAGGTGGATGTAGGAGTGGGCCAAATCCTTGCCCAACTGACTTCTCGGCCTGGCCACGAAAGTAATCTTCTTCTTCTTCCTTCCTTCTCCGATTTCCCATCGTACCACCTTTGCCTTCCTGTGAAGCGAAGAATCACCATACTGTTTGATCTCCAGACTGGCAGTTCTGCCGTGACTCCTCATCTTCAGGAGTCGGATCTTGACGCTTCTCGTAACTGGGTGCTCCGTCCACCCGGAAGTGCCTCGACGCCTGAAAACCGTCCATTATTCACTTGCCCTTCACACACTTCACGGCCAGAAGTTGCTCGCTCTTCCTTCTTCTCCCCAGCCACTCTCCTAGTTCACTCATACACTCCAGTAGCTTTGATTGCCTTCTTTCTAGTGTCTGCCTTCCACGCACATATCTCTCTGCTCCACTCAGACCCTTGCTCTGGACCAGACCTTGAACTGACCTATTCTCATTCACCTGTCTTTGCACCTTCTCCTGTACTCTGCCTCAACTCTGCCTCACTGCAAGACTGGTGAATGTTTTTATCTACTGGAAGCTCTTGTGACGCGTGCAGCACCATTTCCCCTCAAAGCATATTGCCTCCTTCTCTTCCTCTTCTGTATCATCTCTTCCGTCACCCGCAACTTCTTCAACCGCCACACACACGCATCTCTTCCTTGCTTGCAAATCGTCTCTGCTTGCTGGTGGAACTATTTCTATGTTGAAGAAGCCATCTGACAGCAGGAGCCCTTACTGCTGAGGAAGCTCTCTTTCTGGTTTACACATAGTCTCATTCATCTCCCTGCTTATGCATACTTTGCGTGGGGGTCTCTTGTAACAGCTGACGAGAAAGAAAGGATTCTCTCATCAACTGGACCAGCGGTCAGAGACGGATAGAGCTGTAGGGTTCTCAAACAGCCCAAATCCAGTGCAATTCACGCTGTCACGGTCAATCACGCGGTCCTCCGCAACAAGCTCCGCGTCTTGACGATAAGACACATCTCAGCAGGTAAGTTGACTTCTCGAGTTTCTTATTGGGAATTCAGAGCTCTATTGGATCAAGTAATATACTAATTTTGCAAGATCTCATCCCGTGAATCCATCATTCGTTCACGTGTTCCCAAGCTTAGGGTGTTCCGGCCTGAGCGGCGAAACCCCCTTAGAGAGGGCGTGACTGGAAAACTCCCGTCGGCGTCCAAGCCGCGCTCCATCTTCTTTTCCCCCAGCAACCCGCAGACTGCGCGGGCTGGCCACGATTCCAACCAGCGCCGCTGGGCCTTCTGCTCCGGAATCCGTGTAATTGTAAGTCCTCACTTTGATTCTCCTGCTTTCAGAATTCTTCGTCCATCGAGGATTACGCGCACCCGTCAGCTTGGATCGAGACTGAGCTAACCGTGCGGGTGCCAGGCCTTACCACATTTCTCGAGTCCTGTCCTCAACAGCAATGGCTCCTAATCTTCGTTCGCTTCGCTCTTCCTCCCACGCCAGCGCGAATCAATCCCGTCCCTCCACTCCAGCCGATGCGCCTGCGCCTGCGCCTACAAGCGTGACTCCTTCATTCTCCGATTCCACCAGACCCCGGAAACTGCGCCGCACTGGATTGAACAGCCATGTAGCGAGCGACCCTGCGGAGGGACAGGGACCTCCCGAGACCGAGGTCGCAGACATTGCGAGTGAAGCGCATGTGCTTCGCGAAGCTTCCAATTGGAAGGAGCCACCGACGCGGGTGCAGCAGACCACCTGGGAAGAAACCACTTGGTCCGGAACCAACAAAGAATCCAACTCAGTTCTTCGCTCCATGCGTCCGCTGGGCGAGATGCCCTCTATAACTGAACTACGCAAGCAAGGGTTTCTGCCTAAGATCACGGATCCTAATGATCCCTACCACAGCAATACTGGCGAGATGGCCCCGGCAGTTGATGGAGCGAACGATGTAAACGAAGACATGACCGGCAACGCCAACCTCCCCAAGACAGGGGCGAACGAGACTGAGACTGAGCTTGAGCCTGAGCCTGAGCCTGAGCCTGAGAATATGCATGAAGCTGAACATCAGGCCGTGTCGGAATCTCAGACTGAAACTGCGCCTGAGCCTGTACCTGAGCCTGTACCCGAGCTTGAAGCTGAGCCCGAGACTGCTCAGCCCCAAAATCACCTCTTAACGTTCATGGCCATACCGGTCTCGGCGTCCACCCTCGTCGACGTGGAAAAGGTCAGAGATGCGATTGGGGACTCTCTGAACGTGGCATCCGAGTCTGGCAACAATATAGTCGCCCGCGGCCTTCTTCGCATGTGGGAAAAAAGCCAGTCAGACCCCTTTACGTTGTCCATCCTCGAGGCCATGTGCAGAGAGGAACACGACGCAAATCAGAGACGTGCATTTAACATCATGATGCGCGCTGTTGGCAAGGAACTACGGGCGGAAGATGAGAAACTTGGGACTGCTGCTTTGCCCCGCAAACGCAAACATTCCCATAGCAGCGATTCTTCACTTTCTTCCGCTAAATCTCTCGATGTTGAAACATTTGCGCCTGGTATGGCGGCCACCCGAGCCAAAGGCAGACACGCCAAAGCAGCCAACGCCGCGCAGCGAGTCGCCGAGCCTCCGATTCGCCACTCGGCCTTCCCTCCAAGAAGTGCACCCCTCCAGCGCAAGCGCGCGTTCGAGCGAAGCGATGATTCTACGCCAGAGGCCATGACCACCAAAAAAAGTCGCCTACGAAATCCTCTTCCCCCAATCGCCACCCCTGTCGAAAGTCGAGTCCGCCCGGTGCCGGACCGAACTGACCTGCCACCTATTCCCGACTCCCGGGCATCAACGCCCAGAGCGAGCAGTCCTGTCAACGATGCCGGAGCCCGCAAGTCGCGACCGGAAAGCCCGTCTAGCAGCGATGCCGAAGGCAACCGGCGTCTGACTCCCACCTTGTCAAGCGGAGACGAACGCGCGGATAACAACGACTTCTGTCGCGAGTGCCGAGGCAGCGGTCAGCTTCTCTGTTGCGATGGCTGCGTGAATTCATTCCACTTCTCTTGTCTCAGCCCTCCCTTGGATCCGGCGAACCCCCCCGAAGGCGACTGGTACTGCCCCCGGTGCGCCGCGGCGAAAGGGATGGACTCGCTGCTTTCCTCGTCTCACGCCACTACTCAAAGGGACTTTGCGTTGCCTCAGAACCTTCGTGAGTATTACGAAGGCGTCGAAACCGGTGAAGCCGGACGATACCAAGAGGTCATCGCGTTGCCAAGATACAAGCCTCGCACGGTCAAGGGCAGCCGAGAGGCGCGCTACGACGACCCCTTCCTTCTGAAAGTCAAGGATTCGAAAGGCGACTACATTTTTTGCACGTCATGTGGGCGCACCACTGGGGGTGTGCGCCCCATCATCCACTGCGATTTCTGTCCATGTGCATTCCATTTGGATTGCCTGGATCCACCCCTGGCAAATCCGCCCATGCAAAAGCCCGGTAACGGTGACCGGCCACAGGGTACCTGGATGTGTCCCAACCACATCCAGCACGACTTTAATGACGGTCCTGCGCGCATACGCCGTCCCAAGAACGCGCGTATAATTGACGTCGAGATCCTGCCCAACGAGCAGGAGATGGAACAGCTCGAGGAGCAACACCCCGAAGGGAGGATTCGACTCCGCGTGAAAGAAGATGGGATCAAATTAGATTTTATCAACCGGATCAGGCGGTATGTTACCTTCTCCCCTTCCAGCTACAGAAATATATCATCACCATCATTCCATAGTCAAGACCAAAAGCTGACGTTCCTCTCCAGGGAGAATGAGCAAAGGGAAGCTCGCGAATCGGCCGCCGCCACCTACACCGAGTATGCGGCGCACAGATTCGACGCCCTCACGGCCGGTGCGCAGGCCTTTTTCGCCTCCAACCCACCTGCCGTGCCCCCCGAGGATGCGAGTGGGTTCGACACGCCGCCGCGCACCGCTGCCGAACGGGAGGCGGCAGCCAACCTGATCGAGTTTGCCCAGAGCAACCCGGAGGGCCGTCTCCCAGACAGCAACCGCATCGGACTTCTAATCGACGCCCTGAGGGCCAGCGCCCCCGAATTCCCCTCTGTTGAATCGGAGATCGAGGCGCTGCGCTCTCTGCAGTCATTGATTGAGCGGCGCATCAAATCGCTCAATAAAGGACAGCAGAGTTAGAGGGTCGACGCGGGCCCGTCTGGTCCGGCCGAGCTTCCTGGAGCTTTGCTTATATTTGTCTTCTCTTTTCTTTTCTGTCATTATTCTTTTTTTTTTATGTCTCTTCAAGCTTTTTTTAATGTCTTTTTCCCTTTTGTTATAACCATGACGGCGTTGGGAGTCCTGCAAATTCCAAGAACCCAGGGTATTAGAATCGGGCCTTATTGCATGAGCATGTACCATTTTGTTTCTATTTAATTTTCATGTCATTTTTTCTTTCTGGAATAGACAAGAAAGAAAAGAAAGAACACAACTCTGCCGCAATACATACACAGTGAAAGAGAGCGTGCACACACAAACACACAAATGAGAACAAAGAGAATTTTCATCTAAGACATGATGCATTTTATTATTTTATCCTCTACGTGTTTTCTTATTTCTTATTTGGAAACCTTTCCATGATGATGCCCCAGTTTATAGGCATGGAAATGGGTCCCTTTTGTCCCCCTTTCGTTGTTTTCGTGTTATTGGTCTCAATTTCGGCCCCAGATTGAATTCTTAGGTACCATTGCCTGCCTTTATCTTTTGCTTCTTTCTCTGTTAGTGGACATAGCATACATACCAACTACGTTACATGGGTGGATGTCTATATATCTTGTTCCGGCTTTATTCTATGGTTTATTTGCCTCTTGACTTTTGATATTCATTGGGTTTTTACATTGGCCCTTGTATCGCTTTTTATTCATTTGTCTACCTATCTACTATCTACCTATCTACCTATCTACCTATCTGTTTTGAGATAGGCCGGGCAGGGCTATTTCTCTCGCTTTTCTATACTATTTTATATCCCAATGGGTCGATCGGTGAATTGATTGACCGATTAATTTGGTTCGGTTTGGGTTGTTGATTCCATTCAGAAGGATTCAAATTCAGCTATAGATGTACATAGTTTAGAGCCCCGAGAAAGGTGAAATCCGAAAAGTGAACAAGAAAAACATTAAAAAAAAAAGCGAAAAAAAGAACAACTTGCTAAGCTATACAATACACTACATCAATCCAAATATAGCAAGGAGGTAAAGTAGATACCTTAGATAAGGTACCGTAGGTTAGGTTTAGGAGAGGGTGGTTGTTGAGTGTATCGAACTTGTATTGGTTTCCGCTTCTAGATAAGGTGTAGATGGATAGATGGGTAGGTAGTGGGTGGGTGGTATCGATTGGATTGGATCTAGAGGAATTTCTTGGGCATGTTGGCGCGACGACGCTTGTAGATGACGTACGAGACAGCGAGGACGATCTGGAAGGCGATGATGAGGAAGATGAAGAAGCCCATGCGGGGAGTAGACGCGGTGATCACTGCGGGTAACTTTGGTTAGTGGATTTTCTGCTGGTTGCATGATTGCAAGGGTAGACCAAAAAATGGGTCTTAAATGAGGAACGTACCGTTGAAGACATGGCCTTGCAAGCTCTCAGTCAAGGTAAGATGCGAGGAACGGAGCGTGTCCTGGAGCTGGTTGAAGCGGTCCCGGTAGTCGCGGCCCTCCAGGTCCTTCTGGATCTTCTGCAATGCGTCCTCGATTTTTCGGATTCGGGAGTCCAGATGCGCGACCTCGTCTTTGCCGGCGACGCGCTGGAAGAGCTCCGTCTGGCGGTTGTCGGCTCGGTTGGCTTGGTTGCCGAGCTCGCGGAGGATGTTGCCGGTGGCGTGGTTGATCAGTTGGAGACGAGATCCGAGATCCGCGAACTGCTGGTCGATCGAGGAGGGCGGAGGGTTGGTGGGTGGGATCTGGGCACGCGGAGGTGGTTGCTGAGGCTTGCCGACGCCGATGGGCTTCTGGTTGTTTTGCTGCTGCACTGGGGGGGGAGCAGATCCGCCGGAGCTGGTCTGCAGGGTGAATTTGAAGACCTCGAACGAGTCGGGGTTCTCAGGAGTCGCGGCCGTGAGACCGAAGTTGTTACCAGCCGGGAGCGCGACCTGGGTTTCTGGTTAATTTATGGTCCTCGAGCGACACATTGGGGTAATGGCACTTGCCTTGTTGGTTGCGAAACAGAGCTTATCGTCGACGGTGACTTGGAGGACAGAAGAAGTATGTTTGACACGGAGAACGGAAGGACGTCCCAGGTTGCGGTAAGGATAGTCGCAGTGACCGAAAGCCAGGCTGTCTACACTTTTGTGGCTTTTATAGTCTGTCGTGCCGTCGTTGAGAAATCCGCGAACACTACCGCCCTGAATCGCAAATCAGTCTTGAAAAAAACTTGATAGTCATTCCAGGGATACGCACTCTGCCACCATGGGTGTCAATGACAAGAGCCAGTCCGTCGAATTGGCCCACGGTGTAGATGCTAGAGGTGCCGATCTTGCTTTGTCCATCCTTCGCATACCATAGCTGGAGGTTGCCCCCTCCCCTCTCGATACCACTGGCGCGGAACTGGAATTCGGCTTCCCATTCCTGCTGAGACACGCTGCATTCGCCGTCAGATTCTGATCGGTTATGAGGAAGGGGATTGTATGAGCAGTACGGGACTCACGGAGTCTGCGCCCAAGCGTATCCTCTCGTATTCCCGGGGTACGGAGGTGTCAGGATCATTTTGTTCGAAAGCTAATGACATGCGGAGTCAGTACGCTGAAATGAACCAGGCTGCTCGCGAGCTCAACGAGGTATGAACGTACAATCTGGGGAGTATGCCCTTCTCCTCCAACCTGCCATCCGGGAATGGAGTCCCTACTCGGCGATATACTAGACAGAGCTGTCAGAACACCGGCGTGCATGATGCGCGGGGCAATTGTCCATTACGTTTGACCCCAGCCGAAGCTGGAGCTTTCAATCAATGACTGTGCCGCAGCAACAGCTGCGAACAACGGAAACGAGGCGTGAAACTTCATGATGTCTATGCAATCGGAGAGTCGTGGTTTCGTCACTTGTGATCTCGGGAGCCTGCCAAAAGCGATAGCAAAGAAAGATAACCACCAGGGTAGACACTGATGCAAAAGAGTCTAGTCCTAGATTTGATCCAAAAGAACAAAATCAAGAAAAGGTACAACACAGTAAGAAAGCGACAGCAATTCTATTCCGAAGGGCGATCATCAGAAGCGCTCCGATTCAAGAACGCGGAGACAACGCGTGTGGTGGTCCACCCTACCACAATGGCGATCACACAGAAGCGGAGCTCTCGCACGATTGAAACCGTCGCCGGGGAGAAGTCGACCGAGTGCTGGATATTGAGATTGGAGAGAACGACAGAATGGCGGACTCCTACGTCCGAAGCGAAGTCCATTAATGCTGACATGAGCTGAAGAAAGACGAAGGGACACACTGGCCTTTGCTGGAGATGGCCCCAGTCACGTGCGCCCCTCCCCGGATCGGCCGTCGGAGCTTCGTTTCGTTCCATGGATTCCTTCTCTCCTTCTCCTCTATCTCCACCGTTCTCGTTGACGGCGCATCATGCGCACTGGCTCCAATGGCTGAGTTGTACCCTTCCCTGGCGCAATGCGCCATTGTCGCAACGGCTTTCAAGATTCTCTTGTTCCCTGCTTAGTACGTCGCATCCTGTCCGAAACCCCCAAATGGAGACCGAGGGAAAAAAGATTCCCAGGAACCAATTCTAATCAACTTTTTCCAATGCAGTAAATCAACCGACTTTGAAGTTCACCGAAACTGGCTCGCAATCACTCATTCCCTACCCGTGAAGGACTGGTACTACGAGGTACTTTGACCGCATCAGATATTTTCGCGACTCCTGTGTTAATTCGGACTCTCGCTAGAAAACCTCGGAATGGACTCTCGACTACCCTCCCTTTTTCGCGATATTCGAGTGGCTGCTGTCCCAAGCAGCGCGCTATGCGGATCCGGCGATGCTGGTCATCAGCAATTTGGATTACGATTCGTGGCAGACCGTTTACTTCCAGCGGGCAACGGTCATCCTCACGGAGCTTGTTCTCGTTTACGCATTGAGCCGGTACAAATTTCCTCGACGATCTTTCCTTTGGAGTCAATCTTCGGAGCTAATGGAGTTCCAGTTACATCAAGTCTGTCCACCCGTCGAACAAACATCTCGCGCATATCGCCAGTCTATCCGTTCTGCTCTCCCCCGGCCTACTGATCATTGATCACATCCACTTCCAATACAATGGTTTCCTTTATGGAATTTTAATATTATCGATCGTCTTGGCCCGGAAGCAGTCGACTCTCCTTCTCAGCGGCATCACCTTTGCCATCCTGATTTGCTTGAAGCACATATACCTCTATCTCGCTTTGGCCTACTTCGTGTACTTGCTGAGAGCATACTGCCTGGATCCAAAATCCGTCTTCCGGCCCCAGTTCGCGAACATTTTCAAGCTCGGCGTGTGCATCGTCGGCATATTTGCCATTGCTTTTGGCCCGTTCTTCCAAATGGGCCAGCTGCTCCAATTGAAGGACAGATTGTTCCCGTTTTCACGAGGCCTATGCCATGCCTACTGGGCACCGAATATATGGGCAATGTACTCATTCGCCGATCGAGTTCTTATTCAACGTATGTCCATTGCCCTCTATTTCGTGTAAGACATACTAATTAATTCAGTTGCCCCACGCTTGGGTCTTACGGTCAACCAAGAAGCTCTGGCCAGCGTCACCCGCGGACTTGTCGGAGACACTTCTTTCGCCGTCCTCCCCGAGGTAACCAAGGAACACACGTTCATCCTCACCCTTCTCTTCCAGCTGGTATGTCCTGTCTACTCCTGTTCGATATTCCAACTGTGACTCACTTAAATGCAGCTTCCGTTGGCCAAGCTCTGGCTTCGTCCTGACTGGGACACCTTTGTTGGGGCCATTACCCTCTGTGGTTATGCTTCTTTCCTGTTCGGCTGGCATGTCCATGAGAAGGCCGTTCTCCTGATTATCATTCCGTTCAGCTTGATCGCACTTAAAGATCGGCGATACTTCAGCGCTTTCCGTCCTCTTGCCGTGGCGGGGCATGTCTCCCTCTTCCCGTTGCTCTTTACGGCGGCAGAGTTTCCCATCAAGACCGTCTACACCATTTTCTGGCTGGTTCTGTTCCTTTTCGTGTTCGACCAGGTCGCGCCCGTTCCAGAACGACCGCGGGTCTTCCTCGCCGACCGCTTCTCCCTGCTCTATCTCACAGTAGCCATTCCCCTGATCGTTTACTGCTCCCTGATTCACCAGCTCATCTTCGGCCTGGGACGACTCGAATTCTTGCCCCTAATGTTCATGAGCAGTTACTCGGCTCTTGGAGTGGTGGGAAGCTGGGTCGGATTCATGGTCGTATACTTCACAGCATAGAATCAAATAGAATTCAAAAGCTTCTCGTTCTTTCCTCACTTCCAAGTTTCCATTCCGTTGTATCAGTAGAGGGCGGAAATGATGTAGGAAAACTCTTGGCGTTTGACCTGTTTGCTCCAACCACGTGCACCGCAGCCCGACCCACTTGATCAGCCAACTTTGCAAAGTTTATCAGCCATCAGGCCCGAAGCGGCTAGTGCGCCTACCTTTAAACATGATCTCTCCCATGGATATGTCGCACTGCAGAAGGAACACGGACACAGATCTTAGACATCGGTGAAATGTCTGAGATGTTGTCGTTGTGGCGGAGGCTTGGATTAATTGACTTGGTTTTGTCATGTTGAATTGTATTGTTGTGTTGGTGATTCGTTCACGTGAAGGGGTTTGTTGATATAATGGCTTTGTTTGGGGTTCGGATGTATATTTTGCGGAGCGGATGGGGGGTGTCAACGAGTGCAGAATCCGAGGTTTTTTTTTTTTTTTTTTTTTTTTTTTTTTTTTTTTTTTTAAACCATAATGACAGTTTTGTTTTTGGAGAACATATTATTATGATACATGTTTTGTCCTTTTGCTGTCAGTTTTTGATCTAGTTTATTTTTTATCTTTTGTCACTTCGGCGTCCATTCTCCGAATCTCACTCCAACATAAACGCTTTCTTAGTTCTGCCAAACTAGCGCGCATGGGGAGTAATTTACATAGCGTAGTCAACTACACATTTAGATTCTCGGGTAAGATGTGATGCACCAACAGATTTAGAAGGGGAAATCCGATTTTATTCATTGTCAGTAGACCTAAACACTGTACTATAAAGTTGTTGTTTGATAAGGTGTCGTTGGGAATGCCTACAAGATCGCATGAACTTGGAATTCACCTTATTACTCCAACGATTTGAAGGTATCTCATACGCTGTGTATTGATGAACAAAATTCTTAGTTCCCATGACAAGTTTATAGCCATAGTTTATCAGCCATAGAAGGACTGACTGGGAGGCGAATAAAGACACCAGAGCATACCTGGAACACAAAGAACAAGCTCGCAAATGAAAACACATAGTTACAAACAGTATTTTCGACAGTGAGGTCTAAGCGGATTATATATGTGGACAGTTAAGAGATACGCAAATATGTGATGTATGAAGGTCTGGTTGTATGGCCTATTCTCTGATAGTGTCTACGAACGGTGCTGTTGCTACTATACGTAGTCTTGCTGGATACAATAATAATAAAAAAGCTGTTTAGTCCACATAAATCTATAGGGAAGATAACATCAACGCGTTCGGTCAAACATGATCTATAGACTTGGTAGTTGTAGAAGTAGTGATGGGTCGAGGACAATACATAGCTTGCATATCGAGAAATAAGGAAATCGACAATAGAAGGTACCGTAGAGATGGAGGTAGTGCTTGGGGTGTTATCAAAGTATACCATAGATGAGATACATTGATGAGTCCCAAGTGGCATGCATACATACTACCGAGATATCTAGATCGGATATACTTCGCCAATGGGCGCATAGAGTATCTACCTACCCATTGAAGAGCTAGAGTGATAACAAAGAAGGCGACAAAAAATCGTGGTGGTGTTTCAAGGAGGATACTGCGATCGTGTTGCTTGTGGCAGGTCTATGTGGCCGACATTGTCCATGCTCACTCCGATTGAGATGGTCCCCACTAGCCGATTCCGAGTATAGATGAGAATATTGGACAGGGAAAGGGAATGAAATGAAGATATGTCAGGAGAGACCTCCCTGACAAGAATCGCCCAAGTCCGAGGAAGCGAACGAGGGTAAATACATGGGGGACGGGGCGGTGGACGGGCAGAGGGACGGGCTCAGCAAGATGGGGAAGCAGACGGGGAGGAGGGAGTTGCTTCGGGACGTTTAGTCGAGGGCGAAGCGTCCCGATGCGGTCTAGCGGCAGCCAGAGTCCGCCCGAACGTCGTTCTCCTCGTCGCGGCCAATCAGCCGACGCGGTGCCTCGGCGGCCTCCCACCACTTGCCGCAATGATCCTCATGGGACCCGGTTCTGCCGTCGTCTTGTGCGGCGACCGCTTCTCCTTTCTCTTCTGCTTCCTCCCCTTCGCTTTTTCTTTCCCTCTCTCCCATTCTTTCCTCGTCTATACCCGCGCGTCTTCCTCCCACTCCCCTCTCCTTCATCCCCTCTCAACTTCGTCTCCCCGCACGCTACTCCGATTTTGGGGATATACATTTCCGCACCTCGGGTTCCACTCCTCTCGAGTCCGACACGCTCCTCCGAACCTGCGTTCTCGTGTCGTGCCCACCCTTCGTCCGCGCAGTTGGTACCTCACGCGATTAGACACGCGTTTGCTCCCGTAAGTCGACTCGCCAAAGTTCCCGATGGATTATGCCGCGCAGTCTTCCCTGCTACAGGACGACACCGATGTTGGATACCTTCTGAAAGCTCGTCTTGTGCCCGTGTTGTCCCGAGCTTCGTCCTGCGCACCCACGATCTGCCCATTTCCCAATCCCGCAACGGACTCCGTTCTATGCGGCCTTTCTTTGACCGACCTTCAATTTGTTTCACCTCTTTTGTTTTTTTCTTTGATCTGCCCATTCGCCTCTTTGTACCGATGGGCTTTGTGCTGACCGTCCACTGCCACTACAGATTATCCATGGTGAACATTTTGGTTGGTTTATACTAAATAGGCGCGTGCTGCACATCGTGGAGGACTATGGTACGTTTTGAAACTCTCATGAGCGTCCGGATTCAACCCAGAATCATGGGTGAAATCAATATGGAACGCATGCTGGCAAAAAGTGCAATCGGGAACTGACATCTTTGACCTAGGTGTTGTTCAAACGGAAACCCGTCCAGTACCTTCCGCGACCAGTTATCGAAGATGACAGCTCCGAGGCACGTACAATTTGATCGAAGACGACGGCAAAGATAACCTACTGACCAAACGTCGTATAGGTCTGGGTTATTCCGGAGACCAACGAGGTCTTCACGAATTATGAACCCTACCTGCAGCGGATGGACTTTTATAAGCAACGAAGGTTTATATGCGAAATCACGGGTCATTCGGGATTGACTTTCTTCGAGGCACTCAGAAGCGAGGTATGCGACAACCCAGACTTCCGCAATCGCGCAGCTCAGTTTTTGCTTATACTGGAATCATCAGACGGAGGAATCGAAGGAGGTTAACAGCGCTTTTCCCGATGCTCTGAAGGAGCCTATCCTGCGCAGAATACAATTCTCCACAGTGTCGCGGGTCGATAATCTTGGTGCGTATAAACTTTTTGAATGAGTTCAACTGGTACCTGAGACTAACGTTTATTTCCACAGTGGACGAGGTCTTCGAAGTGAGTAACGTCGCTAATCAATCACTGTCATCGACTTTTAGGACGAAACTGAACAAGCGCAGGAATTCAAGCAAGATTTCTACCCCGGAGAGCCCGTTTTGATACTACTGGACGATAACACGCGTCTCCACGGCATCATCCGCGACAAGGCAAATTTCGCGGAGCAGCTAAATAACGATGGGACGGTTAAAACTCCGGCGTACGCGACATACCTCGTGAAGGTTCTTGACCGTCCGAACGAAGAGGCGCTTCTAGACCAAGAGCACATCACCCGAGACCGCAAAACCTTCACCAAGCAGATGTTGCGTGCCTTCATCAAGAACAACGTGACGCGGGAATCCTGGAGCGGTGCCCCCTGGCTTGTGAAATCCTCCATCGCCGAAGAATATAGGATAACAACCGAAGTACCGAAACACCTACAGTATGGTGCTAAGGTCGCCGAGAAGAAGGCCATGAAGAAGGCAGATCAGGATGGATTTTTCGGTTTCTTCGCCTCGCAGCAGCTGCCTGAATTGAAACCAGCGGTAAAGGCCCCAAAATCAAAGCCTTCGCCCAACGACATGGCCCGCTCAAAAGAAGCACAGTTCCTCGAATACCAGCGCTCTCTCAACGGCAACCCAACTTTCGTCGTCAGCAACAAGCCCGCCGGTGCCTCCCGTTCGTCGAAATCCCAGGAGGCCGAAAAGAAGCCACAAGCTGCGACCGCCGTAGTCGTCAAAGCCGAGTCCCCTAGACCACCGTCTCCGCCGCCGATCAAGTACCCCATTGAGGATCTCGATATCGCACCGGAAAAGAAGAAGCAGCGGCCGCCCCTGGAGTTTGTCAACATCGATGAAACCGACGAGGTTGAGGATGACGGCGATCTTCTGTATGACGAGCTTGAGATGAAGTCGGTGGGGTTGCTTCTCGAGACCTGGAACACGCTCAACGTGTATTGCGAAGTCTTCCAGCTGGATTCTTTTACTTTTGATGATTTCTTCCAGGCAATGCGATTTACTTCCGATGACGTGGACTGCGAGCTGTTTGTCGAAACGCATTGTGCCGTGCTGAAGAAGCTGGTAAACGCCGAGAAGGATGACGAGGGTGCCGTCCAGATCTCCCTTCCCGATCTTCCCGACGAAGACTCGGAAGACTCTGACGCCGAGGAAGAAGAAGGAGAGGAGGAAGAAGAGGACGCCACTCCTGAGCCGGTCGTCACCAGGATGACCACTCGCAGTAGCTTGGCCAAGGCTGAAGCGCTAAATTTGAAATCGCAAGCGAACGGGAGCCGGTCAAACTCGGTAGAAGCTCAAGTGCACCGTGCTGCCGAGCTTCTCGCAGAGTACTCTTGGATTGACCGTCTACGGAAACGCGACTTCCGAAATGGTGGATGGGAGTTGGTTATGGCGGGACTTTTGCACCGGCTGTCCATGCGCCCTCGCATGGAAAAAGTCTGTAACGACATTCTCAAGCATCTGGCACCACTTGATGCCGAGCCCACCCAGGAGACGGTCCAGCAACAGTACTCTACCCTCGACGTCAACCTGCGCATCCAGGCTCTTCAAATCATCTGCATGCTCAGTCTGGAGACCAAAGCCATTCGCAACTACTTGGAGGAGTGCAGCAACCAGATGACAGAGTTTCGCAAAGAGAAGATCGAATACCAAAAGTCTCGTAAAGCAGCGTAAGTGTCATGATAAGTTGCCCATCGATTTAGCTAACTCCGCTATAGTCTCGAAGAACTTCGTCGATTACACCAAGAACGCAAAGCCCTCCAGCCCGAACCCGAGAAGTCGCCCACCCCAGCACCTGAATTGGAGGCATTGGAAGACTCTAAGATGACTGGCGTTGATGAATCTGACCAGGGCATGGATACGGACGAGGACGACGGACCTAAACAACGGTCATTGCGGGGAGGCATGGATAGAATCCTAGAACGGAAGAGAAAGCAGGAAGAGGAACGCGAGAGAAAGGAGCAATTGGCCAAGCAGCCAAAGGGATCCAAGCAGTATCAGCGAGTGCTTAAAAAGATCGAAGACCAGAAAGCGCAAGTCGCCAAGCTGGAAGAAAAGATCGATGTGGTTGACAACGACTTGAGGGAAGCCGACTGCCCGCGTACAAGATGTCTCGGCAAGGACCGCTTCTGCAATCGGTACTGGTGGTTTGAGCGAAATGCGATGCCTTATGGCGGAATGCCCAACAGCTCAACGGCCGAGGCCGCATACGCCAACGGTCGCCTATGGGTCCAAGGGCCCGACGAGATGGAGCGCGTTGGCTTCATCGATGTGACCGATGAACAGAAGAAGCAATACCAGAAGGATTTCCAGACCACGCCCGCGGAGCGCAGGAAGGCCGAGGAAGGCTCTACTCGACTTGCGAATGCCGACGAATGGGGCTTTTATGACGAGCCGGAAGCGCTAGAGAAACTTATCGACTGGCTGGATACGCGAGGAAACCGCGAGTTGAAATTGCGCAAGGAGCTGCAGCTGCAGCGGGACCACATCGCGAAGTCTATGAACCGCCGCAAGGAGCACCTGGCGCAAACTGCAGAGAGGGCCGAGTCTGAGGAGGCGCCAGCCAAGCGGATGACCACGAGAACCAAAACATACGCGGGCGACAACCAGCATCGTTGCCTCAAATGGCACAACATGACGGCGCTGTCGGAAAATGGGCATCTCCATGTGGATGCATCTAGGCCGGTCAAGCGAGCGAAGCGGACCACCGATGAACCGAAGGAGATCAAGGCGACGAATCGACAAGGCAAGCCGCTCACGAGGCAAGGAACTCGGTACAATTTTTAGATGCGCCGGCGTCTGTCGCATCTGTTTGTCTATTCAAATTAACTGGCGTTCAACGGTCCTTGTATATGTCAGTGATCCGGGATGGAAGGGCAACACTTGGGAGGTGGTCGCAATTATTGTTTGTTCTTGATATTTGAAAAGAAAAGGTCTTTCTTGGGTTGCATGAGCGATGAGACCATGAAATTTTGAAATTCGATACAGCCCCTCTATATATATACACACACACACACACACATATATACATACAACATCTTACAGTTGGCAACGGCAATTTTGGCTATAGAGGGAGTTTGAATGGATATTTTTTTTTGTATACTGAGGCTGCAAGTTCAACCCTGCATATCTCCGATGTAAAGCGAGGGCATGTGACTGCTGACCAAACTGCCGAGCGCCGTTGGCCACCCGTGACCCGCCACCCGAATACCGCACCGTATCGTGACGGTATGCCTCCGGGTCACTTGGCGTCGGCGGCTTGTATCGGCATGTCAGGACGGTAACCTGCCGCCCGTTCTTCCGCCGACTTCTGCGATGCCATCATCGCCGCTCGCCTTTTTCCTCGTCCATATTGCCGATTCTTCGACTCGCTCGAGTGTCTGCTCTCTACTTTCCCCGCAATTCTTCTCCCACAATCTCGCGCCTTGAACCCCTCTTTATTTTGGCTTCATACAGACAGTCGGAGCGGTTTCAACGTGCAACTGTAGGGGTAATATCCATGGCCCCGAATCTCCGGTAGCCCGCGTGACCGAACCAGGCTTTTTGCCTCGCCTTGCTTTATGTCTGCTACCCTTTCAGACTATGTGCATACAGATTCTTGCTCGATCGCACACAGCTCCCATTCTTCTCATTCTATGACCGCGGGATCCGTCCCGCACCCGACTGCTCAGATGGAACAGGTAGCACAATCGGGACCAGCTCGCGGGCCAACGACAAGTGACACCCACAGGAATGCAGCGGTGGCTACAGCGCAAGCAACTCAAGGCGACCGTGCTCAGAGCACACATAGCAAGCAGGATGGTCGACAGACGAACAAGCGTAGCTTGGAATACATCGCAAGGAGCGGGTTAGCGGGGGGTCTAGCGGGGTGTGCTGTAAGTTGAGCATTTCATCTGTTGTACATTTTCGGTGGCCTCGGCAATAGTGAAAATGCTGACGAGTTGTGACACATTAGGCCAAAACGGTGGTGGCCCCCTTGGACCGGGTCAAGATTCTTTTCCAGGCCTCGAATCCGCAGTTTGCCAAATACACCGGCAGCTGGACGGGCCTGGTGGCGGCTATTCGCGATATCAAACGACACGAAGGCGGCCGAGGCCTCTATAAAGGTCACTCCGCCACGCTTCTTCGCATCTTTCCCTACGCAGCGATCAAATTTCTCGCCTATGAACAGATTCGAGCGGTGGTCATTCCGTCAGGCGACAAGGAGACTCCGGGTCGCCGACTCCTGTCCGGCAGTCTGGCGGGCATCACATCGGTGTTTTTCACATACCCCTTAGAACTCATCCGAGTGCGATTGGCATTCGAGACGAAGAAATCCTCGCGATCATCCTTGAGAGACGTCTTCCGGCAGATTTACCGCGAACGGGTTTCGCCGCCCTCCACGTCAAGCGGAATCTCCGTGTCGTCAGTGACCGGCGCTACCGCCGCAGCCACAGTCGAAAATGTGTCCTCGTCAGTGAATAAGGTCGTGCCCAGCTCGGGTATCGCCAACTTCTACCGCGGATTTATACCCACCATGATGGGCATGCTGCCCTACGCCGGCATTTCCTTCCTCGTGCACGATACCGTCGGCGACTGGCTCCGATTTCCCTCCGTTTCTCACTACACCACCATCCCTGATTCCGACCTCTCTCCCGCTCAGCAGCAAACACGGAAAGCCTTACGACGGCCGCAATTGACCGCTGCCGCCGAGCTATTCTCCGGAGCTATCGCCGGCCTGCTCTCGCAAACCGCATCATATCCATTCGAGGTGATCCGACGGCGCATGCAAGTCGGAGGCGTTGTC
Organism: Aspergillus ochraceus; assembly: GCA_004849945.1. Classification (NCBI taxonomy): domain Eukaryota; kingdom Fungi; phylum Ascomycota; class Eurotiomycetes; order Eurotiales; family Aspergillaceae; genus Aspergillus; species Aspergillus ochraceus. The sequence continues at coordinate 472,787 of SSOS01000003.1, forward strand.
GGTGATGGTCATCGACTCGGAATCGCCGAAACCGCCCGCACCATCTTCCTGGAGCGGGGATTCCGCGGATTCTTCATCGGGTTGACGATCGGTTACATCAAGGTGATGCCCATGACTGCGACCGGCTTTTTCGTGTACGAGAGACTGAAGTGGTCTCTTGGAATTTGATCTTCCATCTGCTCGGTTCATACATACTTCTACCTCGATTACTCCTTTTTGCATTGAAGCGGAAGCTGACAGGGTTTGCTCTCGTGGCTGCTCTCCCTTTGTGTACTCATCCTCCACCTCGCTCATCTAATATAGAGCTCTGAAGACATTGGCGTCTTACAATTTCCTTCTGTTTTTTACATTGTTCATACCCATATTACTGTTTGTTAAGGGAATTCAGGATATTGCGGTACACAAGTACATAGTTGAAGTGTGTTGCGTGTCTGCACGAAATGATATACTGCACCAAGCCATAGTAAAACTCATGCAAAATTCACTTATTTTCGTTGAAATGTCGTAATTCAATCAAAATGCAAAGCACCGGAAGCTGTCCATCTTCGTGGCAATAGTAAGATCCCGCTCACCTGATTGGCCCAAGCCGACCACGCACAGACCACCTCGCAGGAAAAAAAAGTTGCGGCGTTTTTACAAACCTCCGAGAGAACCTCAAAACTCACTACCTTATTCTTCACTACCTATTTACCTTCCTTGATCCTCGAACACCGGCGCAGGAAAGAGACACTTCTACAAACAAATCCTACCGAGGGGGCATATCGCCGTTTCCATTGAACTCAGAACCGGAAATGTCCACCCGCAAATACAACGATTTCCTCGACATCGGCGGCTCGAGCGACGACGAAGCCAACGATCGCGGATATGACTCCGAAGCCGCGGAGGAAAGCAAAGTCGGGAACGCGAAACGGAGACGCACGAAGCATACACACGACCTCCTAGGAGACGACGAGTCGGACGGATCGGAAATCGAGGCGTCGGAAGACGAAGAGGAGAAGTTGTCCGCCGCGAAGACGAAGGGGAAAGGAAAGAAGAAGACGACAACGAAAACGTCAGCGACAAAGAAGCGCGGGGATGGCGATGATGACGACGAGGAGGAAAATGAGGAGGACGACCTCGGTGATCAATATCTTGAGTTAACGGACGACGACGAAACCAGCACCAAAGCATCGAAAAGCAAGAAACCAAGCATGGACAAGACCAAACCAGAAAAGAAGGAAAAGAAAAAGAAGAAGCCAGGCGTCGTCTACCTCTCTTCGCTCCCTCCGTACATGAAACCCTTCGCACTGAAATCGCTCTTCGAGACGCGCGGCTTCGGACCCATTACGAAAGTATTCCTATCGCCGGAAGTGAGACCAGCATCCGCGCCGCGACGCCGCTCCAACAAGCGCAAAACCTACTCCGACGGATGGGTGGAGTTCGCATCGAAGAAGACGGCGAAGATTTGCGCGGAGACGATGAACGCGTCCATTATTGGCGGTCGCAAGGGAAGCTGGTACCATGATGATATTCTGAACGTGAAATACCTCACCGGGCTGCGCTGGGATGATCTGGTGGATCAGATACAGAGAGAGAGGAAGGAGAGGGAGGCCAGACAGCGGATCGAGGATGCGCGGACGCGCAAGGAAGACCAGGTGTTCTTGGAGGGAGTGGAGCAGGGCAAGGTGCTGGATGGGATGCAGAAAAAGAACGAGGACAAGAAGAAGAGAATGCTGCAGCAGGCTGATGAGGGGATCGAGAGTGAGAAGAGTCGGGGAAATGAGGCTAAGATCAGGCGGCTGTTCAAGCAGAATGAGGTTAAATTGGGACGGGACAAGATACAGAATAATGGTCCACTGGAGGAGGACGCGAAGAAGGTATTGGGCCAGATTTTCTAGACTCTGTCATTTCTATGCTCTACGCAGTTTGTTACGGATATACCAAATCAATTATGTACATCATTCCGATCAAATATGAGTTCGTGGACTACCTTCTATGTCTACAAGTATGTTTGCTCTGTTTGCTCTTTTCCAGACCGTGCTTAGTCATAGTTTGCAGGGTTTGCACCCAAACGTCACTGGTGGAAGAACCAAGCGGCGAAGATGCAGGCGAATTCATTCTCTTTTTGCAAGTACCTTTCTTCGTCCTCCAGGTTCACCGTATCATGAATCGTGTGGTTTTACGGCCCTGGTGCCGCCCAGAGGCTTTTCGTTCAGTATATATCCCTGGCGCCTCTATATCACGCCGGGCGTTTCCTGCGCAATCGATCTACAATGCCAATGGCCGGCATTTTGCCTCGGTGTCGCGTTGGCACAATAAACAGTCCCCTGAAACCCCTCCTACATCGACTTCTGAACTGAGTGAAGCCAGCAACGCGGCATTGGAAACCGAGACAACCAATTCGTCCCCTCATGTCCCGTGGTATCTGCAGGAAGCATCACCGGTCTCTGAGTCGCAGATTTCGTCTCGAGACCAACTCCCGGATCTCCCAGAGCAATCCCCGGAAATTCTCCCCATCCTCCTGGAATACGTCTTCAAGGATCTTGGATTGGATAATTTGAACCTGATGGACCTGCGCCCTTTGGAGACCCCTCCCCCGCTGGGCGCCAATGTCATTATGATTATCGGAACCGCCCGTAGCGTGAAGCATCTGAACGTCTCGGCGGATCGCCTGTGCCGGTGGCTGAGAAGCACGTGGAAGCTATCCCCATACGCGGACGGACTGCTGGGTCGAAACGAACTTAAGATCAAGCTACGACGCAAGGCCCGTCGAGCCCGCATTGCAAGCCAATCGGGGACCATGGTCGACGAGAAGGACGACGGCATCACCACGGGTTGGATCTGCGTCAACGCCGGCGTCGTGGAGAAGAGCGCCGGCCCGGAACCAGGAGCCCAGAACTTCGAAGGATTCGGCACCGTCGTGGGAGGCACGCGCGTCGTGGTCCAGATGTTCACCGAGGAGAAGAGAGCCGAAGTTGATCTGGAAGGCCTGTGGCAGAAGACCTTGGACCGAGCCGAGCGAGAGAAGAAGAAATACGCCGAGGCCAACCCCTCCGCGCCTCCTAAAGAGGTTCGTTTCTCATCGACAAATCCATCACCGTCATCATCATCACGTTCTGACCTCGATTTTGGACTTCCCACCAGGACCCCGGTAACGCCCCCGTTCGGACAGAGGAGACAGATCCACAGCGGCCGTCCGCGGAAGGCCATGCAGGGCGCCGCTAACACAACCATTCCTTCATCTTTTCGGTCGTCCGTCCGCGGGTATTCCACTTCTCAGGAGAGCGATCTTGTAAACGCTTTGCTTCAATACTTATCAGGCTTGCCGGACGAGCAAGTCCAGAAAGACCTGGGCACCGGTCCGGACGATACTTCCTCCACACCTTTCTTACAATTGTTTCATGGTAATATCTCTCGGTTTTTCGAGCACGAAAAAGAATTTGCCAAAATAAAGCTGTACTGCACCGCAATCTACCGACATCACCCGGGATACAGCAAGCTGGGCCTGGCCAAGACCTTTGAGTACCATGCCGCCCTGGGCCGTGTCATCCCCGACGACCTCAGTTTTGAGATTGTTTCGGCCCTGCTAGCCGGTCAGCCCACGGATGAGCCTGCCGAAGGAGGAGGAGTGAAAATGACGTTACCACGCGAGGATATCGAAGTGGCCTTGGATGTGCTAGAACACCTGAGCACGCAAGGCACCAACCTAATGAGCCTTAAGATGTTCAACATCATCTATAAAGCCGCCATGATTATCCCTGACCAGGTGCAGCCGCAGACAGAAACAGAAAAAGAAACCGAAGCAGTAGAACCCACTTCCAATCTCCCTGACCAAGACAAAATCACGAGTTCCGCCCTATACCGCGTCTCCCGCATGATAGACGCCTTTGACTTCCCTTTCGATGCCACGGAAACCCGCCTGCACATGGCCCTCCGCTTCCAAGCACAAGACTACGACAGCTTCTGGAAGATCTGGCGCCAGCTCCCGATCCATGATAGTTCGCGCACTCAAAAAGACTACGAAATGATGTTCGAGGCGCACGCGCGCCTCGGGGACCCTGCCCTTGCCGAGTCATGTCTAACAGAGTGGTTCCCGATGATGAGTCGAGAGAAGTATCCTATTCCGCTGGAAGGGCAGCTTCGGGAATCTATCTTGGAGTGTATCCTTCTGGCGGATCCGGATGTTAAAAAGAATTCTATGAACCAGCTTAATAGGCCAATGGTGCGTATTTGGGAGGAGTGTCATCAAAGACGTGAGCTTTGGCAAGATTTTTGATACTGAAGGGGTGAGGGAATGGATTGTTTCTGTTTGTTGGATGTTAGATTCTGGATATGGACTTTGTATATAGTTCTCTATGTTCCTTACAGTGTTGCGTGTATGATAAGCGCCTGATATTGATATTGTTCCTTTCGCCTAAGACGCATGCATTGAAAAGCTTGTCATTCCGTCTACATCCTCAGCCTTCATAAGTGGGGTTATACGAGAAGTGGTCAAATAATAGTCGTAGTTATGATAGTAAGTCACCAAATAGAATGAGGTATACATTTCTTCTAAATGTACGCAGAAAATGTGCAGAACCTCGCGTCACTCCTTTCTCTTATGCTACAGAAAAGGCCCCAAGAACGACTGTCGGCGGCAAGCTTGCTCCGTACCCCGTTCGTGCTGGGAGAGCCTAAGACCTGGGAGACTTTATAGTCATTGAAATTACCAACCTCGATCCAACCGCTTGATCTGCATCTCTTTATTATCAGGGATCGCCGCAGCTCCAAGTCTAATTCTACTATTTCCTTGCAATTGCAAAATATCTTTCTTCACTTCAAGGCCTTTATCTAATTACAGGAAGCAAGGGGCACCCATTCATCATATAACTGTATACGTTAAAAAGGAGAGTTTGAGTGCAATTAATGTTCTCAATTTCCTTCTGGTATGAAAGTTATTCTGTCTCTGCGTATGGAACAGAATAAAATTATATTATCCATTTCTATAAATATTCTTGTGCAAAGCGAGAGGAGCTGTTTGATATGATAGTAAACGGATGAACCGAGGATTTGATCTGGGGATCATTCTAATATTTGGTAGAGGGTGAGGAATGCCTAGATACGATCTCAGTCACTTAAACCGGCTGCACTAAGCCATAGTGACTAAAAGGCCTCCCCAATCTCGGACCAGGGACCATCATGAACCAGAGGAAAACCCCCTGGCATTGCTCACTCTACGCTCCTCCGCCCATGCCGATAGAGCGACGTAGTCACGACAGACCCGTTCGGTGCTCCATCCGGTCACCCCGCCTAGGCTGGGAACGACGCGCTCGAGGGTGGAATCAGATGCGCATATCAGGCTCTGGCGCAGATAGTTGAAGCAGTGCCGCATATGCGCACCTACGTGGTCATCCTGCCGGCCAGGGGCCATGTGCAAGACGTCATAGCAGTTCTGATGGATAGACCACTTTCTTCAGAGGTTAGTCGCAGCTTCGTTGACAATACCCGCTACGCTAACTGAGAGTAACCGTACCAGGCAATGGAGCTGGTGCATCACAGACAAGGTGTAGATCTCCTGGCTACCGGGGGTGGGGGTGACGAACCGAGCCCTGGCCGACTACTCGAACATGGACGAACACCCGGGATACGAATTAATATGTCTGGATGTTTCGCTTAGATGCCAGGGCGAGTCGGGACTTACCAGGGACTATGGAGTCCCACGCGGCAACGGCGTTCTTATCGATTTGGGGATCTTTTCCGAACGTCCGGTTGTAGGTGAATACCTGCTTGTGGGTGTTCAGTGGGATGATAGCTGTCAGAGATCGGAGTCAGTAGGTTGTTATACGAGAGGATTGTAGGCACTTGCGGTTGGAAGAAGATGTGATGTGACAGCCGCAGGCAAGAGGTTGTATTCTCGCCAGAGCGCCTATGCTCGCGGATAGAACGATGACGAACACTACCAAGAGCAGGTAGAATCCCAATGAGCATGACCTCAGATTAGACAAAGCCCGAGACGGCCCATCACCGTTGTCCCTGCCCAGCGGTTGATATCGGACTGGAGGCTTGAATAGTTTCATTAGTTGGTATGGCGAGGGGATCCGCACTGGAGTCGATGGTGTCCCAGTCATGGAATCAGGAGGTTCTATTTTCATTTCACAACGAAAGATGTCGGTCTGAATTGGCAGGCAGCTTTATCTTGAGTCACTACTCCAATGACATCTTACTCCATCCGTTAATTGGATCAATGGCCGGAGATTTGACGAAGAGAAGCTGGTGCAACGTAACTAGGGCTTCCGTCTCGTAGTTATTGGAGGGTGGTAAACTGAATCAGCGAACTCATTAACAACCATTCTCCTGACCACCGGCAGAATCGACATCTTGTCCTCATTGTCAAAGTTAATAAAAGTGCATAGTTGCTAGATATATGGTTGAGAATTGGCTATATGCTGGCTTTCCAACAACCTTGTATCCTTACTAAAATTAACCGTACCGGTGTACCAGATGGGGATACTCTATAGTGATATTTTTTGATAGGTATGACTGCATCGCAAACTCTTGGAAAATGGCATTCTTTTCCATATTCACCACCAACGCATTGTGTTCAGGGGCCAGATGTGGAAGTAAGGAGAAACCGTTCGCCATGTGGCAGCATACGGTGAAGAGGACGGTCTGGGCGCGTGAATGTCCTCCATTTCCTATTCTGTCTCTGTCTCTGTCTGGAGAACATCAGAACAGAACCATATCATCTACCACCAACATAGCACTGCATTGCTTTCAACCTTGAATCACTCTTTGGCTGCTGGAACGCCTCTCCGGTAAGTGATCAGAAAAGAGTATGGTGCAGCCATGACACCCGAAGCTGATCAAAAGAAATGTACAATAACAGCCCACTGTGTCGTAGAAGAACCCTGCCTCGTTCAACCCGACAAGTCTCTATTCTGTTCCAGGTGCGTCAAAAGTCGTTGCATGTTCGAACCGCTTCCTGATCTGACTCAATCTAGTCAATCGCGATGTGCACGATCGAGTACATAACCTACACATGCGGCTGCAAAAAGGAACGAGAGTTCAAGCAGTGCGAAGAGCAGCAAGGCACCAACACAAAGTGCAGACAACCGGAGACCGGTCCTGAGACAAAGTCGAAAAATTACTGTAAAGGGCACCTGGTCAATCCAGGAACTGACAAGATGTATCCTGCGAAGGGATAGAAGATGATTAGGACTTCACCTGCGACAACTTTTCGATCCCAAGGCTTTGTCCTTACTTTTGAGCAGGCGTCCTTGATGCTTGAGGTGCAGGATGACCCCAAGGAAAATTAATGTATGCAATAAGTTGGATAGATTGCAGAATACCGACACATTCCCGACGGACACATAGGAAAGTGCATAGCATGACCATATCATATATACCACACTCCGGAGTTCCAGCGACATCTAATAATCTTTACTTACTCACTATCTATAGGGCTTGGGCTCTTCGACATTTTCGAAAGTGGTCCATAAAACCGTCATGCGAGTACATTTTCTTCCGCCATATTTTACTGTAAGTGCAAATCAACAACCGCTGCAACAAATCCTTGCTTTCATGTACGATAGATCGGAAGGTGCTTCAGGTCTAGGTAAAGGCTTAACCCATCCGGGTTTGCATATTGAGTCTGTCATAACATGCTCTGTGGTCACAACTAAAGAACCCTTGTCAATTTCAGTGAAGGAGATGTTAGGAGGCAAATAACGTCTCTTAATGCAGGAGAACCAGAATCGTGAATGTGAGAAGATGCCACTCCTGTTCTTTGGGGTATATGTCGATGACTCAGCCCTGACTCAGCGGCCGAATTGCCTCGGCTCAAGTCGACTGGACTTCGACGCCGAACACTCGCGCTCCGCATCTCCCTCTTATTGCTGTCCATGAGATGGGATGGGATGACTGGCATTCTTCATCATCATGGAATATTTACCCAGTCTCCAGCAGGAGTTCGATGAGCTCAAACCTTCTCTGTTCGGTAACTGCACCCAGCCATCGTTCCGATTCAACCTCAACTGACCTCGCCTTATCTAGAACTACTCGCCGAACAGCAGCTCTCGGATCTCCTCCCTCCCTCCATTCGATACATCCTCGCCGTCGCGACTCACCGTCATCCTCGGTACTTGCTGCGAATCTTAAATTCGTACGATGAAATCTACGCCCTCCTCTCGCTTGTGGTGGAACGCTACTACCTGCGCACCTTCGGCGGCTCCTTCACCGAGAACTTCTACTCCCTGAAGCGCGAACGAGTTCTCCTGACCAAGAATGGCGAGGTTCCTCGCGCCCAATTGGGCGCTGCCGGCCCCGTCCGAGAAACACTGAAGCTGCGTTCCTCCGACGTCTGGAAAAACCTCTTCGTCATGGTCGGCATCCCCTACTTGAAACGCAAGCTAGACGAGGGCTACGACGTGCACGCCGCGCCTCAGGCATCCCTGATCATGAGCGGCGGTCCCCGATACAACCCCAGCGACGACCTACCTCACAGCCCGACGATCCGCCAACGGCTTCTATACTTGTACAAATGGTTCCTTCGGAACGTCTACCCCTCCGTCAACGCCGCCTACTACTTCTCCATCCTCGCCTTCAACCTAGCCTACCTCTTCGACAACACCAAATACTCCTCCCCGTTCCTCTGGTTCATCGGCACTCGAATCCGCCGTCTCGGTGCCGCCGACCACAGAGCCATCGCTTCCGTCCTGGAACCGCCTAAACCGGCAGCCGGGCCAGCCGGCGGCGCAGGCGCTCGCTCTCGTCCAGGCTCGGGACTCCTGGGCATGCTGAGCCCGCAGAACCTCTACCCGCAACTCCTAACCTCTCTCCGCTACTTCCTCCCCGCGTCCATCTTCGCCCTGAAGTTCCTCGAATGGTGGCACGCCAGCGACTTCTCGCGACAGCTCGCCCGCAAAGCCACTGAGGTGCTGGATCTCCCGGCGCCCGTCTCCAACGGAATGATATCGCCCTCGGAGAAGCGGAAAGCGCTCGAGGAGAAGAACAAGGAGAAGGAGCAGAAGAAGCAACAACAACAACAACAACAACAACAACAGGATCCGGAATCCCCCAAGTCCGCTCTCAAGTCGTCCCGTCGTCGCGCTCAGCCTCCTGTCTCTGCCACCTCGTATCTCCCCATCTTCACGGTTCCTCTTCCGCCCGCGGACTCGGACGTTGCGTCTATGTGCGCGGTGTGTTTGAATCCGCTGGCTAACCCGACGGCCTGTCAGACGGGGTACGTGTATTGTTACGTGTGTATCTTCCACTGGGTGAACGGCGAGCACCAGCGACAGATTGATTTCATGAATGGGGACGGAGCAGGCGCCGCGTGGGAAGACGATGCGGGTGATGGCGAGGACGCCGAGAAACAAGCCGACGGCAAACCGGGCCAGAGTCGCCAAGGGAAGTGGGAGAGCGGAAAGGGGAGATGTCCGGTGACGGGGAGAAGAGTGTTGGGCGGAACGGAGGGGTTGAGACGTGTTTTGATCTAGATTTCGTCCTAGAGAGGAGAGCAGCCATGTTTGTATATAGTGTGCATGGTTGATGAAGCATGAACATTTAATTTATCCAGCGAGTATGTCTAATACCATGTCCTTTGAATCGACTTGTCTTTTTTCTGCGTTGGATGGATATACCTGAGCACACCACACCCGCTACCTAATTATACTTATACTGCACCATACTAGTATTATCTACTCGATTATATACGGATCCGCGCCCTCCCCGAAAAGAAGATGCGGTCTCTCCGCAGCAACCTTCAGGATAGTCTGAGCAAAGACCGAGTTAGCCCAAGCGAACCACGGACGCGAGTAATCCTTGATATTGTTGACGTTGATCGACTCATGCACGAGGCCCAGGAGACTCGAGTTGCGGACTAGATTGATGGACTCGGTAATTTCGGCGTCTGAGTCGGAGGTCATGGCCTGGATGAGCAAGGACATGGGCCAGGCGTTTTGGAGACCGACTGGTTAATAGGGTTAGCTGGTTGGAACTCTTGATGTAGATCTGAACGTGTGTTTTAGTTAGGGGAACATACTATGAGGACCACCAATGCCATGGAAGTCCGAGCCAGTGAGATAGTATGGATTACCGTCCTTCGCGAGGAGCATCTTGCGGGTGTTCTGGTAAACCTTGTCGTCTTTGCTGACATAGCCCAGGTAAGGCAAAGAAAGCAAGGACGGTATATTGGCGTCGTCCATGAGGATCCGAGAGCCGTACCCGTCGACCTCGAAAGCATATACATCGCCGTATTTAGCATGATTGACGATGCCGTGCTCCTTGACCGCCTTGTCCAGTTTATCTCCACGCTCCTCCAGCTCTTTCGCCAGGTCGTCCTTGCCCCCGGCTGCGCGGAGCACCTTGGCCGTCTTTTTGAGCTGCACGGCCATCTGCGCGTTCGGGGGGATGAAGAATCCGAGAATGGTCGCGTCGTCGCTTGGACGGAACGCACTGCGAATAAGCCCCGTGCCGTGGTTCAAGGGGTTTCCGACACCAGCCAGACTGAGGGTCTCGGTACCTAGGGTGGTTTTGCGCTGGAAGGTGTACTGGTTGACGACGTGCTGGCCCTTGTCGTTGAATGTCGGCTGTGACTGCGCGTCTAGGACTATGAGGAGTGTGTCTAGGGCAGAGTACCATCGGGTGGTCAGGAATTCTGTAGACTTGGTGCTTTCGTAGAATTCCGTCCCCAGAGCAAGGAAATGGGCTAGCGAATCGAGCTCGTACTTGCATTCGAACACCACGGAGGACTCATACGCCGGATGCACCTGGTCATCTTGCCCGTTGGTAGCCGACTCCAGTCCACTAGGCGGCGGAGGCTGGAACGCATTGCAGTATGGAGATTGAATGACAAACTCGGCTTGGGTGTTGATTGCGCCAAGGATGAGACTGTACAGCTTTTTGTCCTTCTTCGCGAGGGCCTGATACCCAGTTAATTGGTTCGTCGAGTCGCGCAACCATTCTGCGTTGATATCGCCAGTGACGATGAAAGTCTGGGCACCCTGCCATTGAGACCCGTCCCTTCGCGATTTCGATGCGACTGAAGAGGTGCCGTCCACATGCCATCGGACAGTTGTATCCAGGGTATTCGGGAAAGCGTTCCGAAACAGCTGGGCGAGGTCTTTGTCTTTCATGCGCGAAGTAATGTTCTCAATGACTTGTTCGACAGCAGGAGAGCTGAAGGTACGGCATTCGGTTGCTGGTCGTTGGAAGGGGAGCTTGAGTGGTCCCTCGCTGTATGGGGGACTGGATGTGAGGGTTAGTCGGGATACTTCACAATCCTTGGCGAGGGAAATAGGAGTGGTAACTTACTGTGGCACTGAAGCATACGATACATAGTCCGGACATGCTCGTCGAAGAACCGCAGGTTCATCAGGATATCCTGCAGAACCCCTTGCGCCCAAGGCAAATGTGAAGCTGAGGATCAGCGTTGCCAACGAGCGCGTCATGATGGGTAACTAAGAAATTAACGATGAATTAGAATTTCATAGATGCCTTGCAGCCACAAAGCCGACCCAATCCAGTCTGTGGAAATAAATTCAGACAGATGGAGGTGAATTGAAGAGTGGACTATTTGTTGTCTGTGCCAACTGCCAAGGCGTGGAATGCGGAGAAGCGCAAACCGGGGAAGGACCGCAGTAGATCCAAGGGTCGCGATCGACTTTATATCGTTGGGGTTTGACCGGCCCATCCTTGACACTATGCGCCATAACGCTGTCACCGTCACAGTGAGCTGCCGATCAATAAAAAGGATCTTTAGGCTGTTTGGTTTTCTGTTACGCCGGAAATCCGATGACATCGAGGGGGCTTATGTAATTGTGCGGGGTCGTGTGTCCGCGGTTGCCTCAGGCCATCGCAGGATAGAATGGGATGGCATTAGGAATATGAAAATTGATGATCAATCAGTGCTAAGATGTTCGCTTCAAAATGAGATGTTGTTGAAGCCATGGAATATATAACCTCGCATGCATTAGAGAACCTTCCGTTTCCTTAACCGCGCTTGAGACTGCTACAAGCCCTTGGATCACTCCACGCTTGGGAAAACATGAGATCACTAACGTCTGTCTATTTTTTGCCGAAAAACGACATGATACTGCCCTGTCCTGCTTTACCTCCTGCCTTGCCCTTCGGTGCGCTCACGGCGGGCTTCTTCTTGGGCGGCGGTGCAGGCTCATCCTCAGAGAATGACTCCCATGAGGGCTCCTCGACCGTTACTAGAGACAGACTGTCAGTTGCATTCGTTAACAAACCAGGGCGCCGATCTACATACCAAGGTATCCTTCGTCATCCTTGACAGTCTTCTTCTGCATGACTTGACGCCTTCCTCTGCGACGTCCTCCCCCAACAGTAACTTCCTCCTTGGGAGAAGGAGGCTTAGGCGGTGCTTCGTCGATGGGGTTGGATTCTTCGGCGGGTTCTGGGACATCCGGCATTTCCTCGTCTTCTTCTTCGTCTAGGGCGGATCAGTATAACAGACGGCATACTACGCGACTGGTTGAGCTCACCTTCATCCTCCATCATCTGTTTCAGCCTCGCCTCTCGCTCTTTCCTTGACTCTCGTGGACCGGTGGACGAGGACTTGGCGGTGTCAGGGAAGAGCTCTTCGGCCTCTTCTTCTGACGCATCGTCTAGGACAACTGTGGTCATTAGGTTCTATCGATAAACGGATATAGTGCTCAAACACAAACTCACCATCTTCGGGACCACTGGGTTCGGCCTGATAAATCGTTAACATCCATTTGTATTCCGCTACATGCGAAGGAAAGTATTATACGAACCGAATCCGCTCCGGAGGTAGCTGGCGTCGCCGAGTCTTCTTTCTTTTGCTTAGGCTTCGCTTTCGCAAAGGAGCTGAACAGGTTGCTCTTTTCTCGCTTCACCGGTGCTGGTTTCTCGGCAGGCTTGGAAGACGGAGGATTGCTACGTTGCGATGGTTGCGCAGGCTCTGAGCGCTCTTCCTGCTTGGGCTCAGGTTTCGTCTCTTGCGACGCTTCGTTTGATCGCTTCGATGGCACGACAGGCTTGGATGAAGAGGGAGCTGGAGCTGGTGTCGGTGCAGGTGCAGGCACAGGCGGCCGCGCGCCCGTTCTCCGCTGCGAAAATTAATATCAGGTCCAGGTCAGACAGATAGCCGTACAGTACCTTCACGTGTTTATTTTGGATCATTCCCCATTGTTTCCCAAACTCTAGCGGATCCTCATGCGCATGGCTGCTTATCATCTCTCGACTGACATCGGTCAGGACGTTGAGATCCTGGAGAATTGTAGGCTGCAAGCTGTAAACGTATATCGAAGTAATTGATTGAAAGGTGTCCTTGGCATCTATGCGAATGCATTAACAATCCGGGTTCTGCTCGACATCGCATCCAATAACTACCTTCGAGATCCTCCTCTCGGGCAAGAATAACAGAGGCAGTGGCGACATGATCGGTGATCGCATCTTGGTTTGGCATGGAGCTCGGAAGGTATGGGCTGCTCGCCATCACATCGTCTTCGTTGTCGTCGCCATTGGCATGCGCGCCGTTCGTAGTGGGGGGAGTGGGTGGTTTCTGGATGCCCGCGAGAAGGTAGGTGGCATTGACACTATTCAGTTTCTTGCTGTTTTCGCTGTGGTGAAAGTCGTATAGAATTCTTCTATCCATTAGACATCGGCGTTTATAACGAAGCATATATCGACCTACTGCTTGGCTAATGTGCAGTGGACCCGGAGAGCTCGACTCAACGAGCGATAAGTGACCTGGGAAAGATACAAAAGTGAGCTTCGCGCATCTATTGACAATGGGAGAAAACATACCGTCCGGCGCTCATTGAGGACATTCTCCGCCAGATACTTCTTGTAATCAGCGATAGCCATCTTGCCTTGCGCGGACTCAAGAGCGATTGATTGTCAAGGGAAGAGAAGAAGAGAGTATGCCGGGCGACGCGTGCCAAACCACTTAACGCGTATCAGTCAGCGCGGGTCTTGGCACATCTTTTCCCGACCTCCGTCAACTCCCAACACGCCCTCCAATTCCTGCTCGCAGTCACGCCGGTTGGATCACCTATAGACTGGGATCGAATTCATCAGCTGCGCCGGCACCCTCCTCACCTCATGGAGCCGTCATTTAATCTCCCCGACTCCACCGACTGGCTCGACACGCCACTGTCGCTCCTTACGCCTCTCGAATCCTCCCTCCGCTGCCAGGTCTGCAAGGACTTTTTCGACAACCCGGTTATTACCTCGTGTAGTCATACGTTCTGTTCGCTATGTATTCGGCGATGTCTGAGCACCGAAGGGAAATGTCCCGCATGCCGAAGCTCTGACCAGGAGCTCAAGTTGCGGCGCAATTGGGCGATGCAGGAGCTGGTGGAGGCGTTCCAGAACGCAAGACCGAGCGTGTTAGAATTGGCGAGGAGGGCCGCAGATCGCGCTGGTGATGCTGAAGAAGGGGAAACAGATCAGCCTGCGTCGAAGAAGCGAAAGGTTGCCGAACAGGCTGGTCCTGAAGCGGCTCCGGTTGAAGGAAGACAGACCCGATCGCGAAGCAGAGGCGACCGCGCGTCGGAGCCAGCTGCAGCAGAGGTTATCGAAGACAGTCAGGATGAGGAGTATATTCCGGGTATGTTTAACCCGGCACTGGGCGAATGCATTACGGCGGGTGTCTAATGTGAACTAGAAGATGGATTGGTCGCGTGCCCTATCTGCAAGCGGAGAATGAAGAATGAGGCAGTATTCGCTCACCTTGACAGCTGCACAGGAGATCCGGCTCCTCCTAAACAGGTATCATTTGGGTAAGATTGGCTCATGCTCTTAACTATGTTCTCAGCTAATAGTAAAATTCAGATCTCTACAGCGCATGTCACCGGTGCGCAAGCAATCGACAAACAAACAACCCGAAAGGCTTCCCATTATACATTATTCTATCTTGAAAGACAATGTTCTGCGAAAAAAGCTCAAAGATCTGGGTATACCGAACTGGGGACCACGACCCCTCATACAACGGCGTCACACGGAGTGGATGAATTTGTGGAATGCCAACTGTGACTCCAAAACACCTAAATCTAAAAGAGAATTGCTCAACGAATTGGATATTTGGGAGCGGACACAAGGCGGGAATGCAACTTCGCAACTGGAGACGACGAATTCGGTCATGCGCAAAGATTTTGACTCAGCCGCATGGTCCACCGATCATGACAGCGACTTCAAGCGGTTGATTGCAAATGCTCGCAAACGAGGCGAGGCACAGGTTCGCACAACGATACCACAAGCATCTTCAGCACCAGAAGGTCCACCAGAAGAACCGGAACCCGAGCAACTGCCCGAGCCTTCCGCTGCGGAAGTTGAGGTACAAAAACCGGAAGAGCTGGCCTTGGACCCTGCGGGTATCACCAAGGTCGCGGAAAACGAAGTCCGCGAAACTCAAGAGCCCAGTGATGTCCAGGTAATCGATGCTCCGCAGTAGTTGTCCTTTCGTACTGGTGCTTTGCTGTTGCTATTGCGAGCACTGAATACCCTAGAGACCAATGTCTCCTGTGGCAGTGTTCTCTGGTCTATTATGACGTGGTTCCTTGGCCTTCCTCCACGGACATGCGGGACAGTCTATCCTCTAATTCAGTATCCACGCTCTGATCTGTTGGGGCCGTGCGTGCGGCTTCTTTGACCCGCTGCTCGAGATTGTCGAGCTCGGCGAGTTTCTGGCGAGTTTCCTCTGCTTCTCTTTCTTCTTCACCCTGTCGCTCCTTGCTCTCCAGCTCCTCGAGCTCGTCGTCTAGCTCGGTCTCGTCGATTTGAGGACCGGCCTCGTTCATGATGGTTCCGACCTCGTCCACCTTAGACATCTCTTCACGCAGCTCGTCGACAACGTCCTCAACCCTGGTAGCGCCTCCGATCTGGGTATTCAGCCCGCGAAGCACACCGGTGCTTGCCTCCATCACCTGGACAAACTGGACCTGATCGGTTGCTTGTTCAATCTTGGAGTAAACCTCCTCCAATTGCGTCAGGGTGTCTAGTCTTTGCTTGAGATTATGCTCCGCAAGCTTCTTGGAGCGTAATGCCGCCAGCGCCGAAATCCGGTTCTTGTTGTGTAGAGCGGTCTTCGCGGTAGCATTCAGCTCTGTGATCTTTTTCTCCAAACTTTCCACTTGTTTTGTCATTGTTGACATGGCCGTTTTGATAGAACCAATGGCTGTGTCTTGCTGAGTGATCTCCGAGGAAGTGTCATTGGAAGACCGAAACTTGATCGTCTGGATTACATTTAGCATTAATGAAATGCATCTCACGAAGAATGCAAATTGTACATACCTCGCCATCATAAGCAATGGCTCCGCTATCGCGGGATAGATATAACAATAGAACATCAAGATCGTCATTAGATAGTTCGCTCTGTTCATGTAGTACCGTTGCAAATTCGTTCACGAAGCGTTCCTTCGAGTAGATGAGGTCGGTCTTGGACGGGTTCTGGGCCGTCGCCTGCTTGGTCACAAGCCCGGCGGTTTCCTAGGGCACGCACGCACGTCAATCATCCAACCTGTGCGTAAATATAACAGCAACAGAAGATTCCATACCCTCAAGTTCTCAACTAACACCAGATCTTGAGCCTGCAAGTGAGGCGCAGACCCCGATCCAACCACAACGCCTTTCAGCTGCTTCAGCCCCCAGCTCATCACATTCCACGGACTCAGCATCGTAGGATCAATCAGGTTCCACCCCGGTTTGTTCAAGCTCGTTGAGCTAGCCCGGTACATCTGCAGCGGCACCATCACGCGGTTCTGAACCGCCTCGTCCTATGCACCCAAGTCGAAGTCAGCACAAACCCACACCTACACCCACACCCAGTCGGATACCAACACCCGTCCCATCTCTCCCGATCCATTCCTCACCATAACAAAAGAACAGAACGTACCAAAACCGCCCCCAGCGCAATCGGCCGCCCCCATTCGGGGGTCTCCAGCGCGCGCAGCAAACTGTCATCTGCTCTGAGTATCAAATGATTGTTCTTCCGCCTTCCAGGCTGCGAGGACGTCGATGCCGAAATACTGCTGGTGGAGATATATCCGTGGCGGGCGGCCTTGAGGAGCACTTGTTCCCATGCGGCGACGTTGACGGCGTATCCGTCTGGGTTCGTTTTGCGGTGGATGGCAAAGTCGGAATAGAGTGAGGGGAGGCGGTTCCTGGAGTAAGGTGTTAGGTATAAATCGTATGGTATGTCGGCTTGGACTGGATTAGAGAGGTGGCTGACTTTCTGAATTCATCCTGGGATAGGATGAAGTTGAGGAGGTCGTTCATTGTTGGTGGATGAGGTGTTGATTGGTTTAGGGGGAGTTTCGAACGCTGAGGATGATTAAATAAAGCGAATTATGGGCATGAGATGTGCAGAGTAGTCTGAGGTCCTCCCGTGCCTTGGAGGCTTGCAACCAGCAAGATGGCGTCGTCTTGGTGTCAACAAACGATCATCTGCTGGTTGCTCGGCATGACGGCGATCATCGACTTATCGATAAGATGGACTCACGTGACATCATAGACCGACCACCCTCTACTGGAAAAGAATACCGGAGAAAAAGTTGATAGATGTACAGTCACAGAATGTTCATTGCTCACGAATGTCTATTAAATACCGAATATCCTCTCATACGCCCATAAGACCTCTTAGTACCTATGCTCGTTCAAAATCGTCATTGGCTGGGTTGTCATTATCCCGGATACCTTGCTCCAGATTGAACCCTCCGGCCGAGTCCAGCGGGTTGTTCATCAGCGATCTCCGGTTCTTGCGCCTGTCTAGCTTCTCGCTCGTTTCTTCCGTTTCCAGAGGGTCCGCTGGGATGGTTTGGCCTCGAGTGTCTAATCCCCTCGTCTCGAGATATTCCACTCTCACAGCGTGTCGTAGATTGTCGATGAAAGTCTGGATCTCCGGCATGGGGAATGCGCCGTCGCCGTCTAAGACATCGGCATACAGACGTTCTGCTTCCTCCAAGCACGCGGACGCCAATGAGGGTCGTCCGAGTTTAAGCCACAGATCGGCAGCAAGAACGCTCCACATGCCAGCCTTCCTCCGGCGAGAACCCCATTTGACTCCCGGGACGGGATTTCGAGCAGCGTAGCAGGCTGAGATCCGTTCACTCAAAAGACCTTGACCAATAGAGCCGACTAAACCCAGGTCCATGGCCCGCATGGCCCATTTAGCCGCGCTCTCAACAGCAGAGCCCCCACGAAACTTCAACAGCTCCATTGCCAAACAAAGGCAGCGCAAAGCGTTAGGCGCATCAGAGCATCGCGTTAGATAAGAATAGCAAGCAGTTTCAAGAATTTGATCGATTCCCTCGAGTTTGGCTCTCGTCGGTCCCGCGATGGGACCTAGGAGTGTACTGACGGCGCACATCTCATGCGCGCCTGCATGGTACCTCCATGCCTTGTCGTTTGCGTAGTCTGAGCGAAGCAGCTCATAGGTCGATGCCGCCAATTTCCAGTCTCGAAGCATGAAGGCGAAATCGGCCATCTTGCGTAGGGTAGCTTCCGGTACGTCGGGTCTGTAGAAGCCATGGGCGGAATCATAGTTTCCGCTGGCTCCACCGCCAGACCCTACAAAACTGGATCGAGACCCCGATCCAAAACCTGCCCATCGTCGCGACATGGACATGAAGCGGCCGCTGAACCCACGCCTGCGAGAAGCTACCTGATCGTTCCACACGGATACTCGATTTTCCATAAATGGTACGATAGACTGCGCGACCAATTCACGGACAAAAGCCTTGATAGCCATGACGTCGGAGTCAAACAGGTAAGGAAGGCCATCGGTGTCGAGATCCACTAGAGGCGCTGCATAACGTTAGATTTCGTGAGGTATTGAGAAAATGGGGTGAGCTTACCCGCTTGGTCTGACAGACGTTCTGATGGCGACAGCCATTCGCATTCAGGCACTTGGACACTATCGTCATCAGTTACGACACACTGATTGCTCCGTAACCGCAGCAGATGGCAGTGAAGTCCGAAATGCCGCTTCATCTGGTCGTAAAGCTTAGTTGACTCCGTGATATCATCCCTGTCCTCGTCGTGCACCAGGACATAATATCGCAGATACTCAGGATGTATCCACCCGGGCAATCTTCGGTCACCATTACTGGTGTCTGCATATAGCCGCCTGAGGGTCTCGAGAGGCGATGTATTGCGCGAGCTGATGACGATAATGCTGGCGACTGGATGACGGAATGTCTCGTGTGGCGTTGCGGTCGCTACTGATAGAATCTGGCGCAGAAACATTTTATATAACGGGGACGTTGAGGAGAAGTTGAGGAGGTCCTTAGCGCCCAGCGTTCCGCCCAGCAGACTCCCATCTGGGTTCAATTGTTTTTCCAAAACCTCCTCCACCTCTGTCAGAGGTGATACTCGCTCCGTCCCAGGGGCCGTAGTCCAACCACTGCTTCCCAAGTCCACAAACCGCACGCCATAGTCGTCCCAGCCACGGCTTGCCCCAATGCTATCTCGGATAACGAGTTTGCCCGGTACATTTTCTCCGAATGGTCGTATGAGATCCCAGAAACCGCCCTTGAAACCCTTTTGTTGCACCAACTCATCCGTATCCACGGAGGCGTAAACCCCGACTACCGGCGAGAAGGACCGTAGAATTAGAGACCGTATATCCTCCGCCACCTCCCCTCGCCCCTCGACAGGAGACCCGAGTGACGATCGAGCCAATTGCGGCGTTGACGATCTCAGCGAGCGAGCATGAGGCGATGCGGACCGGATCGGCAGCTCCGCCGTTGTAGACGCGAGCGGAGGGGGAGGGGATGCGCCGATTCTTGACTCCACCAGGTCTGCATCTAGAGCCGGAGACGAGTCGCGTCGCTGATCCGGGTATCTCGATTTCGATGCGACACGGGGAACGCCGGGCGAGAAAGACGGCAGAGGTCTGACCGGAGCAGCATCTCCGGGCGATGTCATGGACACCGATTGGGTTCCGATGCAAGACTAACAAAGATTAAGATGACTTGGGCGCTCATGAACGGGAGGTATCGAACGACAAGGACGGAAGAAGAGAAGCTGTTTGGGGGCCGGGCGCAAATCAAGAGGATAGAGAGATATAACAAGGCGGGAAGGAATTGAAGGAAGGCCAACCGGGGTGGACAGCCAAATATGAGCGATGATGAGTTGGAAGTAGGAAAGTTAAGGTAAGTTAGTTGGACTGGCAGAATAACCAACGTGGTGCATTCCGTCGGAACGTGCCTCATTCGCCGACAGATGCGCCCTGGCAGCTCCAGCTGTTCCACCTCCATGATTTACTTTCTATATACTCACTTTCATAGATGAACCTAGTCCCCTGTCTAATATTCCATATAGAGGCATAGGACCATGATACAAATACTGTAACTAGCTAAAATGTAATCATAAGACGTATCCAAAAATGGAAGGCGGTGTGATTGACGCTCTGTTTGCTGCGTCACAATTTCTCTTCTCTCTTCCTCTCTCTCTCTCTCTCTCTCTCTCATGCTCTCTTCGCAATTCCCTTGCGACCGAATTATCCTATAGCTTCGTGTCCGCGATCTCGGTCTCTGGCATGGCTGGTGTCAATGTTCAGATCCACCCCACTTCGTTCCTTCCTTAAATGCTATCCGTCCCGCATCGCTCATGCTTCTAACCGATCAAGATCTCCAGCTTATGCTAGAACCCCTGCTCCAATAGCAACCCCACCGTTCTTTGACCCGGGCCCTCGTCTATCGTCGCGCAATTATTCCATGACCTCGAGCGAATCTCCGAATACTTCTCCTAGGCGCGCTAACAAAAGGCGACGTATCTCCAGTCCTACCCCGCGCGAGTCTACCAGGGACAGTATGGCGGGAACAACGGACCACGCGCTGCCGGTGATAAATCTCACTCCCCTTGAGGATACCTTGAAATCACTCCTTCTGGATGTTGCAGAATATGCGCGGGAAAAGGCAATTCAAGATGGAGCTAAGGACGCGGATCTTCCTCGAACCGTACTTCGGTTCACTGGAGGTTGGGTGCGGGACAAGCTTCTAGGTGTCGACAGCCATGATATCGATGTGGCAATCAATACAATGACCGGCTATCAATTTGGCTTGATACTCAAAAAGTACCTGGACAAGCCAAAGAGATTGGATAAGTACAAGCAAAAACTTGCGAAGAGCGGCACGACCAACCACATCGGCAAGCTTCATAAGATCGACGCCAATCCGGAGAAGTCCAAACACCTGGAAACAGTGACGACGAAGATATTCGGCTTAGACATAGACTTCGTGAACTTGCGGAAGGAGGTGTACACGGACGACAGCAGGAACCCCCAGATGGAATTTGGCACCGCCGAGGAGGATGCCGTACGCCGCGATGCGACGATCAATGCGCTTTTCTACAATTTGAACGAGTCCAAGGTGGAGGATCTTACTGGAAGCGGCCTCGATGATATGAAGAAGAAAATTATCCGGACCCCCCTGGAGCCATATCAAACGTTCAAGGACGATCCCCTGCGCGTACTACGTCTCATCCGATTTGCTAGTCGGCTGGGTTATAGTATCGATGAGAGCACTGCAAAGGCGATGCAAACCAGTGAGATCAGCGAGGCCCTCAAGCTCAAAATTAGCAAGGAACGCGTCGGGAAAGAACTCAACGGCATGCTTCAAGGTCGGTAATTTTCATCAATCCCCGGAATATTTTTGCTCACTAGCTGTAGGACCTGATCCGCGGGGAGCTTTGGAACTGATTGATCGCTATGGACTCTACCCGACAATCTTCGCAAACCACCAGGATGATGCGTGCGCCGATATCTCGACTTGGTCTCTAGCTTACAACACGCTGGCCACCTTGCTATTTTCTCAGGGTTCCTCGGCATCTGTTGGCAAAGTACGTAACATGCTAATCCGTGACACGAGCGAGGCCTATTACGCATGGATAGTTGCTACATTCGCCCCCTGGTCAGCCGTTCCAGGACGCGTCCCAACCGGCCCTAAGCCGAAACCCATCCCTCCACGACCAGCCGAAGTGGCCAGAGACAGTCTCCGCTCTGACAACAAGACAATGGCAATCCTCAGTGATGCGACTCACAATTGGCGCTCAATCATCGATGTCAAGTCGTCACTGGTGGAAGGCCGCATGAATGGCACCGATGCAGAAAACCGGCAACAGATTGGATTGCATGTCCGATCATGGAGAAAGGACTGGCGGCTGTGCATAGTCTTATCTCTGCTGCAAGAGGTCATGCAAGGAGGCGAGTTTTCACAAGGTGGGTCTACAGCTTTCAGAGATCAGATCAGGGCCAACACACTGACACACGCTTGCCAACAGTCATCCAAGGCTATGACAAGTTCTTGACATATATCGTAGATCAAAATCTGCAGGATGTTTGGGACAGGAAGCCCATCGTAAACGGAAAAGAGATTTTTGAGCACCTCAAAATGCCGAAGGGGCCGTGGATGACCAAAGCCGTAGAAATGGTCGTGGAGTGGCAGCTACTTCATCCGGGATGTACAGATAAAGAGAAAGCGCTGGAGAATCTCTCTGCTAGAAAGGGAGAATTATAGGGTGCTTCTACACGAAACGTGAACGACTTAATGCCGTGGTTGTGAGCTCTTGTCGGAGTTTCTATCTTTATTTTCTTCCATAGTTGTTGCATCGCGGCGCTGAGAGGTACACACATTACTTACCGCTTGCCTATCCAAACCGAATTCTTCACACCTGCATCTACTCGCTGACGTATCCATAATTTGTATTGGGACCATCACTCGGCCCAAGTTTTGCTTGTTTTATCATTCTGGGAGCACATACAGTGGTTTCGCTGCATTTTGGACCTACACGATGGACGACCACTCCCTAGGGGAGTTGCGCAACGCGGCACGTGATGCCCTCCAGCAACGGAATTCGGCTTCATTTGTATTGCCAGACTCCAAGCTCGCCAGCATCTCAATTCCTGATGATCTCAGCCCTCTGCAAGAGTATGTATCATCTCAAAGTGATGCAAGTAGTACAGAAGTTTGTGGACCGAATTCCTCTCCCCCATACCGCTGCATAAATACCCCGCTCACAGTATCCTAGATATGCGAAAACCTCCTTTTTGCCCTGGCATTTCTCAAGGGTTGGGGATCTAGGAGTCTATCGGGGCAAGACAAGAAGACTGTCAATTATGTGTATGAATGGGCAAGCAATGCTGCTCTTCCGTCGCCGATATTTGCAGAAACATACGAGCTAGACGGTGAGATCATACGGGGACCTTCTTCTCGCGCAATTTTCTTTATCATCATCCGCTAATCTCAAAACAGGAAGGAAAGACCTGATTGTAGAAGATCAGCTCCGGTCAAATATTGCGACTTCGGTCATTGAATTGCTGGCCGATTTGCTTCCCATCTGCGAGGCAGAAAATACACCGGACATCATCATTGCGCTGGCCAGCTTCACCTCTGATCATGATCCATGGACGTTACCAGAGACTCATGCTCGCGCAAGTGCTCTGCTGAGAACACATTTTACTTCGCTTCGCTCGGAAGCAGATTTAAATAAAGTCTTTTGGACTACGATCGAAGACATCCTGAAGCAAAAGATCCGGCCTCTGTTCGCGAAGACCAAGAACCCTGCCATCACAGCCTCTGGCCGCAAGAACTTCCATCCTGTGCCTTTGCCCCGGTTTGATGCCAGTGTCCTGGATCCAGAAACGAAGCCATGGAAGATTCAAGATGTCTACGCTACAGCCGTTCTTTCTTGGATCATCGCACAGTATCAGGTTCGTCCACAGACCCGCAGATTAGTCTCCGACGAAGATAACCAACAGCAAAACATACAGGCTAAAGACCGCGACCATCTTGAAGCGCACTTCCCTCTTCTCGTCCCAGCACTCTTAACCCTCATCGATGACGACAGCCTACCCTTTAAAACTCGCGGCTGCCTTCTTACCTCGGACCTCCTCACCCCCATCAGCGGCAGCAAATCCGACATTCTGCGCCGCACCAACCTCTCCTCCGTCTTCGAAGACGCCATCCGTCCATGCCTCCTCTCACTCCCCACCATCACGCCCGAAGACGACTCCATCTCCCTCCTCAGCGCGGCCTATCCCGCGCTTCTCTCCGTGCTCAAAACCAACGCCCAGAACTCCTTCCCCATCCCACCCCAAATCGCCACCGAAGCCTACATCGTCTCCATCACCAAAACCCTGCGCGAGAACCTCATCCCCTCCTTCCACCACATCAGCTCCACCAACTCCACCTCCACCACCACCTCCTCATTCGCCTCCTTCCCTCACCCTCGCCTCTCCACCCTCCTCCTGGACCACATGCACCCGGTTCTCTTGGGCCTCGGCGTCCACGCCTCCAAATACCTCCAGGACATCATTCCCCTCGTGCACAGCACGCTCTCGAACCCTTTCGGCCCCGCATATCCGCCCCTCCTCCTCTCCGTCGTGGGTCTCCTCCGCGCCGTGATCCTGACCACTCATCCGCGCCTCTGGCACTGGCGCGGGGAGATTCTCGGCGCGTTATGCGCATGCTGGCTACACGTGGTTGAAGAGGAAGTCGAGATGGCGGAGCGAGCTCACAAAACGCACCCACCGTCCTTATTCACCGCCAAAGAAACCGACGCAGCGGAGCTCGTCCGGCTCAAGAAAGAGCTGAAGGGCGTAAGCTATCTGTTGAAGTTTGCGTTGCAGAATCCAGACCGCGGGAGTTCGCGCGACGCGGGACAGATGGAAGCGAAGGAGAATATTGAGAAAGAGTTGAGGAAGTTGGTGGAGGCGGATCATGTGCTGGAGGGTTTGTTTGATATGGACTTTGATACTACGGATGCGGAGTATTTCGGTGTGCGGGTTTAATGGGTGGATTGATTGAGATTGTATAATTGATTGGCTTATAGATGTTTACTGGTTTGCTCTAGTTATTTTGTTGTATTAGATTGGGGTTCAATTTATTGTAGTATCTCGCAGGCTAGATAGATAATATGGTTTGGATTTCTGAAACAAATAAACAAAGAAAGTAAATCGAAGAACAAAAGAGAGTGACAGGGGTATCATGCCAAAGTCATAGCGTCGTGGCTTAGGTCATAACATCGTAAACGAAGCGTATTCATCATCTCGTGCAATTATGTATCGACACGCTGCTTGAACAAGCTCTTGCCTCTCAGCCACTGCCGATACCGTTTATAGCGCTTCTTCTCGTAGTCCTCCGCCACCACTGTCAGTCCGCTCTCGGAGACGCTCAGAAATTCCGCGTAGTCGGCGTAGTTCTCCATGGCACGGGTCTGAAGCGTGGATTCCTCAACGTTGACTTTGTTGGCATATTCAAGGAGATCGAGGTTGGAGTCATGCTCGCGAATCGAGGCGGCCGTGATCTCGTTCTCCGATGTAACGACGAGGGGCACCTTGAGTGGATGGTTGATGTAATGCTCATATTCCTCGGCCTCCACGGCTGTGACTGATGGGTTCAAGGAATCAGTCACTAGTTGACCTAACGTCCATTGGGCGATCTGGGCTTTGCTGGGCGTGGAGGAATCCGAGGGCTGCGGGAAGGACTGGAAGGAACTGTTATGATGAGGGAATCGATCGGTTGGTTCCTTCATGATACCAGCTGATGGATATTGCTTGCTTTGCAGTTGACCAGCCTCGATACGGGACCGTTCAGAAGGGTCGTTTGACGTAATATCTGGTTCTTGAATCTTTACGGTGCGCTGTGGTCGATCTCTGTTCATGTGGTCATGCGTAATTCTGGTGACAAACGGACTAAGATCACTTGGAACGGCAGAAGCAGGCCGAAGCGAGAGATAGCGGATAGTTGTCAAAGGGTTCTTCAGTGTGAAGACCTTAGAGAAGGTCGAAAGAGCCAAAGGTCTATAGTACTCCAGCCAATAATCATCATAGCGCGAGAGAGGTTCCTTAGGCGGCAGAGGAGGAGGTGGGATCTCCTTCGGCTTCAGGTTTTCCGGCGTATACCATTGGATGTAGTTAGGCTTCCGCTTGTTCGACCAGGACCTGGGATCGGCGTGGTGCAGATAGTAATCGGTGGACAAGTCCCAGAGCATGGGCTGCCCTTGTGAGAATATGTAGTTTCCGAGGAAGAGATTGTACGCCTCTTGGCGCTGAGCATCGAGGAATGAGTTGTTGTAATATCTCTTGAAGCTTTCCACCATATCTCGAGAATGACTGCTCCATTGGTTTATTTTTCGATAAGTAGCCATTGTGTTGACCAGGTGAGACCCTCCGTATTGTACGGCAATGTTGTCACCATGGTCATGCCACAAATCCGTAAAGATGTTGACAGTATCGGTGTCATACTCCACGGTCGTGCCGTCGATGATGCCAAGAGCGTGAAGCTGGTGTCCCAGTGCCCGCTTTCCAATCACAAATTGCGCTGCATTTGTGCGATCCAGACAGTCGATGCAATTTGTACGCGCGATGCCATTTTGCACTTGAAGACCGGACTCGGCATCGTAGCCATTCTTGAAGAACCCCGTCTGTGGGATTATTTCTCCCGCAATTTGCTCCAGTGTCCCAATCACATCTTGATCCCGACTCTTGGCTGCACGACTCATGTCCCAAGGCTTGTAGATGATCTTCTTATCTTCGGGTAAGAATTGGTTCAGGTAATTGATCGCGTTTGTATACTCTTTGAGTAGTTTGGACTCTCGTGGTGTTCGTTCTCTAGACTTTATCAGATTCAAAACGTAAACTGGAGCTCCGTATCTCTCGAACAAATTGTCAAAGTGGAGGGCGGCTGCGGAGTAAAACGGATCAACCAGGTTGAGTTCGATGTCTGGCTTCGGGGAAACCCCGGAGCTTTCCTGTGTCCAATAGAGAGGGATACTGCCTCGGTGTTGGACATAAGAAGTGTACAGGGGATTGGCGTAGAGATGTGGGCCAGGAGCGTGAAACGAAGTAGCTGACATTTCCGATACAATCTGTTCAGTTTCAACGTCATTGGCGACGTATCCCAGATCGTTGGCACCTCTCTTCAGGAAACGAGCGCCGGCAAAGAATCGAGAACGGCGAGCGATGAGAGTGATGTAAACCAGCCGACCATAGATATTTACCTTCGCTTGCTCGACATATCCATGAATGATCGGCAGACACCATTGATAAGGGTTCTTCAAAACCGAAATAGCCGGGCTCAGAAGGTGGTGGTTCCATATAAACATCGTGTTGAAGTCTTGATGGTACGGCTTTGGGAGTCCATCCTGATGAGCTTTGCGTTCGCGACATATGTTCCGCTGCAATGTTTGCGTGATGTCGTAGGAGTAACTGAAATAGAAAGACCGAGTGAGATCGAGATTGTTGAGAATCGCAATATACCTCGCCTCCTCCGGATTCTTTTCGGGCTTCAGTCGAGACGAGCTGGATGGAGTCAAGGAGATCAGCTCAGTCCCATCGACCTTGTAGACATAATGACCACCAAGCATGGCCACCTGACTCCGTTTGGTAACAAGCAGCATGTAGTATGCCCCAGTCAGTCTAATGAAACCCAACAAGGCCCATGCACTGCATCTCAGCTTCAATCCTCCCGATATCTTATTTCCATCATCAATGGCATCCAACAATTGACTCATTTCCCTCTTCGTGTACACGATGTCGTCCTCGGCAACGCTCAGGTCCGTCTCGGAAGTCCGATCGATCTTCAGGATTCTAAACCGGGTATCTAACAAATTCATGCCAACCATGTAAAACCGGGTCGCCGTCTCGTAAAGCGAAAACTTATGCATGCGATTGAACTCATCTTCACCGGTGTCAAAATACATCGACCGCCGCTTTTGGGCAGAGGCAGGTGTGGAATCGCGCTCGAAGGAAGTTGCAACGTGGGGTTCCTCATCTTCTTCCTCGCCAACATCATCACCCATCGAGCCGACGGACGGTGGATTGTAGGCGACTGGAGCGAAGGGCGACAGGATCCGCTGAGGTATCGAGACGTCGTCTTGATCGGTGGATAGGCGGGGAGTCGAATCGGTCGGGTCGTCTAATAGTTTCGAGCTGGAATTGGACGTAAATGAGTCGCCCTTATTTCCAGCGGTGAAATCCGGGGTCGAGGTTGGCGAGCCATTCTCGGCCACCGACGGTGCCCTGGAGGGATAATTGTCGACCGAGACACCTCTCTCCTCCGCGGCCTCTCGCGGGCGGGACACCTCATCAAGGCTCTCCATCAGTGAGACAGCTGGCGAATCCAGCACCAACTGTTGAAGATAGAGATCTGCCAGCAGGTCTCAGTGAGTTAGCCCAAAGCCTATCATGATTTGTTTGGGCTGGTAGACTGAGTGAGGAGAAAGTGAGAAAATGGTGAGGAAATCATCATCCACGCTTACTTCGTTGGGCGGTATAGTTCCCCGTGACTGCTCCAAAGGGTTTAGCGTGGATGTGACGTCACTCATCTTTACCCCCTAGTGATGACAAGGATAAAGAATGTAGAATATGGTGTTGTAATATAGGACTTCTTACCTCCAAGAAAACAGAACCAGCGTTGACTGGCCATTTCAATTGCGTTGATCCTTTAGAGATCTTTAGCCACTGCCAAACAGCTCTGACAACACCCTTTCCAGGGACTGGGTGCACCGCAGAGGTCAAAAATGATGAGATGAACGAATGGAAGGGCGCTCTGATCAATAGTTAATCGATTGATGTAGGAAGCATCATGGTGTTCTACGGCTCTACTTATCTAAAAGATTCCTTTGAAGAGGTTAGCAAACGGTGAAACGGTTGGCAGATTGTCTCAGGCATCAAATGCCAACATCTCTTGGCGACTGCCACGATATGTATCATGGCTGTCATGGTCACTCGATTTAGCCAACGACTCAGCAATCGCAAGTGCCTGACTGAACGACCATCTTTCTTCTCCCATTCCTACCTACTGTTCTATTAGCCCACTATCATGGTTGGTGTCTCGCTGAGGGCATGGGCTCATCACCGCCAAAACAAAGCTTCAGTCGTCTCTTCATCCCCGCGATAATCCTTATCATCACCATTCTCTACAAAATCTACCTCGTCACCCAAGCAGCTGTCATCTTGGCCAACGCTACGCCCGGGTACTGTCTCTTCATTTGACCCACATCTTGTGAGCTCAGATATAATCATTCAATTGGCTTATTGGGCCATCTGAGAAATCATCCGAAAACAAAGCCCATGACGCCTCGAAGTTCATGGTTCTGGGCTCGCGTGTCACTTTTGGGTACATACACGTCTTTCTCTATTGCCTCTTACTACGGCCATATTGATCTACGCGAAACATGGCGGGAGAGAAGCGACCATATCCTGAAGATGAGGAAGAAGCTTGGAGACCTCGGAAAAGAGACGTCCAAGCGTCGCAGAGTACGCCAACAGCCTTCGATTTCACTTGGAATAGGACAAGCTAACAGAGACCTGATTTGTTCGATAGTTGTACCTGGCGTGGGCAGCGACGATCTTCCGATTAGGAAACTATGCAATCTCATCTCCTTGAGCAAATACAAAGACATGCCGGCGCTCAGAAAACTTGATTGGCGCAAGTTAGCTGGTACTGAGTATCCCCAGAGAAGAAAATTGACCACCGAGAAATCGTTGGCTGCAGCATTAACGCAGACAAGAGGACACGAAATTAGTGATCCGCCGTGCTCTAACTGCGAAAAGGGTCTGGGTCCGTGGGAGACGTGCGTTATTATTACCAATGAAGAAGATGATTCAAAACTGGCCGGTACATGCGCGAATTGCCAATTCAGTCGGAGAAAGGACTGCTCTTTTCGTGCGTGATCCTTCTTCCTATTATCTTCTAGCTTCGATCAACTAATGTGTGGGCAATCAAGGAGCTATCAAGATTGAAGACATCGAAGATCCCGAATATGAATGGGAATCCGGAAAGAAAGACAAAGACTTGGACAAGTTCCCCTACGCACCAAGCAGCACCATTGGGTCCGGCAAAGCAAGCAATACGATATCGGGGCTGCGTGATACATTGATAGAGAAACCTGTGAAGTTCCAAAACATGGTGGACGACCCCAAACTACCAACGAACTCAGATCCTGAAATTCGGCCAGACAACCCACCGGAAAAGGCTCTTGATTCACAGAGCCTAGTTGAGACTCAGGTTCTGGATGGGCTCCGAAATGCTGTGGCCAAGAAGGATCCAGGAGAAACAAGCATGACCACTAACGGTACCTCGTCCTTCACAAAGTCTAAGCTTGATGGCGATCTTCTACCATTCCCTTTAGGTCCTGATGCCTTTGACAATCTTCCGCTCTTGAGACAAGCAGAAAGGGACACAATGATTCACCTAGAAGCGATGCGTAAAAGGATCGGAGAGCTTGAACTGAAGGAGAACCAACAGGCGTTGTATAATCCTTGGGACTTTCTTTGAGAGTTTTGGAGATCTTACGGTTTTTCGGCTCTTGGAAATACAGGTCATTGTTATCGCATCTATTGTCACCATGCCATGTTGCTAATTGGAATTATCTTTTTGGCTTTGATTGACATACTGTGCAGTCTCTCATCCCCGCGTATTCAAGAATTAAGATAAATGGAATGGCTGTCGTATGCTATTTCCGTTCTCTTGGAGGTGGTGGTAGCAGTGTTAATCAACGTCCGATCCGTGGGTGGTGATAGGCCTGAGCACCTTCCATAGGGAAAAAGGACGTGCAAGACCAAGAGATATCTATAACACATGACACATAAACCAGTTTACTAAGCACATGCACTTCGGTGCTGTTCCTATGCATGTATAAACAGAGTCCTAGAGAGCACTTCTTGCAGGTGCCGTGACTCGTAGGCCGATGGCTGCGATGCCTGCATTCAACGCGTGCAGACTTTTCGCATAGAACCCCCCCCCGTAAGCCGTGTTTTATTGAAGGTACCTAAGAACCCCAGTATTACAACAAACTATCCTACCACCCTTTATCCTTGTCACTTCGACATGATTAAATTCAGATAGAACCAAACCATTCATCCTCCTAGAAGCTTGCTATTAAGGAACGGGTTATTTTGAAAATACCCTCAATCCACTCAACTTGCCATTCCTATAACCTGGACTTCTTCTCCAGTGCCTTTCTTCTTGTATGAAGAGCCTTGGTTTCTTCCTGCAGCGCAAGACCCATCATGATCTCTTCGCTTCCGCCGCCAACAACGTGGACTCGCGCATCACGGCTAATTTGCTCAATTCGTGCTCCCTTTCCAGCCTTATTATACCCAGCCCCTCCCAGTATCTGCTGCGCCTCTCGAACGCTTTTCTCGAGGGCTCTGGTAGACATCACTTTGAGCAAAGCAGTCATACCTCCGATTCTGACATCGTCGTTGGGTCGATTCTTGGTCAATTCGATGATGTGAACAAGCTGTTCCATGAAAGCATATGCGGGTTCTATCATCAAGCCGAATTTGAATATCTTAGCCTGAATCGCTTGTCTAGTGATCAAAGGAGATCCGAAGGTTTCGCGCTGCACGGCGTAATGAAATGCATCCTCTGCGCAAACTCGGGCCAGACGTAAGGAAGCGCACGCAAGGGATAAGCGCTCGGGGTTGAAGTCTTATTCTGTCAGTGCTGGGGTATAAGAGGGTGTGGCTGGCTTGAACATACTCGACATGATGAGAGAGAACCCCTTGTTTTCCTCCCCGATTAGGTGGTCAACGGGGACGCGGACATCGTCGAATTCAATAAATGTTGAACCTAGCCATTTTGGCATCTTAGCATCTCATCCTATCAAAAATTCCGCGTAGGTGAAACTCACCGCTTGCATTCACACCCGAATTGTGCATTCGTCGTCGAGTTACCCCGGGAGCTGCCAAAGGAATAACAAGCAGACTGATGCCTGCCCTCCCCGGTCCTCCAGTCCTGACAGCAGCTGTGCAGTAGTCGGCCCAAATCCCGTTCGTGATCCACTTTTTCGCTCCGTTAATAATATAGTAATCTCCGTCTCTTCTCGCTGCCGTCTGAATATTCGCGACATCCGACCCAGCTGTCCCATCATCAGTCCAATCAGCCAACGGCAGGGTCCCAAATCGAACTCATACTCACCATCCGGCTCCGTAATCCCTAAGCAAAACCGAATCTCCCCCTTCGCAACCCGAGGAAGCCATCTTTGCCTTTGCTTCGGAGTCCCGAACTTCGCTATCGGCGGACACCCAATACCATTACCTGCGCCCAATCCCCACGAGACACCGACATATCCTATACGCGTAAGCTCATCCGCCACGATGAGGCTGCACCACGTATCCCACTTCTCGCGAGGCACGTTCCCCGGAAGTGATAGGCCCGCTGCGTCTTCCGGCGTCGTTAATGGGTGTACGATTCCGAATCCTAGCTCGCAGTGGCACCGACGGACGTCTTCTGGGACTTGACCCGCCTCTTCCCATTCTTGGGCATGTGGTGCGATATGTGTGTCTACGTATTCTCGGACGTAAGCGCGAAGGTTGTGATGGAGGTCGGTGTAGTAGGGGTTGGCGACGTCGAGTTGAGGGAGGAGGGGTTCGCTGTAGGGAGCTGTTGGGTGTTTGGTTTCGCGGGGCATTATAATAAGACGAAATGATATGACAGATACTCCACTACACAAGAAGGAGTCTTGCCTTATAACGAAGGATTCTTCAAGGATATGCAAGTGACGTTGCAGTGGTCCCAAGAACAACGCTTTGCCTATCTTATCACAAAGGGTTGGGGTAACTCTAGATGTGACCTCGGCCCGCGGGTGTTACTTCCTCCACATGAATCACTTCGTATTCCCAAAGTTACAATTAAGAGACAAGGTGGTCACTATACGAGTATGTTTGTTTCTTTGCAATGTTAATGTGATGTTCAAAGATATCAAGCCCAGCTCTAAACATATGAATGTTCATAGAGCTTCCGGTTCCGTTCAAGGGCAAAGGATGTAATGGAGATAATAATAAAATCAATAATCAGAAGGGAAGAACTAAAGGACTAGGCAATGATAGATTAAGGTTACCTTTGAAGTGTGCACAGCGCAAATCCCACCTGTGGCATCTCAAGTGAAGCAAAAGCTGACGTATCAGCTTTCAAGAGCGAGACGATAGAGAGTCCCCCAAATCACCGGGGAGCTCGTATCGCACCTCTCTAACTGGGAGCTCTACATGCTTTTTATTGTTGGATAGCGAAGAAGAAGGTGTTGCTAGCTCGGAAGGCAAGTACTTCTTATCATCGGCCATTTCTTGAATCTCACGGTCAGTCTCACTCATCATTTCCTGCGCCGGAGGGGTCCAGGTGACGGTGATGGGGTCTCGATTCTGGCTGCGAATTCTCCCACCACTCTTATTCCATAGTTCAAACTCGAGGTCCGTAGGGCCAATGACCACCTTGATCGTAAAACTGGCTAGGAAATACGGCGAGTTCCGGTGATACCAGCGGTGATTTCGGGGTTTTCGGTCTACGCTGGTCATATCCACCTCTATGTTGCAGATGAGATTTGCTCCCGGATGCGACATGCTTTGCGGTACTTGCGCCGGTGGGAGAGCCGACATCACAATCTGTGCAACCCATGGCTTGGCCATATGCTGCGGGTAAATCTTTCGTCGGAATTCCTTCGATACCCCAGTCCGGGGGGCTGCATCTCCCTATGTTCGTACTGCGGTTAGTAAGCTAAAAATCAAGAGGTTACTGAACGGGGATAGTGAAAGATATACCTGGAGAATGAGCCAATCTATTTGTCCTATAGCAAATTTCTTCCCATCTCTTTCATCAAATCGTACAGGCTCTCGAGAATGACGGTGGGGGTCGTAGAGTTGATCACATATTACGCCATAGCTAACTCGACTATACAGGGAATTAAAGGCCGAGGCACCTTGCTTTAGCTGCTGAATGCGGTTCAAGATTTGACCTTGGACCACAGCCAGCTGTCTACAGGTGTTGAGAACTGTTAGCTAAATAGACAACATGGCATATTTGGCACACTATGGGTAACATACGGCTCTTCAACTGTCAGTACTTCCACAAGGCTAGACATAGTAGCTGGGTTCTGGTATCTGGCTTTTAGCCTTTCTCTCACGTAGGGTGAGCTTCCAAATCCTCCGGATAGTACTATAAATGACTTTTGGTTATTAGCTCCTGATATGCAGGTCGGATACAAAACCAGCACTTACTATCTTTTCCTGAGGATTAGTCACTTGGAGTGAGCGGATCTGTTCATCCAATAAACTGTGCACCTCGTCGATTCTCGCATCATATAGGGTTTGAAGTTCATCTCTGCACCGGAGCTTAGTATCATGCTGAATGAAGGAAGTCGTTTTCGGGCAGACTCACTGGGTGATGGTTATCTGTCCATTTGTAATCCCGGCCGCGGGAAAAGAAGACCCTCGAGTGAGATCCGGGATATCGATGTTCAACGACGAGCCATCCATCATTTCAGAGCCGAAGTTGCATTTGAAGCGTTGGAAATGCTGCGAGATAAGTTCCCATGCAGTATTCTGGGGCGATTCTGAAAGATGATCCCGGATACAATCGAGTCTTGCAGATAGAAGATGACAGGCTGCAGCGTCAATGAGGGACGAGCCCACTGCCTTCCCTGTGGCATAGTTAGTGCATCAGACAGTCTCTACAGGTTGAAGTGATGCACTACCTTCGACACAGCTCAGTGGTTGGAATAATGTTGATTCCCCAGGATTCGACATTAGTTTCAAGACATTGACATCGGTCGTGCCACCGCCTGCATCACAGACCAGAATCACATCACCTTTCTAGCATAGTATTCTATCAGCCACGATGGTCGACAAACGCAAGTAAAGAAAGGGTGCGTCTACCTGGTAGAACTGTCCACTGGCATATACAGCCGCAGCCTCTGCCTCAGTCAACCCGATAGTCGCCCGATGAGAAGTCGAATCGAGTCTGATAGATTGCCTGAGTTCTGCCACCATGCGCGGATCTTTCCACGTGGTAGGGATACTGAAAATAAACTCGACATTCCGCGACGAAAATCTGGGGAAAGTGCTTGAAAAATGCGAGACCACATAGCGGTAGATGCAGTGGGTATAGTCCATGAACCACTTCATGGCATCCATCCGGCTGGGGGGACTGGGCCGCGAATCCACAAAATGCGGATCCAGATTGAGCTTGAACACCTCTTTGACATCACCACCGCGCCCACACTGAAAGCCCCAACTCTGCACTTGACCGGTTGAGGGGTCATATCGGAGTCTGCTGGGGACTTTGTTGGCGAGCTCCGAGCCCATCAGGCCAGGCCAGTGCTGGAGGGGCTTAGGTGCGGGCCATTCGGGAGCATAGGAATAGGCAATACCTTGAAGGCATTAGCGAATTGTTTGTAGAAAGTATCTATCAATGAGACTGAACTTGCCTGTGCAGGTCATGCCAAAATCTACGGCCACCACGACATCTGGGGTCCAGTCGGGTTCCATGGCTGCGACGCTACGGCAGCGGGAGATCGGAGGCGCAGGTGGGCAAATGATGGGGATTGAGGACAGAAGATTCAGGCCTACAAGGCTCCAAGGCTACAAGGCTGCGATCAGAGTCGCCGCATTTGGGGGCGGTAAATACAGGCATGTGATGGGACATGTCCTTCTCTTCCTTGATACAACTCTCTTTCCTCCCAACACTTCACATCTTCGCTTGCCCCACGCTGCGATGGAGACTCCATATCCGATTCTGCGACGTGTGTTGCATGGCCAGTGCAAATGGTCTCAGCCGCATGGGAAGGATGGAAGCTATCGCCGGTAGGCGAGTACTCCGAGTCCCCCGATTTCACTAGCACAAAGACCCTCAAGAAAAGAACGGAAAATGGCTCGGTTTCCGGCGCAGAGTGGGTCATTCCCTCATTTAGATCTAAAACTCATTCACGTAGCAGCCTAGTGGGCAGTGGCTCTTATTTAATCTTTCTTAGCTCCGTCGACGCGACGGAGTACGTCCACTCGATGGTTCCTAACAATGGAATCACCGCGCCCTACCCGTTGCCTCTATGGTCAGCTCCCAGTCAACTCGATGAAGCAGACAGAATCGCCCATATTGCCAAGTATAAACGGTCAACTCTCGTCAAAGGAGCTCTAAAGCCACGCTAGTCTCAATGGCGTGGGATCGGCGAGATGAAGGCCCACTTGTCAGTTCATGAAAATATACGAGTGCTAGCGAAGGGGCCAAAATGGACTGGATCGCCATGCTAACGCGCTCTAAGAAGATGGCCTTACTCCGTCTAGACAAGAACGTGAA
The DNA here is from genome assembly GCA_004849945.1 of Aspergillus ochraceus. NCBI lineage: Eukaryota > Fungi > Ascomycota > Eurotiomycetes > Eurotiales > Aspergillaceae > Aspergillus > Aspergillus ochraceus. The sequence continues at coordinate 508,807 of SSOS01000003.1, forward strand.
TTTTCATGCCGCACATGCCGACTAACTCGGTGCTCTCAAGTCCCTCCCAGAGGGTGGACTAGGCTAAAAGCCACCCTGCAGACTGTCAAACCGTCTGTTCAAGAGATTTCTCTGCCCCCTCAGACACGATTCCACGCTGAGCCAGAACATCCTGTCAGATCTCCAGCCAAGATGACGGCCGATATGGCGACGATCACCTCCACCACGACGTATACCGCCAAACCCGACGTGAGTTTTAAGGGCTACTACCTGAATGCCGACGGAGGTGAGATCTAGCTCGACCCGGGATCCCTTTGCGAAAAAAGGTCCTCGTCGCTAAGCAGAACCAAACCAATCCCCAGGTTTAACTTCAACGACCTGCCAGAATGACCTCCCCACCTTTATCGCCCGCGGAAATGTGGTCGACTGTTGTGCGTCTGCCCCAGGCTGTGTCTTTCCCGAGCCCTGCACCGCGTGCGCATATCCAACCGCCTGCTCCAATAACGCGGAGGTCTACGACTTCTCCGTCTCCGGCACGGCGCATACCTGGCCATGGTGAGCACCAGTGAAAAATCGAACGATTGTCTGTCTTGACTCCTGATGCTGACTCGCACAGCCGAGCCCTCACATGCAAGACCCTCATGATCTACGAGTCGTATCCGCACTCGACGAAAGGATGGTCGAAAACAGCTCACTGGTGTGTCGGCGATTCCGATCCAACCGTTCTCTTCCGGAACTACGAGTCTACCCTGGACATGACTAGTACGTCTCGCCTCCTTACCTTGCAAGAAGTAACATTCGTCATACACGCAAAAATGACTAACACACCACCTCCCGCAAAGTCACTGGAATAACTAAACCTACCTCATCACCCACCTCAGTGCCAGCAAGCACCACGTACAGCGAGCCTCAGGATACCGGTTCTTCGGATAGCTCGAAGGACGGCTCGAGCGGAGGGAACAAGGCCGGGCCGATCGCCGGCGGAGTCGTGGGGGGAGTCGCAGCCGTGGCAATCGTCATTGCGGCTCTGTTCTTCATCATGAAAAGACAGAAGAAGAAGAATCTCGAATTGCAGGGCGTTAATGAGATCGGGACTGAGTATGTTGCTGCGGGGAAATGAGGGCAAGTGAACAGGGTTAGCATGCCATGAGGATGGATGGGATTGAGGATGACCGGCATTGAGGATGATTGAATGATTGAAAATATTAATATTCGAACGGCGTGGCGTTGTGGAGCTTAGTGCCTTTTTTTTGTTCTAGCACTACCTAAAATAGCTCGAGATATACTTTTAACAGAAAAATGGAAAGAGATATAATTATATTGGTCATGATATCTTCGTCAGTAGCCGGGAGCTGGCCTCGACCTAAGTTGCTTTGAAGCCCTTGAAATTCATAAATATCATCATTTATAATATGCTATTGAAGAGGCGAATGCCCATCAAGATATACTCATACACAAGTCTAAGATATACTGTCCCATATTATTCCACCTTTTCCATGATCTCCAAATCTCGTATCTATCCTTAACCTGCATGGGAAAACGACTCGGCGCACGCCCTCTCCGCAACGACTAAGATCTCCTGTAGATACTTCTTAACATCCATACAAGACCAACGTTGAGCAGGTAGAGGATCCAGCATGCCGCGAATGCAAGCTATCAGAGAATCAGCAACAGTGTTACCGTTATCCAGGACCAAATCACCCATGTCGATTTTCTGGTTGAAGTCAGCCGGAAATGAGGGGCCGGTGGAGCTCTGTCCCTGTGGAGCACGGGTCAACTCGGACAGGACTAGCTGGCGCTCCATCTTGGTGTTGAGACGATATAGAAGTTCGAATAAGATTACTCCAAGTGCGTAGACGTCGAGGGATTCGTCAATGGTGTAGAAAGAGGTTATGTTTGTGGTTTCCGGATGATTATCTATCAAAGGCGGGCGATAAAATTCGGTTCCGACAGCACGGTGCACCTTCGCGCCGCTTTGAAGGGCTGTCACCGGCGTAGTCGGAGATTGTTCATTGAGATGTGAGATGTCGGCTACTAGACCAAAGTCACCGATGCGGGGATGGCAGTATCGCGAAGGAGTTTGATGCGCGGACTCGCATGGAGGACATCCATCCAAGCGTTTGGTTTCGTGAGAGGAGAGGAAGATGTTGGCTGGTTTTAGGTCTCGGTGGACAATGTTCTTGGAATGAAGATAATCCACGCCGGAGATAATGCGTTGCATCATCTTCAGAGAAGGAACAAGATGGAAGCAATGGCGTCGGGGAAGTTCTTGATGGTCTAGTGCTGCCTTGCCTGGCTCCGGGCTCAGATACGAGCCAAGCGAGATGGGGTGAAGTGACATTTGGATGTGAAGGACGACGGCCGGAATTTGAGACTCATCGCGAGGCCTCCGCTGCACTTGCAGTCTTGATGCATCGTGGCTAAAGCCGTCGGTGAAGATGTCATTGTCAGTACCGCCAAATGTCGACAGTGACGGACCTGTGAAATCACGAGGAATAGACTCAATCTCTTCGTCTCCGTCTCCCCAACTGTGAGCGGAGCTCTTCTTCGAATTGCGCGATGCCAAAGTAGCATAGCTCGCCTGGCTGGCACGGCTGTCTCTGCGCTCAAATGGGTTGTAAACCAGGGATTCTTTCTCCGTTGCCGGTTCAAAGCTGGCGTCTCCGGCTGAAGCTTCAGAATGTTCAAACACGATTCCAAAGCTCTGATCATCATGAGGATCGTGGCTGAAGGTCTCGGTCTGGGTATCTTCGGCCTCGAGTTTCATTGGATCCGGTAGATCTCGGGGCAGATAACTTGCTAGGCGAACCTTTTCCACCCACGCGCCGTAGTATCTCACTACATTCTTATGTTCGAGCCGAGCAAGAGTTCTGATCTCCTTCATGATTGTTTCGAGTTGATTTTCACCCCCACACTGCAACTGCTCAAGACGCTTCTGACTGATTGGAATCTTCTTCACCGCATAGCTCTGTCCATCGATATGGTTTTTCACGTGATACACCTCCCCGAAAGATCCACGGCCGAGAATTTTGATCTCCGAGAATTCCATAGCGTAGCGAGACATGTTCTCGGTTGGTGTCTGTGCACTTTGGTCGAAAATGGGGAAGCTCACAGGCGAACTTCCGGAAAGTGGTGACGGGCGAGCTGGCAGACTACTCAGGTCAAGCCGAAAGTTCTTCGCAGCACCTCTACCAATGCCGGGTATACCAGGTGGACCGAGAAGGTCTGGCGATGGCAAGCTACCATACTCAGCGTTCGGAGGGGCCTGCATGATATTCGAGGCTCTCGGGGCTAGAACAAGCGCTCTATCGGGGTCCCTGGACTGTGCCTGTCCTGGAACATCTCCTAAATTCAGGTCCTCCAGAGCACTGATGCCTAAAAAATCGAGGTTGTCTCGGTAATACTGTCTAGTGGACCCCAGCTCTTCTTTGTGAACACCGGTTGCCAGAACGCCGCGGGATGACAGAAATTGAGATTTGTACTCGTACATTCTCTTTCCCAGCATCTGTGCCTCTGGAGAATCGCGCGTGAACTGCTTGTGGGGAGCTGCCTGAGCATTGAGAATATCGGCGGCCCGACTAAAGCAATAGAACTCAAGCAGTGCGGCTGTCATGATGTTGGTATGCCCTTCCATATTAGTATCAGACCCCTCTATATTGTTTCGAGTCTGATTCTCCCCTGCCAAAAGTGGCGGAGTCGATGCGCCCTTGCCCTTGGATTGAGCCTTCTGCACCGAGGAGCGAGTCGTAACTTCAGCAGCTTCATTTTCTAGATCACTCGGGTTGGATTCTGAATCCGAAGATGAACTGCTGTCGGCAGCGGATCTGAACATTGACATGTTGGCGGTGTAATATGTGCAAAGGAACGTAATTTTAGAGCTGGGGCCACATCAAAGCCACATGAGAAAGTATGACTCGGCCATCTAGTCGCCGGTCATCCAACAAGGTCGTATGAACAATATAGAGTCCCAAGTACAAATCGCAAAAATCGTAGAAGCCGACCATGTACTGTGCGAGAAAGTGTTTTTGACAGCCCGTTAAAAAGAGCGATGGCTTGGTTAACCGCAATCGAGGGGTAATTTCCGAACAACACTGGTGGAGCTCCAACAATTCTGAATACTTTGTGTCGTGTGAAATTTGTCTAAGGGAAAACGAAAGAAAAAAGGTAAAAAATGCCACGGTTTCTACTGGCCGTTGAGGGAAGCGGTAAACATAACTGAGTCAATCCGCCAGGGATTCTATGAGATTCTAAAGCCAGGTAGATGTCAATGACAGGGCGGGTGGACGAATCTAGGCTGTCGTTGTGCAAAGAAAACGTAGGCAACTGCAAGTCGGTCAAAACACCTGCATGCCCAAGGGTAATTGGGTTACAACACTGAGTTCATCGCAAATAATTTTGATGAATGATGCCGAGTCGGAGTTGCCGCGGCGATTTTCTGGATCCGCCGACGAACGCAGAAGAAGCTGCCAGACCCTGTGACATTGATGCCTGAGGCTGCAGGAACCCACGGCCCCACGTCACAATTCACGCGCAGTCATTCCTCTGCATCAGTAGATCCTGACGATCAACAGGCCCATTTTGTGTCAATATGACCGCCAGAGAGCCCTTTTTAAATGATCTGAACAACAGTGTCAGCTTTCAATCCAGAAGAATGACGTATCTACGGCTACTCGCGGCTACTATCCTTCACTAGCTAGTGGACAGCGCTATATATAGATCCGCATGGCGCAACACGAGGCAGCGACATCGGCCTTGGGAGGGGCACAATTCTTGGGTCGAGACTTTTAATCATGATGTTTGCCGCAGGTCCAGCATTCGCGTTGACCAGAAATTTATCTCATCATGGCTGTCCCTCAACCAACCTATGACGTTGCCATCGTTGGCGCGGGTATCGTTGGCTCGGCCCTAGCCTACTTCCTATCCACCTCGGAAGATGGCAAGAAGGTGGTTCTGATTGATCGCTCTTTTGGACCTTTGAAAGGGTCAACAGGGTATGCACCCGGATTCGTTGGTCAATATAACGAGTCCAACGTCCTCACCCAACTTGCCATCGACACTGTTAAGGAATACACCAAAATTCCCGGCGGCATCGATCTTGTTGGAGGTCTTGAAATTGCCACAAGCCAAGACGGTGTGAACAGGCTGAAAAAAAGATGTGCGAAGGCTCAGGAGGCTGGCCTGGCTGCGAAAATGATTTCGTCAGAAGAAGCAGTCAACTTGGCCCCGAATTTAGTCAAGGGAGGCAACGAGGCCGCACTCCATTTCGCAGGAGATGGAGCAGCAAATGCTATTGGAATTACTGCGTTCTACCAGAAAGAAGCAGAGGCAAATGGCGTCACAATGATCCGGGGAGATGTTTCACAAATCAGTCAAGTTGATGGTCGCGCGCAGGGAGTCATGACTTCCTCTGGCTTTGTTGGTGCAAAGACTGTCGTTCTCGCAACTGGGATTTGGACATCAGCATTTTGTGAACTCGACATTCCAATCCCAGTTGTACCGGTCGCTCACCCTTACATGTATAGCGAATCCCATGAGCCTAACACACACAAGGCACCTTGGGTGAGATGGCCGGAATACCATGTCTATGCGCGCGACCATGGTACCTTCTACGGCCTGGGCTCCTATAACCATCAACCAATTGCTCAAGAGCCAAAGAGTAGTGCGCATGGAGACTGGATTGAGCAATTTGACCCAACTTTGAAGGATGCGTTGAAGTTCATACCGGAGAAAACAGGACTGGTCCCTGCCAAGAAGTTCAACGGTATCTTCTCCATGACACCCGACAACATGCCACTGGTCGGAAGTATCCCTTCGACTGCGGGCCTGTTTATGGCAGCGGCAGTGTGGGTTACGCATGCAGCTGGCTCAGCCAAGTTCTTGGCTGGACTCATGAACGGAGAGAATGTTGACGAGAATATAAGGACGGCGCTTGATCCTACCAGGTTTCGGGGTCAGGATATCGCTCAGTTGAAACAGGAATCACTGGATGGATACAACAGTATTTACAAGACTCAGAAGTATGTGCAACAATAGAATGGCATGGCTAGGCCCGGGTGATCGAGCCCAGTTAGACTTAGTGCGACTTTTGCGGGAATAAAAATGTATCTCAACAGTGCGGTTACTTTACATATTCGTTTCTTGTGTATGTAAATCATTGGAGGTAGTGATTTCTTCCAGACAATAGGAAGGCGTGGCGCGTACCCGGTGGGTGTTCTATTCGTGGTAGCCGCCGCACTATATGCTTAGTCTATCCTGTTCTATCCTAGATATGCCCGGCGCGTAGATCCTAGTTCTACTAAAGTACTGAGCAACGAAGTACCAGGGTAGATTCACCGGCGCTTATTTTGTGTCCAACCATGGGTGTTTCCGCCATCTTTTTTTGGCAGTTAATGTGACACCTGCAAGGTACATGCAGCCACCCATAGTGCTTTGCATGTCTGATAGACAAGATCTTTCGCTGTAATGCAAAGAATCTCGGGGATCACCGGCATTTGCATGGCTTATTGCCATTTTCAGTGGTGCGGTCCGGTCTATTTAAGGACTCTCATCCTTCTCTCAATTTCCCCATCTATTCATTCTTCCTTGTTAAGACACTCCATCAACTCAGTATCAAACTCTAGTCATCTTGAACATAGCCTGTACGATTGAGAAGCAACCTGCTTGTTTGTGTCTCATTACTATTGTCATTCTGAGTTCATTTCACCAACTTCCAATTTCTTAACTATACCTTCATTCATTGTCATTTCTTTCCCTTGACCTTTTCCTTGCTCGATTGAACCATGGCGCCGAAGTCTGACCGAGAGCCCTTGATAAACAACAACCCCCAGTTACAGAATTATTACCAATCTCTAGAGTCGAGAGTTGGGTACCGCTTTCTTCTAGGCGGCACTCGCCATTTTGGCTTCTACGAGAAAGATACCAGATGGCCGTTCCCTCTTAGCAAAGCCCTCCACGCAATGGAAGACAAGTTAGCAGCATGCTTGAATCTCTCGCCCGGCTCTTACGTCCTAGACGCCGGCTGTGGTATTGGCAACGTCGCCTACCATCTAGCGACAAAGCATGGCTTCAAGATCCAGGGTATCGACGTCGTTGATCATCATCTTTACAAAGCGCAACGAAACATTACTCGAAGAGGTGCCGAGAGCCAAATCGCAGTCCAGAAAATGGACTATCATCACATAGAAAGTCTCGGCACTGAAACGTTCGATGGGATCTACACGATGGAAACATTCGTGCATGCTACCGATCCCAAAGCGGTCCTAGAAGGCTTCTTCCGCGCTCTACGCCCAGGAGGTCGAATCGCTTTATTTGAATACGATCACGAGTTTGTGGATAAGTCGCCCCAAAAGATGGCGCATTCCCTGAACAAAATCAACGAATTCGCCGCAATGCCGACGAACAATGCGTCAAACCCGGGGGTATTCCAGCGCATGCTTGAAGACGCCGGGTTCACGGATGTCGTTGTGCGAGACTATTCGGAAAATATCAAACCGATGACGCGACTTTTTTGCGTGCTTGCGTTTATCCCGTACGTTATGGTTACACTTCTTGGGTTGGAGAGGCATTTCATCAATACCGTTGCGGGAGTCCAGTCCTATCGCGGTCGCAAACACTGGCGGTTTTTGGCCATCTCGGCGACGAAGCCCAAGACTTCTGTTGAGAGTGAGAAGGACCGGGACTCTGTATCCTCTCAATAAGGTTCTGTGTCGGATTGATGTGCAAAATTGCTGCACCATCTGTCGGAAGTCCTGGTGATGATCGTGGGCGCAATGGATCTTTATTGAAGGAATACACTTTGAAGACCTGCTTGACGCTGGTTGTAAACATTTGATACTTAGTTTTGACGAATAGATTGTGAAATGCCCGAAAACACCCTCAGATGGTAGTTACATTAAAAAAAAAAATCCCAATCGCTTAAATACTTCATCTCCCTTACCGAACTCGGCGAGCTGTTAAACATCGCATAGTCTCACCGTAGCGAGATTACTTTGCTTCAGATAGCATTCCAGGGTGGTTCATGTCATATCCATCATGAATCCCTGCGGTTAATCGAGGGGGTCTTCGTGAATATGTCGCATGTCAGATGCCCGGCTCATCAAAGCTTGGAGCAGAGCGTTGGCCATTCGTGAATCCCCCATCGGTCCCAAGTCATCGTCCGAGTCGTAATTGTGTTCATAGTCGTACGGGTCGAAGCCATCATCGTATTCATCGTCGGAATCATCTTCGTCAACGACATATGGACAGATGTCGAAATCGACGTTAGTGCCCTGGAATTTGTTCTTGATGCTTAGGAAGCATTGTTCCGGGGTTTGACCGGTGGGAATGTGTTGCCCGGGGAGTTTGATGGGCTGCGTGATGTCGAGTGAAAGCACTTTCAGTGTCTTCAGAGCTGGCAGAAGGCCCTTTCGGCAGTCGTTTGCGATATTCTGGGCCATGTCTCGGATTGAGGTATTGCAGTCTGTGATGAAAAGAGTTTTCAGAGACGGTGGGAATTGGGGCTTGGGAGGAAGCAACTGGTGCTGGATCGAGATCTGGTCGAGAACGGCGAAGTCGCGGAGAGAGCCAACTTTTGTGGAATCCGGGTAGTTCTCTTCGAAATGGAATTTCTTCAAGGTGTTCTTGTGAGCGAGGAGTTCTGCGTGAAGTTGGGCGGCGTTAAATTGTGTGATATCGCCATGGTCGAATCTTCCATTTCGTGGATTCTGTGCGAAGTTGGTGAGCGCAAACGACGTTAGCTGTTTGCAGCCTCTAACGAGTCTCTGCATGCTGCCAGCGTCTATGTGGCACAACTTGAAGAAGAGCGACTGAATTGGAAGTGATCCCGGCGCGAAGGAGGGGCACTTGGCCTCGACAAGATCGCCATAGTCCACAATTACATCTTTTAGTAGAGGAAGAGAAAAGAAATCACGATAGCTGGCTATATCGTACCCGGAATATAGCGTGTCCCCAGCAAGAATGATAGACTTGAGCTTTGACAGAAACGACGGAATCTGAGTAAAAAGATGTAATACGGGTTTCACGAAGAATTCACCCGCAGGAAGAACGAGGGTATGAACATTTGGGGTTTTGCTAAGCAGCAGAGCCATGAACACGCTGAAATCGCGATTTTCGATAGCCTTGAACCATCTGGTTTGCTCTTCGCTGCTCACCTGAAGGTCCCGAACGGCCTGCTTGAACACCTCTAGATCCTCGGACTGGATATTGAGTGGGTGCGGTATGCCCATGGGGGGTCGTTCCCACCCCATAGAGCTAGTATCAATGGTTTGTACGCATCTTCCTAACTCTGGCCGAAGGGTGACGGTTCTGGTAAAAGTGACCAAAGTCTGGTAATCCCCTAACAAATGATCCTCAACGAGGTGCTCGCACAAGACAGGCTGTGCCAAGGCACAGAATTTGCGTGAGACCAGGCAGAGATTATACAAGGCCTGGGTTTCAACTTCCTCATCAGGGCCGATAGATTCCCAGTCTTCCTTCGAGCCTCCGATATACGGGGATCCACCGAGGGGACCGTCCACTCCCACGTAGGAGACAATGTGTGCGAGAAGTTCGGTGGGCAAATCCTGTAGTTTGACCATAACGGAGGGATATTGATGAGATGACTAGTTTTACTTCAAAAGGATGGATTTCGTAGGAAGTAGATTAGAGGAGGAGGGGAGACACAAATCAATTCACTGCCCGTTTGGGTTTGACGCGTCGGGTGTCGGGCGGTATACAACTCCCCTGTCAGTTGCCGTTTGGGGTTTAGCACTGCCTTGCTTGTCACGGACTCCATGAATGTGTCAATGGGAAAACTATTAAATACTACTATGCTGTACGTATCGCTGCTCACGGACATTGTATGTTATGAAGATTAGGCGGACAGAGGCTGCCATACGAGAGAATGTCTTTCGAGACCCAAATGACAATGGCGTAGAACCAACGCGATGACGTCAACAATTACCAAACTGAAGCACAACACTGGGGCTTATAGTTGAAATATATATTCTCTGACAGTATACTCTTTTCCATTTGCAGGCATGAGAATTGCTGTGGAATGAAGAAACCAAGTCTCGCAAACCAAAGTAGCGAAGGATATCGGGGCGTGGAGGCAGCGCGCTATCAGCACGTGACCCCGGGCCAACGCGTAAAGAGGCGCCACAGAAGTCGCGAACGAGACACGAACTTGCCGGTATGAAGTACTCTGGCCGCGACGCAGTTGCCATCTTCCAATAATAACACCCTCCCACTGCGCCCTGGTAGAACTGGACTGGCTGTACATCTCTTCCGCTCTTCTTTCCATTTTGTGTCACTGGTCTTTTCGCTTTTCTGTTTCCTTTTGCATTATCGCATGAACCCTCGCCATGCCCGAAGCTGTCGCTATGCCCCAAAAGCGGGTTTTGGGAGACGCAGCGAATAATGCCCGCAGCGTCCTCACGTCCCCGAACTCGATGAAGAAACGGAAATTGGATGCTGGTTCTTCCATGAAATTCAACTCGTCGCAGAATGGACAACGGAAAGTCGTTGGATCAAGCCAGCCTCAGAAGAGCCAGTTCGAAGAGGAGGTCCTGGAAAAGTTGACTCAAGACATTAGTGGACTAAAAGATAACAACTCAGAAAAGGATCAACAATGGGAACGACCGCCCCTGGGTGAATTTGACCCGACGAAGGAAAACGTCTGCTTCCAGCAGATTGATGCGGAAGAGGGAACTGTAGCGGGAGGAAAGACCGCCGTTCGGCTTTTTGGTGTCACCGAGGTATCATTCTCTGCATCGCTTGGGTAGACCTCAATGGATAACTGACTGCAACAGGCTGGCCAATCGGTCCTGCTTCATGTTACAGGTTTCCAACACTATCTCTACATTGCCGCGCCGGTGAATTTCACGAAAGAAGATTGCGAACCTTACCGAACCTTCCTGGAGAACAAACTCGGACAGTTCCAACCAACGATACAATCTGTTCAAATCACCATGCGAGAAAATATATACGGGTTTCAGGGTAACCAGAAAAGTTGGTACCTGAAAATCACAGTTACGGACCCGAAGTACATCGCCAAAGTTCGAAGCGCTCTGGAGAGTAATGCTTCCACCTTCAACTATAAAGGCCTATGGAGCAACTCCGACAATGGTATCCTTACTTTCGACAACATTCAATACCTACTTAGGTTTATGATTGATACGGATATCGCTGGTATGGCGTGGGTCGAGGCGAAAGCAGGAAAATACCGCCTCTTTGCTCCTCACGAGAAAATGTCGAATTGCCAAATCGAAGCAAGCGTGGACTATCGTGATCTGATCTCTCATCCCCCTAATGGAGAGTGGGCCAAAATGGCACCGCTGCGTGTTTTGTCTTTCGATATTGAGTGCGCTGGACGGAAGGGCATATTCCCCGAGCCAAATCAAGACCCTGTCATTCAAATCGCCAATGTTGTCACCCGCTACGGAGAATCAAAGCCTTTCATCCGAAACGTTTTTGTGTTGGACACATGCAGTCTGATTGTCAACACGCAAGTTCTCGAATTTGAGAAGGAGGAAAAAATGCTAATGGCATGGCGCGACTTCGTTGAAAAAGTTGACCCCGACGTGATTATCGGATACAATATTGCCAACTTCGATTTCCCGTACCTTTTGGAACGAGCGAAACACCTGAAATGCTCCGCATTCCCTTACTGGACAAGGTTGAACGGGGTTCAGTCGCATGCCAAAGAGACGAACTTCTCCAGCAAGCAGATGGGCAACCGAGATACAAAAACCACAAATACTAACGGGCGAATTCAACTGGATCTTCTTCAGCTGGTTCAAAGGGACCACCACCTACGAAGCTACACTCTTAACTCCGTCTCCTACGAGTTTCTGGGAGAGCAGAAGGAGGATGTACACCACACCATGATCACAGAGCTGTTCAATGGAACGCCGGATTCGAGGCGACGTTTAGCTGTGTATTGCTTGAAAGACGCCTATCTCCCACAACGTCTCATGGATAAGCTCATGTGTCTTGTTAACTACACTGAGATGGCTAGGGTTACTGGAGTTCCCTTCAACTTCCTGCTGTCGCGTGGTCAGCAGGTGAAATTTATCAGTCAATTATTTCGCAAGGCTTTAGAGCAGCAACTGGTCATACCAAACACCAAGTCGACTGACGAGCAAGACTATGAAGGTGCGACGGTCATCGAGCCAGTACGTGGCTATTACGGCGTACCGATCGCCACCCTCGATTTCGCATCACTGTACCCTTCCATCATCCAAGCGCATAATTTGTGCTACACAACCTTGTTGAACAAGAACAGTGTTGAAAAACTTGGATTCAAAAAAGACGACGACTACATCGTTACACCGAATGGCGATATGTTCTGCACGGCCAAAGTACGGAAGGGCCTACTGTCACAGATTCTCGAGGAACTTTTGACGGCAAGAAAGAAGGCAAAGAAGGAGCTGGGGGTCGAAACCGATCCCTTCAAAAAAGCTGTTTTGAACGGTAGACAGCTTGCTCTGAAAGTTAGCGCTAACAGTGTCTACGGTCTCACCGGTGCCACAGTCGGCAAATTGCCTTGTCTACCTATCGCTAGTAGCACGACTAGTTACGGACGTCAGATGATCGAAAAGACAAAGCAAGAAGTGGAGGCGAGATACACTATCGCTAACGGTTATTCTCATGACGCGAAGGTCATTTACGGTGACACAGATTCCGTCATGGTGAAATTCGGAGTGACCGAGCTCGAAGAAGCGATGAAACTCGGCCAAGAGGCTTCGGAATTTGTTTCTTCAAAGTTCATCAAGCCGATTAAACTGGAGTTCGAGAAAGTCTACTTCCCCTATCTTTTGATCAACAAAAAGCGATACGCAGGTCTGTATTGGACGAACCCAAAGAAACACGACAAGATGGACACCAAAGGTATCGAGACTGTGCGCCGAGACAACTGCTTGCTCGTTCAGAACGTCATTGAAACTGTCTTGAACCGTATTCTGATCGACCGAGATATCGATGGCGCCCAAGAGTATGTTTCACGAGTCCTTTCATATGTGTGCCTTGTACACTGACATGATCAATTAGATACGTGAAAAATACCATTTCCGACTTGTTGCAGAACAAGGTCGATATGTCGAAGCTGGTCATTACTAAAGCCCTTTCCAAATCGGACTACACGGCCAAACAAGCCCATGTTGAGCTCGCTGAGCGAATGCGAAAGCGTGATGCAGGTTCTGCGCCCACTCTCGGTGATCGTGTTGCGTACGTCATTGTCAAGGGCGCGGGAGGCTCGAAGAACTACGAGAAATCCGAGGATCCGATCTATGTGCTCGAAAACAACATCCCGATTGACACGAAATACTACCTTGACAACCAACTAGCAAACCCTCTCGGTCGTATTTTCGAGCCCATCCTAGGCGAGAAGAAAGCCAACCAGCTTCTTACCGGTGAACATACTCGATCGATCTCTGTGGCAGCACCGACGATGGGAGGACTCATGAAGTTCGCGAAAAAGACCCAGACTTGCCTGGGGTGCAAGAAACCGTTGTCCGGCAAGAACGAAATGGCGGGAGCTGTCTGTGAACACTGTCGCCCTCGCATGGGTGAGCTTTATACCCGCTCGTTGACCAAGGTATCGGATTTGGAGGTTCGTTTCGGACGACTGTGGACTCAATGCCAGCGCTGCCAGGGTAGTTTGCACTGTGAAGTAATTTGCTCATCCCGGGACTGTCCCATCTTCTACATGCGCATGAAAGCCAAAAAGGACGTGGAAGATGCACAGAAAGAAGTTTCACGATTTGATTTTGACGCGGGGGCTTGGTGAGATGGGGGATGTTGTAAAATCACACCACTGTTTGAATGTTCAGCTGGGGACACTGCTTGAAAATGGCGCATTTGGAAACGTAGCAATGGGTTGGTCTGGGATATCCTGTTTGACGATATTACATTATCTAGATATTGTGTAGGTTACATGAATGAATAATAATCGAGTACCGCAGTTGTTGTTGTTGCCTTATGCTTGCCTTAGGCCATTGACGGGCGGGTGCCTTGAACCGGACAAGGCTTGGCGCAGTCTCCACGATTCCGTCTGCCGATCATTCTTCAGGAACGCTTCCACTCTTCCCGCTTCCAACCTCACCTCGAGTTCTGCATCAAGTTATCAACCCCGTTCGTTCTTGATCGCAGTCATGGCTCCGCTTCGTGCTCAGCCTTCGCTAAATCCCACTGTTGAGGATGTCGATGAGCATGTGGGGCAGCCCACAAGTTCTGGGAATGAAGCTGTAAATGAAAAGCAGCTCTCTTGGCCAGAGGTGAGCTTGGTACCTGCGTCAACCACGCGACATACATTAGCGCAGCATTTGCTTATTGGCCTGCCTCCTGAAGCTCTTTGCCCGACATGAGTCAGTTCTGTCGTCACACTTCGCTATGTTGTGTTCCGTAAAAAGTAACGTTACATCGGACACGGACATGTTTCGAATGGTCGCGTCCATGGCCGAAAAAACAAATAAACTCATGACACAATTCAAAGTCATGAAGTCGGAACTTGTGAGTTCACCTTTCCCCTTCTTGCCACCCCACCTCGTCCTATATCAGCAGCCGTACGCCCACCTGGCTTTCCTTTGTTTTTGTTCATTTTTCCCTAGGAAAATCCTTTTTCCTCTACCTCCACCCCCAAGTATATATAACCTTTGCAAATACGCTAACTGACCACAGCAAAAGCCAAGTAAGTCCAACGCTATCTATCTATACAATATGGGGCAAAAACCAAATCACATCAAAGTCAAACCCCTTGTGCTTTATTCAAAGATTACTAACTATCTTATAGAACATAATGCATTCAGCGCAGTTCAGGATAAAACTTCCCCCTTGAATTCTGACACGCCTTTGTCGACTTCAACATCATCACGTCATTGGAGTGACGCATCGTCTTCCCGCCCGAGTCGCTCAAAAGAAAGAAAGAAGCGGCGTGGACTTGAGGAAGTTAACGCTGTTCATAATAACGACCTTTCCGGAATGTCACGCTCGCAAAAGCGCAAAAGGGTCGATGTGACCTTACCCGGGGATGACGAAAGTGTGAGGAATGTGACTCCCGTCTCAATGGAGACGGAAGACATCTCCGAAGAGGTGCAGCGACGATTGAAGATCAAGGAAGAACAGAAGAAACGGAAAGCGAACCCGGAAAAAAGAAAACGTGACAGTCTTGCGTCGAATGGAAGCGCCTCTTCTCCTGGGAGTACCTCCAAACCTAAGAAGAAAGCCAAGCTTACCAAGGGGCGTGCCGGTGATGAGGAAACTTTGGGTGCAGGAGGCAACAGCACCATCAGGACACGTCGTTTCGATGGCATCTCAGATCCAGATTCAACTACGACAGCTCTTCGCGGGACGAAGAGGCAGAAGCAAACATCAGACCTAAGTACTAACTAGTCTCACAATGTCAAAGAAATTCCAATGCCAGTTTTGTCCCTTCGTGCGAGGTAATGTGTTGCTGCGACATTTACTCTCAGGATTAAACTCTCGGATATCAGTTTCGGATGCTACAGCAGCAGAATTGTAACCTTCTCGCAGATTGCTGCTTGAAATGGACCTCAGTACCGTGGCCCAAGAGTGACTCCTGACAATACTCGACGGCACGATGAGCGAACAATTGAGTGAGAATGACGGCGACGTCGATGACTCTTCGAGCCCCTCCCCTCTCGTTAAAAAGCCATCTCCCAGTTCTCGTCCTCTCCTTCCCTTCTTTTCTTCTCCATCTTTCTGAGACTTCCACTCTGCGAGACCCTCTTCTGCTATTACGATTCTTCCACAAGGGAAACCACCAACCAATTATCTATCTGCTTTACAAGAGACAAAAGAGTCTCAACAGCTATCCACGAGGGCGTTCTTCTATCGCCACACCTCTATATCATCCACGGCAACCGCTCACCTTCTCAGGCACCCGAAATCGAAGTGTTGCTTTTAAAAAAAACCTGACCAGAACATCAAATATACAGACCCAACAAAAGATTGGCTCATAAATCCGTGTGTTGCACCAAAGTATTTAAACCTTTTTCACTTAAGATACAAAAGGGACCCACTATCGAGAATTAGGGGCCTTCTTCTATTTTGCTGTAATCCGCACCTCCAAAGCTACTCCAGATAGTCTCGAGGGACGTCTCTAATCTTGTGCGGCGGATTCTTACATTGTTTGGCCTCTGTTGTGAAGCTACAGCATGGCTTCATTTAACGGAGAAGGACCCTGGAGCACCTGCTCGGGTCAAGGTCTCGATCATTCTGTCCGGTTTCCCAACCACCTTTCAGCTGGTCCTGGCAGGAGACCTCGGAGGAATCGAAAGAACAGAAAAGGTGGCTTCGGCCAAGGCTTCCCTGCGAACAACCAGTGTGGTAATCCTGCTGCGAGTCATTACACTCAACTGCACCCCCACTCGTCACAGGCGCCCCAACATCCTATCAGAAAACCCGATGGAGCAGCAAATCTTGACAACCGCTTCCCTCCTCGCAACAATCGAAACAGGAAATTCAACAACAACGTTGTGAGTATCCAGTCTTCTTCCCGGGATGGCATACACGCAGACCGTGCTAATTCATGTGCAGTTTATCCCCAAGCCAAAGCATCAAACCGGCCCTCGTGGCCCTCGAAACCCCACTGTCCTTCGAGACGCAGACGGCGACGTTGTAATGAAAGATGGCCCCGGACTCTTTCCTCGGGTAGATCCCGATGGGGACGTTGAGATGCTCGACGTATTTACCTTGGAGACCCGTCACGCCTCCCTGATCAGAGCACCGGCTAGACCAGCCGCTCGACAAACCCCCAAAAATCGAAACAAAAGAAATGGAAGGGTGGATGCTGACGGCGACTCTGACATGCGGGACGCTCCCCCTCTCCGCCAAGTGGGAAGTTTTCGGTGTCAACCCCACGGGGAGACCATGCGACAATTCCAGGTGATCTCGAACCCATATGTCTCGAACAACATGTGGGAGGATTATGTGTATTAACGCAGCTACCTCGTCCTTGGTCGCCCCCGACTTTCTTTTTCAAGTTTTGCAAAGTCGTTAAAAGCCAGTCTGCGAACGCCTGAAGACAACATATCCCTATTACATTCCACCCTTATAAGACCTGTTTACGGGTCGGTCGATGTTTACTCGCTTTTCGTTTCGTGTGAGCTACCAAAGTAGATCCTGGCAAAGAGGCTGCTGGCGCCCCCGTTGTGGTACCCAACGAGGTGTGGCCGAGTCTATCCCATCATCTTTTCTGCCATTCATCGATTTCAATCATGCTATCGGTTTTAATACGGGATTGAGTCTGGCGAGCAGTCATGGTATTAAAACTTCCTCCATTCCCCTCATTCGACCTCATTTCGAACATCGACCTTCCGTTATTGCAAGCGTTCATTCATCGTTATCGGTTTATCGCCATCGTTTTCAGCGACCTCATTACGAAACATCTATCTTTCCATTACTGCAAGCGTTCATTCATCTATAACCTTGCATCGTCACCATTTCAGCGACCTGACTATATCGACCTGATTATATCGACTGCAATATATCGACATTCTGCGGATAATCACAGATACGACATTTTACGGGAAAACCATTCGAGTGTTAGCCAAAGGCCCTGGCCAGGTCTGCAGCTGCATTCACTTTTTGGAACCTCAAGCGGAGGATAGTAACTTTGGATCAGCCTACGAGCTCATTTTGTATTGGGGAGTTCATGTTTGTTACATGTCTACGGGCAAATTTGTTTTTGTTTTGTATGGAGGAGCCGACCCAGGCAAGACCTACAGGTCAAGAATCACTGGACAAAACCAAGTTCAGCATGGGCAAGAAAAGTTCGACGTCGAGTCCAGCAAACGGACAACTTCGAACTATATCATTTTGTTTTTGTCGTCTCGGTCAAGGTCTTTACCTCGCACACATAAGTCTAAAGGATGTGGCCAGGATGTTTCCCTTGATTTCGTCAACACCCAAATGGGGGGACCGCATTTTTGTATCAACATCAACACCATCATCACGATCAACATCACGATAAACATATTTTGGGATAGCCTGTATTTAGTGAACACCTGTCAATGGATGTTTCAATTCACTCCACACACTCTTCGTCGTAGAGCTCTGGACTTGCTTGCTTATGAAAGAGCAGGGGACAGAGATGGAAATAGAAATTAGAAAGAAACATTCACCTAATCGCTAAGAATGGTACTTTACGAAGTCCTTGCATAGCATTCAACCACCCAATGGAGTAAAATCTGGTATGCAGCTGCGTTCCGTAGAGAAAGAAGCATCATTGACTTTTGTCTATTACTCAATTAGCTCTACTCAAGCTCGCGTCACAACCCGCCGGGCTAACCACAGTTCTTCCTCGACGTTTGCAGAGCAAGCCGCAGCTCTTAAGTTTAATGTAGGTAGCAGCTGGCTGGCTCTGTGGACTACTTCTGAGCTTTAATTAAGCAATGGTTAGCTAGGCGCAAATGAAACTCTGTATAGGTATATACAGGTTACGCGTCTTTCAGTCTAGGAGTAGGTATATAGCGTCTTTGTTATACGCTCTAGAGTTAAATAACAAAACCACGTAAGGACCGAGATTAAACTAAACCAAGACAAATCTTCCTTGTTAGACAATTACGCGGTGTAACTAGATCATAAAATAGCCCGTTGAAGAAACTCTGCACCCATTCTCAGAATAGTTTGGAGTATTCAATTCGACACGGCATAATCACCTCAACTTACAATATGATACCCTAGTGAGGAAGATGAGACGATCTACAAAATTAGAGGGTAACACTGCAGGTCAGATTCGACAACCGCATTTGGATAGAACACAAGATCCGGTAAGCAATTGCATTGCAGTGGCGGAGATGTTGTATCGACTGGAACGTTGATGTCCGCAACCGGCAGCGTGGACCATTAACGCGTCATGACTTTGGCTCTACTTATCATTCCTGCATGAAATACACTGCGTATCGAGTGCGCCTGTTTGGAGACCTTTAACTATTCAAACACCACGGTATTGCACACGCTGCCAGGGTGGTCCCAATTTTATTTCTCCCTCCCATTTTAATTGAATGTCTGAAACCTGTTCAGGATGGCCCATTGGTATTCCTACTTCGCGGTTTTGGTAGGAGTTGTTACTGCGACTTCTGGCCTTGCCGACGATGATGGAGTTGTTATCACTCCTAAACAGCAAAAGGAGGCCTTTAATGCGACAGAGAAACCATCAAGGGGTGAACTTCCCTGGGGTAAGATGAATTTTATCCACACAACCGACACCCATGGCTGGCTTGAGGGACATATGAATGAACGCAATTACGGTG
This sequence comes from Aspergillus ochraceus, assembly GCA_004849945.1. Lineage (NCBI taxonomy): Eukaryota > Fungi > Ascomycota > Eurotiomycetes > Eurotiales > Aspergillaceae > Aspergillus > Aspergillus ochraceus. The sequence continues at coordinate 528,036 of SSOS01000003.1, forward strand.
GTGATTGGGGCGATTTTGTCTCGTTCGTCAACCGTATGCGTGAAAAGGCGGATGATTTGTCGGTCGACCTCCTAGTGGTCGACACTGGTATGTGAATCTGCCTCCAGGTAGAGTGGTGTATCTCGCTAATACCTGCGTTATAGGTGATTTGCACGACGGAAACGGCCTCAGTGATATCACAAATCCCAAGGGCGGAGTTTCCGATAGTATCTTCGCGAACATTGAGTACGACTTACTTACCATTGGCAACCATGGAGTTCAGAAGTTGGAGGAAGCGAGAAATATTAAGGCAAATATCTCGCAAATCTACGGGGACCGCTATTTGACGAGCAACGTCTATATCCATGCGCATGGGGAGAAGGAAGAGTCAATTGGCGTGCCGTATCGATACTTCACGACGAAGCACAATACACGGGTGATGGCATTTGGTATCTTGTTTGATGATGGAAAGAATGATCCCAATATAAAAATCGACAATGCCACACAAATGATGACACGGCCCTGGTTTGCGGATGCTATGGCAAAGGATGTCGACCTATATGTTCTTCTTGGGCATGGCTCACTACGGAACAACACAAAAGGCAATGGTGCCTTTCTGGACTTTCAATACGCCCTTCGGGCGCATTTGACGGATGAAGGAAAAGATATCCCCATCCAACTCCTCGGTGGTCACACACATATGCGCGACTTTCGATGTTTTGATGAACGTACCTCCGGCCTGCAGTCGGGTAAGTATGGAGATACAGTCGGATGGCTCGCTCTGGACAAGTTTAGGATAAAGGGATGGAGGGGAGCTAAGGAGCTGAAGAATATTGCCACACCACAACGAAGTTGTCCAACAAAAAAACAATCTGGAGTGCCCCTTTTGGACCGCCGTTATTTAGACTGGAATGTTCTCACTTTCACATATCATTCCATGGGCCCCAACGAGACCGACACATCCAATTTTGACACTCCTCTCGGACGAAAGGTTACACGGGATATCGAGTTTGCTCGCAATGCCCTCAATTTGACTTTCTATCTGGGCTGTGCAAATGAGACATGGTGTTTGTGGTGTAAAGAGACCAAGGGAAATCGGAATATAATGGAACTCGCGAAGCCTGCCGCGCTCGAGACTGTCGTGAGTGGGAGTCGTAGCGACAAGAACCGAGCAGTCATCCTAACTGGAACCTCATTCCGGTATGATCTCTTTCAAGGGCCCTTCACCCTTGGCGATGCTCTCGCCATTGTGCCCTTCACCGACCAATTTTATTACGTGGAGGTCAATTACACAACCTACCAGGATGTACGGAAATTCGGACTAAAGGTCTCCGAAGTATACCCCCCGGGCAAGAAGCACTCGCCTGTACTACTTTCAGAGAAAGACTCAAGTCAAAATGTTCTGTCCCTCCGAGCAGCAGACGAGCCTGTCCTCACTCCCGGATACAATACCACGGATGATTTCGGTAACGACGGAGACGACACCACGCATAGCGAGTTTATAGGGATGGGCACAAACTTACCCAAAGTTGCCCTTCAATCCTGGAACGACCCGAGTCCTCCCGCAGACTTTAAACTCGATCTGGTGGTCTCTAACCATTCGGAGCCAATTGTCCGTAAGTACTTAAACTTAACAGAACCTCTCCCGCTTTACATGGGGAATTTTACTACGGCGGACATTTTACCCGAATATGCACGACGCTATTGGAATGACAATCCCCCGGGCGATAGATGCCCAGTAGAACCAAGAGGTTCATGATAGCTTTTAAGCGGTGTTTTACCGGAACCATCAATTCAGATCAAACGTTGAAAATGCCAAATGAACTCTTGAAGGAATGAGCCGGGAAATTGTTGATCATATATCTGTCTTCGGTAGTAGGTATTTAAACATTGAGACCGTTTGATATGTAAAATCTAGTATTACAGTTGAAATAAGAATCGGTCCATAAACCCCTACATAAGTCAATAAGGTATTAGTTTAAGGCACATATAACTGCTTAATAGGTGGCTTTAGAAATACACAGCTAGATATGATATAATAATTAAATAAATTATTCTAAATCAGAACTAAGACGATGTAACCCTCAGGCAGGTAATAAATAGTTAGAATAAAGAGATTATTTGTAATATAATAGAGACCGCTCTTACTCTGATTGATACTATCGAGCTATTTTTAATTAAAGCTAAATAAAGAGCTATAAAAAGGAAAGCTACATAGTAGGGGCGGATCGGTTTCGTCATGAACGACCTTGCCATGGACATTACCATGCTGCTCTAAATCTCACGATACATCGAGACATAAATTAGCATGATTTCCACTTCCTTGTCGAATTTGAATTATATACTTTCTCTTGACAACCGCTAGATGTATAGATAGTTTAGAGGATTAGACCCTCATACATTCGTTGAATGACCAATGCAATATAGTATCTAGGATATTTAAAATAATACTATTAATTCTTCTACTATACTGAAATTCTTCTAATTGGAAATATATAGTAGACTTGGCTGATTAAAAGTATTATATTACTTATTTATAAGCTTTATAGGAATTATATAGCTAATTACTAGTTAGATAGAACATCTTATTAGATAAATAGACTTCGGTAGGACCTATGGGTACCCATATATACATGCATATGACCCTCTGTAACATACAAACCCAGACATAATAAAACACAATACGTATACAGACACAAATCCCCACCCTCAGCGTCCCTTCCCACTTTCATCCCCCTTCCCGCTCCCCTCACCATCCTTTTCTCCCCAAGTCCAAACATCCCAAATATGCTCCTTAATCAAGTCGCCATACCCCTTCCCCTCCTCCAACGCCTGCTGCTCCTCCCTCAGCCTCCTCTCCTTCCACCCCGCCTCCTCCCCACCCATCCATACCTGCTCCAACACCCCCTTCTCCTGCCTTTGCCTCGCCCTCAACCTCTCCAACTCCTCCCCAACCAACCCCCCCTCCTTAATCTGCGCATCCCTCGCGGCCCTCAACCGCGCCTGGATCTCCCGCGCCTTCTCACTCGGCAAATCAGCCGGAATGGGCATGGCTTTCGACGTAGAGGAGATGCGCGCCTCGATGCGCTCGACGATGCTTCGGCCCGTGCGCTCGCGGGTGAGATGGTTCGCGGAGACGCAGAACGCGGACGTGAGGAGGACGGTGAGATGGTCTAGTTTTCGTGGGGGGAGGGCGATCAGAACAGGCGATGCCACGAGGAATGTTAACGCTGCGTAGTTCTTGAAGCGTTCGTAGTCTGCGGAGCGGCGGGCTTGCATGTCCGTGTCGGGGGTTTGGGGGTCGGTCATTTTGTGTGGAGGGATACGTGTGTCTGATCGATTGGTCTGGGGTTCGGTTCGGTTTATGGGAGGTAGAGTTGCAGTCAGTTGTCTAGGATGTGTAGGAAACTGGATGGGTTCGTTGAAGCTATCCAGAATGTGAAAATTTACGGCGCGGCCGGGAGACCAAGATAGCAGTCTTGGCAGTCATGTGATTTGGTTTCGGCGCTATTCCGGTTTCGGATATCGATGTATAGAGAGACAGCAAAGCTTGTATGTTGAAGCCTCCTGATGGCAAGGACCTGAGAAACTGAAATAAAAAGAATCAGGGAACGGCTAGCCGGTAACGGGGTTTATACGTTTAAGTTGGAAATGAAATAATCCCGTGGATGGTGCTGCTGTAAACATCATGCTGAAACACAATAGTGAAGAAGCTCATGAAGCGAAGACAGACAAGGAGAATATTGAACATAATGATAATTTTAACACCAATTATAATGCAATTATTGTTAATATAATGGTCCAGTGTATCCGGTGCATATTATTGTTTGAAGGGGAAACGGTAGAAACCATGATAGTTATTATGAGTGTGACCTAAGATCGAAGACCCCTAGGCACGTCTTACTAGAGTGCTCGCTAAACATCATCTACTGCAGGAAGCTAATAGAACACCACAACGTGATTAAGAGGCTGTGTGGGCTTACACAGGGCTAAAACACAGCTATCACATACCACAGGGGATACTCGACGTCGCCGAACTTTTATATTGGCTAATCTCAGCAAACAGTCAATGAGCGCAAGCTGGCAAGTCCATACCTACCACAATGCGTAGCACAGAGGCAGATAGAATCTTGGGAGATGGGAGACACTTTGGTAGAGGTCAATAGCCTGCCTTAGGCACACACCTGGTCCGGATACGCTCTTTCCTTTCTCTTGGCCGTCCTCCCTTCATCCGTCGCCGAGACTAACCATTCCTCTGCCATTTGTCCCATCCATCACTCCCTTTCTGGGTATCCCTTACTTATTTCACTCTCATCACCTTGGAGCTTCCTTGAAATTGAAACAAAAGGTCTGGGAGTCTCGATGTCGTTGGTGATGTTATCCCCTCACTGATCTAAGAAAAATCACCAATTTCGGACTGTCATCACGAGGACCTTTGAAGATGACCGCATATATCACTAGCGGCGCTCATACAGCTTCTCATTGGGCCGGTCAACAAGGAGATGTACAACCTAGTAGCGTGAAGGAGGTGATGGCCAAATACCGGAGTTGGTGCGAAGAAGGCAACCCCCTTTTTACTAAGGCCGAGACTCGGAGAGTCCGTGATCTCTTGAACCAACGCCCGGGAAGAGGCCAAACGATCCCCATTCAGGGGATAAACGGAGTTACCGTGAGTTTCGAAATAAGGACCGGAGATATTTGGCAGGGAGACAATGATGCCGAGGAGTTACTGCTGTAAGGACTCTTACCTGTAGATTCACCACAACGCATTTTCAGCACGTTTCTGACGTTTCACTAGCCAAAACCCATATATCGTGTTTAGAATGCCTTCAAAAATTGAAGAGAATTTTACAAATAATACTCCTGACTTTCGTGAAGCATACTGCACCATTCAAATCGATCATGACCTGGTGAGAAGGAGAAAAGACACCAAACAAAAGTTGGATGAGTACGATCTCCCGGAGCAGGATGAGATGATCGAATACTTCTTTGACATAATGGCGGACTGGCCGAACAGCGTTACCCAGGAATGCTTGAAAGCCATCTTGTCCCAATGCAGGATCCCTCAACAGATCTCAAAGCTTCTTGGTTTCGCTTGTGGGTCAATTTGCGATGATACCGGCTACGACGAGCGGCAGGCCTACCAGAATGCCTTTCTGCTGGGGCTGAAGGCGGAACTGGATGGGCTCGAAGACCAAAAAGGCCCGAGTACATGCTATGCCCAAGACCCTGATTATACCGACCGAGACAAGGCCACACTACAGGCATTCGGCATCAAGGTTCTTGATAGTCCAAATGCTCTGCTTGAGATCGACGAGTCATCCCTTGTGTACGCGTGCTGCGCAGGTTTCCCAATCAAGCAGATAACTAGGGATTTTGGCCGCCCGGCTATGTTGGTCTGGGACAGAGTTAGACGGACTGAGGAGAAGAGACCGAAGTAAGCTTCGGTTAGGTATATGTAGAAAGGCTCTAACAAGGCATTCAGGGCGAACCCGGACACCGCACAGGTGATACAAATGATCCGCGAGTCCTACCATACATATCAATTCCCCCATGGCTCCAACCACCTGAGTGATTTGGTTATTTATGTTCGACGTATTAATGCGTCTATTCGTGCATGAGTTGATAATCATTATTGGCTCTACAAGCAGTTTGCTGGGAAAGCAGAATCGGATATCCGTACGGGAGTATACATTACAAGCATTTGGGTCGCACAATTGCGCGGCCAATTTCTTTTATGTTTATGAAAAAAGCTAGTTACTTGATTGTCGGCCAAACCATTAATGTCAATATTAACGTAGACATGCCTCCATGACCGAGTTGTTCCTGGCCTCGAAAATGTAGCGTCAAGGCCCCACTCAAGCACCCGAGAGACGGCTCGGCGATTGGCCGACAAAAGCTTGACCAAAGCTTAGCCGGCCGAAGAAGCGAAAGCAAGAAACGATGCTGCCTGCATCTTCCCTCTTCCATCCTTCGTCTACAGTACACCGACACTAGGACATTCAAAGAACCTCGGAATGCAACGTGCACGGCCATCGCGCCGTGCCCGACAAGTCAAACACCCTTCTGATCCAGCCCACCTGCTATAGAAAGCCTCAATCTATGTCATCCACCAGCCACTGTCCATGCATTGTGACTGTTATTGTTGACAATCGCTCGGGAGTATCGGCTCCAAGACGACCCAGATATCTCCACCCGAGACAGGGCTGAGCCATGACGTGGACCTGGCGACTGTAACCGACCAACGAGGGACCCAAGCGACCGTCCCAACTCCACCCGAATATTAACACAGGCAGTCAACAGCGTTTGATTCGGCTGCAATTGAACAGTCATAGGTCACAGGAGCTTGGAAAATTGGGAATCTAGTCTCCCAGAAGCAGGTAAGTGGTCATATCCCTGCCTTCCCTGGCTAGTCTGGTTGATTCCAGACTAGACTTGCTGGGCAGCTCAGACATCGTAATTTAGCTGAATCGTTGTTTAGGTACCCTGCTTTTTCAGGCCATGAGCCAATCAAACCCATGCGACGTCATTGTCCTGCCTCTTCTGGATTCTGGACTCATAAATAGCCCCCTCATCCGCTCATCCGCTCATCTTCTGTTTCCCACGTTCGGCCTCATACACTCTTCTACCTACACCTACAAATCAACATCCAAACATCCCCACTCAATCTACCAACCAATCCAAGTCGCAAGATGGGTCTCTTCAACTTCTTCAAGCCCTCCTCCAACCAACAACAGGAACAACAACCCCAACAAACAACCTGGGACCCAAACACCCTGACCATGCAGCAGCCATCGTGCCCTGCTGCTCCCAGCCCCGAGGGAGTCGTGACCGAGCAACCTGTACGCTCCCACTCTTCCCCTGTGGACAGCTATACTATATTTTCTTTTCATCTCAAGCATCTAAACTGAACAAGTGCTAATCGATAACTCTCCTCAGAACTCGGAACAGAACATGAAGCTGCGCGGCGGTGGAGAAGGCGGTGATATTTGCTGTGGAGTGTATGTTCTCTCTCTCTTCCTCTCTCCCCTCCTCGATATTCTTTCCATTCTGTTATCCTTTCCGTGATATACGCTAGGAAAAGCTAACTCGATTGCGAATATCCAGCTGCGCCGGTCTTTGCTGCTTCGAATGCTGCGAGGAGTGCTGTTAAGGTCCATCAACCTGTGCGTGATCTACAAAAGCCAAGGATGAAGACTATACAAAGAAAGTTATGAAGTAGGATGGGGTTGGATATATGATGTGTATGTAGAGTGCCGGTGATTATACCCTTTAGATGATACAATTTATTCCATTCAGTAGATGTTATGCATTTATAACGTCACGGTCCCCACGATGACGGCCCAGTAAGAAGCGCATTTTGCATTCTGCTTTTAACAAAGAGAAAATTAACTACCAACTAATCATGTGCTGACCCATCAGGGGATATTTTGGACTATGGTTCGAAACAAAGACAAGTTCCCAGTCACCACTTGACGGTGCGCGGGTTGGGACGCGGGTTAGTACCCACGGCATTGGTCTTCGGAATGTCCAATTCGCCCGCTTCGTACTTAACTGTTCCGTCATGCAGGTATCCCACAGCCTGAATCACGCCTCCAGACAACTCGTCGATGACCTGGGCGTACTTCTCCCCGTCGTTGATGTCGCAGCGAGTGCTCGGGGACTCACAATGAGCGATGAGGGCGGCAGTGCTTTTGAATCCGCGGCGGCAGCGAGGACACCTAAAAGGACGAACATTCATAGGTTAGAGAGGTCTATAAGTAAGTTCGGTCTATAGGGTATAACATACCGCGCCATTCGGTTGGATCGGCACTTGCTCAACACGTGCTCTTCGAAATCCTCTCGAAGCTTGAATCCAGTGCCACAGGGGCACACATACTCGCCACTGAAAGAGTTGAGGAAGTTTATGGCATCCCAGCGCTGATCCATCAGACGAAGAGTCTGACCTGCAGTTGGAGGTGCGACACCAAACTGACGATCGCCCAACACAGACTCTCCGCTCAGAGTTGAGGCGGCGCGCGCCTTGCCCTTCCAGACAGGAGGCGTGTTTTTCTGAGACGAGATGTCCAACCCCGAGAGGTTCAGCACGTCATAAGGCAAATCCTCGTCGGAGACCTTGATGCTTCCATTCAGGGCCGGCCAGTGTTCAGTCGCCAGAGCGGCAGAGGTAAAGCTAGTAGCACCGGCTCTGACGGCGAAAGGCTGGTTCATCATGGCCTCGCGGTTTCTTTCCTCGGTGGACTGGATCTTGACGCCGCCATTGATGTCGTCGGCTTCAGCGGGGTCCGGAATGAGTGGCATCGGCGAACTTTCGCCAGCATTGAGGGCCTCCTTGATCATCATCTTCTTGGACCTTTCTTTCAGGAGCATGAACTGGCTAATGACAGGGCATTCGCCGTCTTCGATGTGGCGCATCAGGCCGCTGGCGCTAGTAAATCTTTCCTTGCAGCCACGGCAAGTGATGCATTGCTTGGCGTGATGCTCCTGCGGACAAAGAACAGTGTCAGTTAGCAAGATAGAGAATTGACGACAGATGAAAGGGATGCTACATGTTACAGGAGGAAGACTCACCTGGCGAATGTGGGCGTCGCGACCGCCTTCAGAGCGATATTCGGAGCCACAGATAGGACAGACAATGTGCTTGCTGCTCCTCATCTTGTGAATGAGCAGATGCTCCTCATCTGGGAAGTCTTCATCACAGCGCTTGCAGTACTCGTGGTAGGGTTCAAGAATCTTGTGTCTTATCATTTCGTTTGGGGAGTCAAAGATGAGACTGCAGCCGGGGAAGGTGCAGGGGACCTTGCTGGGAGTGGTACGAGCCATTATGCCAGGTAGTCTGTTAGGTTACAGAGGTTAGAAGGATGAAAAACAGAGAGGGTGGTAATGTTGAAGTGGTAAAAGCAAAAAGGCAAAGACTAGCAAATACCCGGAGAATTCTGGACAGTTGTCTGAAGGATGGAGAGGAGAGTGAAAGGCTGAAGGTTGACAGGAGATGTAGGACAAGGTAGAAAGTCTTTCAAATAGTGAGTGGTTTCTACTTGCTAAGGAAGGGATGGAGAAAATGGAAAGGTAGGAGAGCAGGGAAGGGAAGGAGAGAAGAGAAAGTGAGGTGGAAGGGGAAGGTGAATAAAAAGGGTAGGAGAACCTCAGGCCAGTCATTCATCAGTCAAGTTGGATTTGTCTCGAAGTTGAACCCTCGCCTTATACACTCTCAGACAATCGAAACAAAGAGATTATATTTATCAACACAAAAGTCTCACACAATCCCTATCATATCCTTAGCCTTTCAGCCCTATAACAGTATTTCCCATTCTTCCCGAACAACCACAAGTCCACACCCCTTAGAACCTGGAAAAGGGCAGCCTACACGCCATTGTCAGTACATCATCGCATTGAAGCAGATTGACTCAATCTATTTTAGATGAGGACACTCACCACTTGCCCCTCAGCGTAATCACCGCCCAGTTGTTCCCATCCTGATCCGTCTCCTTCTCCACCTTGGTAGAGAATGAGATCGCACTCATGATACCGTCTCCAAACTTCTCGTTTAGCACCGCCTTATACGCATATCCATAGTTCTGCACGATCTCATACAACCGGTAAATGAGCGGTTCCTTGGGGGGCATTTCCACAGATCGGCCCCGATCCGGGAAGCCGCTTAGCTGAGCCTCCAAGCTGCCGTGGTCGATGTCCAGCAGGCCGGCGAGCTTCTCGATGTCCTCAGGAGAGGCCTTAGCTTGGCCATAGAAGATGGCGGCCGTGGCGACTTCATTGCGACCAATGTGCGAGGCGATTTGCTCGAAGCTGAGCTTCTTAGTCGCTTTGGCGCTGAAGAGGGTGGCGGATGAGGCCGGGAGATTGGGGTGTTGGGTGGTCTGGATGGGTTAATAGTGGTTATGGGGAAGGGAGGTGGGGATCATACGTCGAGAGTTGCGATCGAAGACATTGTGGAGGGTTAGAGGGACACTTTCTTATGAGAATTTGGATGGAATTGAGAAGGTTTCTTATGTTTCATAGAGAAGAGCAGCCGTTATCTGCATGGAAATGGAACGATGTCATTCTTAAATAACCCCCACCCTCGTCCTTCTCCAACTCCTATGCGGGGTCATACCCCTCGTGACAATACAGCAGGGAGGGGCACGCTGTGGGGATTGTAATTCTGGTAATTTGCGTTATCTTTGTAATGCCAAGCCTGTCAGATACTGCGGGGTCGGCATTTGCAGGAGATCACATGGCGTCACACGTTGGTCGATAGAAGATATCAGATCCTCAGATTAGATGCTTCATAATAGTACAGAAAAAACAGAACTAGGATAGCATCGGTGGTGGTTGACAAGAGGCATCCATGTCCAGACCAGCCCCCTCAGGGCTTCCCCGCACCATTTCGGGGTCCCGAGTGGTCTGATAGAAAGGCGCAATACAACCTCGCCTTAGAAGTGCTCTGGACATCTAGGGATAGTCTAGACGTGGTCGTTGATATGGAAGGAGGAATATTGACTCGTGTAGTCAAATTATAACCGGTTAATTTTCTATTGATTTCTCTCGAACCGAGATTTATATCTATGTCAACCTACAATCGGGAATGCCTACGTGTGACTCGTGGAAACAGACCATATTAAATTCAGCAAGCAAACTAATAGGTATATTCACTCCAAACCTAAGCCAAAATGTCCCCAGAACTAAGCATGGATCATACTTCTTCAGTTCAGTTGGTCCATTCACCATTTTCCAACCGACCGATGCAATCATGCAACCGTGACGGCCCAGACGGAAAATCGACGGAACTCTGGATTGCAATTCCGTCTGAAAGACCCACATCCTTTTCTTCCTCCAACCAACTACAGTCTCAAGGGCCAGAAAGAAACGGGTACCTTTTGGTCCAAGACATCCGCCTAGTGACGATCTCCCTGGCGTTGCAGATCATTTACTCCTATGAGTTGTGTGTTGCTCGGTGTCCGACAAAGTCTCGGCCAGAAGTGCCGATAACTGGGTGGCTTTGAGAACTTTTACTCGCGGATGAATCGGGCGACAGGGACCACCCTGTCTTGATCATGGACTTGATGCAGAGTAGGGTTTGCTCCATGGGAGACCATCATGCCGAACTTCCGTGACTGATGATCTGGCGGTTTGATGCTAGGAATATAAAGCGGGAGGAAGAGCGCTGTGGTAGAGAGGATAGCATTGTCCGGAACATAGACTTGAATTTCAACAGTGTTCGAGCCCTCAACATCATCCCTTCAAAACAACTATCAAAATGGTTCCCTTTCCCGAAAAGGTCGCCCTTGTCACCGGTGCAAATGGCATCAGTGGCCACGCCATTGTCGAACATTTGATCAGACAGCCCAAGAGCGAATGGTAGGCGTGATTCTCCGTCGCGTTCAAGCCGCAACTAACAAGAATAGGTCCAAAATTATCGTGTCCTCGAGACGGCCCTTGGCCAACCACTGGATCGACCCTCGGGTTGAATTTGTCGCACTCGATTTCCTTGACCCCGTCGACGTCATTGTCAGCAAGATGAAGAACATCTGTGCTCCTGTCACACATGCCTATTTCACATCATACGTTCACGATGACGATTTCAAGGTCCTTCGCGACAAGAATGTTCCCTTGTTTCGCAATTTCATGGATGCGTTGGATACCGCGTGCCCGAAATTGGAACGAGTGTCTCTTCAGACGGGCGGAAAGGTGGGTGCCATGCAGTCGATTCCCTCTATCTTCAAGTCATGGTCTGATTGCCCATAGTATTACGGTGTCCACCTAGGACCCGTCAAAGTTCCTCTGGAGGAAGACTTCCCTCGATATGACGATCACGGATACAACTTCTATTATTTCCAGGAAGACTACTTGCGAGAAGTCCAGAAACGACGCAACACGTGGTCGTACAACATTATTCGACCAAACGCAATCAACGGGTTTGCTCCTCATGGTGCGTCTCGATAATCTGCGCGTCCAAGTCTTCTAGCTGTCTAACACATTTGTGAAATAGCAAACGGAATGTCGGAAGCTCTTACTATCGCAATCTACCTGCTGATTTGTCGCGAACTCAATCAGCCGGGCCAATTCCCAGGAAACGAATATTTCTGGACCTCGATTGATGATAACTCATACGCGCCCAGTCTAGCAGACCTGACTGTGTATGCGACCACGAAAGACCACTGCAAAGACGAAGCATTCAATCACTGCAACGGAGACGTCTTTGTTTGGAAATACCTGTGGCAGGATGTTGCCAAGTATTTTGATGTTGAGGTATTTCAACCATTCAGCTACCTGGCTATTACATACTGACAAACAAAGGTCCCCGAGCCAAAGTTCGAAAAGGCAGCCGGCCAGGCCAAGACCCTCAGCAACGAAATTGATATGGTGGAGTGGGCCAAGGACAAACGCCCTGTCTGGGAGGCAGTCGTTAAGAAGTACGGGGGCAAATCTGAAGCATTTGATTGGGGTACCTGGGGCTTCTTCAACTGGGCCACAGGAAAATCATGGCTGACAATCTCGTCAATCAACAAGGCAAGAAAGTATGGTTGGAACCGCACGGATAACACTTTCGATACGTGGATCGAGACCTATCGGTCTTTTGAAAACGCCGGTGTCCTTCCTAGCCATGCTGCACTCATGGGTCAACAGTGACGGAAATGAGGCTTAGCTTAGTCTCACTTTCGTATATATCCGTCCCGACAAGTCACGTAAAGTTTGATGATGAATGTGTGGTTTACTCAGGGCGCTAGGAAAGATCAAGGTCTTTGTGGCCCGAATAGTGTCAAATAATGAAGTATCGAAAAAGTTAATTCACAGGGGGATGTGAGGTTATTGAATGCGTTTGGTGTTACAAAGTCGGCGGCATTATTAAATCGGTGTCAAACAATTCGTGAAGCCAATGTTGCTCTGCATCCAAAGACTGGACCAGCTGTTTACTAAAATATGGCCATGGTAGCCAGTCCTGACTTATATTCTGTGGGAATGTGGGGATAGACCTGACCAGTAAAACGGTGGTTAGCGAACTAGATTTCTTCAGACATTAATTTGGCCAGTACCTTTGATTCCCTGAGAAGTGGGTCCCCCCTGGGAAGTCCTGCGTGTTTTGTTCGAAATCAAAATCGGTCATCAGCAGATCTGCAATTCCTTCCGGGGACGATTGCTGCCGAGATTCGGTAAAACCAATAGGAGCATTAGGGTCAAAATTATCCATCGGGTTTGATAATACAGGCAACCCTGCAGCTGTGCTAGCGGTCGATGATGGTTTTTGGATGGGGTTGTTTGCACGAAATGTGCTTCGAAACACTCGCCGGGCACCGGTTCCTTCACTCGTGAGCTGGCTAGTTGCAAAACTGGTAGAAGACCGCTGGGCGGTAGGCGCAGGTGGCTGTAGAGAAATGGAACTTTGCGTAACAGCCTTGACCATCTGATTCAATTTCCATATAGTTCTAACCACTTTCCCAGATACCCATATATTCTGACAATAGCGTTCTAACGAGCTTGCCGCCTGTAGAGTAAGTGAACCTAGAACTGATTTGGGCTCAGGCTTCCTGGCGATCAAGCTTAGAGAAACCATTGTAGCCCCCGCAAGGTAGTGAATGAAAGGGAAAGCTGACTTGGCTTTCGCTTCTGGTACTTGCGAGAACTCTTGTAGTATGTCGCGCACAATAGTCATACATGTAGTATCATTGTTGGGTGAGCCTGAGAGATTTTTTTCACGTGATACTGGTTTGCGAATGAGGAGGCGGAGACATAGCCATCGCTAGACACATATGAGCAAAGTATTGATTCTATGTGCTGAGAGTTCGAACCATTTCAAACCGGGAAAGCTTCAAAAAGAGGAGTAAAATAGCATGCCGGGGAACTCACAATGCGCATGACCATTTGTTGTTTGATCCGCCACCATGCAAGGGTGGTAGTAGTGTGATAGCCTTGCGGACGCTCTTTATTCAAAGTCGAGAATTCAGGTCGGACATCGGCCTGAGCCTGTGAAATGATATTTTCCAATTGGTTTAGCAAGGGCGCACTAGGAACCATATTACTTCTATGGGCACCATATACGGTCTCCCAGACATTCCCCACCACCTTCGAGTAATGTATGGTGGCAACAAGATATGGGATAGGAGTGACAATGCCTCGATTGACCTCGGTATCGATGTCGGCGCTCAAGTCGAGGCAGCTCATTTGATCCTCTTGGTGAGCGGCGAGCCAGCCATCGCCAAGGTTTTGAGGGTATGGGGCATCGACATTAACATCTTGGATTAGAATGGGATGACCGGTCTCAATTGCCAGTCTCCGGTCTAAGACGTAGAAGCACCACCAGAGCCTCCTAAACATCTCACTATTGAACGCCGACATGGTGCTAAGCACCTTAGATCGGTGAAGACCCAAATGATGCGAATGGGAGATTGCAATGGCTAGGATCTTCTCAGCTCTTTCATTTGCGTCGACTCGAAAAAGATAAACAACCTGTGGGACAAAAGTCTTTTCAGAACTATCTTCGCGGCATAGGCTACTAACGAGAATGCATACCATCAAAGCAAAAGTCTGTAAAACAATAATCTGGTCTGCGCAGTCTTGGGAACCATGCAACAGATCACCGATGAGATCTAGAGAAGCCCTGTATAGACTCCAACCGGAAGAATGTTTGCCATCTTGAGTACTACTGCGTGGCGATGCGGTACACTTTCCGATAGCAACGCAGATCCATGTTTGGGCAATCATAAATCGGTTATCCGCAGTATACTCCGAATCATTAGCAGAGAGTGGGCGGAAATAGTCATTCCACATTGTGGTATGATTGGTCCACAACGTTGGTAGATGAAGAAAAGGGAACAAAACATGCACCTCATCACAGAATATTTGGAGGAATATTGACCATTGTCGCACATCTGCGGTGATACCACGACACCTGAGAATTTCCAAAGGAATTGGACACCGAAAATTACTATTGGGAGACGATGGGATTATTATGGACGCTTCGCGGGACGCCGAAGTCTCCAGCTGGGGATGAAGCTCTCGGACATGTCTCAAGTAGCCCTCAATTTCTTCAAGCGCGTGGTTGATAGAAGTTTCACCCAGGAATCCTTCCTTCCAAGCGTTTTCAGGAACTGACTTTCTCGGCGCATTGTTGTGAGCAGGGTTGGGCTCATTACTCCCACGAGCTGTGGACCCCTGATCAGAAGGCATTACTGGAGCGGTGGAGACAGACGACTGTTGAGCGACTGCAGAAAGTACGTCGCTCAATTGACGCTCAATTCGATCCAATCGAGAGGCCAGCTCCCTTGTGGTTGGTCTTTATCCATTTAGAAGCCTGACCAGTGGATTGTCCACAAAGGCACGGAAAAGACTCACTCATCTTGTCGTTCTTCAGTGTCGATAAGTTCAGCTCGATCATTTTCGCAAGCCAGAATACGTTTGGGCCCATTTTGTCGCCGCATATCGACTTTTACCACACGACAATCACGGGATCTAAGAGCACACGGCTGACAGGGAATAGACCCATCACACTAGTGGAAGGAGCCAAGCAGATTAGCTACCTATGCGTGGAATAATTCATTTGTCTTTCCCACTTTTATCTTGCGTCTCTGACACTGGCCGCTTTTTGAACAAGCTTTTGTTAGCGAGAGCTATCTATTACGCTAAAATACCCGGCTGCTTTACGGAGTACACACCAGGCCTTTGAAACGTAATTGCCCCTTTTCAATCTTTTGGATGGATGCTCGTCATGTTTGGGCCTGATCGCGCCGCTAAAATTTCGGACCCCAGCTTCATGGCTTGAAGGTGGAGTATCCGATTCGGGTCGATACATTGCTTGGCTGATAGGTGATGGCAATTATCAGATTGAAACAAATCATTGATGGTCAGCACATCGTGTTGCAAATATGACAGGTTTAGGTGGAGATACAGAGACACGTCGGCGGAAGGACAGCATTTCATAAGCGCTGAGTCATCATCGTCATTAATCCCAGCCATTTATGTGCATGTTACCACATTGGGAATTGCATAAATCAATCGTGCTATCGTCACAAGGTGTCCACCCAATATAATGCTAAGTTGGTAGAGAATACTGAGCATTCTGACTATCGCGCCGTCGAAATCAGTTTCTATATATGAGACGTTCTGGATTGAACTCCGATTTCATGATCACCTCGGCTACAGATCTCGAAATGGTACACCATGACTGCCTGCCGGTGACATCAACATCCACATCTCACAGTCGGTTAGCGAACCAATGAATGCCGTAGGCTCATGGTCCGTTAATCCAGATGACTGCGCTTCCCGGTATAGTCTGGCAAGGTCCAAGTCCATATCAAGTGCAGCGTTGGTAGTAGGCTGTGCCATAGTACTGGAAACGGCAGCTGTCATAGGATGATTGGAGATAGGTGTCAAAACATTGATTCCCGTAGCCCGCATGGCGGCTTCAATGCTAGCTCCTCTTGCCAAGACAGGAGAACGGTTTGCGATGCCCTGCAAAGACTGTAGCCCGTGATTGATATCTGCAACATGTTTGTTGGGGTCATTTCTATAGTAGCTATCGATGACAAGGCAGAAGCAGGCGCTTTCAATGAAAAAGGCATTAGGTGTGAGATTTTTCACAGGCGATGATACACTCTGGGAAATTCATTTGAGAATTTCAAGGATAGACTTGGCAGCAGCGACGGCATGGTGGGAACCTTGTTGTAGCATATAATGCCACTGTTCACCTTCATGGTTTTGAGATGAGCGTGAGGTTCCTTTCTTATTGAAAGAAAATTGAGTTATGTCTGGACGGGTCATGGAATTTTGGTAAATCATGCGGAGGATGAGAAATGGCCGATAATTGATCAATGTTGCATATTGCGGCACTATTTCAACCATAATGATATCAGTTATAAGGTCTGTGAGTTCAGCCAGATGAAGCATACACATGGCAGTCATATAATACACTGTCTCCCGCTCTTCGCATTCGACAAAATGAGCGTGGCAGCTTTCGGTCAATCGTTTTGACATAGCTTCCAGTCGTAGATGGAAATTACGGGTGGACTCCCATATTTCAGTGAGCCCTAAGCACGAGAACGACTCTTGCTGAAAATGTTGTATCTCGGCAGCAACTTCGCAGAATTCCGATATACCGGAAAGGTGAGGAAAGGACGCACATTCTCCCACGCCTGTACCTGGAGGAAGAGAAGTGCGTTTGCCGTGGACCATACAGAGATACCTATTTTGACTTGCAATCAGTACTGCTTGAGGAGAACATTTATCTAGTTCAGAGGGCTAAGACATACCGCTCAAAAGCACAAACCCCCAGACAAGTCCTGATATCCAGCTCGCTCCGGGATATCGTTGAGTGACAGCTGGAGGCAGATACTATATTGTGGAGCCCAGCAGAGAGAAGGTGACGGACAGATGTCCCTATTGAAATATACGCCTGTTCATGACGATTGGTATGCATAAAGTATATGGCGTAGAAACTGCTGATATGTTAGGATGCATTTGTGAACTTCAAGACGCTGTCTAGAGAACTTATCCGTAGCAGATTTAGTTGGACCATTTCAGTAGTCGCACAGTCTGGAACAAGGCTAGCGTAATATAGTGACCTGTTGTGGAAATATTCTCCTATCTCATGGTAAAGGGTACATGTGCACCCAATGGCCAAAACGGCAAACATGTTAGCACGGTCCAGGGGAGTAAACCGCCAGACACCCCCGGGCAAGCCATAGGCGTCACAGACGCAGCTTTTCAGAAAGTCAAGGTCTTGTAACGGAAGTAAATGCCAGAGGGTAGAAGAGTAAGAATGGAAAGAGAGTCTCGATAGGTCAGTCGGGATAGCTGCTAATTCCCCCAAGGTCAGGCATGGCGTCGGTGGAATGCTTTGGGGAGATGAGAAAAGCACCGAGGAGTAGTGAAAGAAATGCATGGCGACATTGCTATCCAAGACCGAGTCGTTGGCATCCCCAAGCTCATATTTAGTTGCAAGATCGTAGTAGAGGTGGTGCAGCAAGGCAACTGTCGATGTAGAGCCGTACGATGCGCGAGCTAGCCCATATGGTGTCGACTGACTGATGGCGACGGGCTGAAGCACGCGGCGAATGGTAGATAGACACCAGCCTTCCAGGCAATTCGAGTCGCTCAAGTCCCCGTCAACCCTTCGTCGTTTTCGTAGATAAGCTCTATATGAGCAGGGCCGTTTCTCAAGTCTACACCGACCGCAAGGATCCGCACTGTCGCATTTCACTTTTCGCTTCCGGCATGATTCGCAAGCCTTAGTGGCGTAGGATGTTTTGCGTGCCTCCATGATTTGATGAACGGCCCGAAGTTTGGGTAAAGAAAAAGAAGCAGGGATTGATGTCCACTCAGCAGGAGGTTGCCTAAGATGCCAAGGATCAAGACTGAAATGGGAAAAGAAGTCCGAGGTTTTTCGCTCCCTCGGGAATCGTCCGAGACCGGAGCATTACACCGAGTAGTAGTCTTATTTGCCACCATTTTCTGGAACAGACAGCTGATAACATAGAAAGCTCTTATTGCTTCAACGTCTGGATCCGTTTCTCTGGGAAGGGAAGCTGAGGTGTAATGTTAAGGATTTTCATAGAAAGCCCCCCAAACGGGCACGGCCAGACAACCCCCCTCTATCAACCACTAATGTCGGTTGAGTGATCTGCAGAAACCTTCCTCCAAAAATAATCCACATCAGAATTGTTGCTAGTTTCGTCGGTCAAAATGAAGTTGGTGATATATGGGCATATTGAGGAAAGCCTTGAATTCGAGCAGGTGACTTCGTAGGGCCAGATCTATTGACGACGGGTACGCCCTCAAAGAAGCCTGTAACATATATAGCTATCAATTGTTCTGCTTACTATGTTAGGACAAGGCATGTGTTCTGATGCAATGACCGTGAGAAATCTTCCTTCCCTAGTGGCTCTATCTATCACATGTTTTTGATGACTCGTCTCCTGGAGAGCTTATTCCGGACAACCCTGAGATAGATTCCGTAAGAATACACTCCTCGGGGACGAGTCTCCACCTTGACCAGCCAACGGATAGAAAACATTGAAAAGCAACATTGTGAATAACATCAGAACAGCGTCAAAGATGTATACATAATATTCGTGTTGCAACAGAACGTCATCCTCGCCGCCCACAAACTCGGCTAGACGAAATGCAGATCGAAGAAAAACCAAGACGCTGGCTATGTATAGCACCACAAGATGCGTTTCCCACGGTTTTGCGCTCGAGACCTTATTGGTCCTCATATGCCTTCGAATCCTGAAATGAAAGAGTGCGGCGCAAAACAGAAATAAGCCAAAAAAGATGACCTGCACGACCAAGCCGATTTTGATCAGCCGTTGACCGTTTGTAAAACTACTTTGGAGAGTGGCCGCGCCTGAATGTGCCAGCACGTTAGTAACAATGGTTGGCGAAGGAAAGGTGAAAGGATTAGGGTAAACTGCAAACACACCAGCACCCTGGGCAAAGAATGAGACGATATCGCCGATGAGAAACACCTTGGTAACCCAGTTGGGCCGAACGATGGAAAACCTTTCGCCTTCAGACCAGGTTATTATCCTTCCAAATACCATGTATACACTGGCTGCAAGCAATGAGGGTGCAACCAGAATGAGAAGCGTTTGCATGATTGCAGGAGCCGATGCATAATTCGGAGCTTGTTGAGCCGAGACCGAGCGCTGTATATTCAATGTATCTAGGGTTTCTGGACAGTCAAGGGGTATTCAACGTGTCAACTTGCTGCAATGTAACCAATAATCTCAACTGGATATTGTTAGTACTTGGTCTGTTCACCGTCAATAGGAGCACTTACACAATCCACCTCCCAAGAACGGTATCAACAGCCAAGCTCGCGATCTCCATAACTGCGCTGCATGTACCACTGTAGTCAAGGCGAATAGCACAGAAAATACAACTGCTGCGGCAAACGACGGCTCATAATCATACAAGCCCATATACCTTACTGCAGCCATGGTTGAGATACGCGATAGCACTGCTCGTAAGGCCTGGGCGTAGAGAATGAGAATCAATGCGGGAAGTCTAGAGTTATGTCAAGGTAAGATGGAGTCATGCTATCGGTCTTATACATTACTCTCGTTCTCATCTAACCCGTTGTGGGACAGGGTGATGGATAATTTTACAACGTGGTTGCCTGAAACCCATGAGCGCCTCCTATTATAGCAGCAAAATTGTTTCAAGCTGCCGTATTTCCAGACATCCAAATGCCCGAAGACCATGCAGTATGCACCCATTGCGAAAATGCCTGGATCTAAACCGGCTACAAAAGTTGCACAGCCGAATCCCCAGACCCACATAATTCCGATCAACATAAATCCGACCCACTTAATTCCGAGCCCTCGCCTTCAGCCAGACAGGGGCTCGGTTCCATATACACCTCTGCCTATACTCCGCAATGCAGGGAGATTCTGCACCAATTGCATGGAGAAGCAGGGCCTTCAGTCCTGGTACCTGATGAGAAAGCTTGGTCAATGCATACCCTCTGAGCGCCGCTACCGATAACCGAGAGGAGTAAAACTTGGAAACGGGGGAAGAACTGCGATTGCGCCGCTAGAGAATATGTTCTACCAGGCAGTGATGTTTTAATATGTGCGTTAGTTCCGTATACATTGAGAAATGCTACCTGCCTTAGTCAGATGAGCCTTGGGGTGTCGTATAAATATTGCTTCGACACCCCGAGACCAGGTATCGAATCTATAGTCTGGCAATATCAAGTTGGAACAGCAGTTTTGCTTACCTTAAGGCTTGAATTTGGTTCGGAATGTTGGGCTTTCTTCTTCTTTTGGCTTCATACGCCAGTCTTTGCTTGGCTGTCGCAGAGTACCCCCTTGACTGGCATGTGATTTTTACCAACGCATCGTCCGTTCCCTCTTACGACTTCGGTCGTAAAGACATTTTGCTCCCCAAAAACACGACAGCACCTCCTGCCAAGAAGCCCTTACCTTGCGCCCTTATTCAAAAACGTGATGTTCCCATCACTCTGCGTGACAACACTGTTATATACACCGACATCTTCCTGCCTGCCAATCAGTCTGGCCCCTTCCCGGCTCTCGTGAATTTCAGTCCCTACGGCAAAACGACTCCATCCAGCGTACCCAGCAGCGTCAGCCCCAATTGGTTTTCCGGCTACGCAAAGTTTGAAGGGGCAGATGCCGCTACCTATGCGTGTCGTGGCTATGCTGTTGTCAACCCGGATAACCGCGGCGCCTATCATTCGGAAGGTAACATTCACTTCTTTGGCTCGGTCGACGCCCACGATGGATACGACGTTATTGAATGGATTGCGGAGCAGGCGTGGAGCACTGGGAAGGTCGCGAGTATCGGGGCATCCTGGCTTGCCATCACCCAGTGGTTCGTTGCTGCACTGAACCCTCCTCATCTCACAGCCATTGTTCCCTGGGATGGCTTTAGTGATTTCTATCGCGATAATGTTATGTGGGGTGGAATTCCGGATGTGCAAATGTCGCAAAGCGTTGGTGGGAATTTACCAGGAAAGGGGAAAGTAGAGCGACCCGACCTCATGACCAGCGTGCATCCATTTATGAGTGCCTACTGGGAAGACAAAAGCGTGGACTTGGAGAAAGTCACTGTGCCGGCTTATGTCGTCTCGGATAACATAATGCCACTCCACATCAAGGGTGCCTTGGAAGGCTTCCGCCGGATAAGCTCAAAGGAGAAGTGGCTTCGGATCGATGATACCCAAGAGTGGAACGATGAGTACAATCCCTTGTGGGAGGAAGATGCGCTTCAATTCCTAGATTACTACCTCAAGGGGATCAACAATGGCTGGGATCTAACACCTCGTGTGCGTGCCGCAATGACCGATGCTGGTGGCTCAAATCGCAGAGGGTACTACAACGACTGGCCTATCGAAACCACTCAGTATGAGAAGCTATATCTCGATGCCAATCACAGGACTCTCCTTCATCGACCCTCCTCCGTTGAAAGCAAGGCAGCCTACGATGTTACCACCGGTAACGCAACTTTTGTTACAACCTTCACCAACGATACCCAGCTCGTCGGATATTTCTCGGGTCACATCTTCGTCGAAGCAGATGGCTTCGCCGATATGGACTTATTCCTCACACTCGAGAAGCTGGACCAGCACGGAAACCTCCTCGCACCCCTACCAGCTTGCACTGTGGATGTTCAGAAGGGATGTGAATCTGCCGCCGGTGCTACAAATGGGACACAGGCCCGCCTTCGCGTATCTCTTCGGGCCCTCGACAAGAAATTATCGACGCCTTATTTCCCGGTCCAGAGTTTCAAGGCCCCGCAAAAGCTCAGCGAGGGTGAGATTGTTCCCATTGATGTTGCTTTCACCCCGAATTCATACTTCTTCCACGCCGGACAGAAGCTCCGGTTGGTGATTTCGGCACAGTCTGGTACAACGGTTACTGGCAACAACATTGGATCTCATATTATACACACCGGTGGAAAGTATCAGTCCTATGTACAGATCCCTATCGTCCCGGAATAAGCAAAACCCAAGATAGGCTGCTCAAACATGTACAGTATCTAGCACTATCGTAACTTTAAAAACATTCGAATTGGTCTAATATGAGATGATGGTTTGACAGCACTGGATTAGCATCCGAAACAAATCAATTTCATGTAACATTGTAACATTAGATAAGGCTAAAAGGTTGATGCCCTAGCTCTCGGAATTGAGACAATTGGCTGACTGTGGATGGGGAGCTGAGATAAGCATCAAATGCGCAAAGGGTCACAATCCCCAGCTGTATTAGCTGCCCCTGGCTTCACGAGCAGCCTTGAACTTCCTCATCATCGGTAGCCATCCAGCACCACTGCGCCCACCGTATGGATTTCTTCACGCGTGCGCAAACAGAATTCTTGTCCTGGAAACATGGAACACCACTTCCGTCTGGGGCATACGCCTCCCCAAATTTTCAGTCCTGGCATACTTTTGACCCTGTCCACAATTGGATTGTCACTCGCTCGGACATCAATACAAATAGCCCAGCAGCGCCGGATGGGGATGGCCATACACCGCTTGTCCTGCTGACGTGGAATATTGATGCAACATTGCCCAAAACTGAGAAACGCGTTACAGAAATCATCACCTCTATTATGGGGTTAGATCCCAAGGTGGATATTGTTTTCCTCCAAGAAGTGTCAAGGACAGCCCTCCAACAAATCTTGGAAGACGATCGTGTTAGCGAACACTGGCTTTCAAGCGAATGTGACGACACATCATGGGGCACCCAATCATTTGCGACAATGACCTTATTGTCCAAGGCGCGCTTCACGAGAAGCGCCGCCATAGGACCAATCTGGAGGGTCGGGTTTCCTAGTCACTTCGCAAGGGATGCTCTCTGCTGTGATATTTTCGTCCCTTCGCCCACGGAGCCGACGCCAACACGAATCCGGCTAGTAAATGTTCACCTGGATTCCTTGCCAATCAAGCCTTCTCATCGACCCAAGCAGATAGCTATTGTTGCATCCCTCCTTCGCACCATAGGTCAGGGGCTAGTCGCCGGGGACTTCAACCCGGTCCTTGATGAGGACAATGGTCTTCTAGAGCAGAATGGCTTGGCGGATGCTTGGACATCTCTTCGGCCCGAGGAACCTGGCTATACTTGGGGACTAGATGGAGAACAACCGTTTCCTCCCAACCGGCTTGATAAGATTGGTATACTCCGGCTACGATCTCACGATATCAAGACCTTGGAGCCGAAACAAATAAGTGGGCCCTCCGAGGACAATCCTGTATGGAGTGATCATCATGCTTTGATCTACTCCTTCAGCTTGGTCAATGATTGATTTTCTGTCTTTCGGGTCGCTCTGGGCTTTTGAACAACAGGCGAATCAGATGAGAATCTCAAGTTCGGGCGTGAGGGGTAATTTCAAGTGGATTAGGATGTTTGGGCCTGATCACAAGAAAAGGTTCATTCCATAGTCTAGATCTCATTTCTACCACTTCTTCCGGGGATAAAGCTATTTGTCCCTTTCCTTGAGGCCCTGGCCCATGCCTTACTGAAGGGCCTTGAAGTGGATTTCCGCCTGTTTCGAATTTCTCGGTTCACCAATGGATGTAATGTCTAACATGCTTCTGAATCCCTTTTCACTCATTCGGCAAGTCATGCTATTCCAGGTGCTTAAGCATTCAATCGAAGAGACTTTCGGGCTGACAAGAATTCCAGCTGCATCCAAGAGGCTGGCAATCAGACCACCAACCTCAATAAGGAACCACTTGGCTCGATGTGAAAATAGTACGCATATTGGAAGAGAACACCTGATATGTCTTGAAAAGCACTCCGTATCTCCTTCACGCATATGTAACCGCGACATCAACGGCTTATGTGGCTGTGGTAATCATGCGAGCATTGATACAGACAAGGTCCCCCAGGACATAGTATGGTTTTCCCATTAGTGAAGGATGTGTGTCAGGAAAATTGCACACTGGTACAGATCGCGAGGTGGCGTAGAAGGAATATAAAGTGGTGATCCAGGAGTCCATCAATGCTCCAAATGTTGTTATTGGATTGCTAAATGTGAAGACAGGTAGCACGTAAAAGGTATCTTTCGCTTCAATGGAGACTCCAGCGTTAGGGTGGACGGACTGAACAATGTAGCCTGAAACACTACAGCCAAGAGTTTAATCATTGTGGCAACTACTACTGGAGCTATGACCATCTACGAATCCCCAGCTGCCAAACCTAGATTATCTAACCCCTGGCAGAAATTCAATCATCTGATGGGATGCGCCGGACAATCCTGTGAGAATCCTGCAAACATCCTGGCTGTGGACGCAACCGGGTATGACACTCACAGCAAATGAAAAATCTCCCATTGAAGCACTTGCCACAGGTATAGTAGGGCTCTCCGAATCCTCGGTCGAGAAAGCATATATGACAATAGCCATGTAGCCATGTTAAGCGCCTAATCCGCCGAATTGCAGGAGGCAAAGTCTCATCATTAGTGCGGATACCAAGTTCCCTACACTTCTGAAGTAGAAAGTCTCTAGTAGAAGTATGACCCTCAATCGCACACCATGCAAGTGGGCTTCGTCCAAACATGTCTTTGCTGCGCAGCTGAGCCACCGCACTTTCTCTTAGAAGTAGTGCTGCGGATGCAGTATCCCCAAACCGGGCTGCCATGGAGAGAGGTAGTGCACCAAAGGCATCTTTCGCTTCAACAGAGACTCTAGAGTGAGAGAGGATGGACTGGACAATTCTATGGTCACCCCCTTTGATTGCGTAGAAGAGGGGCGTCCTTCCAAGTTTGTCATCAACAGTATAAGGCTGGCCATATTGTGATAGCATGTCGAATATTGCTTGATTACCGCGGACGGCAGCTAAGGCCGTGATGTTTCTGCCCGAGCTATCCTTCTGACGCATATTGACCTTCTTAGACTCGAGGATGGTCCTTGCAGCAGTCTGATGACCGAAGGCCACTGCCAGAGCAACGGGTGTAAGGTCAAAATAATTGATCGAATTCACGTTCACTCTCCCCGAATTGAGAAGCTGGCGGATCATTTTGTGTTTGCCAAACAACGCTGAAATTGCCAGTGGCGTCAATCCAAGGGGGCCTTTGAGATCTGGCTGAATTACGCTCACTCGCAGGAGTGAGTCCATGATAGTTTCATTGTCTCCGCAAGCAGCTACAGCAAGCGGCGTAAACCCCGTAGGGCCTAGCTTGTTGGGGTCGACGATGCCCGATTCAACCAGGTTTGCTACCGCCAGCTCATCGCCTCTTATAATTGCAATTTCCAGCTGCTTTTTGCAGTCTGTGCTGTCGGTAGCCAATAACTTAAGTGATGAGCTATGGCCGCGTTTAGCAGCCCAGAAAACAGCGGTGCAGCCGATTGTATCTCCAAAATGTCGGTCAGTCCCGTTTGCGAGTAGCAGTTTGATTATAGACTGATCTCCCTTGCTTGCAGCTAAAGATAACGGAGTCATCTCTAGCTATTAAAGTGGGTCATATTAGTGGCCGGTCTTTGCAAATTGTTATAAGTGTTATAAATGCACTGTACAAGATCAAACAAATCAGACTTACCTTGTGATTGATCAGGTCACGGACTTCTCCGAGCAGCCTCTCTAGACCATTATCCAAGGTAAAATCTCTTGTAAACCATGCCTGATAGACATAATTTGTTTTGATGTTGTGAAGAAGTAAAAACTTCACTATTTCCTTAGAGCCACCTCCAATCGCCCAGGCAATCAATGTTGCCCCATCGCTATCAGGCATTTCATAGTCAACTAGGGCGAGTGTGGATGATCCCAGATGGGCAGAGAGCCAACTGAGAGGGCTGACAAGATATTGAGTGATTACGCTACTCATCTCACCGTGGTACTTTGCATGATGGTGCCGAGTAAGTAGGTACTGGAATGTTTCCATGCGGCCGGATCGGGCTGCATAGTGAATGGGTTTGGCCCCAATGTCGTTCTTGGTATGTAGATCCAGACCGTAGCTCAGGAGCAGCTTTACAGTAGCAAGATGCCCACCGAATGCCGCTAGGTGCAGAGCGGTATCTCCATGCCAATTAACAACGTTGAGTCGAGCTCCCACCTCATTGACCAAAAACCTCAAAACGCCATCATGACCGTGTCTTGCAGTGGACAGCAAGAGGCTGTCACGTAAGGTTCCAATAGCAGCTAAGCCAGGAACTTTCCTGAGGTATTCAACCACGACCGCCGGGTCCATCTCTAAGACATGGTCCATCCAGAACCATGCCGCGTAGTCGACAAAGCAATTAGACTCGGATAGCTCCAGCTTTTTGAAAACGGAAATAAGCCTGTTTCCATCCTCACGTTGAACAATCTTTCTTCCATGGTCGAATTCTTCATTACCTAAACATGCTAGGCAGACACGCAAGGCAATAAAGTTTGCTTGGTCTGAACCGATCCGAAGGTTCCTAACAGTGGCAAATGGGTAAGGATGGCCCCGAATCCCGTCGACAAGAGCTTTCCAGTTCTCAAACTGTAAAATCGAGTCGGCCAGGGCGGACAATGATAGAAGAGATCGAGTGGGAATGCGTCGCACTTGGTAAGCCAAGCAAAGTAAAGAAAGGAACAGAAAGTATTGATGGATCAAGCCAGCAAGGGTAAATAGGAAACAGCATATATAATACAACCTTCCCAGCAGTTTCTGCGGCCTATAGCTTAACAGATAATCCTTTGCGGAAGAATGAATCAGACTGACAGTTTTCGATCCTTCATCATGGAAGACAAGCGGGAGACATGATTTATGAACATCGAGAATGCGAACCTTGGGGATCGGGTTGAGGGTTGAGGGATCGTTCCACAATGCAAATGCCATGTCGATGTCATCCACTCTAAGCGGTTTCTTTGCTATTGCGACGAAAGGTAGAACAAAGTCAACTTGCTTCGGTTGCTTTATGTAGATCCTAGCTAGGATCTTATCATAGACTTCGTCCAGTCCTCGGGGTAGCTTGCCAAGTTCTTCCAAAATGTCCTCCAGCTTCTGGTCAGATGAAATGTTTGGTATGAAGTTTTCAACAACCAGGTCAACCCATAGAAATGTTCCTTCGGATTTCTCTATGAGAGCTTGTTCAATATTTTTGCGTATGTCTGACCCCACGGTCTGATCGAGGTTCAGTTTGTCGAGCTTATGCTCTATTGCTCTGGTCACATCATCCCCCACGTTCCCTGGATTGACTTTTAGACGTATTGCAAGGCTTTCGATGTGCTGTTGAATACATTCGTCGGGCCGGCTCGATATTAAAATCTTCACATGGGTGCCAATTTCATTCCCCCGCACCTCTGCCCCGAGCAGTTCAACAAAACGCTTCGTATGTGCAGGACTGCATTCATCAAGGCCATCGATGATAAGATAGATCTTGTCAGAGATGTCATTCAGAATATCTCTAAAGAATGTCCACAGTCCATCGTAGTCCTTGTTCCGAAACATGCTTTCTATTTCCCCAAGCTGAACACCTCTGCCCCTTGAAAAGATGGGTTTTTGGTGTTCGAGAAGTTGCCGCAACAAGCCACCCAAAATTCCTCCCAGGTTGTTCCTTCTGGAGTCCGTAGAATCACAAAAGTAAAATGCCACACGCTGGGGCTTCGGATCTTCCTCCTTATCCGCGGCCGCCCCTTCCTTCCAGCCAGGTGGCGTCGATTCTTGAATATCCTGTATCAAATATGTCGAGAGTATGGTCTTGCCCATTCCCGGACCCCCATCCAACCACAAAATCTGAGGAGAATTTCGCTCTCGCCATTGCTGGTAATCTGCAGAATTTACCAGCCATTTGCACGTTCCGGGAGCATGGGGTTTGACACGTTTTATCTTTGTCAAATGCTCGCGCGGCGTATGAATAGCAAGGGCTTTCATAAGACTATCATAAACATCGTCCTGGGTAGTCTTCGAGACTGGAGAATGATTAAGTCATTCCACGTTAGAAACTAGGCGTAATTTTCTCTGCAAGATGAGGTGGCATACCGTGGGGGCTGAGGTTGTTAATTATATTTACAGGTCCTTCATGTTTACCAGTAATGAGCGAGTTTTTTCCTTTTATAGCTTCCAAATTGATAAGGTTGTCTGCAGCAATAGATGCTGGATTCGAAATATCAAATGATTCATTCTAGTCATGATTCAAGAATTGCTTTAGAGCATGATCACAAATCGAGGTGTTATGTCAACAAGATAACTTACCAAGGGCATCCTTTGACTCTAAAGTAGCCTAGAAAGTATGTTTCAGGTCCTCTTGGTGCTAACTTTGTGATTATATAGTAAAGGTGGTTTACAGGGCGAGTAAAAATACTATGCTTTAGTGATGAATGAGTGTCGGAGCAGATCAAATGGGTAGTGGCTCTCCTATCACATCCTATATGTGTCTCACTGTGGCACTAAAGCGCTTAATTATCGCTGGAGTAGCGCTGCCAACTTGCCAAGTCGCCGAAACCCCGAGGCTGTAAGATGACACCGGCATACACGGTGTGCAGGACGTCAGCCCATAATACTACCTGGGAATTTCATGAAATAGGAAGTTCTTTCATGAAAGAAAGGATATGAATGATATTTTGCCATGGATGACTTACTAGTGTCTACCACACTTCTATCACACGCTTTTTAATACGCTCCGAAGTCAGACTGCTCTGTTAGGTAACTGATCAATCACTCTCACCGGAAGAGTAAAGGGGTCTCAATTCATGATTGAAACAGGGGAAGAGGTGAATATTCCAAAGTTTCATAAAAATAAACACTCACATATGTACACTTGACTGGAAGATGTCTGAAGTGACCTGTAATGTAGGCATGTTACATCAAAGCTGAACCATCAGTATTGCTTTTTGTATTCCCCGCTGACTGTCACTTTCTAATTTCTTACAGACCCGCAATTGTGCATATTTGAGGGCTCTGGGCTTTTGATAAGGGGGGGAGGGGCGGCTACAATGAAATACAGCCACTTGGCGCAGAGTTATGGACTAGATTGCAATTTGCAAACAACACCCTCCCCACACACATACTCAATACTCTTTCCCTCTCCCCCCTCTGACTCGCTATTATTATTATTGTTTTTTTTTCTTCTTTTTGCATGTTTCATTTTATTAGCCAATGTACCGCAAAAGTACAACACGGCTCACTTCCAATTAAAATTACAAGCTGGACCCAAAGATGAAGTTGGCAACTTGACCACCCCAACTACGACACTCCCCATTCTCAACAGCCTCTCGAATATGGACGAAACAATACCCAGTTCGAGCAGTCCCGAGCTCGTCTCGCCAGATCTCGGGCTGGACCTACAGGTAAAGCACCTCGAACAACGAAAGAAGGAGGGAGACAATCTGAAGGAGAGAGGCAGCGAGGTAGAAGGAGGGAAGCCCACCTACATGCAATACGCACTGGTCTCGTCAGAGTACTTCGACGAGAAGAATATCCTGACAAAGAAAGTGCTTTGCATCAATTCTCCGCTTTTATGTGATGCGCTCAAGCAGGAGGTCAAATGTTATCCGTCATACCGATCTGGATTTAAACCCTCAATCGAGGTCGAATCTCCGTTTGCATTGCTGTTCCACCATCGCTCAGAACTCGGAGCACTCCGTGAAGATACGACTGATGATAATCTCAGGAAGCACTTGGACGTGCTCTTTGAATATTTGGAACATGAACGAGGTCATGCGGCAGCTAGGTTGATGAACAATGATCTTATTACATTCGATCTTCTCTGGGCGGTCTTCAAACCGGGAACTTTTGTACTCACTCGTGTATACGACCAGGAGTGGCTCTTGTGGTTACAAAACACGGCCTACCGAAGGCATTATGAAAAGGGCGATTATCTGGCGCTCGAATGTTCGCATTCTATTCACGACGGGGAAAAAGAATGGAAGGTAGTGACGACCTTGGAGATATTCCGTGATACGGAGTTTCCTGGGAGTGCACCTACTACAATTAAAAAGCTTTCGGTATCTCCCCTGGAGCGACACCCCAATGCCGAGGAATTGAAGTCAACACTTAAAAGCAGAGGAGAAAGATATCGGGGATTGCAGCATGGGCGTCCTCACTACTATGAGGGTATATGTCTGGTTGTCGACAACACTACGAAATGGGATCCCAAAACCTACCCGTGTACAGTATGTTTCCACAATGTAAATATATTGTCGAGTATGCTAATTGAAGTGCCCTAGACAGCCGGTCGCGTGGTCATAGACAACAAACCCTTTTTTGAGGAGTGCGAGGCTATGCGGCCGACTCTTCAAACATGGGACTATGAGGATGAAGGTACGTTTGTCAATGGACAGGCTCTTAATCAATACCTCACTCATGCAATACTAAAACAGGCATTGATAAAGACGATACCGATATTATATATCCACCATATATATATGGGTACTCGCTGGATATGAGGAAATGGTCCCGGTTTTTTCTCAATAATCTGAGTGACGTGAAATGGGACAATAACATGTTCACCCGTCTATTATTAGTCGAACCACAGAAACAGCTTTTGAGGTCCTTGGTGTCTAATCACTCATACGGATCAAATGCCCGTCATGAAATCATTCTGAAAGGGAAAGGGCTAGTGGTAGTTCTTCATGGTTCACCAGGAACAGGCAAAACACTTACAGCCGGTAGGTCGCTGATGCATTTACCTTCTTGCAAAACCGGATTATATCCAAATAAATTTACATCATTCTTACACTCGTGCAGCCGCTATTGCCGAAGAAACCAAAAAGCCACTTATTGTGTTCCCTGCCGGAGAGCTAGGATATGAACTCTCGGCTGTTGAAGACAATGTGAAAAAGATTGTCGAATACGCGACCAGCTGGAAAGCAGTCTTACTAATTGATGAAGCCGATGTTTTCCTGGAAAAAAGAGAAAGCGGTGCCCGGGCGAACCTAGAAAGAAACGCCTTAGTCGCAGGTATTCTGACGTTCCCCAGTGAACTACGTTTGACTTCCTCGAGTCTCGCTAATATCTCGCCTAGTTTTCCTTCGGCGGTTGGAATATTGCCAGGGGATAATCTTTCTGACTTCCAACCGGGCAGAAACCTTTGATGGAGCAATCAAGTCGCGAATCCACCTAATGCTCCATTATCCCGAGATCGATAAAACAGCTCGTCGACAGCTCTGGAAGTCACGGCTTGAAGAGGTACCTGCAGATGACATTGATGTCGACATAGCAAGATTGCCAGACTTACTCGCGAAATACCCGATGAACGGACGGGAAATATCCAACACTATTGGCTCTGCTCTCACGCTTGCAAAAAGCAAATCCCAAAAGCTGAACCAAAGTCACGTCGACATGGTGCTACGGATCTGGCAAGAGTCGAACCCAAAGTGGCCCCAAGGCTACAGTATGCTACGAATGGTAATTCTTCTTCTCCTTTCCGTTTTAGCCGCCGCAGTGATTATAGCTCTCGTGCTGTCTCGCCGATATCAGATGTTTCGAAACGGAGATGTTTTGATCTTTTACCGGTGAAATTGGCATTGTTTATTCGATTTTCCTTAGTTTTTCAATGTTTGTATATATTGATGGTTTGAATATACCATTACGACGAGTCGTTGCGGTCAACTCTTAAAGTCACGGTAGAGTATCATCATGGAGCTTATGATACCTCGTGCCTTGTTCCAATGAAGAATTCCCTTTCGAGCGAATCATCCTATGCCAGCCTACCTGAGCTACATATACCGAGAACATATCGATGAGAGGCAGAGAAGAGGGGAGAGGTCTTATGCCACCAATACTATAACAATGTCAGCTACTCCGATTGCTTTCGATACGTACAGAAATTTTAATCTAGTCTACTTACGGTGAGGAACCATGGCCGTAGGATTGACTCACAGCCTTGCAAGTCGCATGGCGGTTTGATTGGCTGTTTATTCTCGTAAATCTGTTCAGCTCACAGATCCACACTCTCTAGTGACTGATATGCAACCTGTTGCATGAAGGTCACCAACAAGTCTGTTGGCCCGGGATGTATGCCCGGCAAGCCGCGTCATGATGCCCACTTACTTGCTTTTGGTCACGGCGGTACAGATGAAGCAGCTGACCAGAAGCGGGGTTGACCTTGACAACCCGATTCATAGCCTACATACATCTATACCCTGTCTAGCTTAGCTGCCAAGAGGAGCGTCTGCTGCCCAAAATACCAGCTCTCCACCCAAGAGAGGTTCCCATGTCCCTTCTTCGCTTGTACAAATCGACAAGTTCGCAATCCTGTCTGGGCTCATCGAGAACTCGCTCGCTAGCGCCCCGTCTACCATTCCAACAAAGAGGCCCGTCATTAGAATTTCCCCCCGCGGTTCTAATTTGGCTCACTCAGCTTTCGACATCGCTGGTCCAAAATGGAACGAAACAGTGGTGGGGCAAGGTTAGCCCTGTCGAGCCCTCTTTACAACCCCAACGATGCCGTTGTTGAGTATGTGTGCAACCTCGTAAGCATCCATCTAGAGTGGATTCCCATACTAAATGCCCCACTAGTATCGTCTTTATTCACGGACTAGGCGGGCATCGGGAAAACACCTGGACCAAATACAACGTCTTCTGGCCCCAGAAGATCCTGCCAGAGGACGTCCCGAAAGCGCGGATTTGGTCGTGGGGTTACGACGCAGACCTGCTACACTTCTGGAACAAGCACTCGAACAATGCACTCGAAGGCTATTCAAGCCAGCTCTGTAGTGATCTGGCAGGCGTGAGAGTAGAAGCGGTAGGAATGATGCACAATACTACATTCAGAGGGCGGATTAGCTGAAGGTGACAGCCCAATCGTCCGATCCTCTTCGTGGTACATAGTCTGGGCGGAATAGTGTGCGAGAATGTCAGTCTATCGCATTCATTATTCACAATTGACCGCTACCTATGCGTGGAGAGAACGCGAGACTGACGTACCAAATCTCTGGAAACAGGCCATGGTTCAATCTACGATTAGCGCCGACCAGCATATCAAACAAATCGCTGCCTGTACCAAGGGCATCGTCTTTCTCGGGACGCCTCTCGAGGGATCGAAAAAGACGAAATGGGCCGAAATCGGCCATAAATTCGCGGGTCTCGTCGGACAAGCGAAGAATAAGGACGTCGTGGAGGCCATCAAGGACAGCTCTTCTCGTTTGTATGATCTGCGTGACAAGTTCGGACATATTCTCCGCTCTCGCGCCGAGTCAAAGGCGGGAAAGATTGAGGTCGTTTGTTTCTACGAAGAATTCGATTCCCCCATCGGCAGGGTACGTCCACAAAGGGTATCATCAACTTGGCCCTAGTCTAGCTAACCTAGTCGAATGTCAGATTGTCACCAAGGAGTCAGCAACAATCTTGTCTTACGAGGCCCAATCCATCCCCGCAGATCACTCTGAAATGTGCAAGTTTGCGTCCAAGACCGAACCAGGATATGAGCGGGTCTCCAAAGTGTTGAAACGCTGGGTCGATGCCTTGGAGAAGCCTGTTGCGGAGACACCTACACCGGTGAGCCTTTCATTGCCATATGAAGACTATTAAGGATTTCAACTGACGTATTAGGGTGATATCATTAACATGCAAG
Organism: Aspergillus ochraceus; assembly: GCA_004849945.1. Classification (NCBI taxonomy): domain Eukaryota; kingdom Fungi; phylum Ascomycota; class Eurotiomycetes; order Eurotiales; family Aspergillaceae; genus Aspergillus; species Aspergillus ochraceus. The sequence continues at coordinate 561,949 of SSOS01000003.1, forward strand.
TCAGTGAGGTGAAAGGTGGGAATGTCTCGGGAAAACACATTGGAAACAGTACTATGACAATTACTTACAATTAGCAACTGTTCGTCTTAGCTACCATAGGTTTTACAATATAGTGGTGTTTTATTTTTTCCTTTATCCTTATGCCTCCGCCTTTTATGTCGGGGCGCGTGTATACGGAGACTTCTATATATCCTATCGTACACGAATGACGAACGCACGCATGGGCAAATTCTCGAATAATATCCCCAGGCCACTCTCTCTTCGAAACCATCATGATGGTATTTATGTTCTATGATATCAACGGCCTCTCTTTCGATTCCTCCTCGTTGAATTAATACATGTGACTCTGTGAACTTTTTAGTTAATGAAAGGTCTTCCTCTTCAATGGCACTTCAAGCAGAAAATAACAAAATTAGGGTCGCCAACTATGCACAACCAATAGTCTGGTAACACGGGCGACAGTTTGCATGATACCAAAGAACAGTTGGAAATTGGAACACAAGGGGCAATGCCATGCCTATGCTATCTGGAAGCCTGCTGTATTCTTCAACATAGACTACTCTCGGCTCTATAAAGCTTCTTGTCCCATGATTAATCTTCCCATCCGGGATCTAATTTCTGTCTTCAACACTACTAGGTATGTATACCACTCATAAATAACTTCCAGTACATACGACCACAGGGTGTGGAAAACAGGTCTTCCCGTCCGCTCAACCGTACTTGAGCCACATACTACACGCGGTCAATAACCGAACAGTCCTGGATCTTAAATTAGCGTCAGTTTCTGTGTTAGGGTGAATGGGGTGAGAGGGATGAGAATACCCACCGCGATATGTCGCGTTTTCACAGTCTATAATAATAGATAATAAATGCCCGCGGGCGCAATCCCAGTCTACCATTCCTGAATTCTTTTTGACCCAGCTGCTTGACTGACGATCCTCCCAGAAGAAATACAAAAGAAGCACGTGCCGCGTCACGAATATCTGTGAAAGATCGGGTGCTTGGCGCCAGGTAAAAACAAATAGCTGAGATATCTATAATTATTAGATTATTAATATTAAATATAATTTAGGATTAAATATCATCTTATTTGTTACCTAAAGACCCTTTACAATATCATGCCCTACCTGTTTTTATATAACTATTAAACCCCAAATCTTATTATTATAAGTCTTAATATAGCTATAAAAGACACCTGGGTGCTCGAAGTTCTCCCACACAGCCAGAAAGACCAATATAGAACCCTGTAGGGGTTCCAGCACCCAACCCGCCACGTATAGTGCCATACAAACTTGGGAGCGAGCCACCCGACCGAGACCCCTCTGGGTCTCCTCACGTGGCGCCGCTGACAGTGGGCTCAGGGGAAACTACTATATACCACTTAGTCTGCCTCACAACTTCCAGAGAAGCGACAGTAGTCGGTCGATAGACCAGGGGAGGCATTTGACAATGGGGACCCGGGCTTGAAGCTGTAATTAGGCAGCTGGAAATTGTCACATGAGTGAGAAGTTTTAATTGGGTTGCTTGCTCCATCTTCCTGCGTCAATTCTTACAATAGCCTAAGTGTTCTCTCCGCCGAGGGGGACGATCAACATCTTTCAAGTTTCAGCCGGCAGTTTGCAGAAAGAAGCCCACTTTAAGTAAATGAACATTCAGACAACAGGATTCGATTAATAGAGATAGAGAATGCAGAGAACCGCTTATGATGAGGATAAATGAGGGAACAATCTATCTGTCTATTACATCAGGTGGTGTAAGATGACCAAACATCTGAAAGAAATGCATTCAGCAAGTCGTATTATCGTTATAATACTAGTGGGTAAGTAGTGTGTAAATGTGGTAAGATGGGAGTGATGAAGTGATAATTTATGCCTCAGCTTGATTCTCTAAAGACTACAATTGACTCCAAGAGCAATATTACGAGTCAGCGATATAAATTGGAGGTCGATGGTATTGTCACAGGCTACCATAAATTCGTTCCCTCTTCAGATGACGAACTTCATGCTCAGTCCCAAATCCAGCCGTCGAAAGCACTGCCACTTCTGAATCCTCCACCGTCTTAACTAGCTCACCGAATTGTATCTTTAGATCCTTCAGTGCCCTAGGAACATTCTCCTCCCCGCCCAAACATCCACCCCGGGCCATTCTATCGACAGTATCACTTTTCTGAGCGGTGGTGAAAAGTTGAAGAAACCCACCATCTGTGGCGGGGACGCCGTTCGATCGTAAAGCGTAAAAGCCAAGACTCAAAGCGCACAGACTACCCAGAAGCATCAAGCCATATGGGAGAAATAGGTTGAGTGGACGTGAATATGTGTAAATATTGCGCATCTCGTTCCGTTTTTGATTGACCCTTGTTGTCCAGTTATTAGGTTGGTAGCTGAGTATTGATATAACCACGTCTTGGAGCATGGCGTTTATACTTGTTTCGTTTATTGTGAAGAGGCCGCCATTGTGGACTGATATATTGGAAAATGAGGGTGGAATGGGAGACTCAGAAAAATACTGAACAATTGGCAAAATAGACATGAAATCGCTTTTGCTATTATTGTTGAATACGGTCCTGTTCTCCGGGAATGTGCTTGTGAAATTGTAATATTTGAAGCCGCCCGAGTCGGTGTGAGTACTAGGAGAAAAATCGAATGTCGTACATGTAGCGTTGAATGTGCCCGAAATAGAATTCATCACAGGAGTTATGATGCTATAGAGATTGGCATCTCTTAGGATAGGAGCGACGGCGGGATTCAATGGCAACGAAAGATTGGCGTTTCTATTACGCTCAACACCAAGGGAGGAGGGTGGAGCAGGCATTAAAGGTTGAATAGAAGTCTTATCGATATTGACATCGAGAGACCTCACATTATCCTTGTATGTTGTGTGGACAGTGTACTCTGCCCGTGATGGAGTACAGGCCCAGTAGTGATTGATCGTCTCGATCTTCCATTGACCTTTTGAAAGGAAACCGGTTTCGCTGCCGTATTCGTAGTATTCCGGCCGATATCCGATATTCTGGGGCGAGGATGTAGATATTACAATGTGACTGGAAACCGGCGGGTCTTCAATGGCAGGGTCATCGAAAAAATCATATTCGATTGACCGTTGTTCAGTGGATGAATTGAACATGGGGAAAGTCTTGAAGTTGATAAAATCATAGTCATGATATAGTATGGTGCTGGTATTCGTAGTTTCGGTACATTGAACATATGGGCCGGTGAAATGCAGACTATAGGAGCAATTAACTGAGCATGTTGATGAAGCATGCTCAAGACGCTTGGCCAGAAGAGTCTGGTGAATTATGCTATAAAGCGTAGGATTGAGACTGTAATAGGGGTCGAGGGAGATCTTATATTCTGGGTCTTCCTGGGAGGTATGGGAGGCGCTGTCTAGCTGAAACAAACATTTTTGCCGAATAGTGTCATATTTCATGTCCCCAAACTATTGAAGGTCAGAATTGAAAGTCAGCCTTTTTAAACCAACTTACATCTGAGACATTGAACGTAGGGACCTCGGCGTTCAGAACAAGAATCTCGTGGAGATTGGCCACTACAGTAATTGCGCCCGGTGGAAAGCTTATTACGATAGAGGCTGACCAAGAAATAAAAGCGACAATCACAAGAGGAAGCGCCCTTTGAAATACTGTTCTATCAAATAATGATAAAGGGTTCGAGCGCAGGGTAAACAGGCGTTCGATGGTTAAGATCGCGAGGGGCTGGCGTCGAAGGGTATACCATAGATATTGCGTGAAGGAAAGACCCAGGCAGAAATGGATTAACAAGGTGAATATGCTCGCTAAGATAATCGAGATGGTCGTCACGTATGTCTGAGGGACTAGTGATTCGGGTCCTTCGGTGGGTGTATCTTTTAGGACCTCGTAGAGGATTGCGTGCAGAATAGCCACCAGAAATGCTGTTTGTATTTAAATTTTAGCTTAGGATACTGAATAGATGATATAGAAAGATAATGACTGTCATCACGGACCGAGTATAAATGATCCCAGCATGAGGAGTGGTGTTTTAAGTCCGACAGACCATCGGCTTTGAAGTGCCACATTTTCATATTCTGGAGGATTATGCATAAGTAGAGTATGTTCGAAGACATGAACCAGTATGTAGTCCAAGATACGAGATAGATGAATGTGTGGGACGGAGAGTGGGGGAGGACCCATAAGGGAATACTTAAATATTTTCTCTCATCCAGGGTCCAAATGGCTCTCGGACACTCAGCCGCAGGCCCGCAGCCAAGGCCGTAGTTGGGAGAGACCCACTGCCTAGAGGGTTATTCGACCCCTGAATCAACCCGGCTACCTACGGTGTATGTATTCAAGTATAAGGTGGGGGCTACGTGACTGCCAAGCAAGACCTACTAGGTAGAATTTTGCGAGTGCCCTGCATATCTCACATTTCTCTCCAAGCAAACTTCGAGACAACTTGAAGGAAGCATATCACCTGGGCACCCATATAAAAAGATCTCAAGGCCAGTTAAATTCAGTTTTCAGACGGGTCGATATAAGCAGAAATATAGAGATTAGTAGCTGATATCACGTGGCATAAAACACAATTCTATAGAGCCATGAAGCATGTCTTGTAGAATCAAAATCAGGTATCTGAAAATAATTGATAGTCGCCGAGAGCCTGGTGGTCACCGTCCGTATCATGCAAGTCTTTCAGACTAGTCACAGCCCATGCACCATACCTATGTACTGTTTGCTCGGGCGAAAGTATGTAGTAATACCCAGCCAATTAAAATCGCGAATTCTCACATAAACGAAGCCGATTGAACCAAGCTAAGATGGAACTAGAATACATGTCGCTCAATTAGGACAGCCCATGGAGCAATAAAGCTATAAATACCTGGAACAGTCAGTTTGGACGTGTTCATGGAGGCTATGTGCAGATGCCAAGAGACCGCTCATTTCAAGGGGAGGCTTTGGACCAATGGTATTTAGAAACACTAGTCAACAGAGTGTGATTCTCACCCCGGCTCACCCTGTCTATTGCGCCCTCACCTTAATCACCTGAGTCGTGCGATGCTAAAGCGGTGCTCACGCTATTCTCACCCGGGCGATACCCACCTGACTACTGGGTGCCGGGTTAATAGTTGCGTGGGTGACCACCAGCGAATCCCGGCTGTTGTGTGTTTTTGCTTTTTTTTTTTTTTTTTCAGTATCAACACAACGCTCCGCAGCGCGGTGCCTGCGACCCCTTCCAGTCAGCCTCGTCAGTTTGGACTGTTCCGCTTGTTCGATCACGTGCAGCCCTTCAGCCCACTCAGTCTATGGGGGCGTGGCGGCGAATAACTCCAAGGCAAGTGGTAAAACATAGCCATATACACTTTACTTTTTTATCACGTAATATAAACCACCCAATAAAAGATACTCCCATTATACCCCTTATCTCCAGCAATCCTAAATTTGTAGTCCATGCTTGAATCTAAAGCGAGAGAAGTTGTCCCTCACTCGACATATAAAAGAGGCAGGCCATTATTATTCAACTATATAAATAGCCAGTAACCTTTAACGCGAGTTATTCCGAAACCAGGGGACAAAATCTTACAAGCAGGTATTAACCGTTGATTACAGAAATCAAGCATAGCGTGTCTAGACTGTCAAAGGCGGGAAACAAAGAATATAGTGCTTTTCTTAATCTGAAAGGATTCTACTAACGATCTGACCTCTTTCTAATATAATGAATTTAGTCTGTGCAATTTCTGCCGTCTGAGCGGAGGAAATTATATCCTTAATAAGGATGACAATAGGCGCTGCAAGATTTTACTAAAACGCAAAATAAACTGCCTAGGGCAGGACAGCAAACTGTTCCTCGACCATTTCAAGACATTACGTAAGGTTAATAAAAACAGAACACATCAGTAGTTCAGCTTGATCCGGAGTAATTTATCGTCTTAGGAAATCTATTAACGCTCAAATACAAGTTCTAATATTGGCCCGCTACTAGAAGAATATACTAAACGCTAGAGAATTAATAGAGAGAGAAATAACCGCGCAACCGTTGATTTTACTTAGTTATCGATACCAAAGCACAATAACTTTAACGTTAATAAGTATCTAAAATGTTTAGTAGTTGATTGGATAAGACTAGACTGCCTAGGAATTACGTTATATAGAACGAAGTAAATAGAGGTGTGTTTATTCAAGGACTAGGTACTAGGAGGTGATAGGGTTACGTGGAGAACAATTTTTCCTGGATATTAACAGTATGCTCAGTATGCCTTCTTTCAGTGCCACGCTGATAAAAACAACGCCCATAAATGATGAAACCTAATTACACCGTCAGCGCAAAGGCGAATACAATTCCTGCTGCAAACATCGACGCCACAGTGATAATGCTGCTCGTTCCTAGCATACTCATCCCACTGATGCCATGCCCACTGGTGCAACCCCCGGCAACCCGCGCGCCAAACACCATAATCAACCCCCCTAACACCCCCCTCGACGGCGCAATTGGCAGTGCATCCACCTTCACAATCTCAGGCACCATAAGCGAAACCAGAAAGCTACTGCCGAGGATTCCGAACCCAAAGCAAACGGACTTGGTCAGCGGCAGTGCAGGCTTCTGTTCCCCCGACCCCAAGCGCTCTACATTCGCGCTCCCGTTGATGAAGCCCCTAACCCACCGCCCAATATCCTCGTAGCCTGTCGACACGCCAACAGGCGCCTTGGTCATCAAAAGACTCATGAGCTGCGCAAGACCTATGAAAACCCCGCCGACGACCGGGCCGACGGCTGCGTGTACATGCCCCGGGGCAAGATACTTGAGTGCCACAATAAGCGGGACACACATTGCCTGGAACGCCAGAGTGGCAGTACCGGGGCTTATGCCTAGTTTTCCGGGGAGGCTGTTGTCGGCTTTGCCGCTTGTCGCTGCGCAAGGTGCGCCGGGTTGGCGGCCTAGAGCAGGAGCGACACTCGCGTATAGAACACCCCCTATGACGCCACCGAGTAGGGCGTAGCGGCCGGACGAGACGCCTGTACCGACCTGCACCAGTACGGTCCCGGGGCAGGCGCCGGTCAAGGTCATGCCTGCGCCAACCATGGCGCCGCCGATGATGTTGCCGTCGTAGGGCCCGAGCCAGCCGATGGATGATGGGGGACGGCGACTGAGGGGCCGTTGCATGAGGCGTTCATAGAGGGAGATGACGAGACTGTATGGGCTTAGGTGGGTGTTTGTTGGGTTTGGAAGGTAGATTGACTTACGCGCTGGCAGAGCTGGCAGTTAGAAAGACCTTGAGCATGGTAAAGTCCTGCAATTGCATCTGCGAGGTAATGGTGGTAGGCAGGTAAACGCCTGAGACTGTGAGCGCCGCTCCAAAGAGGGCCCCAGCGATTGTTGAGCGCAGCAGATCAGCCATTGTGCTGGAATTGCGGAATGTGATGATGGAAGACACTCGCAAGCAGTCCATTAAGACAGTAAGTCTTGGACGATGGACGCATTTTTAAGCTGTTGACTTCCCCGAGTCAATTATTGAGGCGTCGGGGAATGACGGCATGGGGGTGGCTATACTGCCCGATGTGGCGACAGGAAGCGCGGCCTTCTCCCTTAGCAGAACTCCGAATCATTCGAAACCGTCAAAGTTGAGTATTCTAGGAGCAATCTATTTCTTCAGTTTAATTTTCTGCACGATCACCGATTGCGGTTCCACAGTTGTTCGCCGTTCAAACTCATATTGACATCTCCGAAGGTCCCGTCCTCTCGGCCGATAACCTTGTAGAGTCAAGCATAAACACCGGACATATTCCAGCAGTCCCTGTTTCCAGAGGCACCAACATTTTTATCCCTTGTCATGAAACTTGCTCTCTCCGAAATCTTGTTCTACCTAAACGAGGATATCCGCGAGGACATCGTACTCGAATGCCAACTTCTTTTGCTCTCCTTCGCTACCGGCATTCAAGACGCTGCAGCATGGCCCGACTACGCCTGCTTCGCCTCCAACCAAACGGGGAACACCCTTTTCCTCGCAATCGGGGTCGCCGGCCTTGCCAATAACGCCTACAGCTTCCCCAATATCGGCATGAGCCTGGGAATGTTTGTGCTAGGAGGACTGGTCATGGGCCAGCTGGGAAATTGGCTGGGGGTCCGGCGGCGACTCTGGCTGCTGGTGAGCAGCATTATCCAGACCATCCTGGTTCTCGTCGCTATGATTGTGCAATACGCTGTGCCGCCGAAGCCGGAGGGCCCTGCCGCTCTGGGGGTAATTGCGTGCCTGGCATTTTCGTCGGGGGCTCAGGTGGCGATGAGTCGGTCGTTGAAGATCACGGAGATCACGACGGCCATGGCGACGGCGGCGTATGTTGATGTGGTGGTGGATCCGGGCTTGTTGAAGCTACATAACCGGCTGCGTAATCGACGGGTGATGTTCCTAGTGATGCTAACGGCGGGATGTTTTGTTGGCGCGTTTGCCGTGCGCGCGGTTAATTCGTCGTTTGCGCTTTTGTGGTGTGCAGTTGGAAAGTCTGTGGTGACAGTGTCGTTGCTGGGGAATAAATGCATCAAAAAGAGTCCGAGCCGTCGATGACCTTGCGATTGTTGCTTCTGTTTCCCGTCGTATTTGGCGCGTTAATAGCATCTGCGCCGCCATTAATGCGCTAAGCAGTCTTGAGAATTTCAGAGACGTCACTATGAATAGACATCGAAGTTATTGGAACGGCATTGCGCATTTTATAACTCAACGTCTAGGAAGACTGAGGCACTAGATCCACTATTTATCAACTTGTACACACTGACATAGAATAGAGATGATCAGACTGATGTAATAGATTATGAAACGGCCCCTAGCATACTTTGCTCTTTCTGTATGTCCTTCATAGTCAATCACACCCGTGGAATGAATTCAACATGGAAGAAAAGTTTAAACCGCGGATTACGAACCACTTTTCAACGGCGTCCATAGTAGTTGAGGACGGCGTTCTCGGGGACCAGCCCCACTCCTGCTGAACCTCTGCTGTTATCAAACCAATCAAATTCAACACACTTTACATAGCTTCCTTGGGTTCGGTTTTCTTAGGCAAGGGAACCGTGGGGACTCTCATCACTCAGCACGGCTTCTACAACCCGCATTCGGCGAGTCCAGTTAGCATCCCCTATTGGAACCGTAATCGCATTCGAGAATAAATTTAAATACTGGAGACTAACCCGAGATCCAAACTTCTGGAAGAGAGGACGAGTGAAGAACTTTGAATGTTATCGAACCCTCATCCTAGTACTGCTGATCATCAATGATTCCGATTGTCAACTAGGGGATCATCTCTCATAATCAACTCAGACCCTTGTCACCATGGCAGGCGAGGATGCGTCGTGGATTTCTTTGCAGGATGCCCAGACTCAGGACCTGGAGCGTAATGACACTCAACACTTTCTGCGGAATGAGACGGTGGATTACTTCTCCTGGAGTGGGCTAACTGTCACCGTCAAGGACCGACAGACGAAACAGGCGAGGGATCTCCTGAATGATATAACCGGGGATGTGCAAGCAGGTCCGTTTATGACACTATCCTCTTCTACACTCTTGGTTTCTTCGATACTCCAAGCCTTTTAAGATGAAGGCCCGGAACCTGGGGGCCGCGTTGAAGGTCTAATAAGCTGATGCCAGTGCTGAATAGGTGAACTCGTGGCTCTAATGGGCCCGTCTGGGTGTGGTAAGACCACACTACTCAATCTACTGGCTCGTCGGCCTGCTGCAGCTGGGAGCAAGGTGCTAGGAGGTAGCTATGTGAACGGTGCCGAAGTGAACGCTCTTTCGTTTCGGCAAATGACATCGTACGTTGAGCAGGAAGACGCGCTGATTGGATCTCTAACTGTACGGGAGACGCTCAAATTTGCAGCAGACTTGTCGCTTTCAACGTAAGCTGCCAGACATGCCCGCCTTGAAAAGCCGCTTCCCATCCCACCTATCCCTAAAGATATCCGAATCCCTGCATCAGCCACTCAATTACCCCGACTGGCTCTTGGACGCTAACCTTTTCTGCTATTCGGATAGTTCTGCTGTTCCCAAGCGCGAGCGCATGTCGCGCATCCAGGGTCTCCTTGAAGCATTTGGTATCCAGAAACAGGCTAGCACCCTGGTAGGAACTCCCATTCGAAAAGGAATCAGTGGTGGACAGAAGCGACGTGTCAGTGTCGCAAGCCAGCTGATTACCCGCCCAAATATCCTGTTCCTGGATGAGCCCACAAGTGGTCTCGATTCGACAGCCAGCTTTGAGGTCATGTCTTTTGCAAAGAAGATTGCAAAGGCGAACAATGTAAGCCAGAAAATACCTGATTACGTATTTGAAACTCTAACCTTGCTTGCTATAGATTATCATTATCACAAGCATTCACCAACCTTCAACAACAACCTTCCAGCTTTTTGACAAGCTTCTTCTCCTTTCTTCAGGACGAACATGCTACTTCGGCCCTGTTAAAAATGTCGACACGTACTTCAACCAGATCGGTCATTCAATCCCAACAAGCATGAACCCCGCCGAGTTCCTTCTTGATATTGTTAGTTCCGACTTTGATGATGGCAGCGGTGGTGCGCCCGAACGGGTTCAGCGGATCCAGAAAGCTTGGGCGGAGTCCGACGAGGCAAGGGCGGTCATGAGTTTAGTGTCTGAGCGCATGGAAGAAACTGGTAAAGGCAGTACAGACATGTCGTCTGGGCAAGTGGCGCGACCGGGGCCGTTGAGGATCACTGCAGTCCTGCTTCATCGGGCGTTCATCAAGAGCTATCGGGATGTTGTCGCCTATGGCATTCGAATTATCATGTATCTTGGTAGGCGTCTTCGGTTCCCGGGTTATCTTTGACAAGTATTGACTTGAACCAGGTCTTGCAATCATGATGGGCACCGTGTGGTTGCGCCTTCATCCATCTCAGGAGTATATTCAGCCTTTCATCAACGCGATTGTAAGTATTGATCTAACATTATCTGTGTGAATAGTCACTGACCTGGGCCTTACATTTCAGTTCTTCGGTTCGGCCTTTATGTCATTCATGGCAGTGGCTTATGTTCCAGCCTTTCTCGAGGACCGCGCGAACTTCGCCAAAGAGCGGGCGAACGGTCTGTATGGAGCGACGCCGTTCATCGTCTCGAACTTTATAATTGGCCTACCATTCCTGTGTATGTCCATTTAGCCTTTCAAGCATCGCTTCTTTGAAAAAGTATATACTAATAAAGCTCCACCTTGGCGCAGTCCTCATCTCAATGTTGTTCTCAATCGTCTCCTACTGGCTTTCCAACTTCCGACCCTCCGGCGATGCCTTTTTCACTTGGGTGATGTGGATATTCCTTGACCTTGTTGCGGCCGAATCCCTTGTCGTCTTTGTGACGTCTATATTTCCAAATTTTGTCATTGCTCTGGCCCTGGTTGCCTTTGCAAACGGACTATGGATGAGCGTAGGTGGTTTCCTAGTCACCCCAAAGATCCTAAATCCTTTTTGGAAATACGTGTTTCACTACATCGACTATCAGGTATGATCTTTCCCACCCCTGGTCTCCGGAGAACTGTGCGCAGATCTCGCCCTTTGTGAGCTATGATCAATATGCTAAACCACTACAGTCGTACGTCTTTCAGGGGATGATGGTAAACGAGTTCGCGCATCGCAATTACTCGTGCGGTGAGGGATGCCAATGCTCGTACATCACCGACTTAGCCGATCAGTGTATGGTCCGCGGTACGGGTGTCTTACATGAGTACGGTTATGCGACGGGAAGGACTGGGAAATGGGTTGGCATCCTCATCGGGATTATCGCGGTCTATCGACTGTTCGGGTGGCTTGCGCTTTCTTTGCGCAAGGGGTGATGGTATCATTTCATCACCAGGATCCCGGAGGACTGATCGAGAGGGATGTACTCTTTGATATCTGCTTCACTACCTTCCGGCTTCCCAGAGTATTTTTGTGATCGGCCCCGGAAAGAGAAGGCAATCTGTATTTTAAACATGTTATATGATTCGTGTAATTCTACCAGGATGACGTTGTCTGAGCTATGTATGTATGAGTGTGCTTATCAACAAGCTAGACGGTATAAATTGTGCACACGAGCCTCCAATTTTGTATCCTAGATGGTCAGGGGTATGACTTGGCAAGTGCATGGCTACACTGTTTATCTCCCTAATCTGGGATATCTTGTCGTTATGCTAAAGTCTTTACCTGTTTAATGCGCTTGCCGATACTGATAAGCGGTCGGGTCACTTGTTTCTAGCTAAGGCAATGCGCCAGGCATGGGTCTCGAGAATGTGGCTGATGGTGTAGCGCTTGTCTATGATCAGCGCTAGATTTCCATCCGCGGTAGTAGTGGTCACGGTCTAGATAGCTAGGTCGTAATCAAGCACAAGATCAATGATGATAGTGGTTGTTGGCGAGGGACTGGCCACTATGTATTGCCAGGTGCCCGTCTTTGACTCGGAGAGATCGTGGATCGTTGGTTTTGGGGTCATGGTTAATGAATGGGTTGTGTCTCGTTATCTGTTTCTTGTCAGCAAGATTTCGACGATAAGAGCAGCGAGTCCATTTTATCAGTATCGGAGGATAGTTAATCAAACCAAAGCGTCCTATGACAAAGAGGTCGCCGTTCATTTGCCGACTCGGGGATTGCTTCAGAGTGTTAGATCCTCTTATTCATGGCACCGAGACCTTTTGTCATGGTGAGGTACATAACAGGAGGCAAGGGTAATTGACGGTCGACATCTAAAACAAAGCGATAAAATAAATCGACTTACCTTCGTCAGCTGCTTGGTATAAACGGAATTGCTTTTACTATTGTTGCTACTATCATATCACAGTCAAATCGATCTGCGTGACCTGCCAGTGTGCCCAGAGGTCGGCATCTGCTCCTGATTACCATGACTGCCTGTTGGGATATATGGCAAGCACAAAGCACGGATGCCTCGAAGAAGAAATGTAGTCTGCATCTTAAGAGAATGCTTACCACGTTTTCATATCAATCAGAAAGCTATCGCCGATCGGTGACCTGGACAAGCAATCGGCGATTGACATGATCCGGTCGGCGAACGTCCGCCTTGTCAGGCAATATGACGTCTCATATTCTGGACCGAGTCTTTGCTCTAACTCCGATGGGCCCACTATAAATTAATTTCCAAGAGTCGCCTCATGGGGCACGCGTAGCTTGTCTGACGTTGGGGCGCCGAATTACCCTGATTCTTGGCGTTTCCGTACCGATTTATCTTCTCGTAGAATCCCATCAAGCAGGAGAACACCATTAGTTTTCTTCCTTTTTCTTTTCTTCACATTCGCGGACTTTGACGATGTTTGCCGCTCGTGCCACAGCGCGTTCCGTTCTTCCAATACCGACGCCATCATTCGTCCGAAATGCATCCCATATATCGCCCACTCCTGCAAGCTTCGGTGACCACAGTCATAGAGTCGTGGTTGTCGGTGGCGGGACCGCCGGCCTGGCCATCAGTCATCAGTTGCTACGATCTGGAAAGTTCAGTCAGGACGATATCGCCGTTGTCGACCCCGCTGCCTGGCACCATTACCAACCAGGCTGGACCCTAGTCGGTGGCGGCCTCAAGGATAAACAGGGCTTACGACGCCCACTGCAATCCCTGCTCAACCGAAAGCTCAAATTCTATCCCAGAAGAACAACCACCTTTGCCCCAGAAGCGAACTCAATCACGCTTGATAATGGCGATAAAATTGCGTACGAGCATCTTGTTGTTGCACCTGGCATTGAGGTCAAATACGGGAGCATCAAAGGGCTTTCGGAAGCTCTGGCGGATCCATCCTCACTCATCTCAACTATCTACGGATATGACTATTGCGATAAGACCTATGAAACTATAAAGAATTTCAGGAAAGGAAGTGCCCTCTTCACACATCCAGCTGGCACAGTCAAATGCGCGGGTGCTCCTCAAAAGATCATGTGGCTTGCCTTAGACTATTGGAAAAAAGCCGGGCTATATAGCTCTTCAGGAGAATCGCCGATCAATATCAACTTCGCAACCAATCTCCCAGGTCTTTTTGGGGTGCCAAAATACAGCGCCAAACTCGACGAGCTGCGCAGACAAAGAGGGGTGGACGGCTATTTTCAACATGATCTTGTTGCCATCGAGGGTAACCAGGCAGTATTTGCCGTGCAGGGTCAACCACAAAGGGTTACGAAGTCGTTCGACCTGCTGCACGTGGTGCCCAAGATGGGGCCCTACGACACTATCAAGGAAAGCACGATATCGAATGAGGATGGTTTCGTCGAGGTGGACGAGGCTACTACTCGCCACAAACGCTATGCCAACATCTGGTCCGCGGGTGATGCTTCTAGTCTGCCTACCTCAAAAACAATGGCGGCAGTCACTTCCCAGGCGCCGGTTCTGATTCGGAACATGCTGCAGACTATGGAAGGCAAGCAGCCGGATGCAGTGTATGATGGGTATACCTCGTGTCCACTATTGACTGAATACGGCAAGGTACTTCTTGCTGAATTCAAGTATGGCGGGGAGCCGGATGAGACTTTTAACAGGTGGTTCGGAATTGACCAGGGGACGCCTAGGCGTGCATTCTACTACTTGAAGAAGGATTTCTTTCCCTGGGTCTACTACAAGTCTATGCTCAAGGGCACGTGGCGTGGGCCGAAGGGATGGAGCAGGTAAAATCAAAAGGCATGTGTATGTATGTAGACAATAGAAGAGAGAAGAGCTTTCATGGCTAATGACGCTGGGTGCAATTCTTGTCAGTGTAGAGTAAGCTTTCACCCTTATGACTTTATGATTCTCTGTCCATATATATCTAGTGTTGAAAATCAAAGCACTATGATATTCATTTCTTTAGCTAATCTAGTACATACGACCACAGGGTGTGGAGAACAGGGCTTCCCGTCCGCTCAGCCGTACTTAAGCCACACGCCGGCCGGTTAGTAGTTGGGTGGGTGACCACCAGCGAATCCCGGCTGTTGTATGTTTTTCTTTCTGTTCATGCTGTTTTTTTTGAAAAGTTAGGTTAACCTCTCTCCTGTCTTTGTCCCTGCAAAAATTACTCGCCGTCCAACCGTTGCCTCAAAGCATTTCTGCAGACCCATTATGGGAATCCATATCGTACGGGAAGATTTGGGCTCGATCAGCAAACAAAAGGTGGTGGGTAATATAAATTACGTACAGAGAGGTCCTGTGTGAGGTATGGCTAGCACGGTCTATCAGCATGTTTGGCCTTGTATATATATGATGTAGAAGCAAGATGCATTCGACCAGGGGTTCGGATATTTTACTCTTCACCAGATGAAAAGAACGTTTAGGGGAAAGTTTATCTCAAGGAGAGTCAATGGACTTTGCTACCCAGCATTCCAACCCCTCCGCCACCAGGGAGAAACATCTGTGAAAGCTGTTATTGGCGTCTCATGATTAAGTCTCCTATTCTCTTGTGGCTCGTCATTCAGCAATGATCTCGAAGCCAGCATATTAACCCAGGAACGTTGGAAGGGTTTACAATGATCACACTACTCATATACGGTTCTAGAGGGGCGAATAACTGAGAGTAGTAGTAGTAGTAGTAGTACATATATATATATATGTCTTTCGCTGGAAGGTTCGCGCTCCAGATTGAAGCCGCTATACTTAAAAGGACCTATTGGTTCAATCCATTTCGAACCTACGTTGAGACCGATAGCGATCCCATAACTGTTCTAATACAGACAATCACTTCGGGGGTTTCGCTCGATATAGCGATAGTGCGGCCGGCCCTCCTCCATATTTAGAATCGGTCTTTGGCACATACCAATGCTGCAAAACACATCTAATGTCTACTACTAATCATGCTTCAGTCCCTTGCAGCCCAGTCATGTTGTGTATCCTATTGCCCTGATGTGTCCCCCAGTTCACAAAATTTGGTGTTATTGATTAGTCTTTTTTTTTGAAAATTCTTCTTTGCCTATGTGTTGTTTCTTCGGAAAGGACGGCTACGGGAGGGGCGTCACTAGCCATAGCTTGAGCCGGGTGATGTATAAACCCCTGAAAAGGCAAAGGAGAACTCGACATAGTTCTTTGACTAAACGCTGAACCCTAAACAAAGGAACTGCAGATGAGTTAATGCGTGTGACAAATACTGTGTCGTAACTCTTCTCCTTTTTCTTCGGCATCACCGGCGGCGGTTGACCGTGGAAATTATTTCCGGTCCCCGCATGGCCTCAGTTGTGGCCCCAGTCCTACACGCTAAGCCTGGCGAAGCAATTTGGCGAGACTTGACCACCGCTTAGCGCATTCTGCGGAGAATCTCGGCATATCGACGAGCGGAACCCACATAAGTGTGCACAAGAGACCAACACCCTAGCCTTCTCGGGCGTGGAAATGTGACCCGATCGATTGGGACGGATCGAACCATCCAATTGCCTAATTCTTGTCTCCGCACAGTCTCCAGATGCCATGATGGACACGGCATTTCCCTCCACTTGCGCTGCACGCGGACATCTTCCATCGGCTGCTCTGAAAAGTCTTCAGATTTTCCCAAGGCAGTCCTCTAAGGAAGGGATCCTCAGCTAGCCTCCACATGATGCGCCTTCTCTTGCAGGAGAACTCGGTCCATCTCAGTTCCCAGATATTCGTAACAGACTGCATGGACTGAGTTCAGGAAAAAATTTTCCTCGTCGGCCTCCCTCTCCTGTGGAATAACCCCTTATAGGGATCGACAAATGAGACACTCGCAGGACCAAGGCAAAGCTGAACAAAATTGCCGCGGGGTCCGACGCCCTGGAAGAATAAGTCCAGGACCCAGTCGATCCATGTTCTAATCGCTTCCTTCCTCCTCCTTCCTACCGTCAGGACCAATCCAAGATCCGCTAGCGTGTGGTGAGCTCCGAGATCCATACACTATCCTCTCTAGGAAGCGTATTTAGGTCCACTAGAAGCACCGCTGGATCGTATCTCGTCGATCCGTGACTCTGAAGAGTCTAGCTCGCGAAGAGAAGCGAAAATATCAACAAGCGCTAGCCATGTCCAGGTGCCGTGGAGCCATGGGATATGAAATCAGTGGATACATACATGGGCTCGATATTGAAAGGGGCATCCGACTCCGGCAGACGAAGGCGTATCCTGCTCGCTTGCCGGAAGACGGAAGCAAAAGTGCTCAGTGGGCTTGTACGAGGAGAAATTTAGAGACATATAAAAGGGCCGTCTCGCTCCCTCGACTTTTGCCGCTCATCATCTAATCACTCCTTTGTCAGTCATTGCCGGGCTCCCTCGTTGATATATTGCTTTTCTTTCTTACCCCAATGAAGCTCACTTCTGCCGTTCTCTCCCTGGCCGTGGCCGCTTCGGCCTCCTGTATCAGCCATGCTCGTCGGGCTGACGGCGTCGTCGACACCAATCCCTACAACTACACCGAGATGGGTGGTCCTCTGAACTGGTATGGCCTGGACCCCGAGGCCAACGCTGCCTGTGCCAAGGGCAAGCACCAGTCTCCCATCGTCATCAACTCCGAGGACATCGACTATGTCACTCCCGGATCCCTGAAGTTTGACATCCCCATGGCCGACTACGCCAAGTTTGAGAACCTTGGTTCCGGCCTTGAGGTTGTCCTCACCAACGGATCTCTCACTTTGAACAATAAAAGCCTTCCTCTGGCCCAGTTCCACTTCCACACCCCCAGCGAGCACCGCGTTAACGATGAATACTACCCCATGGAAGTTCACTTTGTATTCCAGAACGAGGGTATGCAGCTCACACCAACCCCTATACCATACCAACCCTAACATCCATGCAATACAGCCAAAGAAACTGCCGTCGTCGGCTTTTTCTTCCAGCTCTCTGAGCTCGGATACTCCGTCCCTCTGTTCGACGCCATTTTCGACCACGTCGTCGAGATCGAGGAGCCCGGTGCCTTCACCCACACTGATAAGATGGACTTCTCCGGCCTGACCCACCACTTGAACATGCACGGCATCTACCAATACTCCGGCTCTCTGACCACTCCCCCCTGCTCCGAGGATGTCGCCTGGTACCTGAGCACCGAGCCTCTGCCTCTGACTGTCCCGGACTATAACAAGGTCAAGAAGTTGCTCAAGTATAACGCCCGCTACACCCAGAACGCTCTGGGCGAGGATAATCTCCTCGAGGTAGCGGCCAAGAGCCTCAACTAGAGACGAGACGAGACGAGACGAGACGATGATGGTTTTGGGGTGTAAATACTATTGGGGTTGTTGGGGTTGTTGCATGATCTAGATTCACCTGTATTATTACTATCTGCTATCTACGCTAGTGTCTAATAAATGATATCTACATCTACACCTTCACTTTCTACCTCCACTTCCAACCCAATAATCCAAACTCCGCTAAATAGGAAAAAGTCCAGCCAGGTTTATAGCCTTTGATATTGAACACACTAATTCCCGCGACAGATGTGTTGTTGGAAGGAGACCGTATACCAAATCTGTGGATGCTTGGTTGCCTTTGGCAATGGGACCCGCAAACAACTTCACAGGGAACTATAACTTTTGTACAGCGTACTCCGAACAAGTTGAGATCGAGACCAGACCAAGATCCTGCGAGATTCACACTCATCAACCAACACTATCGCGCAGTGGATGATCTGTTGGGGGATAAAACTGTTTCGTGTGGACAGAGGACAGTACTGTCATTATCAAAGGATTCTCTTGGTGTAGATGGAAATCTTGGGTATATCTGTCTTCTTTTCATGTTGGTCAGATTATGTGACTATGATCATCTGTAGCTTCGCCAAAGGCGTATTACGAATAAAGGAATGCCTTAAAATTCGGTTCTCCAAACCCTCATTTTGTTATTGTTTATCGCCTGCAAAGGCTGGAAAGGGTAGATAGTGACCTATGGTGTAATACAAAGATTATCTGCTGGTGTGGATCAGAGCTCATTCAAAGAGAAATGCAATGATCGTGGCGGGCATAAATTAAACTTTGCCGGCAAAATCGAGGCAAGGTGGACTGTTGACGAATAATGTCTTTTCCCATGGCGTCTTAGAGCACGTGAGCTTGAAAGAAGACAGCCAGGGAGAGACTTATTATTATAAATATGCTTCTGGACAGTGTGGATATGTATTGATGCCTTGAAGCTAAAGACGAACGGCCTGAGAATTCCTCTCTTCCTGACAGACCCGTTATTGAGGTATGCTTTCTAACGTAGACTTAATTGATGTAACCCTAAATGTTATCTTATGTCAAGTATGCATGTTCACTAGTAAGACTATGTCAGTAAAAATTGGTATTCGACATACATACAAATAATAACCATATAACGAATGAACAGCACGTCGGCTTTAATTTCGGTTGAATTAAAAAAGTAAACCAAGCAGCTCAGAAGATTGTTGTCATAAACAACCCCATTGCCCCTGATTGTGTCTAAGGCTCGCGAAAGAGGCGCATTCAACGCAATGTAACCCAACGCAATGTAACCCAACTGCAGATCGTTGCCGAAATGGAAAGGTTCGCCTTGTGCGGGGAGCGAGGCTGCATGTAGAGCTGAGACGAGACCACAGCCTTGTCTGAAATCTTTGGCGCCTCGAGTGAATTCTCTTCTTCTCGGAGTCTTCTCCTATTGCATTCGTTACTTTCACGTCAAAGCGAGCATCCCACTCCCGAGCCCCAACTACTTGAGCGACATGGCCCCCTTTCCACGCCCTCATCCGGACACTCGTGCGCGCAAGAAAAAAGTCAAGGACCCCAACACCTACAAGATTCGACCTCGTGCCTATGTGCTGGTTCTAGTGATTATCTATGCTGGCTTCTCGCTTACATCATGGGTTATTTTATGCGTTCTCAATCAGAGGCCCATCGGCAAACCGAGTTACGACATTACAGCTGTAGAAGATGACGATTTCGAGAAGCTGGAGCGGCAAGTTGAGAAGTGGTACCAAGCAGCTAGATTTATCTCCGGTGTTGTGGGGGTTTTAACAGTCCCCTTGACGTCTTCTGTTTGCGCCTCCGCTGCAGTGAATTATACCCAAACGAGGAGCACACGGTGGACCAAAAACAGCCTGACTTTGAAGCAAACTGTGACTCTTGCAAACAAAGGCTGGACAAGCCCTCTTGTTATACTGGCCTTACCCTTCAAATACAGATCCCTGGGCAGTAACTTCTTATACTTTGCAATTGCTCTTCATATCTTTGGTACGTGGCCAATGAGACTCGGACCACTTTCGAACACTGCTCAAGTATATCGCAGGTGGACTCATTAATCCTCTTCAGCAAGTACTCTTAAGTCAAGGCGAAGCACTCGTACGCCGGAATCTCGTCTCATTCAGTAGATACAATGAGATTTCTAAGCTTGCCACCCCGGAGAAGTTAGAGAAAACCGACGACGGAAGCACGATAGCTGTGCTCAGGGCTCTCTTGAGCGGCACCCAGCGAAACGATTCCTCTCAATATCTCTGGACAGGACAAAAGAACAACTGTACCAAGGAATACGAATCATCTCAACAGCTCATATTCATCCGGTCAATCTTCGACTGCATCCCCTCCCCTAATGACAGCGAATTTGAAAGGAACTATATGAAAAGCCCCCCGCCTGACTTGTTCGTTGCTCAAATGTCACCCGGTTTCAGCTCTGGGGCGATTCGACAATATGCTCCGCGCATAAACTCTTCAATAAAGCAAGAGAGTTTGAGGCAGGATGACTTTCCACACGACTGCCCCGGGAACAGCTTTTATAGAAACTATACAGCGTCCTCGGGTGGTTACAATGAACGTCTATCAGTATGCATGCCCAGCAATCTCAGTGCCTCGCCCTTCCGACATACACGAGATCGGTATGACTTTGAAGAAGTACTCTACGTTATGATACTATCAAGTAGGTTAACCGACTTGATTACATTCAAATTGACACTCTCAACCACGGTTGGCTACTTCGAGCTTCCGAACTCAATGAATGGCAATAAACCAGGCCCCGTCTTGTTAAAGGACCCCGACATGATATGTGCTTGGCCACATTGCGCACCGCAATTCGTGGATCCATCAACACCTCTTCTCGATAATGGCCACCCAAACTATACAGCGATTTCATCACCAGACCCGAACCCTGGTCCCCCTAGTCTCGGATACGATAAAAACGGAAAGTTCTACCTCGAACTGGTACCGGCAAAAGGCCCCTTAGCACTTTTAACTATTGCTATGTTTGGTAATAACTCCTTCATCGAGACTCAATTCAGGCCAGAGAGTTGGAATCGGACCGATGTCGAGCCAGGCCCATGGTTGTGCGTCGGATATGGACCTCTATCGCTACTGTCATCAGATCCAGATTGTGGTTACACTAATCTCGGTCGAGGCAGTTTATCAACGATTGAGAATTGGCTTAATGTCTTGGTGGACTCCAACATCTATTCTCTCTTCAATCAAGCCGCGTTCCTTGCGAATCAGGTCATACTCACTCAAGACGACCCCTACCGTGACCTAGCAGCCCTGCGTATTTATTATCAGGGTATGCAGCCAATTAAAAAGCCCACAATGTCAAAAGCCACCATGGTCGTCATATCCATCCTGCAGGCTGTCTACCTCCTCTGTCTGCTGGCAGTATCAGCTTGGGCGAGTATTAGAATCGGATGGACAGATTCTTTGGATGCCTATGCAATGCTCAAGATAGGTGCTGCGCTTGGGACTGACTCATTTCACTCGAATGCAATCCGGGAAGGCAAAGAAAATGTCCTCGACAAGCTGCCCGGTTGGGTAGGGGAGGAAGATTCAACCGCGTATGCGGGGAGCTTGGTGGTCGGTGGCAAGGCCTCGTTGAAGTGGAAGCGGGGGTATTGGAAGGGAAACGATGTGTCGCTGTAGATAGGACTCTTTAAAATTAGCGGTGGTTAAAATAGTTGTGGGTTTGGTTGAAGATGATGATTATCATTTCGTCTATATTCCGAATGGGGCTTTTTGTTATCTATTGGAATTGTTACCAACATACTTTATTTATCACTAGGCGGGTTGAGTTTTACTCTGACCCCGGTAATGTGTGGCCTTGGGTAGCCAGGTACCAGTGCATCTCGACTAGTGTCCCCAATCATAGCTACCTATTCGTCTAGGTAGCCACCTGCAACTACTTCAGGGTGCCATCAGGTGCTAATTTTTCTAGCCCAAGCGAGCTCCAACATCCCCTAATTACTTTCTCCGGCGGATAAACCTGCCCTTCGACATCACCGCGACCATGAACACCACTCCGCACCAGATCCTCGATATTGAAGACGCTCTCGTGTCCGATGAAAATCCACCTCGTGATGATGGTACTCTCGACTACGAGCGCTGCGCCAGGCTACACAATTACCTGGTCGCGTACGGCTGGATGGCCCACCACGGAAAGGACACGCCCGACCTCGATGCCCTAGCCAGCGAGAGGTGGTTTTTTAGTGACGCAAACCGGGAGGAGGCAGAGGAATTTCGGGAGCGTCTTGATGCGCCGCTGAGCCGGTTTTTGGATCTAGTCTATGATCCCAGGCCGCCCTTCTTCTACTGGGTGAACGGTCTCGTGATGATGCCCAGCGACGAGTTCTTTGTGGATGAGAACGAGATGGAAAATGGCAAGGAGCGATTCGTGATAATCTATGATACCCTTACGGAGCTAGGCGGGCATAACCTCGGGGTTGTCTATGACCAGCAACTCAATCGGGCAGCGTTCCCAATGACGACCGACAATATGGATTGGATAGAGCCTATTGATGAGCACGAGGAAATGTGGTTCCCGCTGGAGACACTTCTCACTCAATGGATCTACATGACTCGCATCGGGAAGGCTGTCCCTGGGCTTCCTGAAAAGCTCCCTTCCGGTGATCCCCCGACGAATCGATCGCAATTTTATCTTTGGTCGTGGCTCCCTTACTGCGATGCCCAGATTGATAGCACTGTAGCTGCCATAGAGCGCTACTCGGCTGCAGTCGAATCTCGAATGCCCCCCGCTTCAGTTCTGTCCATATCGGCACCGCTTTGTACCGATGCAGAGCTGGATGCAGCGGCCGTGCCACAGGACTGCTTTATCCGCTCACTCCTAACAAGGGTTAAGACTCCGCGGTTCAAGTTCATCGCGCCGGGGCTAGAGGTCCCGCATGATAAGGAGGCTTTTGTGAGACGCCAAAGATTTACCAACATACCGCATGAGAGGGATAGCATCCCAGGGGTCCTGTTATTTGCGGCCCCAGACCGGTTGGTGGATTTCAATGCCGAGATTCAGCGCGTGTTTTACACTGCGCACGATAATGTGAGCATGGACGACCGCGATCCTGTTCCTACTGGACTCTACAGTGAGCCCGTTCGTCGAGGGCAATATGACATGGAGGAGGCAGGCTTCCGTCTCGTGCTTCCATTTCCACTACGACAGCGTTTCCGAGATGAGGATGGGGCTAGGAAAAGTGATGAGACACCGGTTCCATCGGGTTCATTCACGGAGCTCTTTCAACATGGATATCACCCGTTTGGTGGTGAATGGCGATCGCAGAGATTAGAGCGACTTTTTGAGCAGTGGCGGGTGTTTGTTGAAAGTGGTGTATGGACAGTGGGTGAAAATGGTGTGGAGGGTGGGATCGATAAATTCGGAGATGCGGATAGGGGTGCCGCGAATGAATATTGGATCGCTCCAAGCTGGTGAGAGTATGTGTTCATCTCAAGTACTATGCTTGATGACATGACACGCATATGTCTATCATGTAGTTCTGAACCACCAACGATTAGCTTGGTGATACTACCTCGAGTTCTTGTTTATGCAGTGCTAGAATGATCGTGCGTCTTTTGCTCAGTATTCTAGTGTACATATCCTATGCCAGAGAGAGGATATCAGAAGATAACTCGAAGGAACCACTACGCATATGTAGACAGTAGGGGTCGATCATCTCCTCTTCAACTTCACCCCTATCCTACATCTAAGGAACACAAGAGCCACTATAACAATTTCTCCCCGCGCAATAATCACTCGAGTTGCCACAATTTCCAGCCACGGAGCAGCAATCACGAAACAATGATCCAGCACACGTCATGTTGTGCGGAGATTTGGGACTATATTATCTATTCGTAGGAATGTATCCTGCCGTCAAACAAGCCCCAGAGTAGCAGTTAGGGGGGTTGCAATAATCGTTCGTGCTACCACAGTATCCATCAACCGAGCAGCAATCACCAAACTGTGTGCCTGTACACGTTTTGTTTCCGGCAAACAGAGGTCCGCATTCCCCGCTGGTGGATGGGCCTCCGATGTCAGTGTCACATTTTCCGGCGTAGCAATTTCCTGCGCCGCAGAATTGAGTTCCATTGCCACAATATCCGTAAACTATACAATTAAACATGGTAGCCAGTTAGTCGCCATAGTCACTAGTAGTAAGAATCAGGCTCTAATATCAGGAGTAAGAGAGCGCTTACTGCTGCAGCAGTCACCAAACTCGGATCCAGGGCAAGTCATATAGCTATTATCGGGCCCACAGAGACCATTCGTGCTTACAGTCCCAGTTCCCGGCGAGCCACAATCATCGGTGCATTTTCCTGCCAATGAGCAACAGCTAACCCAAGGAGTGGGCGTTAGTCCACGTTTTCGAACGATTGCGTTTTTTCGCCATGTCAAACAGAACAGAGATAGGGTGATACTCACCCCCCAAATTCACTTCCAGCACAAGTGACACCCACACCGCAAGACCCATCGGACGAGGCAGCCGGCGTAGAAACCGGCGCCACACAAATATCATAGCCGATCCACAGATTGGAACAATTTCTATCAAGGTAGGTGTTCAAAGACGGCAGCTCTGTGATATTGAGTCCAAATCTGAGATTCACTGTAGCACAGTTATCCCCTGAAGCTACCTGGTAATACTTTCCACAGCTTTCAGTGGTGCCACTCTGTGTTGGATAGGCTGGGACTGCGGTCGTGTAGTAAAGGGCAGTGCCCGTGGGGGCTGTAATAGTGACTGATGGCATCGTCCATGTACCGCCAGGGGCTTCCATGCAAACGCGCTGGGAATTGGCCACTCGATCGCAACTCCCTTGAATATTCGAGTTCCATGCCAAGAACTGAGACTCGGAGACGTTGTTGGTGGAGTTGGAGGCAAGTTCCGCGAGATATGCACTAACACATAATACGGAATATTAGCAATCACAACCTTTCACCTGGAATCCTGGAATATGTTGGAAGAATTCTTGGGTATTCTTACCAGCTCGGAGCTTCCCAAACAGTGTGTATCGGACATGGCAAGGGCAGGCAGACAGGAGTATCGAAGAAACAATCGTAGTCCCCTGTGGCTACGCGTGCATCACCCGTAGAGACGTTATATCTGTCCAATATGAATCGTTGCTCATTGAAATTTCCCGCCTTTGCCTTCAATGTAGGCCGATGGGCCTATTCGTAACTACTTACTTGTCAGAAAGATCGTCGCATGTTAGCCAGTTGGCTATTGGCTGCACGATTTGCCCTAGACAAACTACATTAGATGCGGTGGTATTGGTTGTTGTGGCAGCATTCGTAGTCGTTGTGGTTGCGGTTGCGGTTGCCGGTGCACCAAGGTACAAAGTGGAGGAAGACGTAGTGTATGGCAATGTGGTGGAGCAGTTCATTTGAACAAAATCGAATTCCCCAATCAAATAATCAGTAAACTCGGTCATTGCCAGCCAGGGATCCTGGAGTCGAAGCCGATATAATTCTAAGAAGCATTCGCTGCAGGACTGGCAAGATTTAGCATATCCTCGAAATGAATTCCCGGTGGTTGCTGATTCATACCATAGACGAATCGTAAAGATTGGTCATTGCTTTCATATCAGCAGTAATTGAATCAATGTCGAAGTCATCTTCGTTACAGATTTCAGGCATGTCGGTCTCATCAGCACACATAAGTGAGTCATATCGCATATAGTCACTGCCCTCCCACGACTGGGAATCGAAAAAGCACCAATTCAATTCACTTTGACAAAGTCAATAACACTTGGTGAATATTTGATACCGAATCATCCCAACACTTGCGTCGGGATGAGTACTTACGAGTCTTGCAGACACGCGATCTGGGCATTATATGTCAATGAAAGTGACAAGGCTTTGGCCTCGACAATAGCACCACCCTGGACAACTGTTTCACTTGCGCAGGCCTTTTCCACACTCGAGCCCCATTCCTTCAATGAGTCTTGACACGTTGTTGTGCAGAGTGTGGTGATATTATCCATAAACCAGTCTTCATACGGTAAATGATTAGATCGTGCAGAGAGTACAAAGCTCACTAGGCCGAAGTTCGTCCTGATCGCAGCCATTGGTCTATCCGTGTTTTGGCCACTTACAATTAGAATCCACACCACCACCCAGTAATGTAGACACAGTTTCATCGCAAGCAACCGTTGTGTTCCTGGTTTCTATTAGCGGCTGTTCCGGAGAGGCATTCGGGTAATGTATAACAATATATCTTATTTGCACTTACAATGCGTCAATACAGCTGCTTGTCAGGCCCCATCCTGACAGAAGGGCTTCTTTGTCGTAATAGGCATATAATTGAAAGTCGGCCGCAACCAACGGTACAGTTGCGACCCAAGTCGCGACTCCAGCAAGAATGAAATCCCACTGCATATTCGCCCACAATACTCCAAACTGCGGTAAGGTCGGCGGGAAAACGTACAGAGAGAAAAGGAGACCGAAGGCGATCACAAAATAACTCTCTTGTGGACAAGAGTTCATTTCCCAGTCTCAGCTCCAGACATATAACAATCTTTACTTATCAACGAGCAACTATGCTGGCACATTACTGTGTCGATTATTATCATGATAATCCCCTGACTGATCCCTTGCAGCCAAGGGGCTAAATCACAGCGGGATATAGAGCAGTGCGCCTGTACCCGTTGGATCGTGGGCATGTATGTACGGGCTGCAGTGGGTCACACCTGGAAACCACTAGCCCATCATGGAAATCCCGAACGCAAGGACCCTTTCTTGTGCGGATCACCCGCTCCTCGTGGAGGGGGAAACATGAGGCTTGATTTGCGGGCTTAAGACATAGCAAACGTGGCGCCAGGGTTAGCTTCACTGCGCCATGAGCTCCTCATTAGCACGCAGGAAGCAGAAAACACATACACAAACAAATATATTCAAGGTTTCTTGCCCTTAGGCTTGGGGCGGCTTTGAGATCACCTAGGTTGACCGAATTGAGAGGTTCTTTCTAATGGGGCCAGGGGACTGTTTTTACATGGGAGACGTGTCTAACATTCCAATGTCTTGGCCAAGATTGAGGCTGAACAATAGGGGAAAGGGAAGCTAGGGCTTGTGTCCGAAATCCCCGCCCATTGCCCTGTAGCGACTTTTTGGCCCTGGCGGCGGGCGGCAGGTATCACCTTGGCAGGGACACAGGGTCGCTTTAGGGCATGAGTGGTCCATTTAGCCAATTCTGTCGCAGTTGGATTGACCCTTACCGCCGTTGGAAACACACGTAGCCCCTGAGTGCCCATGTGGTGGGTACGGTGGTTTGGTAATTAATAGTTGAATGGTCGTCTCGAGCAAGATCTGATTTGATTAGACTGGCCCTTACGAGACCGAGATACTTCTCTATGTCTCAGTAGAGGCCCTTGCTCCGCTGAAATCCTAGCCTAACACTTAGTTCACAATGGCCTCTGTTGTCATTATTGCAGATAAGGGATTTTCTGCAAAGTCGCTTCGAAAGCCACGTCGGCCACAATATACATGGGTAGCAAGGTCCTCCCCCAATCACCATTTCCAGTTTCCAAAACTGTTTATCATCAGTCATATCAAACCAGCCTTGGTTTTTATGAGATTGATTTTTGTATAACGCATTTTCTTTTCTTTTGTTTTCCTTTCAGACTCGTTGCTCATTCTACCACAGGAGGGCATAGTGAACACTGAAAATGCGGTCTTCAACCCTATGGGTATTGGCCCTATGTTGCTGGCTTGTAGTTGGATCCCATTTCTCCTCACTTGCCTCCCATAAACAGTCTCCCGGATATTCTGCAGGCGCATCACAATTACCACCAGCCAAACCGACAAGCTGGCAGATGACCCCTCAGCTTTCTCGCAATTCATCAAAGGCACTCCCGCCTCTTTTCCGGCCTTACTCCCCGGACACCCCGACGTTCCAGAATCAAAGGCTTCTTCAGGATCTCGCTGGCAAGCCTAAATCATCTGTTTACAGGACCTCGAATAGTCAGGGTGGCCTCCTTTCAAAACGAGACTCCCTCCCCACGGGAACATGTGCCCCAGGCACGCCGTGTGCCAACGGTGCGTGTTGTAGCAACACCGGTGTATGCTCGTTCGCTCCGTCTAGCTGTGCTTCAGATGTCTGTATATCTAATTGCAACGCTACCGCCCCTTGCGGTCAGTGGGCGAAGGAAGGCGAGGGGAACTGTCCTTTGAACGTTTGTTGTTCCCAGTTTGGCTACTGCGGTACCACGTCCGACTTCTGTGGCAAGGGCTGCCAGGACGGATATGGTTCATGCGGAGAAGTCGACAGGCCATCTTGCTCCGGGGCGTCAGCCGAAAATGGTCGGCGGATTGGCTACTATGAGAGCTGGGCTCACGATTCGAGCTCCCGACTATGCGGTCGGAAATCACCGGACGAGATCCCCCTGGTCGGTCTCACGCATCTCAATTTTGCGTTCACATTTTTCGACCCCGGTACGTTCGAGCTCTCACCCATGACTTCCGCAGCTGCAGAGCTCTATCAGAGTTTCACTGGTCTCAAGAAAAAGAGGCCAGGTCTTGAGACTTGGATTTCCCTCGGCGGATGGTCGTTCAACGACGAGACCAATATCCCCGACACTCGCACGGCTTTCAGTGACATGGCCAGCACCTCCGCTAACAGGCGCAAGTTCATCGAGGCCCTACACAATTTCATGCAATCTTATGGTTTTGACGGTGTTGACATTGACTGGGAGTATCCTGCTGCCGATGATCGTGGAGGCTCCGCTGCCGATACAGGGAACTTTGTGAAGCTTGTGGAAGAGATGCGAGCCAGCTGGGGTACCTCGTACGGAATCACCGTCACTGTGCCATCGTCCTACTGGTATCTCCGAGGTTTCGACATTGCCGCGATGGAAAAACATCTTGATTGGTTCAATGTTATGAGTTATGATATCCATGGCGTGTGGGACTCAACGAATCAGTACACTGGTCCCTACATCCGTCCCCATACCAACCTCACTGAGATCAAGGAAGGCCTCGATCTGATGTGGATGGCGGGGGTCGAGCCAAGCAAGGTGGTTTTAGGCCTTGGCTGGTACGGTAGATCATTCACTCTCGTCGATCCGTCCTGTTCTCATCCTAACGGAGTCTGCGAATTCAGCGAAGGTGGCAGCCCGGGTTCATGTACCAACTCCGCCGGCACTCTGTCAATCGCAGAAATCAAGGAGATACAAGCCTCGGGGACCGCGGCAGAGACCTACGACTCAGAAGCAGCGGTGAAGTGGATCACTTGGAACAACGACCAGTGGGTGAGCTTCGATGATGGCGTGACCATGATGCAGAAGATGAAGGCCGCAAATAAGCTTTGCCTTGCTGGTATCATGATCTGGGCACTGGACATGGACAACGATGACGGGGATGCCATGAGCGACGTCATGGGAATCGGTAAAGCCAATGGTGTTACTTCCGCCCAAGCCGCCAGTTTCAAGGAGCAATATGAAATTGCCGCCGAAGACAATGCGGTCGCGTCATCCTGCTACTGGAGCTTGTGTGGGGAGTCCTGCAAGAACTCCTATTTCGACGTGACCGAAGCGAGGGGGCAGGTCGCGAGCGTCCAACAGACTTCCGTCTGCCTCGCGGGTCAATATCAAACACTGTGCTGTGCTCCCCAAACGACCATGGGAAAGTGCAAGTGGGAGGGCTTCCGGGGGGTGGGATTACCATGCACTCCTGTCTGTGAGGACCCAGACGCAGTGGTTGTGGCACAAAACAGTAATTCCTATTCCATGGATGAGGATGAACATATAGCGGACCTGACCTGCACCGGAGGCTACCAGGCATACTGCTGCTCCGGTTTTATTCCTTCTTCGAAGACCAACACAGGAAGCATGTTCCTGTACGGGCAAGGAATCTTCAGCAAGCGCAGTCTGGATAGGTCAACGAAAGATGTCATTTTGGCCCGGTCCGAAACCCCTAAAAGATTGACATATTCCATTTGTGCCGGTGCGCTCGTCTCGCTTATTTCCGAGGCCCCCTTCACATTTGGGCTTTCGCTTCTGGGAGTCCCGGCCGAGCTTGCTCTGTGTGCTGCTTCTGGCATTGTGGTAACTGCAGCAGGCTTTGCGACCAAGCCAGCGCGAAAAGCGCAGGGTAATCCCGCTGGACAGCCAAAGACAAAAAAGATTAAGATGAATCTCGGTACAGGGAATGGCCAGAATGCCAATGCACAGTGGCCGAAACTGAGCTTCTTATCCAGCAAGGGAGGGGGGTGTGACTGCCGTGTCACATACACATGCAGGTATGGGATGGGATGGGATGAGGTTTGCGACAATCAGCGATGGGCCATCACCTACCGGCTCAATCAGCAAAGTGTATTCCAGCCCGATGCCTCTAGACCACCTGGTCGGATGTACGATTCATGGGCGAGAAACCAGCGCAAAGAAGAATATCGTACCGCTGTTCAGATGGCGCGCGATGTCCCCGGCGCGAGATGCCAGCTTGATGAGTTCCCCATGGGCGATCTCTTCGAAAGCACAAATAACAACCCTCAAGTCTGTCGATTAGTTAATGGTAGAGCCAATTCAAAACAAGGAAACGACTATAAGATGTGGAAACGCAATCAGTGGAGGCCGTGCTCATCCTTTCGATCCAGCTGCAACCTCCCTGCTCCGCCGGCAACGTGGTAAGTAGTCCCTTTTTCTTGCCAACAAGCCCCTTATCACCCAGTCATGAGAGGGTTGGACCCATTCCTCAATCGAACGTGGTGTCTTTCCTACTAATATCATCCAGGGCGTTCAATGCTCTTCCCGGTAATCGGGGCATGGGCAACATGATAGGAACGCGATTCATCACTGCCCTTGGCTTCGACTCCCAGACTGCAAATTCCTTATGCTTCGCCTCCTACTCCTACACTGACAGCAATAACAACATCCATCACACCATGGTGGAAGACCATGGGTTCCGGGTTCTCAATGATGATCCGTACGTTCCCTAACAGCACAGGCGTTCAATGTTTACTAAGCTGATCAACTTGCGATACATAGGATGTTCTACGCGCCAATGAAATGGCCTCGACAGAATTGGAAAATTGATCCGGGCCCCTATAAGAATGCTGCGCAGCGCCCAGCCTCCGTTAATAGCGCTGCACACATGCGCCGTGGCTTTCCAATTACCGTTTCTATGAACCAGAGTCTTCCGTTTGAAAGTGAGGATGAGGAACCCTCCAGGCTCACATGCAACGCCATCTACGACGAAGATCCCACTCTCCTCACAGCAGATGGGAAGTTGGCGTACGATGCTCTGCAGTTTGAGGACCTGCTCGGAAATGAAATCGACGGTCGTTCCTGCGACATTATTTACGCGGATGACGAGGGTGGCTCGGTGGAGCTTGTGGTACGCGAGGATGGCAGCGTGCAGTATAGCCAGAGTATCCCTGAGATTCCGGTTACTAGTGTTGAAGTCCAGATGCCTACTGCCCAAGCCCAGACCCCTGCAGGTCCTATGGATTGTGATCCTCCTCGGAGTACTTCCGTCGACTATGATGCGGTCACGGCGCAGGTCACGGCAGCGCCTGACCCTGCCGAGTTTGAGTACCACCTGCATCATACTCACCATCGCCATCACTAAGGACTCTCATGATCCCACAGTTGGCCTAAGTATTCTCTCGTCTTCTGGTGTGTGTATTTGAATGTTTTGGAAAGACGAAGAAGGAACCATGGTGATGATATGACATGTAATTCAAATGCTATCCATGATTGGAGTAGTGATACAATGCGGCAGGCTGATTATGGCACTTGCAAATCTTGGTAGCCCAGGGAAGTCTAGCTGGCCAATTACCCAATTCAATCAATTATTTCTTATGACCATTCATTTCTTTCTAACATCAATGGCTTGTCTCCTCATGGTATCTCTCTGTTTTGAACCCGAGACCTTGTGAAGCCGGTGCAAACCTCAACATTAAGTGAACTTCGGCGTTCCACCGCGAGCATATAGTTAGCTTGATACCTTGCCACTGCCTTTCTTGCCACTGGACTTAGCTCATTTAATAACTCTTATGAGTAGTATGCATGTGCCCTGATTGATATTATTTTATATCCAGTCGGCCTTTGCTTTGGCGGAATAACCTCAGTCGCAGCGGATTATTCAGTAGTAACTATTAAACGTCCGATATTGCACAAATCAGGTTTCAGTGATAGACTATAGTGAGAGCAAACTCACAACAGTTCGGGCCGATCCATTTTTTGCTATTAGCAGGTCATTACCAGGGCCCTATGTACGGTTTCGGAGAAGCCATGGCTGATATGCTGCTTGCTCAGTACGAATAGCGTCTGTATTTCCCTAAATAAATCACTTTTTTTTTTTCTTTTGGGCATAAATGACTAGAGGCTTTAACACGTGTTAGATGTGACGTGATCATGTTCTGCTTCGAATAGGCAGTCCTCCTCTGTTGACTGCGTGAATTTGGTAGCTTTATGGAGCGCCATTTTTGTTTCCATGTTAAATGAATTCGATGATCCGACTATCTACAGTTAAATGATGTGCTTGGAGAGTTGTGAGTGCGGTTAATAGAACCTTAGGAGGTTGATTAAACATCTGGTTTGCTTGAAATGGCCGCTGCTTAGCGCTTTACCTAGATTGCACCGGATAACACCCCTAGAAGTGCCGGTAGGCTGGCTTACTACAATACCCCCAAGTCATATGTCTGCATTACTACTTAGTACTGCGCCACCGATACCCCTCATCCTGGAAGCTCGACTGTGGTATAGTTGTTCACGAGATCGGCTTGAACAATATATGCAGAGAAAGTCTTTTCCGACCCCACCGACAAGACCTTAGCGTAGAACATCTATTAGGCCGGCCGCATTAAACCAAGCCCCTCAGTAAAATGCGCCGTGTATCTGGTAGTGCTACATAACATAATATCACATTACGCGCATGAAGGGGGCCCATCTAAGTTCTTTATAAAGGGGGAATAATTATAAGACCCTAGATTAATATTGTAATACGTATAGTGCTATATTACTATACTACCTTAGTAATATTGTTATAGTTATGATATACATAATACATAATCACAAAGGAGTTAGGATCCTGCCTATAGAGAGGGAATCATAACTTATTATTAATCTTCTAAATATATTCACTTGTTGTGAATATCACTATTTCCAGCCTATTCGAGCAGTTATCTACTAGTGCTCCCTGTCACACTAGTTCCATAAACCCCAGAGATCCCTGGATCTCACAACCTGCATACCATTAGCGTACCCTCGAGCTCTGTATTATTGGTTGCTTTCATAGCTGCAGTGACGTGTTTTCTTAGGTGCATAAAGTGGGCAGTGCACTGTAGCCGGTCATTCTACTGCAAGGCTTAACACGTCACGGAACCTTGGAAGGTTGTCCTCAAGCTCCAAATTACTAATAAATGAGCGGTTGTCTGCCTGTAGGTGCTCCAATCGATCCACCCCCCCCCTCTTCACTGTGTCTACCATTCTGGCAATTTATTTAGCACATAAAACAATACCGCTTCTCAAACACAAGTATGTAAGCCATATAGTCCCTTTGAATTTTACGATACAAACGTCTAATTCTCCCCACCCAGAATGAACAACTTAAATGACGCAAATCAGAAAGCGCTCCAATCAATCAACGCGATAATCAGTGGCCAAAGCATCGACTTGAACAATCAGCAGAAGAGTTATCTCAAGTACCTCATTTCCGGACTAGAGATAAACAGAGAACTTTTCCATCTTCAGAGCATGAGATGGGGCCCCGTTGTGGAAGTGAATACCACCGTCACCTTTGCTGCTCGCCCTCACCACAAAGTCGTTCACGTGAAGCTTGATGTTGACATTCCGCCGTCTGGGTCAGAACAGAAACCTCACATCGGATGTGAAGTTAAATGGAATGGTAAACGGGTTGGGAATGATCACATTTGGATTGCCCCAAATCTCTTGAACGCTTCACGTCCGGAATTGACGCATAAGCTGGAAGAATATGGCTATTATCCAAGATGGTTGGAGGAAGAAGTTCAGAATCATGAATATAAGAAGGCAAACGTTCTTCAGGTTGACGTCCAATTTCGGAGATGGCGGGCCGCTTAATGTTTCATTTACTTCTTTTGTGTCCTCATTGCAGTCCCCCATATCCTCTCGCACGAGTTGCAATTAGGTCGTGGCTCATGGATTTTGTGGCGATTATAGAAGTCAAGTATTCCTGACTACTGAAATTCAAGGAGCACTGAAATGGCAAAGGCGATCTTCAAGAATGAACTTGAGAGGGAAACCAGGGGCCTTTTTAAAGAAACGAATGAAAGCGTGACGGGAATTCCTTCATCCGGTCAATCTGCGTAAGACGCAGACAGGCTCAACATATCTAAGACTAATAGTAAGTAACCACGCGTCCCTTGGGCGCCTACACTCATCTGGCACAACCCCATTAAACCTGTTTTTCATGGTAGACATTTCATTATTTCCTACGTGCGCCCACTTACTTCCCCTTCACTTCCAAGCTTTTACCCTTGCTACACTACACTAACCATCTCCGTCGAAGTTCTTAATTTCCATTTTTGCAATGCCGGACACGGCAGTGTTAATCTTCCCAACTGTAGGCAATTTTTCAGCTGAGGATAAAATTGAAAAACAATTAGATTTATGCCAATACATACCTGTAAATAAGCCAAATTTTCAACTGATAAGTTAGTCCCATTGTTTACATTCATATAAAGAAACAATATTTTATTTCCATACTAAATCTAGCATGTAGAGGGACCCCAAGAAGGCCTTATATTGTCTTTTATTTTTCACTCCCGCTCAGCTAGAGCTTCACGAGATGCAGACTTTTTCAGTGAGCCAGAACGATGATTATGGACCTACTTTTCATCAGTCTCATGTTCTAATAAGGTTAGATCTTCGATGGTCGCGGGTCGTACCAATCTCAGGCTCTGTCGTTCTTGGACGTACACGAGTGTACCATCTGCCATAAGTTCTGAACGCTTTGTTCTTCAGTTTACACTGAATTCAATAAACGTTTGAGCAACATGACATTTCTTAAATTGGTTATGAAAGAAGATGTTCTCAACGCTACAGCGGTTCCGCTTTTCTTCAATACCCTAAGATCGGGGCAAGGTCTTCCAGGGGAATTCCCTATCAACTAACGAGAATAGGGGTTTCTCTGTATTCTTTCGCGCGTCGAGCGAGGCTGAGCGTGGGCTGAAGGGCTGAGCTACGAGAACACTCAGGCGACACGCCACGTCACATTGCCTGGAGCGATAAGGCTGCACTTCGTGGCAAAAGTACCACTCAGCACTTGGGCCCCCTCAACACGCATCGTTGAACGCCAGGCGCGTCATATGTCCTCTTAAAGCTGTGAGAATACCATATCTAGGTGCTCTCCTATTACCGTTTCCAAGTACGATGAACAATACCCCGAGAATCAAACCCCATGATTTCACATTTTTCGTTGTTTGACAAAATATCACAGTCCACCCTCGCTATGTTTCGTGTCTTCGTTCAAGCACGCTTGTCTTCGCTGTTCATCTGGCTTAACTATTCTGATTTTCGGGAGATATTCTCGAGCTCATTCGCAGGATGAAATAACCTCCCTGATATCGGTCTCATTTTTAGAACTAACAAACTCTCGATATACCTGACAAAGGGGCAGACAAAAATCCGGATAAAGATATAGTCCTGGATAAACCATATCAAACCGCCCTTGTCCGCTAAAAGCTTTTTACGTGGCTAATCTACATCCATCGGAGCTATGCTTTAACGTGGCCATCCTGCTTCCTCGAGAGCTGTCGTCTCCATTAAATCTACGCTGTGTATAACCTTCACGCCTGCCCAATCATTTTTGACCTCAAGTGCAACGGTACTTCACTACATGCTCCCTTCGCCGGTCTCCTCTAGAGCTTCGCCGCGTGGTAGGGGTTCTTAGTCAATTGAGGGTTTCTCCATTTAAAATCCGTTGAACAACAACAACAAGACTGTAACCAGGTCTTGTACTAGAGATATGCGCCTGATGGTGGTGTGTATTGCTCGAAGCGTACTACGCCGACAAAGCTTTCACGAAGAGTCAAGCCTGAACCGCACGGGAAATTGGCTCAGAAACTCAGATCTACTATAGTTATCTTGATCATACGAGGACGATACGTCAGACACACACGAGATGCAAAGTATGGAGGACTTGGTGATTGTGACATCTCTGTCTCTATGAAAGGAGTGGGCCATTTCGGTGAAACTCCTCCACGTGGCTCTCTGTTTGCCGACTAGAAAATGTTATCACCTTTTTTGTCTCTGTTATCTCCTGGGGTTTGGAGGCAGGTCGCACCTCCCTAACCTTTATCTTCGACCGATATCTCCACTAGTATTAATGTGATTTCTAACGAGAAATTCATTGCTCATGATCCGTAAATAAATAAGATATGGCCTTGATCAGTATAGTATTATCACCCTACTTTAGGCGAAATAGGTTATAGTTGAAGGATATATTTATCTTTATCAAGTCTAGGTTTCTTTCAAGATATACTACACTAGATATATTATTTTCTTTCTAATTTATTGGCCTAAAAGCTTTCGAGAACATGATTCCTCCATATAAGTAGATCGGGGGATATAAAATTGTAATTTATGCAATCTTTTGGAATACTATTTTATATTATATATAATGTCACGGTGCAAACTTAGCACCGTACAGCTGTGTTCTGTTCTGTTCTGTTTCTCCCGTACCTGTTCCTGCCTGAGGTTTATATATGCGAGCGCAGTGCAAAGCCAAAGGCTTTGCATACTAGTCTTTTGCTAATAGTGCAGTGGTTAGCACTCCTGAATGCGCCCAGGGGTCAAACCATGACATATAATCTACTAATGACTTTTAGCGTATAGATGTCTAATAAGTTTTATCGATAGCGTAATTACGACCTTTTCTTGCTCTAGATAATTGGATGTGAGAGAAGTAATAGACAAAAAGCAAATACTAAACTTATAACTAATTTACTCATAGTACATATTTATATCTAATTATGTGTGTTAATGTATCTTCAAAGACCGATATTCCTAGTTTATAGTAGTCAACTAAGAGACACTATCAAGTACTATCATGATAAATAAATATCCTCTGTTTCTCTTCTTACTACTCTTCTTATTCTCTCTGGTATTATTATTGTCTAATAGTAGATAAATAGGGGCACTGTGAGTCATGATATTTGATATTAGGAGCGTGACTCAACCCGTTA
Source organism: Aspergillus ochraceus (assembly GCA_004849945.1). NCBI lineage: Eukaryota > Fungi > Ascomycota > Eurotiomycetes > Eurotiales > Aspergillaceae > Aspergillus > Aspergillus ochraceus. Next base: position 599,194 of record SSOS01000003.1, read on the forward strand.
TGCTGAGGCAGTTGCAGCCTCTATTACAAGATCTTCATTCCATGGATCACGCCAAAAGTTTCACTGGATATGTTCACTTGTGCTTCATGGTCGTTCTAGACGACCCAGTCTACCTCCGTGGTGTCGCAAGTAGGGGACGCATCACGTAAAAGTCCCCGAATGTCGTCGTATCCCACACCTGGATTCTGAAAAGATCACACGGGCGACCTGACTGCATCTAGTGGATCACAGATCACATCAAGAATGGTGTCAAGCACACCCTTCCAAATGGCTGCTGATATCGATTAGTTCCTTCGTTTCGTGGTAGGTGGGGACAGCCGTATAGCTTTATGAACATCTCCTTGCTTGTCGTTCAATGTTAGTTGGAGTGAAAGGTATCAAAGCGTTTGTTTGTTTTGGATTGAGGTAAAGACAGAACCGTAAGAGTTTGCAGATTGACCTACAGGGGTAGCTGCAATTACTACGAGGGTTTTCATGTCCTCCCCGGGCAATTGGACCCACATGGATGTCTGGATACATTGATCTTCTCATCGAAGTCTTGGCGGAAGTCCTCACCTAAAACGGAAGTCGGGCCATGCTTACTCATGTACCCAACACCGCAACCCTACTGATTACAGATTATAATTGTTTTCTCATTAATCAAATTCGAGCCGGATGTCTCGGATCCAGTGTTCTGATTTCGAGTTTGTAATATGGGGTTCCCACGGCAAGGTGGAACTATAAATGAGCCTTCCCATACACGAATACCAGCACATCTCCATCACTCCGCAACACATTCTCCAGAGTCATATTCAGGCTATCTACTTTGCAAAATGCCTTCTTCTTCGTTCAAGAGCTCTTTCAGCATTACGCACATTGGCACGGCTACGGCCATATTCGAGATTGACGATGTCAAGCTCCTCACCGACCCTTTCTTCTCCCCGGCTGGCACATCTTGGGATATGGGCGGTGGAAACAAGTTGGAAATCACCGAAACGCCTGCCCTCGGGCTTGAAAACCTGCCCCCAATCGATGCCGTCCTCCTGAGTCACGAGGACCACCCAGATAACCTCGACGATTTCGGTCGTCAGCTGCTGAACGGCCGCCATGTGTTCACCACGGTCGACGGGGGCAAGAACCTTAGCCCTCGTCCCGCAGTTCGCGGGATGAAGCCATGGGAGACTGCCTCTGTCACTCTCGGAGGCACTCGATACGAAGTCACCGCCACCCCGTGTCAACATCTTCCAGGAGGCGAGTGTACCGGGTTCATTTTGAGTTCCGAGAAATTCGGCCACCACGAAGACGGCCGCCCGAATGTTATCTACTTCACCGGAGACACTGTCTATATTGACGAGCTCGCCAAAATCCCCGAGAAATTCCATGTCATCGCCGCTGTGATGAATCTGGGATCTGCCCATGCCGCCTTGCCGGATGGACTAGTCCAAATCACCATGGATGGTAAACAGGCTGCTCACCTGTTCCGCGTTCTCAAGGCAGAACATCTGGTGCCTATGCATTATGAGTCCTGGGGCCATTTTACCCAATTTGGACAGGATCTGGTGAAGGCGTTTAAGGAGGAAGGCGTATTTGACCAGGTTCGCTGGCTTACGCCTGGAAAGTCTGTGAAAATCCTGTAAAGACGTGGCCCCGAGTGGAGTTTTCCCGAATGCTGCTTGGTTTTGTATTCTAGAATGTTGTGGCTTTTCATCCATGAAAATTGACCAGAAGAAGTGTGCATGGGTTTAGAAATTCAGACCTTGCCTTTGACAATATCTTTGTATTCCAGGCTACATCAAACCATAATTATGTCCATAATATCGTATCCGTGAATTTAAGCGTCAAACTATGCGTACATCGAGCATAAACCTCGGTGGAGACAAATCTATGGTTGTCATTTTATATATACTGTGATGAAAGTGTTCTATTCAAGTTCGAATAATATAACCATGTTACTCGCTCCGATCTCTCGTTTCTTGTCACCTTGTCTTTTCACGCGTTAGACATATATAGAGACTTCTTTTACTTTGCTACCATCTAGGCTCTTTCTGCTGACTTGAATACTGGGATCTACATCGACCCGGATGCAGCATAGAAACGAAGATTGAATCGCTCATTCTCCTCAGCGGCAGTGCAAATTTACGAGGATTAATTTGGACTGAAAGGAATTGGTTGATAAGGTGAAGCGCTCTTTGACAATTACCCTGCCTTTATCTTGCTCGATCTCTGAGTGATCATACTGTGATGAAAGGTAGAAATGTTTTTATTTCACCACCCCAGCGTCTAGTTACTCCAGGCCCTTCTGATAGATCATCGCACCAAGTGTCATCCAAGGAGCGACCCAGAGGCAGCCCAGACCAGCATACGAGCTGACTTTGAAGTATCTCCACCCGGTGAAGGCGCCTGCGATAACAGTTGTCCAAACGATGGTTTTCTCCTCCACAGTGGAAACGCCTTGCCTCGCCCATTGAATATTCAGAACAGCTTTGCCACGCATGAGTATTTGAATTATAAGTTGCTCGCCCTACAGCAACGTGAGAACTTACCAGAAGCGGCCAAAAGGGCGTTCACCATATCCCAGGCGGTTGTTGCTGTGGCTTTCCCAAGTGCGTGCTGTCGATCAGACGGTATCGTAGCAATGGCCGGATCAACTTCCTTCATGCCAAACATGATGTGTCCGGGAATCGAAACGGCGTTTATTGCGGCCGAAGCGTAGTACAGCGTGGTAGGGATGAAGGACATGATGCTCTGAACAACAGTGGCACAAGATGGTAGTAAGCCTTTAGGAAGATACAAGGAATTACTGATAGGGCAAACAGTCAGTGACAAAACTGCGCTTTATGTAGGACATGTTGAGCGGCTCAATCGGCTTCTACGATACAGATTGCGATGCGATAGTCACTGTAGATCAACTCTTGGCACTGGCACGTATTGGCTTGGCGGGTTTTGCCTCCATATGCGGTTAGTCTGTAGCGGGGGGGACTCGGATGTGGCGTTTCCTGACCCACAGAAGTACACAGAAGCTCTGACCGGTTAGCAGGCGCAAAACTTCCTTCCTTGGATTTCCTTTTTTGGCGGTGATTTCCGCCAAGATTGTCTCAAGCGGAACACTACGGAGTAGAGTCTTCTGTGGATAAAGCTTGAGTGCTCCATTTACACCAGCGGATCGATTGAAACAAATCCAGCCGGCAATGTAGGAACTCAAAGTTTAACTTAGCTCTGACAGTCTAGGATCTGGTAGTTGACCGAAAATGGGCAACCAAAGTAGAAGAAGTCATGGCTTACCCATCAAACAATTGTCATCAATGGTAAGCAAACTGTGTGCTGGAGAAAGTGCCTCGATGAAATCAAACACGCCTTATAAATTACCTGGCGGGCTACCGAGCGATGATTCTTGATCTTGGTCTTTGACATTCCATCGAGGGAAACCTATCACTTCATTCGTGACACTGAGTCTACGATTTTGCTTTGCCAAAATGCCAATCGTCTCTGATAGTACCAAGGCGACCAAAGCCCCCGCCCCGTTCTCCCATCCACAGGGTGAGTAACGGCGTATCAGTCCCAAGAGATGTATTTCCTCATTCAATCATCGTCTGACAAAGACACTAGGTCCCTGCTATGATCCCGAAACCATTGTGCTGACATGGGAAAGCCCAACTGATCCTGGAAACCCGAAAAACTGGCCATCATGGAAAAAGTGGGGGGTGGTTGGACTAGGTCTTTTGGCAACGTTCATCTCCTTGATGAACGGCACTATCATCACCGTTGCGCATGAAGCCATAGACAAAGAGTTCAGTATCGATGAGTCAGGCTTCCCCCACTCCTACTGGCCAGTCTCCTCGTGGGGAGTGGGCGGTGCAATGTTTTCATTGGTCCTCTTGCCTGTGATGGAGGACTTCGGAATCCGATATGTTTTCCTCCTGGTTTACTGTGCCTATCTGTGCTTCCTGGTACCGACGCCGGTTGCTCACAATTTCGCCACACTCATTGTGACTCGATTCTTCTCCGGTGGCTGCGTGGCTATCTTAGCAAACAGTGTTGCTGGGGTCATATCCAATGTCTTCGAAGGCAACCGTGCCCGGACCGTGCCAATGAGCCTCTACATCACGACATATCTGATTTCAAGCAGCATGGGCCCTGTTATCGGGTCTTCTATCTTCAAATATCTCTCTTGGCGCTGGATAGGCTACCTACAACTTATCTGGACGGGGGCTCTCTTCCCGCTCTTCATCGTCGGCATGCCTGAGAGCCGAGAATCCGCAATCCTCAGGTCTCGCGCAAACAAGCTTCGCGCGGTAGGCAAAAAAACCTACACGAAGGAGGAGCTTGACACCACGCCGCTTTGGAAGGTCATTCTTCAAAGCGTCTCACGACCGCTTTATATGTTGTGCACCGAGCCAGTTGTGTTTGTTGCAACGTTATGGTCAGCCTTCAGTCTCGGCACGGTATATCTGTTCACTCAGTCCGCAGAGCAAGTTTTTAGTGGGCTTTATGGCTGGGATGCAATTGAAGGGGGCTTTATACAGGCGGCCATTGTGATCGGCGAGTTTCTCGGCTGGCTCCTTTGCGTTGCCACGAACAGATGGTATTACGAGTCTGCATCTCGCAACACCGAGGTTCCTGGTGTGCCAATTCCCGAGGCCAGACTATACCCTGCGTTAATCGGAGGCCTCCTCGGCGTGACAGGCGGGATGTTTCTCTACGCTTGGACATCATATACTTTCATTCCCTGGATTGCCCCCGCTATTGGACTGGCCATGGTTGGCTTCGGGACCACAGCTGTGATTGTGAGCATTGCAAACTACTTGGTTGATGCTTATAGCAAGTATGCCGGGAGTGCCATTGGCGCGATTGGACTGGGAGAGAACATTTTTATTGCCTTCCTGCCTCTGGCCGCCCAGAGCATGTACACGAATCTCGGATTTCAGTGGGCTAGCTCACTGTTGGGCTTTTTCTCACTAGCCCTTGCGTTCGCACCAGTGGGGATGTTTGTTTGGGGGAAGGAAATCAGAGGTCGAAGTCCCTTTATGAGAGAAGCGACAGAGGACAGGCGACGAGATTCAGCAGTCTCCGCGGAAATAAGAGACGTTTAGATGGTTCCGTTATCCAGTGCAGAATCCCACTCCATAAAGGCGTTTGCGGAAGGAGCTCGGTGGGTGGTGTTCAATATTGCTTTATTCTGAATCTTGCTGCATGGCTGGTTTATTTTCGTGAATAGGATTTTTGGGAAAGAGCTTTTGTCTATACAATGGGCTGCACAACATTCTTTGTTCGACACAAATCCAAAATCATAAACAAGAAATCTTTTCTTTCGTGGCGTTTTCAGCGGTCATTAATCAAACATTCATGACAAGAGCGCGAGCACACAAGAATCCCTTCTGTTCAAGGCGTTGAACAACCACCTCAATGAAGACAATATCATCCATTCGTTTCGAATCATGCTTTTTGAAGAACTCGTAAGCCACCCTCAGGGGAAAAAACGTCGATGCTGGCCCGAAAAGCTCCATCTCATCCCGCAAAAGATAATCCATGCTGCGGGAAACTTGCACCGCAAGAGTGGCAATATGCTCTTCACTTTGAGTAGAATCCTCAAAGGACAGGTCCGGTGGTATGAATCGCGACAGGTCAACACACGGGAAAGCTGTAATGATTCGTTGGATCTCGGTCAAGCAAACGATTTGAAAGGCCCATAAGTGAGTGAAAATATTTGCCATGGTAACGCTAGGATAGCAAAGGCGCTGAGAAGAATCGCATGCGTTGCCGATTTCCCCAGCCCCGTAAAGCGACATTCCACGTAATCCGTAGGGTTGCTGACCTTCTGCTGCCAGAATCATTTCCCTGTTGAGGAGCTGAGAGTGAAAAGCGCCGAAAAGTTTGATCACGCGGCCTATCTCCGGGGCCTGGCTCTTGTGACCAAGTAGAAAGAGGGAATCTGCTTGCTGTAGTAGTGAAGGCAGCATGACAGCTTCACTGAGAAGCTTCTGCATAGGAGACGGACCAATGGCAGAGAACGGCCCATCGACCCAGATGGGCATAGCAAGGAAAGTCGGCTCTCTATCCAAGAACGCTTGAATAATCTGAATGACATGTCAATTTACAATGGCATACGGCAAATAGCATCCAGGCAACATACCATGAGAGGTCGGAAGCCCACAAAAAGTCTGTGAGGCAACCCATCCATGTAGGTGTTTGGAGGGTGATGTCGAAACAAGGCTCCCGTGCCTCTGATGTGTGCTGCGATGGCAGATTGTGAGTCTGAAATCATCAGCTTCTCCAAATGTTAGTAACGGACAGTGTAATTGGGACGCCGAGACACCAGTACCTCTACCATGGTGAGACACATTACAGCGGAGAGGAGTTCAATGTCATCCCCAGGCCGATTTGCATCAAGTCGTTGTCGAAGCAAGGAAACGGCCGCTTGATAACTATCTGAGCAATTGAAATTACCAACTTCTAGTCGCGATAGAATGGAGGTGGCGAGTGCTGTAACCGCAGTGGAAAGAACCGAATCCGGGAATCTTAGACTAGGAATATGGGACAGTACTTCCACCCATGAGCCGCAGATACGAGGCTCTGAATGATCGGACTTGTGCAACACCATATCTCGCTCAGCTCTTGGAACGAAACTTTGGACGATCAAGTCTGAAAGCTGTAGTATGTCCGGCTGATTGAGGTGTGGATATGAGATTGGTATCTTCGGATTCAGCACATGGGCCTGCATTTCAACTGTAGGACTCTCTCGTTTGGCGGGAAGAGACATGGGAGCGGAGGTATATTGCGGCACAAATGTCCAATCCGATGCATAGCCATCACAATCTAGTCCCGACCCAACACACTGGCTGCATCCAGGAAGTTTCCCATCACACTAAAATTGTTATGTATGTGTCAGAAGTCCATTGCCAGATATGCGCGTATTGAACATACACCTAACTTGCGGGTTCGGCATGTTTGGCAAACAGTCCTTCGTTTTGCCTTCATTGTGAGATCTCATGGCAGGTGGGCATAGCAAAATGTCACATCTCAGTCGCTCGGCTCATTTCAGAAGGCGACACCAATGATATGCCTGTGGGTCTAGTCATGACGTAAGTGAGGCCTTGGCGGAAATGGTAACTGAATTGGGTTAGCAACACCCACATGCCTGCTGTGAAAGGTCTTGGCATTTTCATTCGCTATATACTATCCGTGGCCTCCGGGATCCTACGGTCCACCTACCGCCTTTTCGGTAGTGGGTGGACCGCAGCGAAATTGAAGTTTGCAGCGAAATTGAAGAAATAAAGTAATTAAATTATTAATACTAAATATCGCGTAAATCAATAAAAAAGGAGTTATTTTCTTAATTAATCGAATAAGCAGGATTAGCCGCTTAAGATAAAGTCTTTTATAAGCTTATAGAGGCAGAATTAGATATTCTCTTATTATAAATCTTCTCTAACTATTTTTAAAGCCTTTTTTCTTTCTAATTAATCCTTTTCTTTTTAGAGGCTTTAATTAAGCGATTTATATTATTTATAGTAAGAATACTACTATCCGAAAGATTTAAAACTTACCACTATATTAAAATATATATTCGAGGCGCCTGTATCTCTCTTATTTACTTTATAATATTCTATATTATTATAAACTCCTCCCGAGTTCTTTTAAGGTAATAATTAGTACGATTAAGATAAGGTTAAAGTTTTAAAATAATTAAATTAGTAAATAAAAGCTTTAAACATTTCTTTTTATTTTTTTTAACTACTTAAGTATTTTTTGAAGGCGTATTCTTAATACTTAAAAAGCTGATAATTAATAATTGTGAAGACGTACGTTCTTCGTATATATAAAGCTTAGAGATAGAGATCTTATCTCTTAATAATTTATTTAGAAGCGATTAAATAATCAGTAAGATATTAATAGGAAAAATATTATATTTTTTAAAGAAATTCTAAATTATTTATTATATAAAGGTATTCTTCTATATAGCTATAATATTCTTTAAGAAATCGGACTTTCTTATAAAGATTTTTTTATATTATAAAATCTTATTATTCTGCGAATAAAATCGATTTTTATATATAAGAAAAGAATCTCTATCGAGTAATTAATATAGATAAGTTATATAAGATTTAAAGCTAAAAAGAATAATCTTTTTTTCTTTATAAAACTATAGAAATTTAAGAGTCAGATAAGTTATATAACTATTAAATAAAAATACGCGTTTTTTATTTTTTTTTAAGCGCTTAGGAATACTTATTTCTTTATAAAACTTTTTTAGTTAGTTAATCGTAAGTTAATTATTAATATAGTCTTTTTCTGACATCATTATATAGTAATTTAGAAGATAAGAATATATATACTATAATTCTATAAACTTCTTACCTGTAAAAATAAAAAACAGTATTATTATCTAGCTATCTACTATAATATATTTAATATAAGGACCTTGGGCCTTTAAGAGGTTTGCGATAGGTGTAAAAGGTAATAATGACTAAGAAAGAGGTGTCGCGAGGTCGGATTTTAAGAATAAGATTAATATTATAGATTAATACTAAAGAACAGAACTCTCTGCTTTTATAAAGATAAATTTATACGTATATTAACTTAGCTATAGGCTAAGTTATTTATAAATAGCTTTTATAACTAAATATATATCGCGAGGATCTTATAATTATCTTTTTTTTTTAAAGACTTTAGTCTTTTAAGATCTACTCGCGAATTCTTCTTACTTATAAATATAGTCTTATAGTATCGCACGCTACTTCTTTATTAATAATCCTTAAAAAACCTCCCGCGAGTACTAAAAAATCCTATAAAAAGAAAAAAAAATATACTATCTTATAGTAGAAAAAAGATATTATTTATAATTTTATAGCTCTCTTTCTATAACTTTATATATATTAGTCGGATCTAATCACTGTAAAAAATATACTACTTTTTATAATATCTCTTAACCGGTTCGCGATATTAAGATATTATAGAAGAGATATATAGAAATTTAATTATTAATTATAAATAATATCTAACTCTATCTTTCTATAGTTTATAATAATCTTTAGCTATTCTAAATATTAGATCCTTCGCGAATTTTTTTTTATTTATAAATATTTTCTTATTTTAATTTCTTTATCGCGATACTCTTAAAATATTATTAAGAATTATCTTCTTTGTAAATATTTTTATTTAGTAACTGCTAGTGCCTTATAGTAAATAATTATAGTCGATTAATTATTATTAATTAGTTATTATTAATTAGTTATCTACTTTATAAAAAAAATTTTTCTTTTTCTTTTTTCTTCTTTTTTTTTTGTCTGTTCAGTGTTCCGTGACGATTGTTGTCCTTTTTGTTTCTATTTTTTTTTCATTTTCTTACATTTCCACCCCGGC